>JAAALK010000290.1:16171022-16801257 GCA_019279435.1 Zizania palustris
ATGGACTTGTCTTGCTTCATGGCTGCATATGCAGATACTTCGAATGGATGGCTAAAATTGTATGCGTAGGTGAAAGGCCATCAAAGAATATATTGACCTAGATGTGCTTGAAAAGCACGAGTACAATCGAAGTTAGTTCTGATTGAATTTTATCTAAAAAAAAGGACTTCTAAGAGAATTGGCAAGGTTTTAAATGCGGGAAAATCAGATGAATTAAATTTTTCTAGAGATTATTCAAAAACATTTTTCTATTAACGAGAATGAAAACCAAATTATTGTTGCATGTTTTCACTCGGACCGGTCCCAATAATACAAGACTCTAGTAGTCTAGTTGTCATGTCTATAATATTGCCACATCACATCTGATATTATAGTATATGTGATGTAGCTATCCTAAAAGCTTTCCCAACTATGATAATTTTCATAACATAAAATATAGTGTCATTTAAACATTTTGTTTATCTAGAAAAGTTAGATATATGGAAATGGTTTCTTCGTCTAGAAACCAAGTCGGCCTACATTCCAACGTACCAAGAAACCACTCCTACACACCATTAATTAGGACTCCAAGTAGTTTTCATAGCATTAAATACAATGTTATATAAGTATTTTTGCTTACTGTTCATGTAAAAAATATTATTTTTTATACGAAAACGTATTATGATGATTGGGTCCAAAACATATTCTCTTTCCTTTTCTATGGACATACTCAAAGACTGGGTCTAAATGATTGAATACCATTTATATTGTCATTAAAATAACTACTCTCTCGCTTTTGATTAATGCTTAGACTCTATGCCCATATCTTTGGGCATTTTCTAGTCTTTGTGTGATGGATATGATGTTGAGCTTAGATTAATTCTCACGCCACCTTAACAGTTAACACTATGTACTCTAGCTAGGGTGGAGCAATGGGACTATTGTTCTCAATGCTTCTAATTAATTAAATATTTAGAAAGTGCTAAAGTGGTTAATTATATGATGCATGCATTTATTAATTGAGCTAGCATCCGTGGTCATTTTTTATTAACACAATTTCTTACATATTTTAATTAGCACACTTCCTTGGTTGTACATATAAGCCCAACCCTTGCTCAGGGATGGACTCATCATGCATGCATATAACATTCTACTTATAATAATTTCGTCTCCATTTCTTGTTCATGCATGTAAAAGAATTAGACTAGAATAAGCATATATAGATTTATATGTTCTCAACTAATTTTCCATGTGAAACCAATTCATCAGCCACACTACTACTCATAAAAAACACATATGGTACGTCTTGATATAGTGTTAATTAGATCATACCTATATAATTTTACGAGTTCAATGAAATACTATTACAATTCGTATACTTTGAACTGTGCCATTATTATGTTAGAGAATTCATTAATATTTCAGAGAGATTTAAAATATGTTATTACAATATCAAAGAATTCCAAAATATATCATTATAATTTCAGAAAAGTACAAGACTAAGCTGAAAATTTAATAGTATGAATCAAAATATACAAATTATAATAATGATATTTCTTTAAACTCGCAAAATTATATATCCAACTATTAACTCTAATGTATTAATTAATGGATGGAGGTATTACTGCAAATTAAATCACAAACCCAGGAAGGATCAACAACTAACACATAACGGTAGTGGAAGTGGAATATGATAAGCTTTTCATGAGGAGAATATAAATGAGAGACTTGGTGACGCCCTGTAGAGTTGAACTGAGCTGGAAATTAAACAGTGACCTACTACCTAACTTGGAACAAGTACCTTCTGGTTAGTTCGGTCCCACACGTCACGATCCATTTTTATGCTAAGTTGCTAACTAAGGAATGAATTAATACCTGCATCCATCCAGCTGATGCACCAATCGATCGAGCTTGTGATTGTGATACATACAAAGCATTCAAGTCTACGTTTTGCTATGTGTGTGTATGAATATTGTTGCGTGTTTAATAATAAAGATTATTCTGGTGCCATCTTGAGACCCAATGCAAATTTGTAGACTAGAGCAGCTGCACTATGAAATATATATTTCCTTTAATTGCTCGTGATACGAATAAACATGCTACTTTTATATATATATATATATATAAATGTTATCTTACACCATGGGTGTAGAATAACTATTCTACGTACACCGACGTGGAATATGGGGTTGGGATTGGGTGGTGCGTGGGGGCACGCTGGATGAGGTGGGCACCGTTGGGTTGTTCGGTGTAGACTAGCATTCTACACCCATAGTATAAAATAGCGTTTCCGTGTATATATATATATATATATATATATTCTCGTGATGAGGTCACAATTGGAATACGCACGTACATAATTAGTTAAGCTTACCATTTTCTATACGTATTGGAGTATAACTATTTCACATGAAATTCAATCTGGCCAAATGGCACATGAGATATATAGCTAGCGATCCCTTCTTTTGTTTTTACATCTATATATCTGGATGCACACACTGTGCTCACAAGGTGTATGTAAATCCTTAAAGCCGACTTAAATTTTTTCTAAGGCATTAAACACCTCCACATCATGCTTGGGCGCACGTACTAAAAACCTTCATTAGTGTCCTATCAATGACATTTGATTTTTTTTACGTAGAATACTTTTAGTATCGACTTTAATTATAATGAAAAATTAATTAAGGGGAAGATAAAATCCTAGTTTTCTAGTAGCGTGAAAACTAAACCTCCTTAAGTACTCTTGCAAAGAATATATGCATTCTAATAATATATAGTCATCAGCTGATTTCGAAGATTCTCAATTGAAAATGCACATAATTTCCACAACACATTGTCAATATAATCCAGCTAGTTTCTCAGTCGATCTCCTGTTTGATCGCGAGATAACATATATATTGTAGTATATCATCCCTTGACCTCGAATAATCTATGCATGAATGTTCATATCAATCATCAGATCGATCGAGGACAACAGAGGCGGCCTTTTGAAAGCTAAGCGACGATCCATGAAGAAGGAAAATATTATAGCCGCTCTTTTGGAAAGAGATCGATGGAGATCGCCGAGCATCTATCGGCTATCGCGTGCCGGCCGGTGGCAACGGCGACTGATGAAGACTCGAGAGGATGCTAATAAGCCGGTGGCTAGCGCAGCATATTGGCCGTCGCTCTCAAACAGCCGGCCCTTCGCCATGATCAATCATTGTGCGTGCATGCTTGCATGGCTCTCTTTAATTTCTTCTAGCTAGAGCTCTAGCTGCTTGCTTAATTGGTGCCCAAAAATAAAGGTTTCTGCTTTGCACGAGAAAAAAGGAAGCAAGCTCCTGTAGATGCTAGCTGCTGCGTGCTGCATTTGAAACTAATTTAATTATGCTGTATGTGTTCTGGATGGCCTATGCAAGAACAAGTGTAACTCCTTAGCTTTGCAGCACATAGCAAGATTTCTGTGTAAAATAATGAAGTTTGTGTTGGCATGAATGATCACTGTGAATTATTGAAAGAAGAGTAGTGACTTAACTGCAACGACGCAGCAATATAATTAAAGGAGTACTGTATATATGTTCTGCAAATTAAATTTAACTATGAGCCTGTTTGTTTCGCCTAATTAAAGATTCTTACTAGTTAGCTAGTCTAAGTATTTAGCTGGTTAGTAGCCTTAAGTCGCAATGTTTCCATGTGAAACACGGTTTACTGGCGATAGTAACAGCTAGCAAACGAGCAATGCTTAGCTGATGGCATCGTGCCATTGTTATATTTTTGGGCTCACCCTATCAAATAATCAAATGTAGAATTTTTTCACGAAATAATACATTTTTAATTCAAAATTTCAAATCTAATACACAAATATCAAAATATACAAAAATAATCTTACGTCGGTAATTGGTATGTTGATCCAAAGTGGATCATCCTAGATCAGTTGACCATTTGTCAATCCAGGATGAATATTTGTCCTGATCGATATATGATCTGCTGATCTAGGGCTGATTCAGCTCAGATCAGTGGATGATACGTTATTTGGTAAATTCTGATATCCACATGTCGGATTTCAAATTTTGAATAAAAATATATTATTTTTTAAAAAAAAATCGTCGAATGTAGCGGTGCATGGTTCTGCACGAAGGCCTCAAGTGTCATGGGCCAAATGTCGAGTATGGGCTGCCAATTTGTGCCCAGGATGGGAAAGAAGCAAACGAGGAAAGGATCAACAATATGTGTGAAAAATTACAGGGGACTAGAGTTCCTATATTTTTGAGAGAAAGAAGTGATTTAAGGGATCATTATGATAGTAGTAATTTAGAAATATTGTTGGAGCATGATTTATTCTAAAATACATAAATTTAATTTCATGCATCCGGATAGAGTACTATTAGAGCTCTTAGAATTCCCTTGCTACACCCCCTAAAGCTAAGTATAGATATTCTGTGGTAAAAATGTGTGTGCAATAATTAATGCATCCATCTGTAACATACTAAATAGATCCTTACGGTCAGCTGTCCCACTTTTCTGTCTATTGCCATTCATTAGGCATCTCGTCAGCTTTCATGTTGCTTGAATTTTGGATCAACCACATTTCTGCTCTTGCAGCTCCACTTTCATATTGGACTTTCTATACACCTATCGGCTATTGAGCTCAAAGTTATGCTATGCATGCATCAGCAATGGCTATTCCTTTCTCTGACATTTCTTTCCTCAGGGCTTCTACCTTAAATTTGTTCCCACATTTCAAATATGCCTCAACCATAATATTATATATCGCACTGCTAGGAACAACATTCTTTTGCACCATTTGCTGATACTGTTTTTCCATCTCATGTACTCTCCCTGCACCACCTAGTGCACTGAGAAGCAAATGGTATGTTCTCAGAGTAGGTTTGTTGCCATACTTGTGCATTTCTTGCTGGAGATCCAAGGCTTTATCAATGTTGCCTCCGTAACAGCATGCTGATATTAAAGTATTGTAGCTGACAACATCAGGAGTCAACCCGTGACTGCTTAAGCTGTTCATCAATTCCTCAGCTTCAAGTATCTGCGAATGATTGCAAAGACCTTTTATCAGCAAATTGTACGTAACTATACTTGGAGATATCCCAATACTTTTCATCTTCTCAACCAGGATAAAAGCCTGATTACTGGCACCATGCTCTATATATGCATCTATGATAGAATTGTACACCTGGGCATTTGGTAAAACATCTTTATGAAACATATCATCCAAGATAGCCACGGCTTCTGCGATTTTTCCTTTCTTGCAGAAAGCATTGACAATTGAACCATATGAGACAAAATTTGGCTTTAGCCCTTTCTCTTGCATTTCGGAAAGAACAATGAAACATTTCTCAAGTTGCCCAGTCTTTCCATAAGCATCAATCAGTGTATTGAAAGTTTCGACGCTAGGATTCATCCCATTCTCCTCCATCTCCATCAACAGACCTTGTGCCTCGGCGATCCTTCCAGCCTTACACAACCCATTGATTAGTGCATTGTTGGTAATATGATCTGGCTTGATATGACGCGATTTCATCAGCTGAAAGGTCGAGAAGGCCCCATCTAGCTCTCCTATCTGGCAATACCCATTGATTAGTGTGTTATAGATCACCCTTGTTGGGACTAGTCCTGCATTTACAAGCGTCTGCAACATCTGCTCAGCAATTGAAACTTTGCCATCTTTGCATAGACCATTCAATAAGATACTACAAGTGTAATCCCCAATTTTCACACCATTCTTCATAGAGTCTTCAAACAATGAAAGCATGGCCTGTGAGTCTCCGATTCTTGAGTGACCATCAAATAGGATGCTGTATGTGAAGCCATCAGGCATCATCTTTTGTGATGCCATTTCATCGAACAAGGCCAGCATCTCTCCGATCCTGCCGGCACGGCACAGCCCCGTCAGGAGCACATTGTACGTGATTACATTCGGCTTCAGCCCATGATGCACCATCTGATCCCGCAGCCTGAAACCAGCCTCAAGGTCACCTCCCTTGATGTACCCGTCAATCATCGTATTGTAGGTGATACGATTGGGCAGCACGGTCCTCGCTGTCATATCATCAAACATCTTGACGGCATCACCACCCCTCCCCGCTCTCCACGTCCCGGCGATGACCACGTTGTACGAGAACGTGTTAGGAGGCGGTGCGCCAGCGCCGCCCATCCGCCGGAGCATCCTGACGGCCTCGTCGAGGTCACCAGCCACGACGCACGCCTGAACGGCCTTGTTCCATGCGAAGGTGTCTGGCGTCGCCCCGGCGGCGGAGAGGACCCCGAACGCGCGGCGCACGTCGGCATGGCGGCCGAGCGAGAGGAGCGACTCGAGGAGGAGGTTGCAGGAGGATAGGGACGGCAGCGGCGCGCGGGCGTCAGCGAGGTGGGAGAGCAGCAGAAGCGCGTCGTCGTGAAGGCGGAGCCGCGCGGAGGCTACGATGAGGACGGACGCCACGTCGCAGAGGAAGGAGGATCCCGGCGGATCACCCGGCGAGGCATCGGCAGCGGTGGCGACGAGGGCGTGGTAGAGGTCGGGGATGGTAGCGGCGGGGGCGGTGCGCTGCGGAGTGAGGAGGGTTTTCGCTAGGCCAGCGGAGGCGTGGAAGCGTCCGGCAGCGAGGAGAGAGGCGAGCTCGACAAGAGGGGTGGCGGCGGCGGAGCACAGAAGGCGGCGCGGGAGGAGGTGAGACATTTGGTACCTGCTCGAGTAGTAGCCATGAAAACGGAGCGGAAATGGGTGATACTATATCCGTTTTCGTATTTTTTTAACAGAAACGGAAACAAAACCGAATATTGTAGAAACGAAAATGGAAACAAATAATATTGAAAATGAATACGGATCGAATAAAGAGCGGACACGGATATAGATCGTACATATATCAAGATACAAAGTACCAAGTAGGCTAGACTAGATAAGACTAGCATTACCGACAGAATCAAATTAAGGTTTGGCAATGCATGCAAAATTTCTATGTGAAACATATAAAGTGATGTTCTAGCATTACCGACATAATTAAACACATTTGTAAGTTCCAGCTTCCAACCCAAATGAAAACTTAATGCCGCATGCACACCGATGTTCTAGAGAGCCAGAAACTAATGTGAAACATATAAAGTGAGTCAATTCTGAACTAGAGCAGGAACGCCATATCACACATAGTTTGTAAATAGAAATAATTCAAACTTTCATTTCAAAATAGAAATAGTTCCAACTTTTATCATCAATCATTCATGATTTGTCTACGTATCTTCCTCTAAGTCCTCCTCCATGTAGCAATCATCATCCATATCATTATTTTGTTGATCCAAATACAAAGAGAATGAAAATAAAAATGTTAAATAAGTTAAAATATAATAAAAGTACCTAATCAATTGTTGACAAAATACAAATTGAAAGGCAAACCGTGCGTATCATCGTGGTTGCAAAATGTCGCTCCATATTATCAACATCCAACTCAACCATGACACCATCAATTTTACCGCCTAAAAATTATAACAATAATTATACTTACCTAATATCTCACAGGATGCAATAGTATTTAAAATGAACCAAAGAATAACCTTTCAATGCAACAGTCTAATCTTTAGTACAAATTAAAGCTTGCACAGTCTTGGGATCAAGACAACTATGAAATGGGTCAATAACCCGTCCACCAGCACTAAATGCTGACTCGGAAGCAACTGTAGATACTTGAATAGCTAATACATCATGAGCAATTTGAGAGAGAATAGGAAACTCTGGTTGTTTCACCTTCCACCATGACAAGATATCAAAATTCTCTTTAGGTGCTAGAGGTTGTTCTAAATAGATTTCCAACTCAGTTTTGGTACCTTGACTTGGCTCTCTTTTGGTAAGCAAGAACATATCAAGATCATCATTCCCACTAACATTATCAAACTGAGAGGTCACTTGATGCACATCGGTATTCTTTGAAGAAGCTAACGAAAATTTATTATTTTCTTGTAGTGTTTACTACCACCACACCTAATTTTACCATTTCCTTCATAATTCTTCAACACTATGCTAGTATCCTTTCTCTAAGTCGCTCATGATTGTGATCAAAACTAATTAATTAGTTTTAACACTTTGTAAAGGTTGTGCACTTTGTTCACATGACACAAGCTAGTAACAATGTCTACCTTGTCATGCGATACTAATCAATACCCGTCTCTACTAGCTCATGATAAAGTTACTTAATTACCCAAAGCCTAACCTTGCAAGAGCACGGCAAGTATTTATCCACACTAGGAGCAACCATAGTGCCTCTAGGCCAGGGGCCTCATTGGTCCTAGCACTATGAGATAAACAAACCATTCACTCAACAAGGCACTTAAACTATAATACCCCACATTTTCAGAGAAATAAAATACCCTTTATTATATTTTTCTGGAAATAATTAATTTTGAAATACCTTTAATACCCTTCTATGCTTAGTTGAACTAGAGCCTAGATAAAATATCCAAACCGAGGGCTAGAAAATTTTGTATATGATCCCAAGGTCAAGACATATTTTTGAGAATTTTTACAAATTTTTATCACCCTTGGAAGTAGCCCAAATATTTTAAACTAATTTCTGCAATTATTTTTATTCGAAAAAGTATATTAAACAGTATCGGCCCCCTCCCCCTCTTCTCCCTCCACCAGTCGGCCCAGCCCACTCCCTCCCCGCGCCCCGTACTGACACCTGAGCCTCGCTTGTCAGTGACCCCCTCTCCCTTCGCGCGCGCGCCTGACCGCCCGACCCCACCTGTCGGTTGCGTCCCGTTGCCACACCCACACACCCACGCCCCGCTGACCTGTGGCCCCCGCCTGTCAGGACCATCGTCCACCTCACGCCACCGCCCCCGAATCCCGCCAGCCGATGACCTCACCCTTGAATCTGCCTCGCCGGCCCCCCTCCCATTAAACCGACATCGGCATTCAATCCCCCGCACCCCGCCGCCCGTTTCCCCTCTTTATTCCACGCACCATCACCCGGGATCACGCTGCGCGTGCCTGGCCGAGCCCCACCGGCGCCATTGAAGACCCCATCGGCTTTCCATGCATGCGTCCCCCTCTGACCCCCCGCCGATACCCCTACTTAAACCCCTGGCCTCCACCGCGTCCAGCCCGCACGTCCGATCGCGTTGAGAACGAACCAAAGCGCCCCACTTTGGTTTTTAGCGCCACACCACCACCCCCACTCCAGTCATCGCTCGCCGTCGCCGGAGTTCCCCTCCATCCTCGACGACCGCACCATTGTGACCACCGGCACCTCCCCGACCTCGGCCACCCCTCCTACGTCGACGAAGACCGTCAGAACTGCCTCGCCGATGAGGGACCTGAATACCTCCGCCGTCTATGCTCATCGCCGGCCACGCTCCGTCGACCTCGGACCCCCGCAACGGTACCCCCGTATTTCCCTAGTCATCCTCTTTCCATTTCTAGGCATAGCTAGGACCTCTGTCGCTCGCCGTGGCCTCTGTCCCGCTCACCGTCGTCGGAGAAGATGACCGATACGGGTAGAGTACCCGTGCCATGTCGGATTCGATCGCGACCGTGCGATCTAGATCCGATGGTGGCAGTTAAATCATTCACGTGATTTAATCAGACCCGTTGGATCTCGACGAAGCGTTATGTTCTAATCTGAGCCGTCCATTTATATTTAAAACCCGCATCAAATCCAGGCCATCCATCGCGTACCGATTCGATCTTTTAATCTCAGCCGTCCGTTTTCATTAACACTGCCCGCCTCACCCTCGCACGTCCGATCATGATCCAACGGCCGATCTGGATCCGGCGCACGCGCACAGTGCGCGGGTTCACGATGAATACGGTTCACCGTGGACCGACACCTATTTTTAGTTTAATTTAAATTCCAGAAATAGTTTTAAACTTCTAAAATTCATATCTTGCTCATTTTAACTCCAAAATTTACCATTTCAATTCCAGAAAATTCATAATTTATTCTCTACACGTTTGTACAATAAAAACAGTAGGTTTATTTTGAGTATTTTATGTTTATTTTATAAAGTATTCAAATGCACTTTAATATATGTTCATAATTCAACTTTAGAAAAATTTATCTTTTTATCCTCTTCATTTTTGTATAATAGAAACAATAGGTTAATCTGGACTTTCTATTATTAATTAATAGGAAGTTTAAAATATATTATGGGTACATTTTTATTTCCTTTTTAGAAATTTCTAACTCCATCAAAGCTCATTTTAAAAATTCATATAATAATTTTTAGAAACTTAATAACTTATTTTCCTTAATTTAACCCAATCAAAGCCCATATGCTTATTGTGTGATTTTGGAATGTTTATTGAATGTTAAATTTATTACTTTTTTCGAGAAGACTATGATGCCGCCGAGGAGCCGGAGTACTTCCCGGAAGTCCCTCCCTCGCCTTTCGCTGAACAAGGCAAGTCACCAAACCAATCTTTTGAGCATATTGAACCCATGTTTTATTAAACTATCGCTAAAACACACAGGATATACATGCATTAGTTAAATGAAAGCTTTACAATATATTTATTTAGATTCCCCGACCTTGATGTGCAACCCAAGCCATGCTATCTAGCCTAAACTCCTTGTCACCATATTATTAGTACTATTATCTAGTGTCCAATGTATCGACACGATTGCTATAGGATTAAAAATGAGTCGTAGCGATTGGAATCTACTATATGATCCCCGTTATCCTTATCTCTGTAGTTCTGTTGGTGATAGAGTTATGGTTGAGAGTGTATGCATGGTGTGTTCTGGGTGCAAGCTAGGGCATTGGTCGGTAGCACCCGAGGCACTATAAGGACCAGTCTGTGGGATCCGTTGTAATACACTTCCGTACTAACCACAAGTCTAGTGGGTAAGTCCTAACTAAGGTATGAAGTGTTCCAAACCGAGGTCACCACTTGGAGATGGGTCAAGCAGCACCTGTGGGTGGCTTGTACCGACATGGCGCAAAAAGGGATACGACGTTAGCCGGGATGCGGCCCAGCGCACCGGCGAAACCTAGAGTGGGTGGTTATCGCTTGGAGCATTTCATGCTGAGGTTTTGGCATGAGTTCCCATCGTATGGGTCATCTCGTTACACTTTGGTGTATGGGATGAGTGCGTGCCTTGTGGGTACAGTGGTACACCTCTGATCAGAGTCATAAATCTTTTCGAAAAGCCGAGCCCATGGTCAAAGGCGGGTTGTGTGACATCCCACAGTTAGTTTATGTATTTATGAATGTGCATGATTCTTTGACATGTAAGGGTCGTTGTGTGAGGAGGGAAAACATACTCCTCGAGTTAGATGGTGTTATGATGTTCATGTTTATTATTTCGCATGATTAAATTTGACTACACTAAATGCAATAACTGAAAAATGTATTTTTCCGCACTATTAGCCATTGTCCTTCCTTTGTTATTACCTTGCATTACTATTTGCATTTGCGGTGGCTTGTTGAGTACTTTTTGTACTCATACCCGTTGGACACACAATTCAGAGGATGCTTACTACGAAGATGGTCTGGAGTAGCGACCCAGTCAAGAAGAAAGATCCTGAAGAGGGCGTTCGTCATGCAGTTTATCTTTATTGTTTATTTTAATTTTACTCTTATGTAATAATGTGGTCTGCGTACCACGAATGATTGCTCGTATGTACGTGTCGCATGATGAACCTCTTGTATTATTGTTTTTCTTTGGAAATTCAATAATGTTCCGGTTTGATAAATCAGGGCGTGACATAAACCATTATATTAGATATACTTATACGCTCGTACATGGGTAGCTCCTACAAGAAGTCTCATAGGCCCTATTCCTACTACCACATCCTCCCAATACAAGGAAAAATAATGAATAACTTCATAACTAAGGTCACCCCATAAATAATACATGTGGTTGCACCATGATTCTTAGTTGATGACACATAGTTCGATCCTTAATTAACCCGAGTGAATACTCCCCTATCAGTGCACAACTATCACTATATGCACACCACTTTATGTCCAAGTCTTAGCATAATTCATTTTTTACTTTTCATCTTCATAGATAACAAATAAAACCCCTTTGTATAACACTTTAAGATAACCAACTTAAAAGGGTGAATATACCCAAGTCGTGCTTGAACATATTCTACCCAAATCCTAGGGATACAATAGTAATGGAATCAAGATAACAAGTTAGGAAATAAACCACTTGGGATAACTCTACTGATACCCATATTTATAAATAATCACATGCAACTCTATAAATAATAAAAAATTTGCAAAATATATAGTATACAACATGTTCAAAGGAGTGATAAATATATGCTTGCCTTGTTCATAAATTTTCTCAACTTCCCCATGATCTAGAACAAGTTCTTCGTTGACTATCGGTTCTTTGTCTAATAAATTTAAATGCATGATTCACATAGTACTCCAAATAACATCAAAAATAAAACATGCTGAAAATTGCATGATGTTCATACATCAAGTAGTGTTGGATCCTAAATGAATTTAGGTGAAATTATTTCTATTTTTAGATTAAACATGATAAAGTTATTAAAGGTTAAAGTTTATATACATACAGTATGATTATAATAGTTTATTTATTTAAACTGATATTATGGGTGAAAGTTTCATAATTTTTTAGTTTACTAGATTGTATAGCATGTTTTTATGAAACAAACAAAATTAGTTTCAAATCAGTTAGAGTTTGGATGAATTTTCTATAAATTTTCTAAGTTTCAACTTTTTAGTTTCAGAATAGTCCCGATAATTTTCAGCGATGTCCCTAAATTTATAGATATGTCGTTATTATTCCTCTAACCCACACGAATTGAGGAGGCATACAAGAAGTTGTTCCATGTGAAATGGCTATTTAAAATGACATATCTTGGTGGACTAACTATGGGAATAGAGCTAGGGAACTGAGGTAAATTGAATGGTGGTCGCGGTGTACCTTGGGATAGACGGAATTGCGCTAGTAACAATGAAGTGACTCGGATATTTTTAGTTCAATGTGGACAACACAAATGAGCCAATGAATCACCAAATTAGTGCATGCACAAGATAGAGGAGATCTCATACATGATGTTGAGTGTGGAAATTGGACAAAAACTCACAAGAGGGGGAGAAATCGATGGTAGAGGCTTAGCATAGGAGATAAGGAAGAAGGCCCCAATCTCCCAACACGTTGTGTCTTTGGCTGGGCTACTTAAGGGGTTTTGGTCCTACTATCAAAATAAAGTCGATGACCAAGTTGGCTGGAATGCAAGAGATGCATCTTGACCACATTCTAGAATGTGTTGCCCATGCATGGATAGTGGTTTGTGGGTGTGCTTGCTATTTTAGTGGACTGGTTAGCCAAAGGGTTATGGTGGGATGATAGAAAAAGTGGCTGATGGGTAGGTCCCCTTTAGGGTGGCCCACAAACAGTGAGAAGAGGAACAAACAGAGGATTGCAAGTGTGCATATTTTGGTTTCTTATGTGTTTTGGTTATGTCAAAATTAGTTTTCACTTTTCCAAAAAATTAAATTTTATACTGATGGTAGAGGATATTTTCCTGCACGTACTGACCAAGTTTAAAAGTTAAACCAACTACGGTTTATCTAGATAAATTTGAAAAATAGGCTATACATAAGTTTATTTTCATATTTCGATTGCTACGTTGATTTGAGCTAACAAATTAAGTCTAAAATTTATAAAATCTTTATATGAGAATGTTAGTTAGGTAATATATTATATATATATTTTATTAAATTATTGGAGTAATATATTGTTCAGACAAAATTTCTATTATTCTTGATGTATATGAATGCATTTGTTTGATGCACGCTAAAATGCAAAAACAATTAAAATAAATTCAAAATACAAAAGAAATCTCATTGGATTGCTAATCATGTATTTGTTTAGTTTTACACACTAACCACTAGACATGTGAAGATGACATTTTGTGATGTTAGAGCATCTCCATTGTACTTGCTATCATACTTGCTATTCCCTAAAATAGCAAGTATGATCCAAAAAATCACTCCATTGTACTTGCTATTTGACTTGTTATTTTAGGAGGCTTGCTATTCCTCTCTCTACACTTTCTACATCTAGCAAGCCAACCAAACTTGCTATTCCAAACTTGTTTAATTATTTTTATTTTCTTTGCATGTATATAAATTGATAAAATATAGTTACATTTAAATAGAGAATCATATTTAGTAAGTACATTGGAGTGAATAGCAAAATAGCAAGCCAATTTAAATAAGAAAACTTGCTATTGCTATGAATAACAAGTCAAAATAACAAGTATAATGGAGATGCTTTAACAAGCCAATCAAACTTGTTATTCCATTGAATATTGAGATTGTTTAATTGTTTTCACTTTCTTTGCAGATATATAAATTGATTAAATATAGCTCTATTTGAATAGCAATTCACATTTAGCAAGTCCATTGGAGCGGATAACAAAATAGCAAGCCAATTGAAATAGAAAAACTTACTATTGCGCTATGAATAACAAGTCAAAAATAACAAGTATAATGGAGATGCTCTTAGGCACCAATAGTGACATAGTTGAAGGTGGAAAGAGAGTTAGATTTATGACTCATGCCCCTAATTTGATTAGGCACCTAATTAAGGATGCATTACTAATTGGGCAAATCCACATGTATTTGGGTGTGAGTGAAAAAATAAACAAATATAAGAAAACGGCATTTTTTACATTGGAACTCATATTTATTAAGATAAATGGTCTTATATGTTATATTCAAAAATAACATTGTAATCAAAAAATATATCTCGACGGCGCGAGCTAAAAAAAGGGCCGCGCCCGAGCCGGCGCGACCACGTACATCCTCTGTCTCCACCGTGTTGCAGGCGAAAGCGATGGCTACCGCGCCGGCGCCTGCGCTGGCGCCGCGCAGCCCCCGCGACGGCGCAGCGCGTTCGTGTAATTGATGATGGAGTTGATGCGCTGCAGCTTGAGATCCTCCCTGAACTGCTGGATGAACCTCTCGGCCCGCGCGTTCACCTCCGACTTCCCTTCCAGTATCTCCTCTGCCCGCGCGCGCCGATCGGCGTCGGCCACCTTCGCCGCCGGCTCCCTCTTCGTCGGCGTCGCCACCGGATCAGTGGCGGATGTGGCATCTTGAGGCGAATGCGGCGCGTGCGCCTGACGCGCCAGCGCGTACGCCTCATCGAGGCTGATGGACTCGTCTTCCTCCTCGCTCTCCACCGTCGTCGCCGCCGCCTCTGAGGAAACAGGCACGCTCGGCAGCACCTTGGTCGTCGTCGGCGTCCCGCTCTCTCCGTCGGGCGCCGCTGCCTTCGGCTCATTCTCAACCACAACCACCCTGTTCGCCCGTGCCTCCTCCTCCACCTCCCCTGCTTCCCGCGAGCCGCAGAAATAATCTGACTCCGACACGGCGGTGCCGTGGCGCGGCGTGACGCAGTAGTAATCGGCATCAGTGTACTGGAAAGGGAAGTTGGCGATGGATCGGAGCCTCTCCATGATGACGGTCGACGCGGTGCGGGCGAGCCTCCGCCTGGCAGAGGACGGAGTCGCCGCGTGCCCCAGCCACGACATCACCGCGATGGCGCCGACGACGACGTTGATGAAGACGAACCACGCCGCCCCGGGGCTAAGCCACGATGACCACATCTCCACCGCCATCGATCCAAGATCCAACCCAACACCTCCTCTCTCTCTCTCTCTCTCTCTCTCTCTCTCTCTCTCTCTCCTTCCTTTCTTGCTTGTCCTCTCCGAGCTCTGTGTGTGTTCGGTGACGGGCTGATGGCGATGATGTGATGGCTGGCGCTAGCTCAGGTGAGCTGTGCACATGCGGTTATATAGGCAACAGGCAGGCACTGACCCGACGGCACAGCGAAACACAGCTTGTCAAAGGGCAGGGAAAGGGAAAGGTGAGAACGGCCGCCGCCCGGAGCAGAAAGAGAAAGGCGGCTTTCCGGCGCGGCCACGCCGCGTTGTCGTCGCGGTCGCCGCGGACCGCGGGTGCACCTGCTGGCTTGTAGCTAGGGAGAAACCATAGTGAAAAACGGACAGAAACAAGTGTTATTCTATCTTTTTATATATTTTTAAAGACATAAAAACAAATAAATATGTTTTGAAAATAGATAGGGCCGAAAACAAATATGAACCGAATAAGAAGCAAACAATAATACAAAATTAGATATCTATAATAAAAACTTGGTTTAAAAGTATGATAAAGCAATAAAAATGTTTAATTTACATATATATTGATAAATAATAAATATGTATAATAAAGTAAAAATTAGGTTTTATAGGAAGTTTCGGTTCAATGAATATATATTATTTATTTTTAGGAAGAAATTATATATTAATTTAATTCAAAAAATAGGTTTTATAGAAAGTTTCGGTTCAATGAATATATATTATTTATTTTTAGGAATAAATTATATATTAATTTTATTGAAATACTTTAAAATTTTAGATGATAGTTTAAAGTTTCACATGATATGGAATAACAAAAGCAAATATTTCACATATTGCATTAAAGAAACATTGTAAACAAAATTTTCTGTTTTTATTATATACAGTATTCTTCCGCACTATTT
Organism: Zizania palustris; assembly: GCA_019279435.1. Taxonomy (NCBI): domain Eukaryota; kingdom Viridiplantae; phylum Streptophyta; class Magnoliopsida; order Poales; family Poaceae; genus Zizania; species Zizania palustris. Next base: position 16,187,531 of record JAAALK010000290.1, read on the forward strand.
GTTTTCGTTTCATTTTCCGAATAAATAATATAGTTCTTTTCCATATAATCCTTCCGTTTTAACTTTTTTTAGAACTGATGGAATTTTTTCACGCCATTTTTATTTCTTTCTACTCTTGTCTGCAACTTCGCTGAAAGAAAAACGAGGCTTCTGCTGACTCCTCGTCCATCACCTAGCGGCCATCTCAGATCTCACACAGTTCACATTATTTCACACGTGGGAGCACCGTGCGTGCATGCAGGCTTGGTTACCGCGTCATTAGCCTCGATGACAAAGGGACATGTTAACCAATCCGTATACCTAATAAAATATAATAACTTTTATAACGTGCTAGAGCTCGTCGGCGTTTACATCACTACTATAACGGGGTGTTAGACTATTCACAATAGGGGTTTCATGGGGTGTTTCATAGTATTAATTACCATGCCGCATCAGATTTTTTGCTTACATGGTATTCAATTAATGAAGAAAGATAAGGAAGTAGTGTCATCACCATGACATGGTGCTAACCCGTTTCTAAGACGGATGAAATGAAATGAAACAACCATTGAGAGCTAAATTGTTTCATCAGAGAGAGGGTATTTCATGAGAGCTAGTTGCATTTAATTACACTGGTTAGCCTAGGAAACAGTGAAATGAAACTCTCCACTGAGAGAGGGTGTTTCATTCAGTTGTAAAGTTGACGTGACATTCTAAGAAACAATGCTATGAAACCCACCATTGTGAATGGCCTTAGAGCTCGTCGACGTTTCCACCGCTGCTGTAATGGGGGAATGGAGATGAGCCCCAAAACAGAAATGAGTGGTATGTATTTGAGAGGAATAAATGCAAACTAGACTACATTTACTGATCAGTAAGTTGGTTTTACATGCGGATGAATCGAACAACTCATGCATGCTCTCCTCATTTTTTGGCTAGAAACCGAGAGGGAGTGGAAGGTTGGGCGACCTAGTTGAAGAGGTTAGAGGCACGTTTTGGCGATGAACACATAGTATTGTTAGCACACGTGTTATCCATGCATGCATGGACAGTGGTTTGTGGGCATGCTTATTATTTGAGTGGGCTAGTTAGCCATGAACTAGGTTTGAGTACTGATAGTAAGAGTGGCAGACAATTAGATCCAGCTCTAATAATATAGTCAACAAACATTAATTAAGTAGAGGAACAAATTATAATTATAATATTTTTTAAGTGGGAGAGTAAATCTGAAGTGATCGGTGAAATTACAAATAATAAATTTTTAATATATATATATTTAAAAAATAGTGTAGACTCTCATTCGCTACCTAATGTTGTACTTTACCAACTGGCTAGTTATTAGGTTGGCTTATTTCAAGCTTCAAGTTATCAAAGCTTTCGACACTTGAAGATAAAAAACTATTCAAGATGGTATTATTAGATATGTAATTATCAATAGAACTCCACTAATATTTGATACTTGACTTATTCTTTTAATTTCTTGTTTACAAATTAACGCTATGACACATGTTGCCGAGAAAACTCACTACCGGAAATGGAGTGTGTTGCAGAGTGCCTGAGATTTTGCCGAGTGCAATATCTCGGGCACTCGGAAAAGCTAAGTTTGCCGAGTGTTTTTTTAAAACACTTGGAAAACAAAAAATACTCGGCAAATTAAATCTTTGCCGAGTGTTTTTAAAAAAACACTCGGCAAACAAGTTACTAATGGACGTCGTGATGATGTTCTTGCGCGGCAAAAAAAAAATTTGCGGCAAAATTTTTTTTAGGGTTTGCGAGTGTTTTTTAAAAAATATTCGGCAAAGAGAGTATGTTTGCCTAGTGTTTTTAAAAAAACACTCGGCAAACCAATTTTTTTATTTTTTTCTGATCCATTGTTTCGAGTCTATATGACATTTCTAATTTGATTTTAACTTGAATTTTTTATACAATAAAAACACAAAATATATTATCTCATGTAAAATTTACATATTTTTTGGTTCAGTTTGTTATTTTTAAATTATTAAGTATGTTTCTAGGATTTAAATTGAAATAGGTGAAATTTGAACTACAAGTGCCTAAAATAATAAACCAAAAATTATGGAAAATCATATTAATGTTTTAAAGTTTATTTATGGTTCTTATAAACTGAAATAAAATAAATTTTAAACAATTTAGGATGTGACGCTCGTTTAACAATGTGAAGCTTAATAGTTTTTTAATTATAAAAAAATCAACTAAAGTCTAAAAACATAAGACTTGTCGTGGTGTTATTATATGATACATAGATGTTGTGATAAAAATTTAAAAATATTTTAGAAAATTATCACGTAGAGTATTTAGAAATCGTAGATTATGAGAGAAGTGATTAGGGTTTAGAAAAGAAATGAGATAGGTTTGAAAGAAGTTTGATAGATAAATTATTTTTTATACTTGAATTTTTTTCTACAATAAAAACACAACACATATTATCTCATGTAAAAATTACACATTTTTTGATTCAGTTTGTTATTTTTAAATTATTAAGTATGTTTATAGGATATAAATTGAAATAGGTGAAATCTGAACTACAAGTGCCTCAAATAATAAAAAACAATTATAAAAAAATCATATTAATGTTTTTAAGTCTATTTATAGTTATTATCAACTGCATTGAAAGAAATTTTGAACAATTTAGGGTGCGACACTTGTTCGACAACGTGAAGCTTAATAGTTTTTTAATTATAACAAAATAAAATTAACTCTAAAAAACATTATACTTGTCATGGTGTTATTATATCATGCATAGATGCTATGATAAAAATTTAAAGATATTTCGAGAAAATTATCATGTATAGTGTTTAGAAATAGGAGATTACGAGAGGATTAATTAGGGTTTAGAGAAGAAATGTGATAGGTTTGAAATAAGTTTGATGGTTAAATCATTTTTTATACTTGAATTATTTTCTACAATAAAAACACAACACATATTATCTCATTGTAAAAATTCCATATTTTTTGGTTCAATTTGTTATTTTTAAATTATTAAGTATTTTTCTAGGATTTAAATAAAAATAGATTAAATTTGAACTGCAATTGCATGAAATAATAAACAAAATATTATTAAAAAATCATATTTATGTTGTTGAGTTTATTTTTAATCCTTATATACTATAGTTGTACCATTTTCATCAACGAAAAGATTGTAAAACAAATTATACAAAATTTTAAAAAATAAAAAACTCTTTGCCGAGTGCCAAATTTGAGGCACTCGGCAAATATGCTGGGTTTACCGAGTGCAACACTCAGCAAACCAAAAAAATTCTTTTCCCGCACAGCTTTTCCGCGAAATTTCAAAGTTGACGCACTTTTTTTCAAAATTTTCACACACACTCTTTAAAATCCCCTCACCTCCCTCCACTCTTCTTCTCTCTCCTTCTCCCTCCCTCCCTCCGACCGGCTCCCTCCCGCCGCCGCCCCATCTCTGCCCCATCACTGCCGCGGCCGCGGCCACCGCCCCGGAAGCCTCCCCGGCCGCCTCCTCGTCGTCACCTCCTCATCGTCGGCCCCTCTCGACCGCCGCCTCGTCGCCGTTGCGCCGTCGCCCGCGCCGCGGCCATGCCCGCGCCGCGGCCACGCCCGTGCCGCGCCACGCCGTCGCCCCCTACCCGCACCTCCCTGGCCGACGCCGCCTCGGCCGGCCTCGCGCCGGGCTCCCCGTCCCGCCCTCGCCCCGCACCTCCCAGGCCAGCGTCGCACCGGGCTCCCCGCCCTGCCCCACCCCCGCCCCCGCCCCGCCCTGCCCGGTGCCACGCGGCCACGCCACACACCGTCCCCGGCGCCGTGCCCGACGTCCAATTTTTTATTTTCATTTTTTTGTTTGGCGAGTGCCAATTTTTGACACTCGGCAAACCATCCATCAATTCCACACCGTTTGTAACTTTTTTGCCGAGTGTTATTTTTAGCACTCGGCGAAGTGTTTGCCGAGTGCCCGACAAAATACACTCGGCGAACTTGTCTTCGCCGAGATTTTTTTCGCCGAGTGTATTTCGCCGAGTGTTGCACTTTAAACAAGACTTCGCCGAGTGCCTCTAGCACTCGACAAACAACCAATCTCCAGTAGTGACTGACCAGTACTCGTGAAACGAGCCTTGAGTTAAATATTATTCAACTAGCTCACACATGAGTCAAGAATTAACCGCGTTAAGAGGTGACATTTTACACGATCTAATTAATTACTGTCTTCTCATGTCAGCATCATCTACCTTTGCATGGCTATCCTGATGCTGATGGCATCCATATCCGAAGCATGCAAGCAGCATCCCCCGACGTTTACATTAATTTTTGAGAAAATTTATCATCCTACCAGATATAAGATCCTACCATATATAAGGTACTAATAAATATCAAATAAAATCTAGCTATTAATTTTAGCTAGACATGATTGGAAAAAAAATAAGTAGCTGCCACCCGAGAAGCATATCCGGCTAGGACGCATCCACCGCACCGTCGCCGCCGGTGCCCCACAAGAAGAAAGCCCTGTCGTCAACGCCCCGCTCCCGCGCTGCCAAGCCACCTACAGTTTGCCACTGCCGCCTCCGTCGTCGTTGCCGCCTTGTCGTCGATGCCCTGCTCCCAGGCCGCTTCTGAGCCGTACAGCCGCCTACAGTTCGCCACCGCCGCCCCCATCGCCGTCACCGTCCTGTCATCGATGCTCTGCTCCCGCACCACTCCCGAGTCGCCTACCGCCCGTAGTCTGACGCCATCACCCTAGATTGTGCCGCCCACATGCAGGGCGGTGTCCGTTGGCCCCTGCGCTGCTCCAGTCTCCTCGCCTTGTCGGCCCAACTGCCCTCTGTCGTCGGCCTTGCCGTCGTGCCACCGGCCAAGTCGTGCGCTCCACCCTAGCTAGGTAGCGTGCTCTAGTCTCCACCCGGTTGCTATGCACTTTTTTACCTGAATTTATGAGAATACCCTTCCACCTTGTCCTTGACTTAGAGGTATCATTTTTGTGCATGCAGATACTAGTAGGTATAGTCTAATCTGAGCACGCTATATGTGGCGCTGACTGGTTGGTCCCATGTGGCAGCGAAACAGATGAGTTGGACTGACTACGAGATATTATATAGAAAAAACTAGATTCTTTTCTAGATGAAACTTTTTTATTGTAAATAGATAGAAAATCATAGCTGACTTAATGAGGGTTAAGTTGCCGATGGGTAAACTCTACCTCACATGTAGGGAGGTGAGGACACCTTCGAAGGCAGCACTATTGTCTTTTTATCGCAACATTTAACCATTTGTTTTATTTAAAAAATTACACAAATATAAAGTTATGTTTGAAGTACCTTCAATAATAAAATAAATAATATTTTAAAAAGATTTTTAAATAAGGTGAATTGTCAGATATTGAGATAAAAATCAACAGTTGTTATTTAAAAATAAATGGAGTAAGTAATACATATCCGAGGACGTAGGGTTTTACCTCTTTTTGAAGGCCTAAATATATCAAAATTATTGTCTTGTGATACTATCGACTTTTGCTAGCTCTTGTACGTGACATAGCCCTAATTTCAATATCGCTGCTAATAAGAAACACCAGCAAACAGTACTCTATCAAGCTAGTGAGCATAATTTTGCAATGTGATATATATATATATATATATTTATATATATATATATATATACACAAATGCTATTCTACGCTGACGTGGTAGGATTGGGTAAGGCGTGGGGGCACGTTGGATGATGTGGGCACGGTTGGGTTGATCGGTGTAGAATAACATTCTATACCCATAGTGTAGAATAACGTCCCTGTATGTATGTATGTACGTACGTACGTATGTATGTATGTATGTATGTATATATATATATATATATATATATATATATATATGTTGATCTTTCAACAATCAGGTAAGTTTGGTACATTGCTTTTTGACGGTTGACCAAAAAAGTTAATTTGGTACATTGTGGTACGCGCGAGGAAAACGTGAGGAATTGTGTTTAAATCTATACTATATATTATGCTTTGTTCTTAGGATGACTGCACGCTGCTGCTACTAGTAGTGGACGTCCACACCACCGTACTATACCTAAGAAAGATCATATATATATATATGGAAAATTAACCCATATATATATATATATATATATATATCCGGTGTTCCTAACTCCTATATTTAAATTATCTGTCTTTGTTTTGGACGGCCTTTCGGCTCAGGCTTCACAGTGGAATAATCCACTGCAATATAATACAATGCGCGGCTCTCCGCTGCACTTTGGATCACTTCCTTTCTCTTCCTCTTTACAGAGAGGTTGTCCTTTTGTGTGCATATTTTTTGTTGGTTATATATTATATATATGCATGATGCTCCATTATATATTTTTGGTTAAATCTGGTGATATGTTTGCATAGTATAATAATAAGATAGTTTAAATTTTTATTTTTAATACAATAGATTATTACTCAACTAAATATCTTTAATCTATCGATAAGTCTAGATTTAGGATTTTTTTAGAACTAGGTTGAACCAATTTTTAAAAATTTTAAATCTAGAGATGTACCACATAAGACTATAATGTTAGAGATCATGCATGACATTACTATTTTCGATCGATTTTGTGCCGTGAGCATGCCTCGCCCGCCACGTTGGAAAAAGTGAAAAGAAAATTCGATCTCGTGGTCGGATCTAATTTTTTTATCTCTGTCCAGTTATACCGATAAGAATACATATGTACGATGTACGATGACATGTCTATTTTTTCGATAAAATGGAAAAACCTATAATCCGTGTAATACCTTGTATAATAAGCCGTTTAAACAGTGTAAACTATCTTAGTTGCATTCTTTCTACCACTTATGTGATTCTCCCACTCACTAGCCACTAATTTTGAGTTACTTATAATATGACTAGCCAATTAATTTGGAGTTACTTATAATGTTCGTGGCTTGACACTACCGGAAAGCTAACGTTTGCCGAGTGCATTCCTTCGGGCACTCGGCAAACCCTAGTTTGCCGAGTGTACCATAAAATACATTCGGAAAATATTTTACACATGGCAAATCTGAAGGTTTACCGATTGCCAAGGCTAATACACTCGACAAACAAGTTCAAAAATCTCGCGGTCCCATTTTCCCTGCCGCCGTTATAACGATAGAGCAAAAATTAGGGTTTGTCGAGTGCCACTAACGTACACTCGGGAAACCCTTATATTTTTCGAGTGCCACTAATGAATACTCGGCAAACCCTTATAATATTTGTCGAGTGTCAAATATGAAAACACTCGGCAAAGTGAAAATGCTCATTATTTCATGTGAAATCATAATGTAAGCACATATCACATTTTATACATGTTTTATACTTGAATTTTTTTTATAGTTGTAATTCAACATTTTTTAATACATGGTAAATGTTCATATTTTTCTGAGTGACTTTGCTATTTATAAATAATTAATCATGTTTCTAGGATTTAATTCGAAGTAGGTCAACTTTGAACTGCATGTACAATAAATAATGACTAAAAATGTATAAAAATCATATTTATGTTCATGAGACCATTTTTAATCATTTAGCATTATATATAACTAAATATTAAGAAATCTAAGTTGCGACACTCAGCCGGCAACATGGAGCACCAAGGTTTTTAAATTATAGAAAATTAAATTGAAGCCTAAAAATTATGATACTTGACATGATATTATTATATCATACATATATATGTGGTAAAAATTTCATAATATTTTGACAAAGTTTTCATGTACGACGTTTGGAAATTAGAGAATCTTCGAGAAGGTTTATTAGTTTAGGGATGGAATGAGTTAAGTTTAGAAGCAAGTCAATATTCAAATCTTTGTTTGAACTTAAAACTTTTTGTACTACTAAAATCCAATGTAGCTTATATCATGTCAAAAATTGGCATTTGTTAGGGTTAGTTTGCTATTTTTCGTTAATTAAAGTTCTTTATAGGATTTTAATTGAAAGATCACAAATTTGAACTACAAGTGCCTTAAATTTGTTTATTTTAACTTGGAACTTTTCTAGGATGAAAACTGAGTGTATATTATATCATTCAAAATTTGGAATTTTTTACTATCTTTTTTCTATTTTAGTTTTTTTAAAACAAATTTAAAAAATATTTATCGAGTGCAAATAGCATTGGCACTCAGCAAAGGACAATTAAAAAACCTTTGCCGAGTGCCTACTGATATAGTACTTGGCAAAAATATTAAAAAAATAAAATACATTCGTCGAGTGCCTCTCAATTTGGCACTCGGTGAATTCCATTTTAGGTAAAAAGCCCCCTAGATCTCTGCACATTTACTATGCGCCCAGATGTGCTCCCACTCACCTGGCAGCCCGCACCCGCCCCCGGCTGCCACCCTCACCGAGAAATCGTGTCATGTGGTGCATTTCTGTGCGTTCTTGGTGGCTTTGCCAAGTGTTATTTTATGTGGCACTTGGCAAAGCCTAGTGCCACGTGTGCCCCAGCTGTCCTTGCATGGTTTCGCCGAGTGCCACGTAGGGCACCACTCGGCACAGTTACTTGGCCGAGTGCCACGTGGGGCACTCGGCAAAGTTATTTCTCCGAGTGTCATGTGGGACACTCAGTAAACTCCCGTTAGTGCCCCTAGCCATCAGACGTCTATGTTTGCCGAGTGCCCCATGTGGCATTCGGCGAAGCCGACGTGACACTCGGCAAAGGCTTCGCTGAGTACCCGATAAAAAGCACTCGGCGAATGTACTATTTACCGACAGACATGTCGCCGCGTAGGGTGTGCTGAGTGTGGCACTCGGCGAAGTCTTCCTTCGCCGAGTGGAAAAAAGGTTTCGCCGAGTGCTCCAGGCACTCGGCAAACAACTCTTCTCCGGTAGTGTGAGTTCCCGTTCTCTATTTGCAAATGCTATAGTATCAATATGCTTTATGATGGTTTATGTACTGCTTATGTCTCTTTATCTGGTTGCTGATTTTATTTTCAGCAAACAGCTTAATGAATTACCAAACCACTAAAATTTTTCCTTTTGTTGTTCATGTGTGTTCACTGGAGTGAGCTGAAAATGAGCTGGAGTGGTTATGTAGCCAGCCACAAAGTCAATGTCTTATTGGCCATGTATGCTATTATAGTGGAAGACTCGAGGATTTTAGTGCCAATTTGTTTGGTAATTTTGCTTTTGGTTGAGATTAAATATCACTGATGTTCTTAGGCCTATAACTTTTGTTCCTTCGGATTTCCTGTATCAGTGGTTTGATATAGTCGGATTTCCTTTTAGTGCTAGTCATCTTTGTCATGAAATGCCAGTGAGAGCTTGTCTGTTCTTGAGTGATGTTTGTGTTAGAGCAACCCTCAAACTGATTTCAGTGAGGTCGCGAGAAAAATCAAGGTTTAATAAGATCCTTACTCAGCTCTTAAAAATAAGATATTCTCAAAAGAGGCTACCGGGCCCTCATCCCCATGGCCCCCTATCCCGGCTCTCATCCGTGCCATGTGGGCGTGCACGCTCCCGCGCGTAGTTGCCATGCGTGCAAACTTCCCACTTATTTAAATTTGAATATTTGTATTTGCATTTAAAATTTTAATATTTAAATACGATATATGATTATGTTCTTTTATTTAAATTTTAATATTTGTATTTGCATTTAAAAATTTGAATATTTGTATTTACATTTAAAATTTTGAATATTTAAATATGATAGATTATTATGTTCCAATATTTAAATTTGAATATTTGTATTTACATTTAAAAAATTGAATATTTAAATACAACAAATGCTTATGTTCCTATATTTAAATTTGAATATTTGTATTTACATTTAAATATTTGAATATTTAAATATGATAGATGATTATGTTCCTATATTTAAATTTGAATATTTGTATTTACATTTAAAATTTTTAATATTTAAATGCAATAGATGATTATGTTCCTATATTTAAATTTGAATATTTGTATTTGCATTTAAAAATGTGAATATTTAAATTTGAATATTTTTATTTACATTTAAAATTTTGAATATTTAAATATGATATATGATTATGTTCCTATATTTAAATTTGAATATTTGTATTTGCATTTAAAAATGTGAATATTTAAATTTGAATATTTGTATTTACATTTAAAATTTTAATATTTAAATGCAATAGATGATTATGTTCCTATATTTAAATTTGAATATTTGTATTTGCATTTAAAAATGTGAATATTTAAATTTGAATATTTTTATTTACATTTAAAATTTTGAATATTTAAATATGATATATGATTATGTTCCTATATTTAAATTTGAATATTTGTATTTGCATTTAAAAATGTGAATATTTAAATTTGAATATTTTTATTTACATTTAAAATTTTGAATATTTAAATATGATATATGATTATGTTCCTATATTTAAATTTGAATATTTTTATTTGCATTTAAAAATTGGAATATTTAAACACGATAGATGATTAAGTTCCTATATTTAAATTTGAATATTTTTATTTAAATTTAAAATTTTGAATATTTAAATATGATAGATGATTATGTTCCTATATTTAAAGTTGAATATTTGTATTTATATTTAAAAATTTGAATATTTAAATACAATAGATGATTATCTTCCTATAATTAAATTTGAATATTTATATTTATATTTGACATTGTAAATATAGTCATTCATTATTAAACAATAAATAATTTATTATGTATTGTGTTTTTGTTGAATACATATGTATAGTGTGTGATGAAATGGTGGAAAATAATAATAGGGAATCTGTTTTGGGAGCTACTGCTGGAGTTGAACCCAAAAAATAAATCTATCAAAAATAAGAAGAACCCTCAAATCAAAAGTAGAGACTCTGATTTAAGGATTAGTATTTTGATTTAAGGACTAGTGTTGGGGTTGCTCATCTTGTCCTTTATTATGTAAAATTTGGTGCGTACCAGAGATTTCTATAAGAGTGCATGATTAGCTTTATTTTTTATCATCATGCTAAACGTTCATCTGAACCATTATTCCATACAAGTTAAATTTAATACGGGCAACCAAACGCAACTACATCCGTACGGTCACGGTTACTCATGTATGCATATATCTATTATGGGCACACTACAGGAATAGAGAGATTTGCTGAGTGCCTGGGGTACTCGGGAAAAGCTTCGCCGAGTGCCACACTTGACAAAGGCACTCGGCACAATGTTGTCGGCAACGAGATGGTTTGATGAGTGTTTTTTATCGGGCACTCGACGAAGCCTTCGTCGAGTGTCACGTGGGGGCACTCGGCAAATATAGCCGTCTGACGGTCGGGGATGTGCTAACGGCTATTTGCAGAGTGCCCCACGTGGCACTCGGCGAAGCCTCTCTAGGGGCAGTTGGCGCGTGGCAGAGACTTTGGCAAGTGCCACATGGAATAGCACTCGGCAAAGCCACCCAGAACGCACAGAAATGCGCCACGTGGCACGATTCTATGCGTTTTAGGTTGCGTTGCTTAGTGCCACACTCGGCATTTTTTTCATTTATTCAGTGCACATTTCATCACACAAATTCACAAAATTCATCACAAATTGACATTTCATCACAAAATACATCATAAATTCACATTTCATCACAAAATTCACCACAAATTCATATTTCATCACAAAATAGTTCACAAACTCACATTTCATCACAAAATACAACACAAATTCACATTTTCATCACAATTTTCTCGACAAATCTCATTTCAAGTGCACGACTTCAAATTCACAACTTCAAGTTAACAACGACGAGTCTCACAAACTAAAGTTCACAATTTAGTTCACTCACTCGTATCACGCCTCACAAGTTAGTCGATCTCACAAGTTAGCATTACCGCTCTACCTAGTGTGAGGAGATGGCTGTGTGTTTGATCCTGATGTCGATGAATGGAACTGCAAAAAAGGAAATTGTTAGCACAATTGTATATAACAATAACGACAAAAACAGTATTAGAAACTCACATTGTCGCTCTATGGAGTGTGCGGAGATTGTTTAGGTTGAGGAAGTCTAGGTAAGAAGGGTGTCTGTGGTGACTGAGGCACGCCCATATGACCTGAAAAAGATCCACCCATCTGCGCAAACCACTGCTGCATCTGGGTCTACATCTGAGCATCTATCAAAGCATTCATCATAGCCTCCATCTGAGCATTCATCCGAGCCTCCATCTGAGCCTACATTCGAGCCTCCACCCAAGCCTCCATCTGGGTCTACCACTCAGTGTGCATCACATCAATGTTGTGCGGAAGGAGAAGATCATCGAAATAAGGAAGAATCCATAAACATGACTTGTGAGTCCATGCATGATGCTCACCATATCCGATAAAACCAGCTCCTTGTGTATTGATTTGCAAATACTCTAATTGAGCACGAACATTGGCCCCGGTCATTTTAAGTGGTGCTGAGTCTTTAACAGACACACCTTTTGTAAAATTCTTCTTATCCTTCCTGAATGGATGGTTTTGAGGAGGGAATTGTCCGTGCTTATCAAACGAGGAATATTTTCCACCCTTAGCCAGCCAAATGAACTTCAGAGTCGACCGACAAATCGGACATGCGAACTTACCATGCACGCACCAGCCGCAAAATATCGCATATGCTGGCAGGTCATGCAAATAGTACATGTACCAGACATGCATTCTAAAGTTTGTCTTTGTAGATCGGTCATATGTCAACACACCGTCTTCCCATGCACGGACCAAATCATCCATCAACGGCTCCATATATACACTCATATTTTCTCCGGGTATTCAGGCCCTGGAGTTATCAAGGACAAGAAAATGTTATGTCGTTGAAAGATGACGCTTGGAGGAAGGTTGAGGGGAATAACAAACATTGGATCTAAAGTTTTCTCAGGATGGAGCTGATCAAAATGTTTCCACGCTTCTCTATCTGATGGATGACCTAGCTTGTTAAGGTTATAACGAATCCCATTTTTCTACCATGTCATCAGTTTGGCAGATTCCTCAATCATGTACATCCGTTGGATCCTCGGTACGAAGGGAAGGTACCGAAGGATCTTCACGGGAATTGAGAGTAGTTTCTTCGCACCATCATTGGAGTGTACCTCAAGATACATAGAGGATTTGCATTTCACGCAGCAGGTTGTGTCTGTGTACTCTTTATTGAATAAAATGCATCCGTTGGGAGGCTACCAACAACCGTCAGCATAACATCGAAGCATTCTCGGCTCAAGCTAAACTGGGACTTGATGGCCATTAGTCGTGTGATGGCATCCAGTTGAGAAACCTTAGTGTGACCGTGAAGAGCTTGCTTTGACACGGACAACATGTCATAAAACACTTTTGTCGTTGGCTCCGACACTTCCTCTTCACGTGCTTCGTCAAAATGCGCATTTTCAAAATCATCTAGCATGAATCCAACTCCTCCCTCATCATCGTCCATGCGTTGTCGCAACACCTCGTCTCTAGGACACAAGGACTCACCATGGTACGTCCAACGGGTATAGTTTGGCATAAACCCATATTAGCAGAGGTGTTTACCCATGGCCTCCTTTGTTTGTCAGCGCTTATTCTCGCACCGACTACATGGACACCAGATCTTGTCACATACATTCTGCCTACCAAATGTTGTCTCTAAAAATACTTCAGTGTTCTTGATCCAATCAATGGTCACCTCAGCCCGACTAGGGCGACCCGTGTACATCCACTCACGATCATCCATCTTGTACTAAACTAGGAAACAACACCCGTGTTTAGGGGTTAGTGAGAAATAAGATGCATCTAGCAGTCTAATAGGTTGTGATAGGTCATAATCCCACCAGAGAATGCGTAGATTGAGCTTGTTTTCATGCTCCGTTCCGATCCCACCCAATATTTCGGCATCACCTCCCCGCCGCTCTCCAAATGCACGTCTAGGCAACATGCCAAGAGGATGTGCGTTAGAAGAACAACGGAGAGGTGCTGCCGAAACCCTGGGTCGAATCGGAATGGGGCATGACAACGAGGTCAATCGACGCATCCTCCGGTTGTCCAAACGTGGACAATTCAAAACAATTATGACCACAAATATGCAAAGACATGCATATTCCAAACCGTAACTCTTCCAAACAGGATACGCTTAGGTTACGCGACAATAACTAGAAAAAATTTAAAATTTTTACAACATCTTCTCTCTAATACATAGCAAATCTAGCATTCATAAATAGGACAACATGATGGCCGTCATCCACGTACACACATCACGGCACAATGACCGGCATCCACATACACATATATATCACGGCACAATGGCCAGCATCCACATACACAAGATATTAATCAGCATAACCATTAAAACATAAAAAGTATTACAACAATTATATTAAAATTTCTAAAACATGTATATTAGAACAACATGAAATTGTATTTAACATGGAATTAACATGGCATTTAACATGGAATTAACATGGCATTAAATATGGAATTAAACATGGAATTAACATGGCATTTAACATTTCATTTTTAAACATTACATTGCATTAAAAATTAACTACCGGGGGCGGCGGGGCCGGCGGCCGGAGGAGGAGGGGCCGGGGGCGTATGGGGCGGGGGCGTGCAGCGGCGAAACCGGGGGCAGAGGGGGCGGTGGGGCCGACGGCCGGGGATGGAGGGGGCGGCCGAGGCGGGTTTTGCTGGCAGCCGGCGGCGGAGGTGGCAACCGGGGGCGGAGGGGACGACGTTCGAGGGCGGTGGGCTGGGCCGGTGGCCAGAGCCGGCGGGGCTAGGCCGGCGACCGTAGGAAGTGGGGCTAGCACGCGTAGGAGAGCTGGCGTGTGGTGAAAAATGGATCTGGGCACAGTAAGCGGTGCGCCCAGATCTATGTCGGTTTAACCCTAAAGGGGTCTTTGCCGAGTGCCAAACTGGGAACGCGCACTCGGCAAACTTTTTTTTAATTTTTTTTTAAAACTGACTTCGCCGAGTGCCACTGCCATGGGCACTCGGCAAATATATATTTTTTATTTTTTTAAAACCCGTTTTTGCCGAGTGCCACTGCTACATGCATTCGACAAACCCATTTTTTTATTTTTTTTAAAAAAAATCTAAAAATAGAAATAAGGCACTAGAAAATTCCAAATTTTGCCATAATATAAGATACACTAAGTTTTCATCGTAGAAAAATTTATAAGTTTAAATAAATATTTAACTATCAATTTGTTTCGAAACCTATAGCTATGCTCTCACTTAACTCTAAAACTTCCTCCAAGAATCACCGGTTTCTAAACATCGCGTGTCAAAAAATTCTCGAAACATTTCAAATTTTTTCACATATTATACGTGTGATATCATAACACCATGTCAAGTTTGAAGGTTTTTCAAATGTTTTTGAATTGTTTAAAATCAAAACACCAAGAATGTGCATGTTGTCGATGGAGTACCTTCATCGTGACCCATTAATTTTTCTTTACATTTACTATGAAAGGCCTAACTTAGCTATCAAAATAGAAGTATGATTTTTAAAAAATATTTTGTTGATTATTTAATTCACTTGTAGTTTAAAATTGGGATCTATCAATTAAAATCCTATAAAGAGATTTAATTAACCAAAAATAGCAAGCTAGCACTAAAAAATACCAATTTTTGTTATGGTATAAGATACATTGGGTATTAGTAGTACAAAAAGTTTTAAGTTTTAAAAAATATTTAAATAACGACTTGCCTCTAAACCTAACTCATTTCATCCCTAAACTCCTAAACCTTCTCAAAGATTGTCCAATTTCTAAAGGTCATACATGAAAACTTTATCGAAACATTATGAAATTTTTACCACAATATATATATATGATATAATGACACCATGTAAAGTATCATATTTTTTAGGCTTCAATTTAATTTTCTATAATTAAAAAACCTTGGTGGCTTGGTGCTCCATGTTGCCGCCCGAGTGTCGTAAATTAGATTTTTTAATATTTAGTTATATGTAGTTCTAAAAGATTACAAATAGACTCATGAACATAAATATGTTTTTTCTACAATTTATTAGCCATTATTTCATGTACATGCAGTTAAAATTTGACCTACTTCGAATTAAATCCTAGAAACATGATTAATTATTTAAAAATAGAAAAGTCACACAGAAAAATATGAAAATTTACCATGAATTAAAAAATGTTGAATTATAACTGTAAAAAATCAATTTCAAAACATGTTTAAAATTTGACATGGACTCAAAATGTGTTTTCACATAAAATAATGGGATTGTTTACTTTATTTGTCGAGTGCCATGTTAAAAAACACTCGGCAAATATAAGGGTTTGTCGAGTGCCCGTTAGTGGAACTCGACAAACCCTAGTTTCCCTCTGTGCCGTTATAACGACGGCAGAAAACCTGGGGCAGCGGGATTTTTCCATTTGTTTGCCGAGTACCTTATCCGTGGCACTCGGCAAACAAGTTTGTTTGTCGTGTGTAATATGTTTACCGAGTGTATTTCATAGTACACTCGGCAAACCAGGGTTTGCCGAGTGCCCGAAGGAATGCACTCGGTAAACCCTTGGACACTCGGCAAACATGTTGTTTCTAGTAGTGGCATGCTCGCTCTTTCATGATCTTGCATGTTCAAATGAATGAAATCAAGATATTCATTATTATTTGTCAATAGAATATACAATTAAAACGCCAAATATCTCAGTCCCCTTATTATAAAAAATATAGAAAACAATACTAATCCTGATTAAACCAACTTATGCACTGAAACATTAGACGACAGTAAATTTTGAAAATTTTCTACACCACCTCCTAGAGGGCAAGAAGAAGACTCCGGGTGCAAAAATGTCCTTCAAATACGTGCAGCCGGCCGGATGGCCAAGAATTAGAAAGAAGAGAAACCTAACCCTAGCTTGCAATGTGAAGACTCAACCATTTGAGCCTCTTCTCCTACGGCGATCTTGCCTTCTTCCTCCTCCCGCAGCTCCTCCTTGACGCCAAGGTCAGAGTTCGCATCCACCACAACTTTAACATCAATGTCTGCGTTCACGTCCACCGCCTGGAGCTGCTCATGCCGCATGTCGATCACATCGATGAGTGATGGTGCCGCCTTCGTCTCATACTCCTTATGATGGTCAAATTGGCAGTGATCATCATCCATTCCCACCGGCATCAGTCTTGGCGCGAGCTCCACCTTATGATCAACGTCATCGCAATTGATGTCAAAATCAAAGTGTTGTATATTATAGACATTAATGTCGAGGGTCGGCTTGCTAGCGCTGCTGGCATCGTCACTGGCGGTAGAGTCGTAATAGAAGTAATCGAAGAGTTCCTGTTGTCCATTTTGTTGCACGACGTGTGGGCTCTGATTCTCATGGTGTTGGTCGTCGGGCTGAACGATGGTGGTGGTGTCGACTACTTCTTGGTTGGTATAGGATGTATTCATGGCTTCTTGGTCGGTGGTAATAAGAAGTGGTTCATCAGACGAGGTGACGTCGAGATCAGGGCACAAATCAATGACGCTGGCTGCAGGCAGAGGTGGGACGACACCTGCCGACGCACTAGCCTCCGCCGCCGCCTGACGGAAGTGCGCAATGTGCTGCAGCACGGTGGAGAGCTCGACCGTGGCGTATTCGAGCTGACGCTCAAGCTCCAATATAATGTGGTAGCACCCTCCGACGGGGTCATGCGCCCGCATCTCGGACTGGTAGATGAGCGTGCGCATGGCGTCGTCGTGGAGCTCGGGCTTGAGGTGGCGTAGTGTTTTGAGGATGTTGCTGACGCCGAAGAGGCGGTGCGCGTTGAGGAAGCGTCGCTGCTGATCGGCGGGGAAGTAAGGCGCCATAGGGCAGTCCGGGTTGCACTTGCGCCGCTGGTACTTGCACGCCGCGCACGCCTGGTTCGTCCCTGCTCCTCCCCCTCCGCCGCCGCCGCCGCCGCCGCCGCCGCTAGAGTGCGGGACCCCGCGCGTGACGCCGATGGGGAGGCGCTGTTGGTGGCGCGAGGCAGCTGCGGCAGCGGTGGTACAGGAGGTGGGTTTGGTGTTGTTGTTGTTGGTGGTGGTGGTGGAGTTCATGGCTCCGGCAGCTGCGCCAACGGCGACGGGTGCTCGTGCGCGAGCGAGGTCGGAGGCGTCGGTGGAGGGCTGGCCCTGGCGTCGTCGTAGGAATAGGACAGGCCGGCTTCTTCAGCGCTGCTGTCCATGCCGCCATCCATTTGGCAACCAGCCTACCCCTCGTTTAATTAGCTCCATCTCGCCAATGCCTATTAATTACCTAGCTACGTCTACGTGCTTAACTCAGCTGGCTTCATAGAGACGGCCCGCGATGTGGCGACGCATGATTACGTTCCATGCACGCACGAGCGGTGGAACGAGTCGCGCGCGTCGCGTACGTTACGTTGTGCGTGCAGTGGGCTCCGACCCTTGCGGGGGTGTTGACAATTTGTTGCCGGCCGGTAATACGAAAACAGTGCAAAAATGGACGAAAATAGCTCAAATTATATGTTTATACGAGTAAGATGTCTGTGCTTCTTAATATAATCTTATCCTTAATAATAAAAAATTATTTAGAACATAATGTTTATTCAAACGTGTTTAGTAATATTACGATGATAAGAAGTAAAATTGGACTATTACAAGTGCTATTATATATCTATAATTATAGATGTGAAGTAAGATTTTTAACATAACCTTATTCTTAATGACAAAGATTTTTTAGAAATCTAAGGGTTTTTACGTAAAATTCATGCGTCTGTGCAAAATACAAAAATTAAAGTACTGAAATGTAAAAGTACATTTTTCTTTTTTTTTTCTTTTCTTTCTCGTGCACGTGGTTGTTGCGGTGTGTGCGGGCGCGCAGGCGTGGCACGCATCGCGGGAGCTTCGGACGGACGAATGACTTCAAGCATCTCCTTAAAATTTAATCAATCTACAACAGTTTTCTAAAATCTCGATTTTATTTTTAAATACTACAAATACAGTCTATAATTTGTAATAATTTTGTGTAAACCTGTGATACCTTCAAATATGTGTATCGTCTAATCTGTAATAATACGACGGGGAGAAAACAATACGCGCGTAAGAGAAAAAATATGTGTTAACAAAAATAGAGATTGATTAAGCTAATTCTATATTCGAGCTTCATTTATTTATCAAAATACCTAAATTCAAATTTAAATAGACATAAGTAATCCCTTCAAATGCT
Source organism: Zizania palustris (assembly GCA_019279435.1). NCBI lineage: Eukaryota > Viridiplantae > Streptophyta > Magnoliopsida > Poales > Poaceae > Zizania > Zizania palustris. The sequence continues at coordinate 16,206,589 of JAAALK010000290.1, forward strand.
TTACGGGGACATCTGTGGTATGGTGGTGGAGTGGTTACTTGTTAGTGTGCAACCGGTTATTAATGATATTTAATTGAATAATTTAGTTTTTATTTTATATTAATAATAATATATATTTAAACTGTTTTATTATATTATACAAATTCTAGATTCAGATTCTGAATCTCGGAGTTGACCTACAACGACTTGAAAACGTGTGATTGGCTTGTATGGGTTATGGGCTGGAGTTCTGTGACGAAAATTAAGGCGCAAGTCTTGACAATGATAAGATCGATCTTACTAAGTTTTTTAATAATTATTTTTTATTTGAAATTACAAATCTGTGCGGGATTTTAAATTATTTACAAAACTGTCGCCATTTGATCGAGCAAGATGGTGTCTAATTTTGTGATTGTTTTTTTTAAAATCCACCCAGAAAAGTAATTCCGAATAAAAAAATAACTGTTGAAAAAAATTCCGATGTTACTACGTACTCACTCAGTCCGTTGATTTCTATTAGGTGTATTTTGATTTTAAAAAGAAAAATATTTTGATTTTAAAAATAAAAAAATTGTAGGTTTTGACCAACAAGTAGTTAAACCGCATGTACATTAGTGAAAATAAATTATAAGTATATATTAGTATTTTAAGGTACTTTCACAATATATATGTTGGTTTTATGAGAAATATGAAACTTTTCCATAGCTTAACATAGGTTGCATTATGAGTGTAAAAAAAATTAAGTTCAAAACATGTTTAAAATGTGATGTAGGCTTAAATTGTGATCTCACATGAAATAATGAGATTTTCACCTTTGCCGAGTGTTTTATTAAATAACACTCGGCAAATACTAGGGTTTGCCGAGTGTCTGTTAGTGGCACTCGGCAAACCCTACTTTTTTCGGTCCGTTATAACGTCGTCAGAGCAAGCTGGGGAGCGTTTTTTTTCAAACTGTTTGCTGAGTGTCTTTGACGTGGCACTCGGCAAACACTACATTTCGCCGAGTGTTAAATGTTTGCCGAGTGTATTTCAGCGTACACTCGATAAAGTTTGTTTTGACGAGTGCCCGACGGAATGCACTCGGCAAACTTTCTGGCACTCGGCAAACATGTTGTATAGTATAATAAATAATTTAAATTTTTATCTTTAGTTCAAAATAAAACTAGATTACTTAACTGATTACTCAATTAAGTACTCTCAATATATCTATAACTTCATATTTAGGATTTTTTAAGCTAGGTTGGAGCAGCTGCAAAAAAATCTAAATCTATATTTTTTTGGTTGGGGGTTACAGTACGTCATGACATGTCTGGTTCTTATTTTTATTATAGGGAATTCATTTTTGTTGTTTTTGTGATTGTAGCCTTGGAAATTGTAGCATTTTAAGTTTGAAATGAGAATAAGATTAAATTAAGAGGTTCATTTTGTTGTTCAATATAGAAAAATTAGGTTGTTTGCCGAAAGATCTCAACTTTAGGAATGAACAATCAAAGGAGGGGTCATTGATTCAACAAAGCGCCTTGATATAGTAAATATGTTGATTAATTGGTGTTGGATATACATGGGTTTGTCCCATTTTGATTTATTCAATAATACGTTAAATGCAAAGGCCAACAATAATGCTACAGTGCACTAAAACTTTTAGTCCCATATTGAATGTTCACATGTCTTTGCTCAATTTAAATAGATGGACTGATTGTGTGTCTATTGAGAAGTTGAGACAGGCTAAGGGCGTACGCGGCGACGGTAATGGAACCGTGTTTTTCCACTGTGTCGCGCCACCCTAAAATACTGCGATGACTGTTGGCCTTCCGTCTCCCCATTCATGAGAGAGCTTAATTGCGGAGACCGTTGGCCTTCCGTCTCCCCATTCATGAGGTGACCGTTGGCCTTTCGTCTCCCCATTCATGAGGTGACCGTTGGCCTTTCGTCTCTCCATTCATGAGGTGACCGTTGGCCTTTCATCTCCTCATTCATGAGCAAGCTTAATTGTGGAGACCGTTGGCCTTCCGTCTTCCTCTGTATGAGAGCTATATAAAGGGGGCAGTAGCTGGACAGAACGTTTCATCCTTCCTTCTTCTTCCTTGCGTCGTTGCCTCAAACCAGCCCCGTCCCAACCTTTTGCGCGCACAGAGAGTTGGGAGAGCAGGCCTCCGAAGCCACGCCCGTGATCGAGACACCTGCCGGGTGTGCGGGCGATCAGGTTTTTGGGGAGCGTCTTCGCGACTGCTCGCTCCATCCTGGTGGTCGTGGTTGCTGCACACGCCATCGTCTTCCTCCCGGTGCCCGTTCGTGGGACTGCACTGCGAACAACGTCCTGCATCAAGCCCTGATCGACTACATCAAGCAACACGTTATGACGACTAACGTGAATGGAGAAACCGGTGCTTTGAGCATGGGTCCCTCCGCTGGGTACATCCTAGCAACCTTTGTGTTCTATTTCTTTAACTATATCATCTTGTGTTTGATGATAAATATGTTTCAAGCTACTGCTATTTATGTCGTCATAATAATCGCATGCTATTTATGGATTAAATTTAACATGAAAATGCCTAAATTCCTAACAATTGGGAGTTAGAGAAGTAGACAAACAATTTGATCAATATAATTTTTCTAATACTCAAATGATCACGGCTGTTAGTGGTAAATTTAGAGCTTTAATTTTGCATCTTTTTAGTGGAATTATTACGGTTGGGATCAAACTTAAAACTTGGGATAAGAAAAAAATGTGTTATTATTATAAACGTGCTCTACTTGAGAAACTAGAACTAAAACAAGGAGATAAGATAGTAAAAGAATACTTTCATAAATTTAAAATTTGTATCATCTATAGTGGTTTAAAAGAATGCAGTGAAAACATAATGAATAGATTCTTAAAATGAATTAATTCGAAAATTTAGGATATGATTGCTAATAATATAACGTATAATCATATTGACCATTTGTCTTAAGCTAACACATACACTACTATAAACACAAACTATAGTGATGTTACACGATTTCAACACACGATGTCTGACCTTTCGTCTTAAGCTAAGTGAATCAGTCGGCGAATATAACTCAATGCATATATAGTTCAACATTAGTTAAGTGAACGTTTGTTTCAGCTTTAAATTATATCAATCTAGTTTATAGAAAAAGCTGGATTTCACTAGTTTATTGAATTATTATAATGTTTCAGCTTATGAAAAAACTAAATTAAATAGTACCTCAATTGTAAGAAACCTAACCTATGAACTGTTGTTCACTTTTATATATATGCAGGCAGTTGGGCCTCTAGTAGATTAGATTATTTCAACTGGCAATATAATCTCTAATGCATATATGCCACATTGCTCCCGAGAGCAAAGCAAAGCAGCAAAGCAAAGCAAACAGCCTTGCTGCTAGCTATAATTTGAAGCTGTCTTATCCATTCCTTGTGCAACACGGTATCCCTTGCTGAGACACCACTGCACTTAATTCTGCAGCTTGATAACATATACAATATTTCTCCGTGTGGACGTCGCCGGCGAGTTGTATTTTTCTGAATTGTGCTTCAAGGAGGCTGCAGCACCAGCTAGCTGATCTAGATACGCACTCACAGGCTCACAGCACAATTGCATTGGCTATATATATATATATATATATATATATATATATATATATATATATATATATATATATATATATATATATATATATATATATCATCGATCATCCTGGGCAGTGCAACACCCAGCAGAGAGATCATATCATCGCGAGCTGAGTACGTAGTCAGGTAAGCTATATAGCTAGCTAGCTAATTAAGTTGCAGCCATGACGACAAACCGGTTGCTGCACGGGGTGATTGACGCCAAGATCCTGGAGGCCAACCTCCCGTCAGTGGCTTCACATCACGGCCAGCCCAAGGCAGCCGCTACAACCAAGGTACTCTTAATATAGGCAATCAAACACTTACTACACCGTGATATTATTTTAGCATCACACATATATCGAGAAAAATATTTAACATCACTAAATTCATCGGTAATACCGGGTAACAGACACTATGTTGGTAACAGACATAAATAATCCATCGATAATGCGTAGTGACAAAACGTCTATCGATAAATGTGTCAATAAACCTCAATTATCTGTTACTAAAAATATTTTTGTTTACACACAAAAATAATTAGTCAAACACATCTAAAAAGTTAAAACTATAGCACGCTCGTCTAAGAAAAACCCTACCCACACCCTACACTTACCCATGTGCCGTCGAATTTTTTCCCAAAATACTATTTTTAAAAGAAAATTTTAAATCTGTTTGGCGATTTTAAAAATTACAAAAGTGGGTACCAGTCGATACTTAAAGTACCGACTGGTGCCATGTAACTCCAGTTTGGAGCTGATGTGGCATCCGATTGGTGCCTACTTCTGCAATTTTTCAAAATCGCCGTATAAATTTGAAAATTTCTTTTTAAAAAATCCTATGCCATCTCTCCACACCACAAAACTAATACAACGTTATAGATGTAGTGTATTTTTCTATAAATTTAGTAAAATTTTTTAAAATTTGACTTAAGCAAATTACTATAAAAACACCGTAGAGTGTGTGTGTGTGTATATATATATATATATATATATATATATATAACCATGGAATTTGAGAAAAGAAACGAACTTGTGCATTGTGGCAGAACCAGAAGGTATCGAGGACAACGCTCATGTCACTGATCATGAAATTGCCCTTCATCTTCCAATGCCAGGTTCAATTCGCTAGCTAATCCTTCTTGTGCATAAATTTGTCCAAAGTTAAGTTGATACTAATGCAGTAATGACACTGGTTAATTGATGCAAACTCACGTAGAGGTCGTTCGGTAAGTCCAGTGACCAAGGTCAGCACGCCGCCGCCGGCAAGCGCCTCGTCTACGCCACCATCGGTATGGACGCAGCGCGTGTCGGCCGGACACGCGCTGTCGATCAGCCGCAGTGGAAGGTGGAGCAGCTTCAGGTGTACTGCGCGCACGACGCCAGCGACGTCGTCTTCACCGTCATCAGGACTGAATCCGGCACAGGCACGGCCGAGGAGGTCGTCGGTCGGCGGTCGCGCCTACCTGCCAGCGGAGGATGTCGCCTCCGGCCAGCAGGTCGACCGGTGGTTGCCGCTGTGCGATGAGAAGAGGAATCCTCTCGAAGGATTGGACAAGATTCTTGTCCAGCTCAAGTTCAGAGACGTGTCGGCCGACCCGGCTTCGCGGTGGGGCAAGGGCGTCGACGGCCCGCCGCCGCCGTACACCGGACTGCCGCGCGCTTTCTTTGGGCAGCACCGCGGCTGCAAGGTGACCCTGTACCAGGATGCGCACGTCGCGCCGCCCCTCTCCGGTAGCAAATGCTGGGTGGACGTCTTTGACGCGGTCGCCAACGCCCGGAAGCTGGTGTACATCGCCGGCTGGTCGGTGAGCACCGACGTCGCGCTGGTGCGAGACACGAGGAGGCCCGTGCAGACGCTGGGACAGCTGCTCAAGGCGAAGGCCGGCGAGCGCGTCGCCGTGCTGATGCTGGTGTGGGACGACCAGGCGTCGACCGGGCTAGATCCGGCGCGGCAGGACGGGTGGATGGCCGCGCACGGCGAGGACACGGCGAGCTACTTCCGCGGCTCGGGGGTGCACTGCGTCATGTGCCCCCGGGACGCCATGTTCACTCACCACCAGAAGACGGTGGTCGCCGACGGGCCGCGCGGCCTCGTGGCGTTCCTCGGCGGGATCGACCTCTGCGGCGGCAGGTACGACACGCAGGAGCACCCGCTGTTCCAGACGCTCGCCACCGTGCACCGCGATGACTTCCATCAACCCAGCTTCCCCGGTGCGTCGGTTGCCAAGGGCGGCCCGAGGGAGCCGTGGCACGACGTCCACTGCCGCGTCGAGGGCCCGGCGGCGTGGGACGTTCTCGACAACTTCGAGCAGAGATGGAGGAGGCAGGGCGGCGGCGACGGCTTTCTTACCCACATCCCGAGGAGCTCCGCCGCGCGCGAGGTGGCGGACCAGGACGCCGAAGCGTGGAACGTGCAGGTCTTCCGGTCAATCGACAGTCGCGCGGTAGTCGGGTTCCCGGAGAGCCCCGACGAGGCCGAACGTTGCGGCCTCGTCACGGGCAGCGCCGGCGACCCGGTGGACCGCAGCATCCAGGACGCCTACATCCACGCCATCCGCCGCGCCAAGTGGTTCATCTACATCGAGAGCCAATGCTTCGTAGGGAGCTCCTACGGGTGGCACCGGGACGTCGCCGGCGCGAAGAACGACTTCGTCGATACGGCCGCCGCCGCAATGCACCTCATCCCGAAGGAGCTGTCCCTCAAGCTTGCCAGCAAGATCAGAGCCGGCGAATCGTTCAGAGTCTACGTAGTAATCCCCATGTGGCCGGAGGGAGAGCCGGAGAGCGCCACCGTGCAGGCCACCTTGGACTGCCAGCGCCGGACCATGGAGATGATGTACAAGGACGTGGCGGCGGCGCTCGCCGCCAGGGGTTCCACGCTGAACCCCAGGGACTACCTCATCTTCTTGTGTTTAGGCAACCGGGAGTCGCACGTCTCCGGCGAGCACGCGCCTCCGGAGCGGCCGGAGCTCGGCAGCGACTACATAAAAGCGCAGCAAGCCAGGCGCTTCAAGATCAACGTCAACGCCAACGTCATGATTGGTACAAACATATTTCATTTCCACATGCATGGAATCAATGGTCGCATGATCTCGTGGTGTCCATCTTCATCCATAATCCATGGATGATGATTTTGCAGTTGACGACGAGTACATCATCGTTGGATCGGCGAACGTCAACCAGCGGTCCATGGACGGCGGCAGGGACACGGAGATGGCGATGGGCGCGTACCAGCCGCGGCACCTCAACACCCCGAACGGGTGGGCGAGTGGGCAGGTGCACCAGTTCCGGCTCGCGCTGTGGCGGGAGCACCTCGGCCAAACGCCGTTCCAGGCCGCCGGCAGCGACCTCATCTACCCGAGTAGTTCTCAGTGCGCCACCCGGGTGAACCAGGCCGCGCGGCAGCACTGGGACATGTACGCCGGCAGCACGTTCCAGGGCAACCTCCCGGGACACCTCATGGCGTACCCCATCGGCGTCGGCGTCGGCGGCGAGCTCCGAGAGACGGTCCCCTTCTTCCCGGACACCAAAGCGAGGGTGTTCGGCAGCAGCTCAGCCGACCTCCCACCGGCACCGGTCCTCACCACGTGACCGTCGGAATTTGTATTGATTAATATACATGACACGAGTTGCATGGATTGAAATAAGCACGACGATTTGAGTAAAAACATCAACCATTTATTTATACATATAAAGCTGCAGTTGTAAATGAGATTATAATCTCTGAATAAAACATGAAAATTTTGGTTTCGGTTCGGCTTGACTTTACCACATGAGGTGAGTTTGAAACAATGTCTAAAAGAAAGGCTTGTCCAAATGTCTAGAGAAGAGAAAATTAAATAGTACCAACGGGCAAAAACAATAGAGTTGCTAGAAGGAGATTGTAACACAAAATACTTTCAGCTTGTGGCAAATGAAAAACATAGAAATACAAGAATATTTCAATTAGAACATGGGAACCAAATTATTAAAGGCGAAGAACAATTAAAATCATATATAACGCAATACTATCAAAACCTTTTTGGTCCGTCGGATAGTGCTGATTTCTCTATGATTGAAGATCGACGTGATGATATTCCCCAAGTGTCAGAGGAGGATAATGAATTGTTAACTGCAATTTTTAGTGAAAAAGAGGTCAAAGAAGCAATTTTCCAAATAAAACGAAATAAAGCACCAGGACTAGATGGGTTTTTGGCTGAATTTTACCAAGCTTTTTGGGAATTGATTAAAGGTGACCTTATGGCACTTTTCAATGAATTCCACAATGGACAACTGCCACTCTTTAGCCTCAATTTTGGAATAATTACTCTGCTACCAAAATTGAAAGAAGCAACCCAAATCAACCAGTATAGACATATTTGCCTTCTTAATGTGAGCTTTAAGATTTTCACCAAAGTAGGACTAAACGGGCTAACTGTTATTGCGGATAATTTAATTAGACCATCACAGATTGCCTTTTTACCTGGGCGAAATATCATGGAAGGAGTGGTGATCTTGCATGAGACTATCCATGAGATGCATAGGAAAAAATTGAATGTGATAATCAATAAGTTTGATTTTGAGAAGGCGTATGATAAAGTAAAATGACCTTTTTTACAACAAACATTAAGGATGAAGGGCTTTTCGAATCAATGGTGTGATTGGATAGAACAAATTGTAATAAAAGGAAGCGTGGCAGTGAACGTTAATGATGGGGTAGGACATTTTTTTCAAACAAAAAAAGGACTAAGACAGAGAGATCCTTTATCTCCAGTCTTATTTAATCTGGTTGCGGATATGCTTTCTATTCTCATTGCTAGAGCAAAACAGGCTGGCCAAATACGTGGAGTTGTACCTCATCTAGTGGATAATGGCCTCTCCATATTACAATATGCAGATGACACTATACTTTTTATGGAACATGATTTTGAACAAGCAAAAAATATGAAGCTCTAGCTATGTGCTTTTGAGCAATTGTCTGATATCAAAATAAACTTTCATAAGAGTGAACGATTTTGTTATGGAGATGCAAAAGACTATAAGAATGAGTACACACAATTGTTTGGTTGTGCAATAGGGGTGTACCCTTTTAGATACTTAGGAATTCCGATGCACAATAGGAAGATTAGCAATAAGCATTGGAAAGTTATAGAAGACCGCTTCGAAAAGAAATTGAATAGTTGGAAAGGAAAACATTTATCTTATGGTGGGAGACTTATTTTGATTAACTCGGTTCTTAGTAGTTTGGCTATGTTTATGTTATCCTTTTTTGAAGTACCAAAAGGGGTTTTGCTTCAGAAAGTTTAAATTACATATTGGAAAACAACTCCGTTTTTGCGAGGATAAATGGTTAGGTTCTACAACTCTAAGTGAACAGTTTTCTATCTTATATAATGTTGCCTCTCGAAAAAATGTTACTGTCGTTGAAGTCCTAAGCTATGAACCAATCAATGTTTCTTTTCGTAGATACTTAGTGGGTAATAGATTAGAAGCATGGAATGGTCTGATAGCCAAGAATAGGAATGTTGAGTTAGATGATGAACCCAACAGTTTCAGCTGGTCTCTTCACCAGAGTGGACAATTTTCGGTTAATACAATGTATAAGGCCTTACTAAATAATGACATTACTCCGAACAACAATCAATTAATATGGAGCTTGCGCCTTCCTTTAAAGATTAAGATATTCCTATGGTTGTTCCTTAGGGATGTTATTCTCACGAAAGACAATTTAATAAGGAGAAACTGGCATGGAAATGAAAGATGTTGCTTCTGTAATTGTAATGAGACGATACAACATCTCTTCTTTGATTATTTTTTTGGAAAAATTTATATGGAGAATTGTTCAGGTTTATTTTAATATACAACCTCCAAACAATGTCATTAACATGTTTGGTTCTTGGCTTGGGGGAATATAGAAAGGTCTAAAGAAACAAATTTTAGTTGCAGCAGCTGTACTTTGCTGGTCTATATGGCATAGCCGAAATAAATTAGTGTTTGATAAGGTACCAAAACAAACTTTCATGCATGTCATTTTTAGGAGTACGTACTGGATACGACTTTGGTCGATTCTCAAGAAAGAGGAAGGCAAGGACCAATTGAGAAAGGCAAGTCGTCGTTTGGAGAACATTATGATGGACATCTTTACCAAGTTCGGGTGGTTGTTTAGTAATAGATTGAATGTTTCAGATGAACATGCCTATTGATTTTACTTGGTTAGTCGATTAATTGGTGGCCAAAGTCTTAGCCAGTGTTCTATATTTTGTAATAACGAATGGTCGTGTACATCTATGGATGCAGAGATCGGGATATTTTCATTTACTTAATGAAATAAACACCCTTAGTCTTATATATATATACACACACACGGGAGCGCTATTCTACACTGACCACTTTCAGTAGTAGATTTTTTCACTAGAATATCAATTGACTGTGGTGTAGAATAGCATTTGTATATATATATATGTATATATGTATATATATGTGTACGTATATATATGAGAGTGCTATTCTACACCACGTGTGTAGAATAGTTATTCTACACCCGTGCATTTGTGTGTGTGTGTATATATACGGGAACGCTATTCTACATCACGTGTGTAGAATAGCTATTCTACACCGACTACTTTGAGTAGTAGATTTTCTCATTAGAATAGCAATTGAGTACTATTTTTTTCTCAGTAATAGATTTTTCGGTAGAATAGTTATTCTACACCCGTGGTGTAGGATAGCATATATATATATATATAACCTGTATACATGAAAGTATGGTAATAATGGTGAAATTTACTTTGAACCTTCTCTTAAAGACTTATTACTAAAGTTTAACATTGGACTACTCTTTAATCTGTATTTTTTACTTTGGACCCCTTTTCTTACCTCTTATGTGACATTGACCCTTTTCTAATATCGGGTAGCAAAGGATATTAGGCAATAGTAGAGGGATAATCAACACGGTGGAGGAAGTGATCATAGTGGTAAAGTGTTTGGTTGCTTGTATTATTTAGATTTGACACTCTCCATGTGTTTGGTTGCTTGAATTAAACCATTTCATCTTGTATGAACTGGTACAGATTTCTAAAATATTCTCCAGCAATTCTGTATCGTGTGGTTCGAGTAAAATCTTCGAACAAAACCATTCCGAACAGAATGGTACATGAATAAAATGATGCAAACAATCAAACACTGCCTAAATTTGATGAATATATAAAAAATATGATCTAAAGTGGAACTGGAAGATAACAAATTGAGTCGAAAGCAAATATATAGGTTAAGGGGTCCACGATAAAACTTTGATAAAAAGAAAGGGTCCAAGATGAAATTCAATCTAATAATAATAAGAAGAAGAATAACTATTACGACAATAATAATCCTTTCAAAATACGTTATATTATTTGTAGTCTTAAGGCTGCCATTTTTATTGTGTTAAAAATATCGAATTTCCATTGCTACGAAAGTTTCTTGGTGTGAAAAGAAACAGATTCATATAAATAGAGAATGCACGAGTAATTATATAAGAGTAAATAACTGACATGTACTGCTCCGTCACTAAAAAACACTAAAATTGATACATATATAGCATATTGTTTTAGTTTTAATATCGCTCAATGGCAATCATTCTACCCAATACGGGTCCTATACCAACCAATTTTGACTAATACCTGTCCAGAATTTAACAATTTCAGACTTTATTGTAATCCAAAGAAAAATAATAATAATAATAATAAGATGTTCATCACATGATATCGTACATACGTCAATCATTGGTGGTTCACATACCACATTATTACCCAAGTGGTAAATATAAAAGAAAATAATAAAAGGAAACTTCTAGATGAACATCTTCGCCAGTCCCGCACCTTGATTGGGTAGCTACTCCAGACCATCCTCGTAATGCGTCGCCTCTGAAGTGGTTTTCAACAGGTATGTGTACAAAAGTACTCAACAAGCCACCAAAAATGCAGTAATAATGCAGGGTAATAACAAAAGAAGGTAGTGGCTCAAAGTACGGAAAAATACATTTTTAATGTTAAGCATTTAATGAAAATCAAGTTATTTGTACAGAAATTAAATCATGAATAATGCAACATCTTCTAACTCAAAGAGTATAGTCAACTCTCACTCGCTCAATAGTCCTTACATGCCATTCCATCATGCAACAATCATAAAAGTAAACTAACTACAGAACATTGCTCAACCCGCCCTTGACTGTGGGCTTGGCTTTTTAAAAAGTTTATACTCTGACCAGAGGTGTACTACTATACCCACAAGGTAAGAACCCAGCATCGACCAAGATATCACCACGATACCCTGACCAAGTCCCTACCAAAACCTTTAGCATGGAACGCACCAACTTGAGGACAGCCCCACTAGGTTTCGTCGGCGTGCCAACGCATTGGACCAATGTCGCGCCGCCTTTTGTTCCTCGTCGGTACAAGTAACCCGCAGGTGCCACTTGCCCCTCCGCTTGGTGCATCAAGTTGGAATGCTCCATACCTCCAGTTAGGCATTACCCATTAGACTTGTGGTTAGTACGAAAATACTTTACAATAGATCCCGCAGACTGGTCCTTATAGTGCCCCGGGTGCGAGTAACCAATGCCCTCGCTTGCACACGGAACCCACCATGATAACATACTTAGCATATACTCCAAATCTTTCAGAATACTAAGGATGAGAGAAATATTGGGGAGTCATATAATAGAATCCAAGTGACTAATCTATGACTCATTTTTAGCCTATAGCAGTTGTGTCGATACATTAGACACTATCTAATAATAATAAATATAATAGTGACAAGGAGTTGAGGCTCAATAGCATGGCTTGGGTTTGCACATCAGGGTCGGAGATCTAATAAATATAATGTAAGGCATTTAATCAGACTAATGCATTTATAACCTATGGATTTTAGCGATATTTAAATAAAACTGTTGATAGCAAAAAATGGCATTAATGGTCAAGATTATGAAAATATCACTTTTTGGTAGTTTTACCGAAAATATGCCGAGACTTGGCACAGTCTGGTCCAACCGGCCATGTAGGCCCGGTCATACCGGCCATGTAGGCCCGGTTAGACCGGCCGAACCCAAGTCCGACTCCAAATGATTGATTTTGGGGTATTTTATCCCTAATTAATTTTGGACGACTTGGAACCCGTGTCTAACTCAGATTAGACCCCAGGAACTTATGACTCACCTCTATAAATAGAGGTAAGGACGATTCAAGGAGGCTCCCCCCAAAACCCTAATAGATCCAATCTATTATCTACCTTGAATCACATTTACTTTCTTTGCCCTAGTTTTAGCTTAGCACGTACCGAGGCCCTACATGACCCTGTCGGTCAGACCCGACCTTGGGCCGGTCAAACCAACATGTGCTAGATTTCTCAAACGATAGCGGTCGGTCAGACCGGCCATCAGGCCGGTCCGACCAGCCATTATACCCTCGATCAGACCAGCCCTATGGCCGGTCAGACCACTCCCGCCACATATTATGCACCGCCGCTACCCGTGCCTGCACTACCTCTCCCCGTGCTACCCTCACCTCCTGCTCCCGTACACCCGCATAGGCCCGATCACATCTCGTATTGTGAGCCACCACGAGAGGAGGAGCCGCACGGCCGACACCATGATATATCACCGCGTGTCGCGCCCCCACACGAGAGACGCCCACAGGCAGGAAGCTTAGATGACCTTAACGAGTGGATTCACGCACTATTTAGAGAGGTTGCAGGATGGACACCTAGAGGACGGGGTAGGGTTTATCAAAATTCATATCCTGATTACTTCGATACCATCCCGTACCCGCGGGGCTTTAGGGTGCCCGAGTTTACAAAATTTGACAATGAAGGTATTAAGACCACCCTAGAGCACATAGGTCAGTTCTTAGCGCAGTATGGCGAAGCTAGTGGGTCGGATGCTTTGAAGTTTAGGTTGTTTTCTCTATCGCTTTCCGGCACCGCTTTCACGTGGTTTTCGATGTTACCGCCGAACTCCAACCTGACTTGGGCCTAGTTGGAGCAGAAGTTCCATGACTATTTCTATACTAGGGAGACTGAGCTTAGATTTTCACACTTGACATCGGTTAGACAAAAGACTAACGAGAGTGTCTCCGAGTACGTTAAGCGTTTTAGGGACTCTAGAAACCAATGTTTTACCTTGAACATTTCTGATAGAGACTTAGCCGACCTAGCTTTTAACGATCTTCACTCCGAACTTAAAGAGAGACTAGATGGCTAGGATTTTTTTGATGTTAGTCAAGTACTATAGAAGGCTCTGGTTTAGGAAAGCCGAGCCAAAAGTAAGAAATTTACCAAGGCATTTAACAAGCCTAAGGCCGAGGTGCACGTCATGGAACACTCCGATGAGGAATCATCGGAGAGCGAGGATGACTCGGCCGATATGTACACCGCGGAGTGGACTTGGTCTAGCAAGGTCAAGCCCATCACTTGCACTGAGCTACGGTGGTCTCCTACTAAGAGTCGGCCTAGCGAGGTGAAGTATTCTTTTAATGTGACCAAGTGCGATAAGATATTTGTTTTTTGTTGAAGAACAAACTCATCAGGTTACCGAAGGGTCACATCGTTCTGACGGCTGACGACTTGAAGAAACAGGCTTATTGTAAGTGGCATGATTCTCATTCCCATTCTACTAACGATTGCAATGTTTTTTGTTGGCAGGTTCAATCGGCCATAGAAGAAGGACAATTGAAATTGGATACAAGTCCCAAGATGAAGCTTGACCAGGACCCTTTCCCCATGAACTATCGATCTCGGTGGGAAGAAGGTGCTGGTTCGGCCCGAGCAGGTCAAGTCCACTAAGGGGAAGGAGGTCATGATCGGGGAACCACGCTCACACACGCTCGTGCCGAAGAACCCTGAGGTAGGAGTGTGGAAGGCGAGCGCTTGGCCAGGACCCCTAGTGAGGCCGGGCCCTCCTATAAAGAGCGGGTTCGACCAACGATGGCCAAGTCCATTGGAACCACCTTTCCCTCCGCCACCATACCATCTGCCGATGGCACAGTGGCCACCTTGCTACTTTCCGCCTCCCGGGTATCTTGTGCCATATTATATTGCTCCATTTGTGCCACCCGGATTTTATAACATTTAGGGTTAGATGGGCACTCCAAGCAGCGATGTCTTCTCTAGACTATCCATCACACCACGAGGACGTTTGGAGGCACACTCTGAAGCTATCATCATCAAGGTGGGGTCCCAGGACATCCCAATCCCTAAGGGGACCTCCGAGGAGCAAGGCGAAAGCGAACCGCTAAAGACACCCAAGGAGATGGACGGGCTGACTGTAGCCCTAGGGCCGGTCAGACCGCCCTTGCCACTTCAGTTTGACCGGCCTACTATGGCTGGTCCGACCGGCCCTTCATAGAAGACCGACACCAGTCGGTCAGACCGACCCAGTAAGGCCAGTCCGACCGACAGGAAGCAGGAACGAAACCCCGCCAAGTGCAAAACTACCGAGGCCAATTTGGACAATTCCCGTTCAGCCAAAAATTACAGGAGCAAAGTTATAGCGCCCGACACTAAGCCGCAGTCGTCGTGGGCACCACCAGGTATGACCAAGTCCCAGAAGAGGCGGATACAACATCTCTGAGACTAGGAGATGCGTGAGAATAAGGTCGAGGACGAGCGAGACGCCGTGTTCGAAGAGATCCATCCCCGACCAGTAGCGAGACAGGTATGGAAGCCGAAGCCGGTTGCCGTAAATAACCCGACTCCTAGTCCGAGCGACGACGAGGATGATTTGATGGACGATGACTACACGCTCGTCTCCCTGGGCCCCCTCCTTAGGCAATGGACGTAAATGTCATCATGTTGCCCACTGAATTCGCTCTTACATAGGATGAGGCCGAGGTCGCTCGGTTGAATCTTGACCCACATGAGGCTATTTTCAAGAAGCCCGAGGATACGTTTCATCACTTGAAGCATCTCTATGTCAAGGGGCACATCGATGGAAAGCCGATCTCGAGGATGCTTGTATATGGAGGCGTCACCGTCAACCTAATGTCGTACTCTCTGTTGAAGAAGCTCGGCAAGAATGAAGATGAATTGATGAGGACTAACCTGGCGCTCAATGGCTTCAACGGCAAGAGCTCCGAGGCCAAGGGCGTACTTTCTATAGAGCTGACGGTGGGCAACAAGACGTTGCTGATGGTGTTCTTCGTCGTCGATGTGCAAGGTAACTATAGTGTTCTACTTGGGCATGACTGGATTCACACAAATTGTTGTATTCCGTCTACTTTGCATTAGTGCTTGATTCAGTGGGACGGCGATGATGTGGAGGTTGTACCAACTGATACTTCGGCCTAGGTTGCTTTGGCCGATGTGTTTATTGACGCCGTCCATGATAAGGTAGAGTGTTTGTCAGGTAGAGATCTCTCGGATTATGACTTTGTTAGCGTGTCTGAGGGACGTTTTGTTCTTGTATCTATAAAGTCGGCTAGTGTAGCACGACTATCACTAAATTAGTAGTCATGTCGGGTAAGAGTAATCTTGATTGGCTAAAGTCTTGTGTGGAGCAGTATTGGTCTTCTAAAGACGGTATTGCCGAAGCCATTGAAGATTTTAGCGAAGTAGAAAAGTTAGGTCAAGGTTTTGCGTCGACCGATCCTCTAGAAGAGATCGATATAGGCAATGGTAGTATTCCAAGGCCGACTTTTGTAAACAAAAATTTGCAAGCTGATGAAAAGGCCAAAGTAATAAGGTTGCTTCGGTCATATGCCGATTGTTTTGCATGGGAGTATAGCAAGATGCCTGGACTTAGCCGTGAGCTCGTGGAGCATCGGCTACATATCAAACCCAGGTTTAGGCCTTATAAACAGCCCCCTCGTCGCTTTAATTCAGCCGTGTATGACCGAGTTAAAGAAGAGATAGAGTGATTACTTAAGGCTGAGTTTATTAGGCCATGTAGGTATGCTGAATGGGTCGCTAACATTGTGCCTGTAGAAAATAAAGGAAGTGGCAAGATTCATGTGTGTATTGATTTCAGGGACTTGAACAAGGCCACTCCGAAGGATGATTACCCCATGCCAATAGCCGACATGCTGATCAATGATGCTTCAGGACACAAGGTACTTAGTTTTCTTGATGGCAACGCTGGTTATAATTGGATCTTTATGGCCGAAGAGGACATCTACAAGACAACCTTTCGATGCCCTGGTTTTGTCGGCTTGTTTGAGTGGGTTGTTATGACTTTTGGTTTAAAGAATGCTAGCGTTACATATCAATGTGCTATGAACTTGATCTTTCACAACTTGCTAAGAGTTATGCTAGAGGTCTACATAGATGACGTTGTAGTCAAATCGGATGGTATGGGAAACCATTTAGCCGATTTGAGAGTTGCTTTTGATAGGATGTGTCAGTATGGCTTAAAAATGAACCCACTCAAGTGTGCTTTTGGCGTGTCGACAGACAAGTTCTTGGGATTCATGATCCATGAAAGAGGTATTTAGATTTATCCTACGAGGCTTGAGAAGATTAAAAACTTTGAAGCACTGACATGCAAGAGAGACGTGCAAAAGTTGCTAGGCAAGGTTAATTATTTGTGCCGCTTTATATCTAACTTGTCTGGCAAGATTGATGCTTTTGTCCCCATACTTCGGCTAAAGAACGAAGCTGAATTCGCTTGGGGGAAGTCAACAACGCGCTTTTGAGAAGATTAAAGAGTGCATGTCATCACCGCCTATGGTTAGAGCACCAAAAGTCGGGATTCCGTTTCGTTATACGTTGCTGCAGAAGATAGCGTGATAAGAGCTATGCTAACTCAGTAGGTGGAGGGGAAAGAGTACATCTCTTTCTTGAGTCACCGCCTATTCGATGTCGAGACGAGATATGTGTTTTTAGAGCATTTATGTTTGTCGCTTTATTATGCATGCACCAAACTTCGGCACTATCTTCTATCCAGCACATGTATTGTTACTTGTCAAACTGATCTCATAAAGTACATGTTGCAAAATCTGATTCTAAGTGGGAGAATCGGAAAGTGGGCTTATGCTTTGATTGAGTATGATTTGGTTTATGAAACCCTAAAAGCTATGAAAGGCCAAGTCATCGCTAATTTTATAGTTGATCACCATGTAGATGTCAATTGGAGTAGTGACGCTACTTTGATTGAAGTAATACCATGGAAACTTTACTTTAATGGTTCGGCTTGCAAAAATGGCCAGAGTGTTGGAGTTGTGCTCATATCACCTAACGGTATGAGTTTTGAAACCTCGGCCTGATTATAATTTCCTTGTACTAATGATCAAGCCGAATATGAAGCTTTGTTGTTAGGAATCGAATTGTTAAGCTCTATGGGTATTAAATATGTTCATGCATATGGTGATTCACTATTAGTAGTCAAACAAGTAGCTAAATTTGCTCAATGTTTAATGGTTTGCTAAATAGCTACTTGGATAAATGTCTAGACATAATTGCTACTCTTGATGATTTTGAAATTTCACATGTGTCTAGAGAAGCCAATTCAATAGAAAATGACTTGGCTCAGCAAGCATCTGGCTACCAAATTAAAAGAGGTAAATTTTTCGCACAAGAAAACTGATGCTTGGCTCTATTTCAGTACCCGAATTAAAATACATCGGTCTGACCGGTCTGACCGCAGGTGTCTAGTCGATCTGACCGGCCATGCTAGGCCGGTCTGGCCATCCTGTGCCAGTCGTCCGGCAATGGCCGGTCTGACTGGCCCTCTATGGTCGGTCTGACCGCCCCGTGTCAGGAGGTTTTAGGGCACAGGGGGGCAAGCCAAGGTTTGTAATTTAAACGCCAATTCAGACGAAGATTTGGCGTGTACTTCAGAAATTCATGGGGATGATTAGAGGACTCCAATTATTCAATATTTGAGGGATCCTAGCAAGTGGGTTAATCAAAAAGTTCGGTGGCAAGCGTTTAAATTTGTGCTATTCAACGATGAGTTGTATCGCCGAACTGGTGACAGAGTACTTTTGAGATGTTTGAATGCCGATCAATCTAGACTTGTTGTGGGTGAAGTACATGAAGGTCTTTGTGGTACTCATTAGTCGGCCCAGAAAATGAGTTGGATGCTCAAAAGAGCAGATTTTTATTGGCTGACTATAACCGAGGACTGTTTTAAGTATTATAGGGATGTGAAGCTTGTCAAAGGTTTGGTAATATTCAGCTGGCTCCTACATCTTTACTTAACCCCATTATCAAACCATGGTCGTTCCGAGGTTAGGCCTTGGACTTCATCGGCCAAATTTATCCTTCCTCTTCAAAAGGGCATCGGTTCGTGTTGATGGCTACAGACTACTTCACCAAGTGGACTGAGACCGTGCCTCTCAAGAACATGATGCAAAACGAGGTAATTGATTTCATCTTGAAGCACATTATACATAGATTTAGTATTCCTCAAACTCTTACTACAGATCAGGGTACTTCATTCGTTTCTAAAGAAGTACGTGATTTGGCCGAATCTTATGGTATAAAGTTGGTAAACTCTTCACCATACTATGCTCAGATCAATGGTCAGGCTGAGTATAGTAATAAAACAATGATTAAGCTCATTAAGAAAAATATTGAAGAGTTTCCTAGAAGGTGGCATGAAGTGTTTTCTGAAGCATTATGGGCATGTAGAGTTGCAAAGCATGGTGCCACCAAAGTAAGTCCATATGAGTTGGAGTATGGACAAGAAGCCGTTTTACCCGTGGAGGTGAATCTAGGCTCTTTAAGATTACTTAAGAAAGATGGCTTATCGGTCGATGAGTATGAAACTCTTTTGAAGGATAATTTAGAAGAGGTGCCTGATAAGAGGTTAAGAGCTCTAGAAGCAATAGAAAGAGACAAAAGAAGAGTGGCTAGAGCTTATAATAAGAAGGTAAGAGCAAAATCGTTTCAAGTTGGTGACTTGGTTTCGAAGACGATTTTGCCTTTAGGCACTAAGAGCCCAAAATTTGGCAAATGGTCGCCTAGTTGGGAAGGTCCTTTTAGAGTTGTTGAAATCGCTCCAGGTAATGCATATTTGCTAGAGTCACTTTAAGGAGAGCGATTTTGTAGGGATTTAAATGGTAGGTATTTTAAAAAGTACTTCCCAAGTGTGTGGCAAAACGCTTGAAGTGTCGAAAGGCCGATAAAAAGCATATCGCCCTTAGCTCGTTGTGCTTTTGGCCTACTAAAGTTGGCCAAAACGCAGGTGGGCATGTGTTGATAGCAAAAAATGGCATTAATGGTCAAGATTATCAAAATATCAGTTTTTGGTAATTTTACCGAAAATATGTCAAGACCTGGCATAGGCCGGCCCAACCGGCCCAACCCTAGTACGAGTCCAAATGACTAATTTCGGGGTATTTATCCCTAATTAATTTTGGAAGACTTGAAACCCGTGTCTAACTCAGATTAGACCCTAGGAACTCATGAACCACATCTATAAATAGAGGCAAGGCCGATTCAAGGAGCTCCCAAAACCCTAATAGATCCAATCTATTATCTACCTTGAATTGCATTTACTTTCTTTGCCAGAGTTTTAGCTTAGCATGTACATCTTTGCTGGTTTGCGCTGTAAACCATCCGCCCGCCACGTCGTAATCACGGTAAGTCCTTGTCGGTTCGCTCGTGAATAGTCCATTTCATCCACGTAATGGATTTCTATCGGTTTTATCGGTTTCTATTGGTAATTCGGTCTCCTGGCCAAATTACTTTGATCTCTTAGTATTTTTTGCAGTATTTCATCACTTTCATCCCCTCCGAGGAATTTGGTTGTGATTCATCCATGGGAAGACAATCGTCGGAGCCTAGAGGCCACTTCCCAAGAGTAGTCGGTCCGACGGGTGATCACCCCTTGGTCCGACCGGCCCGTGCCATGCCATCACCTGACGCGCCGACACGCTGCGGTCCGACCGGCGGCACGAGGTTGGTTTGACCGGGCTTCGAAGAGGGCTCCGGAAACCCCTCTGCATCGAAGGTATTTTGCGCCGGAGATCACTTCACATCGGAGGTATCCTCACGCCGTAGTACCCGATCCCTTCAGCCATCTACGGTCTGATCGGAGGTATAGCCTTGGTCCAACCGGCCGAAGGGTAGAGTACCCCTTTGCACCAGTGCGCTAAAGGCCCCTTCTACGGAGGCTTCGCACTGCCGGTCTGACCGCCTGTTAGGCTTCGGTCCAACCGGCCCTATTCTGGCCAGTTGGGTTTAGTTAGGTTATTTATTGTTTTTAGTTATTTTCCAATACTTCGGTTAATTGAGTAATTTTAGATTAATATTCTTTGATTGTCTGGCGACTCCATTATCCCCTTACCACAGTTTAAGGATTGTCAGAACGCGACATCAACGTTTTGCGACGTTTTTTGATCGTCGAACCGGCCCAAGTGTGGGGGCACGTTTTCGTGTCAACAAAAACTAGGTTCAATATGTTCAAAAATGATGTGGTGACTTTCCTTGGTTTGCAAATGGTGAAGGGGGACTTCGGTAAAATATTTCGGCTCTTCGACGGAGTCGTAGTCTTCTCGGCACGCAAAACAAGAACAATAAATAATTAAAACAAGGAAAAATATAGTACAAACATATAAATTTTATTGGCTAAATATGTAGGTAATAAAAATATAAATTTTTCCAAATTTGAATGGTAAAATTTGGAGTTAATTTGAAGAAGTTATGAATTTTGAAAGTTTAAATCAATTTCTGGAATTTATTTTAAATCTAAAACAGCCTATGGTCTACGGTAAACCGAGTTCACCGTGAACCCGAACACTGTGCACATGAGCCAGAGTCACTAGAGCCATTGGATCTAGATCTAGCCGCTATGGATTGCGCGAATGATTTAAGTGAGAATGGACGGTCTGGATCACCCGATACCGGTTAACGGGTGTTGACCGCATTAGGGCGCTCCATTCCGAGTTCTAATCCTGGCGTCCGAAGCGAATCCAATGGCCAGTATCTAATCCAGCATGACACGGGGTAAAACCTGTCACTGACTGTCTTCCCTGGCGATGGCAAGGGGTGGCGGCGAGCCTAGCGGCGGCGACGACGACCGGTAGCCTAAACTAAGCATTGAAATGGATACAGAATAGGATTGCGGTCACAATGGTACCAGAGTTAGGGCTCAGGGACGGCGGGACGTGGCCGGCGATGAGCGATGATGAGGAAGGTCTTTGGGTCATCGGAGGGGCGTGCTCCGGTGGTCTTCAGCACGATCGGAGACGTGGCCAAGGTCAGGGAGGTGTCGGTGAACACGGGGGTGTGGTCGACGATGTTGGGGATGGATTCTGGTGACGACAAGCGGCAGTTGGAGGAGAAGTAGAGCGACGGCGCACAAAACCGGAATGCGGGCTTCTGTTTGTGCGTGGGTTAGGTGATTTGGTGAGGTCTGGACGCAGTGGTGGCCGGGGTCTTTATAGTAGTCGCCGATGGGGTTTATGATAAGTGCAAAGATGGAAAGTCGAGAGGATTCCATAATTCACGCCGGTGAGGTTTCCATGCATGCGGAGATACCGGGACGAAAACGCGTCAGGTTTCAGAGGGAAAATGATCTCTTGTAGATGGCAAGTGCAACGACAACGGCAATTTCATGGAAGGAGCACGATGATGACGATTTGGGAAGCTAGGGTTTCCCTGGTGCACAGATTGGGAGCAGTTTCCGGGGAAGACAAAGATACTGACAGGGCGGGGCCACGGGCCAGCGGGTGTAGGAGCAAACAGTAGGCACCGACAGGTGGGACCATGAAGGCAGAGAGAGGGGGGAGGCCGCGGGCGCGCGCGGGAGGAGGGATGGAGGCCGACGGGTAGACTCCACCCATCAGTGAGGGGCATGGGGGTTATCGGGCTGGGCCGGCCTATGAAGGGAAAAAGGGAGGGTGCGGCCCAAATCTAAATTAAATTAATTTCTGAATAAAAATAGTTGTAGGAAATAGTTTATAAATTATGAGTCATCTGTAAAAGTTCTAAAAATTTGTAAAAACTCTCAAAAATATATCTTGGTCTTAGGAACCTAACATAATTTTCTCAACTTAGGATTTGAATTATTTCTCTAGATTTTTATTTATTAGGATATTTTCATCTTATTCAAAATCAAAAATAATTCTTTTTCCGGAAATTCTATATTTCTCAATTAATTTTTACCTTTGAAAATTAGGGTTGTTACAATACCAATCCCATACCGGCTATTCCGATCAATACCATCCATGGCGGTCAAAATTGTATGTTGATTTTTTGTGATATATATGTTTCATGTTACTTATATTAAGCTATATGTTATATTGTATTCAATCTATATTAGATTTAATCATATTAATATATATAAATATATTTATATTATTTTATTAGTATTTCAAAAAGGCAACCCAGAGTGTATTTAACAAACTTGCTGGCATTTGGCTCAAGAAGACAACAGAAGAAGCTTCACTGTTTTCTGTGATACTAAGGTGGTGTTTGGTTTTACGGACTAAAGTTTAGTCCGTGTCACATCGTATGTTTAGACATTAATTTGAAGGACTAAACGTAAATTGATTATAAAAATAATTATAGAATCGGAGGATTATTCGCGAGACAAATTTATTAAGCATAATTAATCCATGATTTACAAATGTTTACTGTACCATCACATTATCAAATCATGGCGTAATTAGGTTCATTAGATTCGTCTCGCGAATAATCCACCGATTATGAATGGGTTTTATAAATACTCTACATTTAATACTCCAAAATAGTATTTAAACATTAGATGTGACGAGACTAAATTTTAGACTAAAGGAAACAAACGGTACCTAAGGCTCTGTTTATTATAGTTTTAGATTTACGACTTTCAGGAGCTGGTTAAATCTAGTTTCAAGAAGTTCTAAATATGAGTTGTGATGTATTGAACCTATTTAGTTCAGCAATTTCATTTTTATTTGGGACACAAATAAAAGTTTAAATCACATTATTTTATTACATAAACTCAGCTCCAAATCTAGCATATATCTTACAGTAGGACTGTACTAAACATGCCCTAATTAATTAAGAAGCAAGGTCATGTGGAATTTCAAGTTAAAATTTGGTCTACGTTGAATCTAATAATACGATAATGTCATAATGAAAAGGTCACAGTGAGTTCACATGGACTACCTCTTTTATGAGTATCTTCCATGCTACCTAATTTGCTCAACCCCTACCAAAAATGCAAAGCAAGCATTAAATCTCCAGCCACGATTTGACCTAACTAATTCAAGCTAAGAGCATGGCTTGTCCTTAATACCGATTTTGGAAAGAGTTCCTAGGTTTACGTTTTTGCACCATGAAAAAGCTGAAGTATACAACGAAATTAAGAAACCGAAAATATGGATGCGATGATCGATCGAGTGGTCGAATTGATGCTAGTTTGCATGCGTTCCTTTCTACGTACATCAGAATCAATTCCAATCCACCTCTCACTACTTTAATTCGTCGAGTACTTGTAGCACTCGACGGAAACACCTTTTACACTCAATAAATCCTTTTTTTGACGAGTGTAATTATGTTGCTAAGTGTTTAAAAAAAACATTCGGCAAATTGGTCTTCACGATCGTATGTTTTCCTGTATGTAGTGTCCAGCTCTAAATAAAAGAAGGTAAATGTACCGCTCTTTGTTTGCTTGCAACTGATGCTTGCTACATGGTTTGAGATCTTGTTTATAAATGCTATATTTTTTGGGTATCATTTAGTCAGGAGATGAGTAGGTGGTTGGTTGACACAAGAACATGCAGAGGGCTCAAAACTTCAAATGCTCAGCTACCACGCCGATCAGATCGTGACATGAAAGGTAATGCTAATTGTCTCAGCTTTTCACGTAAGAAAATCACCTTGCTATTTAAGTTCCAGTGGTGAAAAAAATATCGAGAAAACATATAAGGAGTAAAGGGAACGAGGTTGCTCGGTCTATCGCCGTCGAGATTGTATACAAGATTTATACAGGTTCGGATACCTCTAGCGAGAGTAATACCTATATCATGTTATTGTGTCAATATCAATCTAGCTAGTGAGATTTATGTGTCTCGAGGAGGATAATATATCAATTTATAGGGCTTGAGAGTTGATCTAGGTTGTGATCTTTGATTGAATTGTTCTCGGAGGTCGGCTTCATCTTATATATGTGGGAGCTAGGGCTATATTAATCGAATGAGTTAATTTATCCCTAATAAATAAGAGATAACTTACCTAACATATAAGATTTGATAATATAGAGAATATTTCTTCTAACAAAATTTTAAACTATTGCCTTGAATATACTAAGAGAAACTATAATATTGATAGCTATGCAAATAATATGCTAATCCTGTATACCTACATTATATTCTGATCTATTTCTCTGACAACTACTAAAGCGATAACTTAAATTTACTTAATGTTTAATGTTAGAAGAAAATAATCCCATCAGTCTTATCATTATTGTTAGGGGAAAATAATCTCATCAGTCCTACCATTACTGTTGAGGAAAATAATCCCACCAATCCTACCATTAGGAGGACCACTCTGAAAGACAGCTTCGCAATATACAAGGTGTGAAGCCTATTGTCGCCACTACAGTACTTCGAAGGAAGAGGCCTAGAGTACCCGTATTAGCTCTGAAGATGGCGCATAAGGAGGAACCCGGAGGCTCCAACCACCTCGATGGCCTTGCTACCAGGGTGCCTCCCGGAGGCCTCGGCTCCGAAGGGGCACTACCAAATGGGACAAGACATTTGCTTTATCCAAGGGTTCACACGTGGTCTTACCAATTTACCCCTATGGAGTCGCGTAAATAGAGTTCACTATGACGGTTGTAACTAGAGGGTAGAGCGGTATTTTCCTATTAGATTTCTACCTATAAATACCCCTCTCTTCTACTGTAATAGGAATAATTAATTCATGGAAGAAGAGACACTTTGAACTGATCTAAGGCTTTTATCTCATTCGAAGGCCTGGTTTTATTTGCAGCCAATATTTCCTCTCAATTAGCCCTTCGAGGCTACTCAAACCTGTTAGTGTAATCTTTTACGCCAACATTTAACTTAGGTGCATGCGTAGCTACATGGAATGTTGGTTCGTGGAAAATTGCTCATCCATTAATTCCTCGATGTATCTCAGGTCTTACATCTTGGACAAGCTTCTCCTTCCTTGGATTGTTCATGTTGCCCATTTTAAGGTTGTTGGCATCGATCACCACCAGTTCACCAACTGAACCCCAGAATATTCAAGGGGGGCAATTTCACCATTGATAATGACACAAATTTCTTTGAAGTTTTCTCACACGATTCCACGATATTTTGTTTTTTCTAATATGTTTAAGAATGTTCCAAAAGACTATCACAAATGTTTTTCTAATATGTGGCGAGCGTCGAGGCATTTCTAATATTTATTAAATCTCATAGAAATTTGATTTCATATTCTATAATTTGTTGTTAGAACTATTCGAGGAACATTTTCGCTTGTTAATGATAACCATGATGTTTTTAACTAGTTCTTATACCTATTGTCGGGGATATGACCCCAGGGTACTCTCCGAGTGCTTTTATGATAGTCGAGTGGTCTAGAAAAGGGCAACACACAACATTAAATGTGACCAACCAATGGTCGAATTCTTCAATAGCCACGCAATGGTTAAAGGCCTGAAGACTCCTTGAGTCCAGCACTCAAGCACTCAGGAGGCTTCCCAAACTACTAGGCACTCGGACAGTCATGATTAAACACCAAGTTGTCCTATTAAAGATGTGCTCCTTCGTGGCTGATTAATTATCCAATCAATACAGTTAATAACGCCTAGAGTTATTACCCACGATCTAACTATTTTCCATTATAATTGGGTAGTTTGTGGGGCGCATTAATAATAAATTGTAATCCCTGATCTCTCTCATATATATATAAAGGGATCGGGGAGCCTATTAGAGGCACATTTTTCATATTTTCCTAGATGAAGATGTTCCGCCCATATGCCTAAGGCAAATTCCAGCCCCTAATCCCATACAACATACATAGGAGTAGTGTTATTATCCTACGGGAGATTCGAACTTGTCTAAAAACTCCCCCTGTCTCATTGTTTTGAGATAACCATCGAGATTCATCCACAGAAGCCTAACCAAAACCTTACTACGGGTACCCCCGTAGTACACTGTTGTTTCGTACACAATGACACCTATGCACACTAAAGTGTTTTGGAGGTGCCATTTTCTCCATTGTGCCATCAAACTATGACTTAATTTTTGTGTGTGGGTATTTGTTGGAAGAAAATATCGATGACGCGTAAACACTATTTTCTTAGACTAGTTCAATCATGTACTTGATGTTTCTTCTAAGCATAGTGGGCAAGATTCTCATTTTCTTTTGTCTTACCCTAACACGCTACGAAGAGATGACATATCATTGATGGTTATGAACAACAAGGCGTGTAGACTGAAGTAGTCTTAAATGTATTGGTCCCAAACCTCAACACGTTAAACCATGGAGTTTCATATTGTCCACAAAAGTCTCGAGGTATAAGTCGATATCATTGATAGGTTACATAGGTCCTATGTAACACCCCAAATTTTCAAAACAATAAAAATATTATTAAATTAAATTTCTTGGAATATATATTTCTGAAAATACTTTTAATACTCTTTTATACACTTTTGAACTACAACATAGAGTAGATGGCCAAACCAGTAGCTGAAAATTTTTGTATAGACTCCCAAGGCCAAGAAATGTTTTTGAGAATTTTTACAAATTTTTACCCACTTTGGAAATGCCCCAAAAGGTTTAAACTATTTTCTGCAATTATTTTAATCAGAAAACCTTGGAAAACAGTAATGGGCTCCCCTCCCTCCTTTATCTCTCTCCCGGCCGGCCCAGCCCGTTCTATCGCGCGCCTTAGACTGACAACCCGGCCCCACCTGTCGGCGCCGAATTCCTCCCCTCGCGCGCGAACCTGACACCGCGGCCCCACCCGTCAGTCGCCACCCCGCTCGCTCGCGCCCGCTGGCCAGTAGGCCCCACCTGTCAGCTTCGCCATCAACCTCACGCCAGGCCCCCCTAATCCCGCCGGCGAGAACCTCGCCTCGGATCCGCTCGCCGGCTCCCTCTCCCGTTAAACCGACGCCGGCCATTAACTCCCCGAGGCCCACCGCCCATTTAAACACATAAAGGCACGCGTTTAAGCCCCCGGGAACGCAGCTCCGTGCATGGCCGAGCCCTCGCCGGCGACTTAAAGCTCTCCCCCGGCTTTCCTTGCATGCGAGCCCCCTCCGACGCCTTATTTAAACCCCCCTGCCTCCGCCGCGCTCGACCCCCACACCCTCGCAACCCTGGACCAAACAGAGCGCCCGTAGTTCACTTTTTAGCGCACTCCTTCGGTTCCGCCTCCAGCCACCGCTCGCCGTCACCGGGACCCCTCTCTGTCCGCACCGACCACACCGCCGTGACCGCCAGGACCTCACCGACCCCGGCCACCGCTCCATCGTCGACGAAGCCCACCGGATCGCCGTCCCCGCCGAGGAACCGAGAACCTTCGCCGCCACCGCTCGTCGCCGGCCTCACCCCGTCGACCCCGGACCACCGCAAGGGTACCCTTTTGTCCCCCTCGGTACCCCCTTTCCGTTTTTAGTCCTAGCTAGACTAGATAACCCTCGACCTCGCCGGAATCGCTCGCCGTCGCATCGCCGGAGTCGGGGAAGAAGGGGTACTTTACCCCCCCGACACGCACTGTGCCGGATTCAATCCTGGTCGTGCGATCCAGATCCAACGCTTGGGATTAAATCATCTGTTCGGTTTAATCCAGGCCGTCGGATCCGAGTGAAGCGGTACGGTGCGATCTCACGCGTTCGTTTTCATTTAAAACCGGCGTGCGATCTCGTGCGTCCACGTGGTACCCCTTCGAACGTTTTAATCCTGGCCGTCCGCGTCAACTTACGCGCCCCGCCTCGCCCTCGCGCGTCGGATCTGGATCCGACGGTCCAGATCGACCCGGCGCACGCGCACAGTGCGCGGGTTCACCGTGAGCCTGGCTCACCGTGGACCCGAGGAGTTTAAAATTTGAGAATAAATTCCAGAAAAGGTTTAAAACTTGTAAAATTCATATCTGGCGCATTTGAACTCTAAAAATTGCCATTCCAATTTCAGAAAATTCATAATATTATTCTCTACATGTTTATACGATAAAAACAGTAGGTTTACATTGGACATTTCATGTTTATTTAAATGAATGTTTAAATACCCTTAGGTTAAAAATGTAAAATTTAATTATTTAAATTCCAGTAAAGTTTATATTTATTTATTTCCTGTTGATATGAATAAATCACTAGGTTTTCTATGGAACCTTCATTTTAAATTTATTAAAGAACTTAAAATTGAGAATCACCCCTTTTAAAACCCTTTTTCAAAGGATAACACTTCATTTTATTTTCTTTTAAAATTATTTATAAACTGATATTCAGAACTCTAACAACTTGATTTATTTCAAATCAAACCAACTTAAACCTATGAGATTATTATGAATGTTATATTGTTTGGTTGAATGTTGTATTTATATTATTTTACTTTACTATATCAAAAAGACTACGACGTCGCCGAGGAGCCAGAATACTTCCCGGAAGTCCCTCCCTCGCCTTTCGCTGAACAAGGCAAGTCACCAAACCAATCTTTTGAGCATATTGAACCCATGTTTGATTAAACTATCGCTAAAACACATAGGTTATATATGCATTAGTCAAATGAACCCTTACATTATATTTATTTAGGATCCCCCGACCTTGATGTGCAACCCAAGCCATGCTATCTCGCCTAACCTCCTTGTCACCATATGATCAATGATATTAGCTAGTGTCCAATGTATTGACACGATCGCTATAGGATAAAATGAGTCGTAGCAAAATGGTTCTATTATATGATCCCCGTTACTTCTTATCCTTGGAAATTCTGTTGGTGATGAGTTATGGTTGTGAGTGTATGCATGGTGGGTTCCGGGTGCAAGCTAGGGCATTGGTCGGTAGCACCCGGGGCACTATAAGGACCGGTCTGAGGGATCCGTTGCAATACACTTACGTACTAACCACAAGTCTAGTGGGTAAGTCCTAACTAAGGTATGAGTTGTTCCAAACCGAGGCCACCATTTGGAGATGGGTCAAGTTGCACCTGCGGGTGACTTGTACCAATGTGGCGCAAAAGGGGGTGCGACGTTAGCCGGGATGCGGCCCGGCGCGCCGGCGAAACCTAGAGCGGGTGGTTATCGCTTGGAACATCTCATATTGAGGTTTTGGCACGAGTTCCCGTGATATGGGTCATCTCGTTTGGGATGAGTGCGTGCCTTGTGGGTACAGTAGTACATCTCTGATCAGAGTCTTAAATCTTTTCGAAAAGCCGAGCCCACGGTCAAGGGCGGGTTGCGTGACATCCCCCAGTTAGTTTATTTTGAATATGTATGTGCATGATGGATTGACATGTAAGGACCGTTGAGCGAGGTGGGGCTGACTGTACCCCTCGAGTTAGTTGATGTTGATGATGTTCATGTTTACTTTCCGCATGATTAAAATATGATTACACTAAATGCCATAAATGCAACTGTACTTTTCCGCAATGTTAGCCATTACCCTTCCTTGTTTATTATCCTGCATTACTACTTGCATTTGCGGTGGCTTGTTGAGTACTTTTTGTACTCATACCCGTTGGACCCCACAGAGGATGCTTACTACGAAGACGGTCTGGAGTAGCGACCCAGTCGAGAAGAAAAATCCTGGAGAAGATGTTCGTCATGCCGTTTTCTAATTATTTTACTTTACTGTTTTTATTAAAACAATGATGTAATAAATATGGTTTGCGTACCATGGATACTGTCGTATGTACGATTGTCGCATGATGAACCTCTTGTATTATTGTTTTTCTTATGAAATTCAATAATGTCTCGATTTGATAAATCGGGGCGCTACATCCTAGGACCAGATATTAAGATTGATAATGTAATATATTTGCACTTCTTATAAGTCAAGGTGGACGATTATATATAGACAGTACAACGGGCCTAGTGTTGTGTGAGCTTCTCATGCTATCGAAGGATTCATACCATCTATATTCATTACAAATCTAATATTTATGTAATATTATATGAACCATCAAAATATGGCATTAATGGGTCATTACTAAGCATAATTTCTAGGTGTTTTATCATCGAGATATTCTTACGACTCCCCTTTATCATTGTAGTCATTTGGACTTCTTTATGTTTGCAAACATCAACTTCAACTAGGGAATTACAAGAAAATACTAGACCTCCTTCCTTGAAATCTTTCTTCTACTACCATCGTCTACTTCATTATTGTATTTTCTATTTTTGAACCGATGAGTGCCATAAGTTGCCTCTAAGACTAAGATACACAAGGATTTAGACAGGTCCGACCCTCCCAAAGGATAATAACCCTAATCATGTGTGTGAGAATATAATCTTAAGAGCTTAAAATGGCTTTAAGCATATGAGAATATGTCAATGCGTATATGCATGCCTATAAGAGGTTCCTCCGAGCCCTTTATATATTGTAGGGACCGAGGGTTACTATTTAGGCTTCATACACCTTCTTAAGTCCCTTTACAACAGTTGAAACGGTCGGGATGTCGGGTATTAATCCATGCATTCCCCATTGTCTTGATTGAACGGTTACATGCCTAGGATTTATTGTTATCAATGGAGTAGTCTGACTGTTAAATTCAACCATTTGAGTGCTTACAATCGGGCGATTCTCTCGAGTGTGGGACTCAGGAGCCTTTCATATTGTCGACTGCTTCTTCGGCTATTGGATGATCCGGCCCTTTCCGGGTTATCTTTAATGACTTGTCGTCTAACCCATTTTTCTACGTGATCATCATATATGCCCATAGGGAGTACCCTGGGGTAATATCACTAACACATACGATGAAATCGAATCTGAATATCACTATTTACAATATTTTATTTCGAATTCAAATACACATATGGATATTTTAAAATATGAATACAAAACAGATAACTCAAATTAGAAAACGAATCTGGATGTTTACTAAGTTGAACTTGAATGTTTTAGCACTAAATACGAAATGTTTGGAAGAATGTTTGTACTCGACAAACAATTTTTTAGTGTCTCAAATTTAGCACTCGGCTAACATTTTTTAAAATTTTTATCACACATGTTTTTCCTTTTTTATTAACCAAATTTGTGAAATATTTTTAAATTTAGTGGGTAATGCGTAAAAAGGGATCAAAATATGAATATGATTTTTTTCAGACAATTTATTTCAATATTAGATGCACTTGCAATTCAAATTTGATTTGTTTAAATTTAAATCATAAAAATACAATTAATGAATTAAAAATAGTTAACTGATCTAGAAAATTCTAAATTTATCATGGGATAAAATACGCTATATTTTGATTATAGAAAAAGTTTTAAATTCAAATGAATATTTAATCGTCGATATACTTTCAAACCCAACATATTCCTTCTTTGAATCCAAATTTGTCCTTAGAGAATATTTAGTTTTTGAGCATTGTTGTATTTTGATTGTAAAAAAATTTTAAATTTGAAACAAAATATTTAACCATAAAATTGCTTTCAAACATAATACATTCCTTCTCTAAACCCTAATTTCTCCTCGAAGAATCTTGGCTTTCTTAATATCGTACGTGATAAATTTCTTAATACATTTTTAATTTTTTATCACAATATCTATGTATCTTATCATAATAACATGACAAGTCTTTTATTTTTTTCATATTTTACCTAATTTTTAAAAATTAAAAAATCATTAAGCTCCACATTGCCGATGGAGTGTTACAATGTAAATTTTTTAAAATTTCTTTCAATTTAGTGGGTAAGGCCTACAAATGGACTCTAAAATTTTTGGTTCATTATTTCACACACTTACCGTTCAAATTTCACCTATTTCAATTTAAATCCTAGTAACACATTTAATGAATTAAAAATAGTAAAGTGACCCTAAAAACTAAATTTTTAAATGGAATAATCTATGTTGTATTTTGATTGTAAAAGAGTTTCTAGTTCAAACAAATATTTAACCAACAATTTGCTTTCAACCCTAATCCATCCCTTCTCTAAACCCTAATTTATCCACGGAGAATCTCTAATTTCTTACCATTTTACGTGAAAACTTTATTAAAACATTTTTAAATTTTTATCACAATATCTACGTATCATATAATAATATCATAACAAGTATCATGTTTTTAGACTTTATTTGTTTTTAAGAATTAAAAATTATTAAGCTCCACATTGCCGATCGAGTGTTGCAACCTAGATTTTTTTCAAAATTTCTTTCAATTTAGTGGATAGGAACTAAAAATGGACTCAAAAACATGAATATGGTTTTTTTCTATAAAATTTGGTGCATTATTTTAGGCACTTGCAGTTCAAATTTTACCTATTTCAATTTAAATCCTAGAAACATAATTAATGAATTAAAAATAAAAAATGGACCTAGAAAAATGCAAAATTTTACATCAAATAAGTTATGTTGTATATTGAGTGTAGAAAAATTTTCAATCTTAAACAAAGTTACAAATATCTCATACAATTTATGTATTTCATAATTACATAAAGAATAAATAAACCACACATTAATATAGTGATGTCATATTATCCCAAGTCCCTATCTATGTGAAATCCTAAAATAAAGTTGCAAATATCTCAAACAATTTATGTATTTCATAATTACATAAAGAATAAATAAGCCACACTATATTATGCCATGTTATCGTGAGTCCCTATCCGTGTGAAATCCTAAAATAGATACGGATGTATCCATTTTCATATCCACATTTAGCAAAAATTTGGATATCCGTTTTCATATCATATTTATGAAATGAATTCTGATGTTTTCATTTATCGTCCATATTTAATTTAGATATGAATATGAATATCCATATTTATAATTTATTGAATATGAATATGAATAATTCAGATATTTTGACATCCATATACATCCCTAGCCCCGTGCGATTGCTAGCACTGCTAGCTATTGGATCTACACTTAGCGTGTGTCGAGCCAATTCAAACTACACGGTCTGAGCGAGCTATCGAGAAGTGGGGTGATTGTTGTTCCATCATCACTTATATAGTGACCGCTAGTGACATGCTTCAAAATGCTTGTCACTGAAAATGAATTATTAGTGATGTGTATCCTCTTCAATCCGTCACTAAAGGTTAGTAGAGATGACAATGAATCTAAAACCTGTAGATTTAAGAAAAACCCGTCCACAAAACAAACCCACAAAACCTAATCAAACTTATGCCCGACACAGGTGCTTCGGCGATGGGCATGGCAGAAGGTGACGACTAGCGGGGGATCTGTGGGCGACGGTCGGCGCGATATCTACGTGCGACGATCGCATGGGCGTGGTGGCAGGCGATGATCGCGTAGGGTCTGCGGGCGACGGTCGGTGTGGAGCTGCAAGAGACGACCATGGGGCAAGAGAGGTGCGGGTGGCGGCGGGTCGTGGCCGCGTGGGAGCGATGTGAGCGGCGGCGAGCTATGACCGCATAGGAGCAGCCTTGGCAGTGGCCGCACAAGACAGAAGGCGACTACCTGCACAGGGTCAGGGTGCAGATTGCAAGAGCATTTTGGCATTTGGAGTTGGGTTGGCTAGGCTTTAGCATCGAGACTATTCACTGTTGGGCCAAACTTTTTTTAAAAAAAAAATTAACCGAGTACCCACGGGTTTAAAGCTAAATTTAAACCCGATCTGACACTAAACGGGTACCCGAACCCGTAAACCCATGAGTACAAATTTAAACTCAAACACATACCCATCAGATCAAGTACTTGTGGTTAAAATTACCATCCCTAATGGTTAGCCTAAGGTTTTGACATTATTAGTGACACTAATATTGCATACCATTAATAAGAGGTCTAAAAAGACCAGTAACCAACTGTGCCATCTCTTTTTAGCGATGGGTTTAGTTGTGGCCCCCATCACTAATGATATATCCATTAGCAACATATTTTTTACTTGTCACTAAATGATGTATTTCAAATGGTATACACTTTTGGATGGTATAGATCCAATCTTTCGTTCAATTAATTACTTCCCATATAGATCATATTCGTAATATATTAATACCACAATGGTTCGTAAAACCACGCAAAGTTAAATTAAGTTTGTTGTTTCTGCTAATAATAATAATAAAGTAGTTGAAAAAATATAGGCTATTCCTCCAAAACAATCCATGCATTTCAAGTATCAAGAAAACAAATAGCAAATGAGGCCACACCGGATAGTTGATCGACTAGTCCCTGTTCTTTTCAGACGATGGATTATCAATGCCACGCTTCTCAAGTTGCTGAACATTACAATTTCTCTGAAAAAAAATAAATCAAATTTTTATCTTTGTAATATTTAATTCATTCATCTGTGCCCTAAAATAATTGTCATACACTCGGTTTCATCCATCAGCCCTTTAGAACGGGAAGAAGTTATGAATCTAGCTCTGATACTCAAAACATCCATGAAAACTAAGGAACTGCAGAAGTGTTCACTGTTCTTGAGAGTTCATGGATCAGGTCCCTGGCCACATAACCACCAATGACATCTCAAATTGTACCTATACTACTTTAAAAGAAAATAATGGTGGTTAGTCTGTCACCGTTACCTTACCGTTTGTAATTTTTTTCGTGGTTATGTACGGACACTCAGTTAACGAGTACGGATTAAATGATTTGCTGGGAAGCCGCTACCATGAATGAAGGCCGTCCCAGCTCAACCACATCGAGTGAGTACTTCATGATCGATCACTGTCTTCTCCTAGCTGCTAGTGCATTTGTGAAGGAGGTTAGAATTAATGCAGCCATCACTGGGGAGTCGTCACCTCTTGACAGATTGCTTTCTTCAGTGATGGACAACCTAGCTGAAAGAACGATGGAACGTACAGCTGGCCAACGTGTGCTCAGTTTATTGATGAATCACAAGTTGCATCCTGAAAACCTCACTTGAACATTGTTGAAAAGTTGCAAGTTGCAGACAGATTACAGGTAATACGGTGCAGAAAGTAGTTCAGCGACTTCAGCCACAGCTTCTTCTGGTGGTTACCTGCAAAACAAGCAAAAAAGAAGAAGAGACCATTTACCAGCAATGTGGTTTTGCATGGCATCAAACTAGCAAGCAGCACTGTCAATCACAAGATCACAAGAGCGATGCCAGGCACAGCTTCAGTACACTGAGCTCTGTAAAGTTTGAATCACCAAGCAAGAGACCTTGACCTTTTTGTAAAGTTTTTTTGAATCGTTTTTCATAAATACTTGAACTGTAATAGAGCTGTTTTTTTTATGTTCTTGGTCTTCTCAAGGGCTGTGCTTGTGCCTGGTGTGTTTGGAATCAAGTTGACAAAAAAGCAAAGTTTTCTTGCTCCAGTTGTATGATATGGTAGGTTCTCACGGTCCCCTACAAATTTCAAGCAATTTAATTGTAGGGTGGAAGCGGATGCGATCTACCCACCACACACACAAATTGATCATGGTATGCATTATACTCAGAAGATTAACTGGTACAGTAACTGCATGTTTCATGAACAGAAAATCTAGCATTACTAAAAAAAATACCAACCACTTGCCTGGATTCATGGAAGACCCCAAATTTTGTTGCCTCTTGGTTCCAGTCCTGCAGAAACCTCAGTAAGAGGCAGAACGTGAAGACGGTCAAATCCATATAGAATACAATACGACAGAATCTGTGTTTCCCGATTACAACCCAAACTCTTGCTTATCTCTTTATTTCTAAGAGAGTATTACAAGTTGTTTTCTGTGCGGATCACAGCTTTTATCTCCAACAATTCTTTAGCCTGCTGGCCCTTTTCAGAACAAACCATGAACACAACATCCTGGTTGAAAAGGGTGAAAAACAAAAACAAAACAAATTCTTTAGTTCTCTTCTTGTTGCCACGAAGCAATTCTGTAGTTGATGTCATAGCCATAATAAATACATGCTCCTTTCGTTATGAATGCCGTTCAAAAAGGCGTCCAATTGCATTTTTTTGGTACACGGTGCTGTCAAGTTCATATCAAGAAATTCAACCAATGCAAATTGAGGCTCTTTGGGTCCTCTAGTCTAAAGTTTAGCTCCCATCACATCAGATGTTCGCATACTAATTAGAATTCCTAAAAATGAGTTAATTATAAAACTAATTACAGAACCTCTAGGCTAATTCACGAGATGAATCTATTAAGCCTAATTGATCCATCATTAACACATTTTTATTGTAGCACCACATTGTCAAATCATAAACTAATTAGATTTTCTTAGGGGTTCTACAATTAATTTTCTAATTAGATCATGTTTAGTCTTTCTTAGGGGATGTTTGGATACATTGGCAAAATTTTAGTCCCTATCACATCGAATGTTTAGATACTATTTTGGAGTATTAAATGTAGATTATTTACAAAACTCATTCATAATCGGTGGGTTATTCGTCAGACAAATCTAATGAGCCTAATTACGCCATGATTTAATAATGTGATGCTATAATAAACATTTATCAATCATGGATTAATTATGCTTAATAAATTCATCTCAAGAATTATTTTTTGATTCTGCAATTATTTTTATAATTAATTCACATTTATTTTTTCAAATTAATGTCAAATGTCGGCAAACATCCGACATGACACGGAAACCAAACACCCCATCAACCATGTCTATCACATCATATCGACAGTGCCTTGAAAATATAGCGTGTTGTCATCTGTAATCCTCAAACTTGTAACCTACTGAAAGTGACTGCCAAAATTATTATTGTGGTACGATAGTGACAATACATTTGCATTTGCATTTGCAGATTTGCTTTAGGAAGATAGTGGCAATGCAATGCAATACTAGTACAGTATCATTTTCAGTTATATGGACTAGAGAAAATAATAGGCCATAGGATTGCCCAACTAAATCTCAGATTAGTCTGAACACCTTTTCTTGCAAACATAATGTGGCTTATCGATGTTTATATCTCTCTCCGAGAGGTGATACTT
Organism: Zizania palustris; assembly: GCA_019279435.1. Lineage (NCBI taxonomy): Eukaryota > Viridiplantae > Streptophyta > Magnoliopsida > Poales > Poaceae > Zizania > Zizania palustris. The sequence goes on from JAAALK010000290.1 coordinate 16,244,080, forward strand.
TCAATTTTCTGAACCCTCGATTGATTGTGATTAAAATAATTAAACAAACTATAATATATGGTAACTAGTTGTAGTGCGTTGATTCAGCAACAGCACGGCAAGATCATGCAATCGGATTCCCAAGAGATATGTTTTTTTTTGGCCTTGATTAAGGAACAGAAATCACGTCAAGAATTTTACCGATGGGTATGCCACACGTTGAAATCTTCATCATACGCAACAATCACCAGTATTTTGTTTTTCTTCTTCTGAAAGCAGCATCAATTTGATAATAGTTAGCGAGGGTAGGGCAATAACTCAACCAAAATTGCTGATCTGGCAATGAAAAACAACTGAAGACAGCAATAGATGTCTCTCTAATATGACATAGTAGTAGCAGTAATGTAGCTCAAATAAGGGACCAAACATTTATAACAAAAACTTGTGGATCAGTTCTCCAATAAGCATAAGTCAGGACCAAAGAGAAGAATTTCGGTTGGTCTTAATGATCATTTGTCTGTCTTATTCAGTTTTTCCCCACACATGGTCAATCAACAAAGACTACTTTCACCTCTTCTTTTTTATATAAAAAAGAGTATTTTCACTAGAGTCATGAGCTGGATATGAAATCTGAATTGCTCATGTCGTATGACCTGTTTTCCCATGATTTATCAAGATAAAATGTACATTAGATGTTTTAAAAGGATATTGTTTTGTTCTAGGAAACCGTACTCTCTCTTTTTTAGACATCACTCATATATACACTATGTTTCCAATGAATGGTTTCTTCAAAATAAATTTATATCCAATCACATATCTTCTCTCTGCTTTATCTCCCAATCACCTCTTTGTTTCCTTGAATATCATGTAGAGTTGTTTTTTCATGAGACCTGGTTTCTCTCTCACCTCAATAAAATTTTCACCACATCAGATTTTAATTGACATGACAATATAATTTATTCTATAAAACTATCCTAATTAGCAGGGTTAGGACTGCCCTAAGTAGAGTAGAAGGTTTAAACTTTCGACACATTTGGTTGCTAGCCATTATTTGTCACCATTTATCAACAAAAAATATCACATTTGTCTAAATTGAACTTATTAAATTCTTTATCACGTCTTAGCAAGCTTAAAGAAATTTCGCCACACTTTTTAAGTCATTGACATATGAGACCAAAAAAACTTGCCACAATTGTGACAACAACCAAACACCTACTAAATTAATTAAATTTGTCTAGTTTTAGGTGCGGAAAACTATGGCAAAGTGCGGTTGTTGAACAAACAACTCCTTTTTTTTGAAATAGACCACATGAGCCCGACCTTATTTGAAGGCCATATAGGCCACATGGGCCCGACCTTGTTTGAAGGTCATGAGTGTGTCGGGGATGTGAACGAGAATTTCCCAGAAAATCACCCATCCTTGTACTACTCCCACTTGAGCACGCTTAACAATAGAGTTATAAAGAGATTTGGTGTCAGCTAACTCACATCCCTTTCACAAACAGCTCCTTTCCAACATGCATTTCGATGTATATACTATCAGGACACGGACAACCATTGCACTAGAATATAAATAAAAAAGTCTGACATACTCTAATGCAGTCTTCTTCTTCATGAATCCTTACTACTTAACAAGTGTTCAAGCATTCTGAATGTGAAAGAACGTACTCCGTAGAACAGAAGTGCAGATATAAGGGGCTTTGGTCCTTGGTACTGAATTGGCGATGCAGTCAATTCAATACGAAACAAGTACAGAAGGGAAACGAAGGCCCTGGCTTAAGAACATTATTGGCCCAGTAAAACCAAGAACAGAATTAGAGCAAGTAATGACGGAGACAGGCATGTCATGCTTATTATTATTACTTCTAATAAATCAAGGGTGATGGACATATTCACCGCAGTTTAGCTGCGGTTAGTTGGCTGATGAGTCCATAAATCTGAGTAGTACTCCAAGTTTGCTGCCTCTGCATTGAATAGCACTTAATGATGTGGGTGAGCTCAATTGAATGCAAGCACACAGTGGCACTCCCGATCTCACTGTGCTTCAAACGATTGAAATACAATGGGCAAGCTACGAGGCATAGATCAGAGAACTGACGACAGAACACAAGTAAGCAGAGTCTGAGCTGTCTGGATGGAAGGGAAAAACAACTAGCTAGAGAGGAGAAAGGGAAAGCAGGCTTTGGCATATCGTCCTAGGTGCCCCTTGGGATGCAATGGCTTTGATCAGCAGAGGGATCTTCTTCAAGATCTTGGTCTTCCTCTGCTTCATCAGATCATCTCAAGGTACATTCAATCTGTTCCAGTTAACTATGTTTCTTAAACATCACCAGGGATCATCTAAAAGGTCAGAGGCTGCTTTTTCCCAGCAATGTTGGGGTTTTTTTCTAAAAGATTTTCTTTCCTAGCTGCTCTCTGATTTTACTATTTTTCCTAGTTACCAATCTTAGGTGTAGAGTGATGCAATGAGAAAGCATCATCAGAGTAAAAGGCTGGATGATTAGCAAAGGGAAAGAATGGAAAATGCATACCTTTAATCTTGGCCTGTAGAGCAATACCCAGAAGAAACCTGATGAATGGTGACCAAACATTTAGCATAGCCAGATTGACACTTTCTTGTGTGTAAAGACATAAAAGGAAGTGATAAAATCGTACTAAACCTGGCTGTTTCAGCTGAAACATGGAACATTTGTGTTTTGCAGGAAGGCACCGTTTCACCACAGGGGATCTCCCTCCCCTGATGAAGGCAAGCAGTTTCTCCACAATACAGCATGAGGGATATGATTACATCATTGTAGGAGGGGGCACAGCTGGATGCCCATTAGCAGCAACCCTGTCCCAGAAGTACAAGGTGCTCTTGTTGGAGAGAGGAGGGTCGCCCTATGGCAACAGGAACATCTCATATCTCGACAACTTTCACATCTGCTTGGCGGATGAGTCGCCAAATTCACCATCTCAGGGATTTATATCCACTGATGGTGTCATTAATGCCAGGGCAAGGGTTCTGGGTGGTGGAACAAGTGTCAATGCCGGTTTCTACAGCAGGGCTAACCCAAGGTGAAGGTTTTCTCATGTATTTTTCCATTCAATACAGGTCCTGTCTATCTGCTGCCCACTTATGTTTCATTTTGTCTCCAACTCCAAATGAACTTAAGCTATTGTCCAACAAGATGTTGCTTCCATACTTCATAGCCTGGACAGTAACTTCAGATGAGTACATAGCAATGGGACAGGACAGAGCTACTTATAAGAAGCTTAGCCAAGCACCTTATGAATTATGTTGTGTTAGTATGTCACATTCTCCAACCAGTATTTTATACTTGTTTCTTAAGCAAGTTAACATGAGTTTCCTTTTTTGAAAAAATAAGTTAACAAAAGTTTCCACACTGACGGTTTACCGATGGCTAGCCAAAGAAGCCTAAGTTGTACCAGAGTGACCAGATATAATTATTGGATAGTTTATTTGTTACTTCTCCCAAAATCCATGTACTAGTCCAACCATGCTATCTCAGTTTCCATTGTACACATCAAACTACAAATACACTAGAGTCACTACCTTAAAAACAGTCATAATGACCAGACAAATGGGCAATTCTGGGAACCTACCCATAACAGAACTTCAATATGTACCACTATAGACTCCATAATTGTACCTCACTAGGGGCTTCCAGTTGGCATTCATCATAGCTTTTGGTTGTGTTTGTTAGAGTATATGCTAGTCCTTTTTCCTCTAGGCTGTATTTACCCATTGTATAAGGGACCTGTGTGCACTTTTTCCCTCTCTTCTGCATATGTGTATTTTTGGCCTTCTGTCCCAATCATCAATGGAACTGAGGTTGCTGTAGCTTCTCCCTAAACATGGTATCAGAGCTAGGGTTAGGATTTATAAAATGTTGTTTCTAAAGAGTTTTTCAAAATGTGTCCTATATTTTTTCTACTGAGGGAATACTAGGATTGTTATAATTGGGTAATTATACGCAAATTGTGACCATGATCCAAAAAATTCTGCTGGCAACACATGAGTAATATGTTTCATCAAAGTAAGATCCTCCCTATGCTTGAATCAGTTCAACAAATCTAGGGTCATAAAACCTGAATTAATTGAGACTATAACAGTTGGGTTAGGAATGGCTTGGCGGAATTCAGTAACAGTGTCTCTTTTTTTGTTGAAACCTTAAGAATGCAAGAATGTAATTGTTAAGGCTAGCATAAAATGTTCTTTCATACAAGATGAGCAGCTCCTCTAACACCCTGCATGTCAATATTCCTATTAGTAACGCAGTAATGCTACTATTAAAAGCACATTATTGATTATTGTGTGCTTGCACTGTAGCTTTATTCAAGACGCAGGCTGGGATGCAGAGTTAGTAAACCAATCCTACCCTTGGATTGAAGAGAGGATTGTTTATTGGCCCAACATTGCACCTTGGCAAGCTGCACTGCGGGATGGGCTGCTTGAAGCAGGGGTCTCACCTTACAATGGATATACCTATGACCATCTCTTTGGAACAAAGGTTGGGGGAACCATATTTGATGAGACTGGGTACAGGCACACTGCGGCTGACCTCCTTGCTGCTGGAAATCACAAGAACCTCAGGGTTCTTCTTTATGCTAGTGTGAAGAGAATAATTTTCAACACAAAACAAGGTAAGAATTAATCCCTATCCAATTTAACAACAGAAGCTATAGAGATAACTCTACAAAAATAAGTAGGACTTGGACAATCATATGTTTCTTATAGTAACATCATGTCTTGCACAGGGCACAGGAAGCCAAGGGCCATTGGAGTCGAATTCAAGGATGAGAATGGAAGGAACCAGCATGCCTTCCTCAGCCAAAACAGAGGCAGTGAGATTATCGTCTCTGCTGGTGCAATTGGCAGTCCCCAGCTACTGTTGCTTAGTGGAATTGGACCCAGAAATGAACTTAAAAAGCACAACATTTCTGTAGTCCTTCACAACGAACATGTCGGTAAAGGGATGTCAGACAATCCACTGAATTCCATCTTCATACCTACCAAGGAGGCCCCAAAGCAATCACTGATTGAGACAGTCGGAATAACCGATGGTGGGGTGTTCATAGAAGCCAGTAGTGGTTTCGGCCAGTCACCAGATAGTATCCACTGCCACCATGGAATCATGTCTGCTGAGGTTTGGCATCAACTTTAAAAAGCTTGTGTTCATACATAACGTCCTATGTTAGCAATCTTAGAAAACAAACTCTAAATTAGCTTATCAAAAGCTGATTTCTTAAGTTTCGATAGGCTTCTTAATTAAGCTTTTCTTCAGGAGCCCACAATAAATACAGAAGAAAAAACAAGAAAGTACTAACATGTACTTGGGAATTCATATTATGCAGCACTAGACAATAATTTAGAATTATTATATAATTTACAATTTTGAGAACATACATATGTGGATGTTAGTATGTCGTTACAAAGTTTCATAAACTCCTGGTTATCAATGTTTTAAATCAGGGTTTCATATGGGATTATTTATGTAAGAATCAAAACAAAACTTCTTTGAATTTGTACTATGAAAAATAAACACTTAAATCTTATTTCCTTTTGAGAAGTACAAAACTTTCAAGCTTATTGTTCTTGTTCCTCATGAATTTTGTATACTGCAATGCAGATCGGGCAGCTGTCAACGATTCCCCCAAAGCACAGAGATTTAGGTGCAGTCCAGAAGTATGTAGATAACAAATATAGCCTACCCAAAGAAGTATTCCATGGGGGTTTTATACTTTCAAAGATTGATGGTCCACTGTCTAGTGGTAACCTAGTTCTTGTGGACACTGACATAAACAGCAACCCCAGTGTTACCTTCAACTACTTCCAGCACCCACAGGATCTCAGTCGGTGTGTCTATGGGATCAAGACCATAGAGAGAATAGTGAAGACAAACCATTTCTCTAATTTTACCCCCAATGGTAGTGGATATCCAATGGGAATGCTGCTCAACATGAGCATAACAGCCAACATAAACCTGATACCCAAGCACACGAATGACATCGCATCCTTGGAGCAGTTTTGCAGGGACACGGTGGTCACCATCTGGCATTACCATGGCGGATGCCATGTTGGCAAGGTGGTTGACCAACAGTACCGTGTGATTGGCGTCTCAGGCCTTCGTGTCATCGATGGATCAACCTTGTTCAGTTCGCCGGGAACCAACCCACAAGCCACAGTCATGATGATGGGCAGGTACAGAACAAAAAACAAACTATATTTCTCAACGAATGCAAATTTCAAGGGCTGATCTTTCTTTGTTGTATTGTCTTGGATGCTCAGATACATGGGAGTGAAGATTCTAAGGGAAAGATTAGGACGAGCTGCTGGAGTATAACTGATTCTTGGACATTATTCATTATGTAAGAATGTGACATAGGAGAGAAGTATATAGTAATTTTTGAAGCAATTCATTATCATATCACCACATAAAAAATTAGGTTTCTGGAGTATCATATGATTTGTTCACACCATTATTCTACATTTTGGACAGGATAATTTATATTACATTGTAATTATAATTACAGGAATTGCAAAGTTCCCATTCATCAATGAGCAGGGCGTGTCATGCTGCGTGCTAGAATTCTAGACTAAAAAATATCAAAATTTAAATAACCCAAAGAAATGTAAAATACAGAAGAAGAAAAAACACCTGGGTTTTGATTATGCCATCATTTAAACGAAATTGGTAAGTCCGAAACATCCAACACATATCATAATCCATACCAGACGGGGGGAAAGAAAGAAACATAATACCTCATTTCATTCTCATCTGCCATGATAATTCCACTCCAGTGACCCAAAATCGTGTCTCGTCGATTGAATTTAATGCATATCCCAGAGAAAAGCTGCCACAGAATGAAACGAGAGTGTGATGTCACGACTGACAAGACCAACTAAAAGCGGCGCGAGCTGGCTGTGGTGGAAGATAGCAAGGTTTTCGGTTGGAGATTACGACCTGCGGCGCAGCTTCCCGGCTTGCTGCGCTCTAGTGCGCCTTCGCCCGCCGAAGCGGCGGAGCACACGGAGGGCAGAACGGTCGATCAGTTGGTGAGGTGCGATCGTGGCATTACCGCGAACACCTGGTGTGCGAGCCGGAGCCGGAGACGGAGACGGAGACGGGGCCGATCGGAGAGTCGCTTGTGGGCAATTAGGCATCACCGGGCACGGAGGAGACGGTGGATCATGGACACGTCGCGCACTCTCGCACCCCGGACAGCGATGTGGCGGCCGGGACAGCGGCTTAATACAGGGCAGAAAAAAGGGTTAACGGTGTCACCGTTATTTTTCCAAACGTCAAAAATGTCATTACTATCTGTTTAATAGCCTACATACTATTATTATTATTTTAAATTCACTCCAAAATACCATTTGGACTCACCGGCAGAGCACTGTTTTTTGAAAATACCCATATTACCTTCATCTTCTTCCTCCCTCCTGCCCCCATTCCTCCACAACTAGCGCCGCTGCCACCAGCCCCACTGCCACCGCCAGTAACATGTGCCACCTCTAAAGCCCCAACGGCCTGCCTCTGAAGTCTTGCCGACCCGTCGGCTCCAACCCTGGCCCGTTCCGAAGCCCCTCACGCCCGCCTGCCTTGCCTGCCCGACGGCCCGCCTTCGAAACCCCGCCGGCTCCCCCTGCCCTGTCCCCGAAGCCCCTCACGCGGAGGTCCTTAGTGCGGTCATGGCGGGAGGTGGCGGTCGGCGAAGACCCTCGAAGTGGTGGCGGCGATCCTTGGCGTGGCCATGGCGACAGGCGGCGACCGGTGGCGGAGACCCTTAGAGTGGCCATGGCGGGAGGTGGGAGCGGCGACGGAGGCCCTTGGCATGGCCATGGCCAGAGGTAGAAGATGAATAGTGGGGGTAATATGGGTATTTTCAAAAAACAATGCTTACGGGTGGGCCCAAATGATATTTCAAATTGAATTTGAAATAATAATGACGTATAGGCTATTAGACGAATAATAATGGTATTTTTGGCGTTTGGAAAAATAATGGTGGCATAGAAGCCATTAACCCCAGAAAAAATCTGTTGTATCGGCTAGTGCAAGCGAGCTGTCCTGCTCACGGCAGTTAACCAAAAAAGAATTCGGTGGGTGATGGGTGCAACATAGAAGAGTGAGACCCCAAGCGAAATGATGCCACGTGGAACGGTGGAAGCCTGTTCAGTCCAGACGGCTCAGCTCCGCATCGGCTCAATGCACGCGCTCGACCACCACTTTCCTCATCCCCAGCTCCACCTTCCTGCTCGCCAGCCGCTACCGTCGTGGCGTTCGCCTCACCACCGAGATGCCGAGGAAGCCAAAGCGTCGGGAGGGGGATCCAACGGCGCGGCATACAGCTCGTCATGGCCACCGCCGCCATCGTCGCGGCTGATGGGGAACGTGGACTGTGAGGGTTGTGGCGCAGGGGTGGACCTGTAATGGAGCAAGGGGGTACAGTTGTACCCCCAATTTTTTTGCAAAACATGAGTGTATGTATGTATGTATGTATAACCAGCTAATTTTATTTCTCTTCTCGTATTTTCCTAATAGTCGACAAATTTTTAATATATTATATGTGTGATCTATAGTATGTTTAATTCCGTACCTCTATTGTATAAATCCTGGGTTCGCCACGGCTCCTCCTCCTCCTCGACGACCGCCGCCGCTCAGCAGCAGCAGGCCGGCAGCTATGGGGCTTTGGAATGGATGTCTTGATCCGTCGGTGTATAGCATACGCAATTTGCAATTACACATGTCGGCTGGAATGGATGTCTTGATAATCTGATTGTTTCTCTGAAATATTCTGAAAAGGCAACATTTGTAAGGTCACTTGACAGCAAATGAACACAGTTACATAGATTCATGATTTTACATTGCATCAAATTGTAACTTAATCTGATTGTTTCTCTCAATTATTCTGAACATCAACGTCTGTGAGGTCACTTGACAGCAAATGAGCACATTTACATAGATTCATGATTTTGCACTCCATCAAATTGTAACTTCCTAACAGCAGTTTGCACTGTAGCATCTTGATCAACTCCCATTAAGAGACTTGTGTATCCTCCTGGAATGTATGGTTCTGGAATAAAATTGAAGTGTGTCATTGTGGAATTAGCATATCCACCTTGCAGGAAAGGAGCATCCATGATGAAGATGGCCCAGCATTAAAATTCTGTCATGTATAGCAAAGAAAGTGTTCATAAATCACGCTTGTAAGGGAATAAATTGTGAAAATAGCTAATGTCTTACAATTATTTGGTTTGGATCAGCACATTCATCTCTCGTTTCTAGATCTTCACCTACAATGGGATATGTATGATAGATCAATATTTTTTTAAAAAAAATGTTGATTAAGCAAAAGGTACTGGGCAGGTCAGTACCTTTCTTATGAGCACCCTTCTTCTTCTTCTTCTTCCCTGACTTCTTTTCAACAACATTTTTAAAACGTGTATTCTTTGGACGTTTTATTACTTAAGGAATTTTAAATGATATTACACCATTTAATGCATCTCGGACACATTCATTTGGAATTGGAGGAACCTCATTGGGTTTTTCATGCATCTCACTTAGATAAGTACATGCTTCCAAGTTCAAGTTATGTATAGCTTTCTGCAATTTATCAAGAAGTTCTTGCGACGGTGAACACTTCAATGCAAGAGATGTGGCTTGTCGAGATATAAGTGCAGCTTGTGTTTTCAAATCTCTCAGTTCCTTGTTTCTCAATATAAAATCAAGTTTTCACATATTTTGTCCATCTAGGCAGTATATATTGCGATGGAAAATTGTATACTCCATTCATATTGAAGACTCTAAGAGCATGCTTGCACAATATACTTGTAAGATATAGTTGCCAATTTATTCAACCTATATTACAACTTACAATGTATAAATTGAAATGTAATAGTATACGTACCTATGGATTCAAACATATGACAAGAGCATGTAATGGTGGAATCGTCGGTGTTCAATACCACTGTTGCTCCACGGTCAGATTGCATATACTTAACAAAGAATGTCAAATTTGTCCCTGCAACTTCCAACAATTCACAAGACAACGTGAATTGTCTTTTAAATTACTCCTCAAATTCTGAATGCATTCTCCTGGTATATGATTTAGCTGCAGTATTCAACATAGGTAGATTTGGAATGTATGCAACTGGGTTCTTTCGGCGTGACTTAAAATCAGCATCCAACTCATTTGCACGGAGACTAACTGCAACCTTCTCACATTCTACAAGGAGTTCAAAAATACTGAGTTTCCTACGAAATCTTTTCTTGAAGACATTATTCATACCTTCACTCCTTTAGGTCGAGTTCATGTCTGCTGTAAAAGGGTCACGATATACTGCAGCCCACTTTGCCCTCAAAACATATAGGTTTGTCATCCATGAGTTATTCTCAAGGTTATATTTAACCAACAATTCATGCCATCTCTCTATGAAGTAAGTCTCTGATCTGTCTTCGTACACACATCTTGTGAAATCCGGTAAGAACTTGTTATTCGACGCATGAATTACATGACTAAGATGTTTAGCAACATTTAAGCAAATGTTCCACAAACAAAGACGGTGGCTGGTATTTGGGAATGCATAAGCAATTGTTGCTGACATAGGTGCATCTTGATCTGTAAAAATTATGCTTGGGTGCTTTCCTGACATTGTCGTTAGAAAGGTTTCAAAAAGCCAAACAAATGATTCAATATTTCATTAAATAGCAGTGCACATCCAAAAATTATTGTTTCCTTGTGATGATTGGTGCAAAGAATCGAAGCAAAAGGCATTTCAAACTTATTAGTTTGAAATGTGGTGTCAAATGACACAGCATCACCAAAGCATTTGTAATCTATGATAGACCGACCATCTTCCCAAAAGAAATTTGCTATACGACCATCTTCCTTGTCTACCTGAAAAGCAAAAAAATGTAGGATCTTGTAACTGTTTATTTCTCAGATATTCAAATAGTGTATGTGCATCATTGGCTTCTAAGTACTGTCAGCGCTCGCGACCAATCTCATTATTGCAATCCATCTTAGCAAATGGTGTTTTGTCTTCCCCTCCATAAAACTCCTTCGTGAACTGAGAAACCAAGGGTTGGTTTCAGTGTTTGTGATGAGTGATTGACAGGCTTTTACGCTCTGGTTCGAAGGGGTACCTCCGAAGGGGGTTCGGAGGTTGGATCTCCGAAGGTGTTCGGAGGTTGCTTTGGTTGCTGCAGCTGTTGCAGTGGAGTGTGCCGGTCGGAGGGGTCCGACAGTACACGATGACTGGGTTCGTACCGAAGGTCTCGGTACTTTGGGCGGTACACCGGAGTGTGTGCCGAAGGTTGCTAACCCGGAGAGGTCTCCGGAGTACTGGATACACTTGTCTGTTTGTCTGTGGTGCGCAGGGGACTTCGGAGGCGACGGACGGACGTAGCAGGTGAACCTGGGTCAAGCGGGAGGCTTGATGCCAGGGGAGCGGGGAGCTCCGTCACAGTGGCTGCGAAGGGGTCCAGGTCGGACCTCGGGTCGAGGTGCACCAGGAGAAGGCAGCAAGTGCGGAGCGTGGCTCCGGGTGAAGGTACTCCGAGACAAAGTCCTCGGAGGCGAGGCACTTCGAAGGGTACTCCGGATGGAGTGACTTCGGAGTATGGTGGTTCAAGTCCTCTGCGGAGGCAAGGCGTTCGAAGTGTGCTCCAGAGGGAGACATTCGAAGGTACTCGACGAAGGTCTCAGAAGTCGAGGCGCATCGAAGGCATGGTCTGGGTGAGGCTCGTCGAGGAGTGTGCTCGGGGAGAGACACTGCGACGAAGTGCTCATGGAATGCTTCGTGCGGAGGCCTTGGACGAAGGAGGGACTTCGAAGGGTGGTACTCCGAAGGTGGGGCTTCGGAGTGAGGAAGGCTTCGGAGCAAGGCTGGCTTCGGAGTGAAGGATGACTTGTGGTACTTCGGCCATGCATGTCTTCGGTACACGGACTGACGGAGTTCGAGCTGGGAGAAGCTGCGAAGCCGTGGTGGTCCACTCCGAGGGTGTTGGTGCGAAGGCCCAAGGGCTTTGACGGCTTCGGCTCAAAACCGTCACTGTATCGGAGGCTAACTTCGGTGAAGCGAAGGCCATCAGGCTCAAGGCTTCTCACCGAAGCTACCGCACCCCTCGCGTGTGAAGGGGGGCTTCAGGAAGGTCAAAGACTGCAAAGGCTGACATTGTCTGCTCTGCAAAAAGCTGACGTTGTCCCCTCTGCAAAGCTGACAGAGAAGCCTCCAGAATAAAGTTGACTACCTTTTGTACCCCTCTGTTCTGTAGAGACAAAACTGGTGTAAACCCTAGGGGTAAAGTAGTCATTTCACTTAGGGTGAATAGTGGCTATAAATATGGGGGCTAGGTAGGTAACATTTAACACTTTGAGCATTTACTGTTGAGCTCCTGTACTAGCCCCACATACGTTGTATTCATCCAGTGAGTTCTTTTACTGTGTTCCTTGTTCAAGCGGCGAAGCCCTGCTTCTGTGTTGTCTTTCTGCTTGAGCTTGTTTGCATACCTCGCTAGTTGTAGTGCACCGAAGCCTGTCTTGGCGAAGGGTGTTTTGTGCGAAGTGTGCTTTTCAGTGTGCGTTCGCTCTGTGTAACAGGAGGCTAGACCTTGCTGCTTACTAGCGAAGCCTTGATCGAAGCCCGTTTAGCTTCGCGTGTCGAAGGCCCTAGAGAAGTCTGTTAGTGTGCGTTAGACCTTCGGTGTACGAAGCCCAGCACCAGTTGCTGTCGCTAAGTATTAGGTCGAAGTCCTCAGAGGGCTGTCCACTCTTGCGAAGGGTGAAGTGCGAAGCCTGCTCGAAGCACCTTGTGTGCGGAGCCTGCACTGACTGAACAGAGTAGATTTTTCGGGGTTGCATGTTGAGCGAAGTCTTCTAGGCTTCGGACTTTTACTTCTTGCGAAGCCTGTGTTCGGAGCTGTCAATTACCTCCGAACCAGATCTTCGAAGGTTGTGTTCGAAGCCTGTTCCGCAGTAGACAGATTTCAAACAGAAGGCTAATTTAGTCTGGAATTTTAAAAGCTCCCATTCACCCCCCCTCTGGTCGCCATTTCTGGTCCAACAATTGGTATCAGAGCAGGTTAAGATCACCAGTTGACCTTAACCGGTTTTGTGATCTGTTGGCAACATGGACAGAGCTAATAAATTCCTCTGTTCGATGGGACTGACTTTGCATACTGGAAGGTGCGCATGGAGGCTTACTTGCTAAGCCAAGGAAATGCAATTTGGGAGATTGTGGACTCACAATACTCCATCCCTGATACTCGCACCTCTCAAACAGAAAAATATCAGTATAATGCCAATTCCAAGGCTAGGAATATATTGTTCATTGGTTTGAGCCGGAGTGAGTTTGATAGGGTGCAGCACCTTAGGACGGCTAGGGAAATTTGGTCAACACTCACTATTTTTCATGAGGTCTCTACAAAGATCAAGGCCAGGCGCCAAAGCACATACAATCAACAGTATCAGCTGTTTGTGTAGGCACCTGGTAAATCTATAGATGCCATATTTTCTCGCTTTGATGCAATAGTGAGTAACTTGCGGTCCAACGGGACGCTTGCTTACAATGATCATGATAGGGCTATCAAGCTTCTCTATGCTCTTGACCGTAGCATATGGGAAGTAAAGATATCCAGCATTGAGGAGTCGACAGGTTATGACACATTGACCTGTGATGAGCTCTTTAGCAAGCTGAAGTCCACAGAGATTGCCAAGGCATCTCTTGCAGTGCACAGAAGCTCTTTGTCACAACCATTGGCATTGGTTTCTAGCACTAGCCGTGGCACCACTGCAGAACCAAGCACATCAGGCACTTGTGTTCTTGCAGATGGTTTTGCTTTGTCCTCCCTAGTCTCCGTCACAAAGGAGCAGGTGGACACTCTGGATGATGACGAGCTTGCTCTCATTGCCAGAAGGTTCACCCGCTTTCATCATGAGAGACGGGATCAGAGGAGAAATGGTTTTAGTGGTTGCTTTGAATGTGGCGACACTTCTCATATTAAGGCGAATTGCCCTAAGCTCAAGAAAAGAGATGAGAGTGAACGCCCCAAATACCACAAGAAGGAGAGGAAACCCTTTGTGAAGGGCAAGCGCGGCAAGGTGGCTAAGAGAGTAGCCAAAGCCGCTTCCAGAGCATTTGTTGCTGCTCTCAGCGACATCGACACTTCCTCAACTGAGGAGTCGAGCTCTGAGGAGGAGGAGTCCCCAAGGAAGGAGGACAAGAAGGACAAGAAGGGACGAGACTTCACCAGCCTTTGCTTCATGGCCGACAGCGATCACAGCGGCGATGAGCTTGACTCATCTGAGGTACCACTATCATTTGACCACCTATTAATTAAATTAGATGAGCTGAATGAAGTAGTTCTCGGTCAGGATAGATTACTTGTGCAAGCCGCTAGAGAAAGAAAAGACCTTAGACTTAGGCTAGAATCTGTTTCTACTAAATATGTCATGCTTAAGTCTAAAGTAAATGATGCTGATTGTGAATCTTGTTCTGTTGTCATGGGTGAGCTTGCTCAGTTGCGTTCTGTTCATGCTCAAACTCTTTCTGAGCTTGAGACTGCACAGAAGCAGCTTTTGATGGTGGATTCTAGTCTTGATAAAACTGAATGTATGAAATGCCCATTATTACGTGAGAGCATTAATTTACGTGATAAGCATGTTCATGATTTAGAGGCTAGAATAGAGAGGGCAGGTAGTTCTAAGGATGTGCAGCCTGTTTGTGACACGTGCATTACCCTTAAGGACCAGCTAGGCACTATTAAAGAGCGAGCTGAGAACCTCATGTCAGAAAACGATTACCTTCTTTCCGTGGTTAATAAATGCACTGAGGGAAAGGGTAGGATGGATTTGCTCTTGACCAAGACCAAGATGTGTGCTGACAGAGCAGGGTTAGCTCTAGGTTTGGGTTTTGAGAAGATACCTTCAGATAGTGGAAACAAAACTGTTTTTACCTCTCCCACTACCCTAGAGAAAGAGAGAGCTCTGTTAGACACCCCATCAGCCAAAAAGCCTACCCGACCACCAAAGAAAACCACTCCTCCAGCCAAGAAAAATCCTCCCAAGAAAACCACTCAACAGAAGCCCAAGGAGCCTGTGAGAGTTGCTCCTAAGACCCATGAGAATGCCCCGAGGAGAGTATTTCATTGTTCCTATTGTCAGCGGGCGGGTCATTTGGTTGGGTTCTATTTTCGTCGCATCAAGGATGAGCGACGCTCTCAGGCGATGAGTTACCAGGACATGCATTACCCATCTTTAGGTATGCATGAGTCTGTGTTTTACTATCGTCCTGCTTTTGAGGCTCCTCGTATTTCTTGGAGAGGTTTTGCTCCTCGAGGTGTTCACCATGTTCCATATGGTGGTAGACCCCGGGCGAGTAGCTTTGTACCTCGTCAGAGTAGGAGACCTCGACATGTTGTTCGATCACAACATGTAGGTAGACCTCGCACTTTGCATCATTCAGATTATCATGTGCGTAGACCGTCTACTTTTTTTGCACCTACTACTCGTGTCACTCAGTGATGGATGCCTCGTCATTTTTTCACTCACCCCAGCATTGAGCGATCGAGATATTCTTATCATGTGTAGGTGTTAGATCGAGGCTTGGAGGGCACGTGGATCATGGACTCCGGTTGTTCGCGCCACATGACCGGAGATGCAGCATGGTTCTCCAGCCTCACCACAACCAAGCAAAGGGAACATATCACCTTCGGAAACAATCGAAGGAGTAGAGTGAAAGGTAAAGGTGTGGTAAGAATTAATTCGAACTTCACTCTCAAAGATGTTGCTTTGGTTGAAAACCTGGGATACAATTTGCTGTCTGTATCTCAGTTGCTTGATGAGGGCTTCGAAGTGCGATTCCATCGCGATACTTCGCAAGTACTCAATTCTGATGGCGTTGTGGTGTGTAAAATCTTCAGAGTTGGGAGAGTTTTTGGAGCTGATTTTTCAGAATCATCTGGTTCGTCTCATTGTCTTGTTGCACATTCTACTTCTGAGCTTTGGAAGTGGCATAGGAGACTAGGGCATATGAGTTTTGAGTTGCTCACTCGTCTGAGTGCCCTAGGTCTGATCCGAGGATTGCCCAAGCTCAAGTTTGAGAAGAATTTAGTTTGCGCTCCTTGTCGACATGGAAAAATGATTGCCGCTTCGCATTCGCCAGTCACCACAGTGATGACTGAACAACCCGGAGAACTTCTCCATATGGACACTGTAGGTCCTTCTCGGGTTAGTTCTTTAGGCGGCAAGTGGTATGTATTAGTTATTGTCGACGATTTCTCTCGCTACTCTTGGGTCTTCTTTCTTGCCAGCAAGGATGAAGTGTTTTCACACTTTCGGAGCTTGGCTTTGAGACTTTTCACTGAACTCCCCGGTGCATTAAAATTCATTCGAAGTGATAATGGCACCGAGTTCAAAAACAATCTCTTTGTTGACTTTTGCATGGAGCACGGCATAGAACATCAATTCTCTGCTCCGCGGGTTCCTCAACAAAACGGTGTCGTTGAGAGGAAAAACCGCACTTTGGTTGAGATGGCTAGGATGATGCTCGATGAGCATAGGACTCCTAGGAAATTCTGGGCTGAGGCCATGAACACTGCTTGTTACATCTCAAACCGAATATTCTTGCGCTCTATTTTAAACTTGACATCTTATGAGCTACGTTTTGGGAGACAGCCCAAGGTTACTCATCTTCGAGTTTTTGGCTGTCGTTGCTTTATCCTAAAACGTGGTAATTTGGATAAATTTGAGTCGCGCTCTTCTGACGGGATCTTTTTGGGTTACACTACACATGGTCATTCTTATCGTGTTTATAACTTGGAAACTAACACTGTCATCGAGTCATGTGATGTGACTTTTGATGAAACAACCCCCTCTGTTAGTTCTGCTCTTGAACAAGCAAATGAACACGACATGGAACAGACCATCTTCGAAGAAGAAGATCCCGGAGATTTCGAGGATGAACCCCTACTACCCTCGACATCAACCCCCGAAGCTGACCCCGCTTCGACCACTTCGGCACAAGGTCCCGAAGCAACCACCTCGACATCGGTCATCTTGGACCACTCCAACGCACAAGTTGAGGGGGAGACTGCATCCCGCCGCGAGGCTCCACATCATGTTCAAAGGATGCACCCTCCCGAGCAGATCATTGGTGAGCTTGATCAAAGGGTAACACGTTCTCATGCTCATTTCATTGATTCCACTTTTGTTGCTTCTTTCGAGCCCTTAGATGTTAGTCATGCACTTTCTGATTCTAGTTGGATCAATGCCATGCATGAGGAACTTGAAAATTTTGAGAGAAACCAAGTCTGGTCATTAGTTGATCCTCCACCAAATGTTCATTTCATTGGAACAAAATGGATTTTCAAAAACAAACAAGGGGAGGATGGGACAATAGTTAGAAACAAGGCTAGACTTGTAGCTCAGGGTTTTTCTCAACTAGAAGGGATTGATTTTACTGAAACTTTTGCACATGTTGCTCGCCTTGAGGCCATTAGGATTTTACTTGCCTTTGCGACATCCCGGGGATTCAAACTCTATCAAATGGATGTCAAAAGTGCTTTTCTTAATGGCTTCATAGGCGAAGACGTTTATGTAAAACAACCCCCTGGTTTTGAAAACCCCAAGTACCCACATAAAGTCCTTAAACTTCATAAGGCTCTTTATGGACTCAAGCAGGCCCCTCGGGCTTGGTATGATAGACTTAAGTCTTTTCTGCTTGAGCGAGGGTATTTGATGGGCTCTGTTGATAAAACCCTGTTTACTCTCAAGCATGGCAAAGATTTCCTCCTAGTTCAGATTTATGTGGATGATATCATCTTTGGTGGCTCTTCTCATGCTTTGGTTGCCGAGTTTAAAGATACCATGAGCAGGGAATTTGAAATGTCCATGATGGGTGAACTCACTTTTTTCCTTGGGTTGCAAATCAAGCAAAGAAAACAAGGTACCTTCGTCCACCAAACGAAGTACACCAAGGACCTGCTCAAGAAATTCGACATGGCCGATGTGAAGCCCCTCGCCACTCCAATGGCTACATCTGTAGCTTTGGATCCTGACGAAGATGGAGAAGTCGTAGATCAGAAGGAGTTCCGAAGCATGATCGGCTCCCTCCTCTACTTGACTGCTACGAGGCCGGACATACACTTCGCAGTGTGTCTGTGCGCTCGTTTTCAGGCTTCACCACGAGCTTCGCACCGCCAAACAGTAAAGCGCATCCTAAGGTATCTCAAACATACCCTTGAATTTGGCATATGGTATTCAGCGTCTTCATCTTTATGTCTTCGAGGTTATTCCGATGCGGATTTTGCTGGGTGTAGGATTGATAGGAAGAGTACCTCTGGTACTTGTCATTTTCTGGGTACATCGTTGGTTTGCTGGTCTTCCCGCAAATAGTCTAGTGTTGCACAATCGACGGCTGAGGCCGAATATGTTGCTGCAGCTAGCTGTTGCTCTCAGATTTTGTGGATGGCTTCCACTTTGTGGGATTTCGGGTTAGATTATAAGAGTGTTCCACTTTTCTGTGATAACATTAGTGCTATTTGTATTGCAAATAACCCGGTTCAGCACTCCAGAACCAAACACATTGATGTGCGATATCATTTTCTCAAAGATCACAATGAGAAGGGTGATATTGCACTTCAATATGTTGATACCCAACACCAGCTAGCCGATATTTTCACTAAACCCCTCGATGCTTCTCGATTTGCCTACTTGCGTGGGGAACTTGGTATTTGTCACCCTTACGGCATTTTATGAGGAGGAGCTGATTTTAATTACCTTGCATATGCTCATTATGTGTGAAATTGCATTTACATCTTTTTGCCATTATATGCTTGATTATAATTCATGAAATCGTGTCAGCTCAGCTCTTTTTAATTTATCTGAAACATTAATATGCATGATGTTTTCTTTTCAAAATCATGCTCACTGCTCAATCTTGTATCTAGCATGTTTAGGCAGAACTGCTTTAGCTAGCTTTTATCTGCTTGATAGCAAGACATTTTTCTCTGGATGCTAATTTGTGCAACTTGACAAATTGTTCTACATATTCATGGATAGTCATAAAGTGCTACACAATTTGTTTACTTAAATCGAAAACTCCATGATTTGCATGTTTCAAGTGACAAGATCCAGGTGGGTTTGTTTGTCGCACTACTCTATTCTAGACTGCTTACCATTGCACATTGGTCTGAACTGGGATAGTGTAGTGTATGTCAAAATCACCGCCTTAAGCTTCTGATGGCTTTCATGCCTAGGCTTGGCTTGATTGGACAGTATAAGGTGGACAAACAAATAACCCCTGGCATCATGAAAAAGAACAACAAAATTATTGATCATCAAGTTTGCTTTTCATGCTCCATTTGAACTGGACTTGTGTGTCTAAAGTAGAAATTGACTAGCTTTGCGCAGTCGCTGCTTTTACTAAGTCTAGTTACCCTGATTGAGTGGTGATGCTTTTATTTCAAAAATAATCAAATCATATGTTGTCATCATGTTTTTAGAGAATGTTAAAATGAGCTGAGCACATGATATTTGGTATTAAGTTTTGGCATATTTTTGTGTTATATGTCTTTGCAATTTTGCTCATTTCCAAGCAATGCATCTTTTACATGCTCCTTGATGCTTGCATTGCCAAAGGGGGAGAAATTTTTGAGTTCTCTGTTGCAAAGGGGTACAATTAAATTACTCAGGGGGAGTTTTTATCTTGAAGAAGGGGCTTTTACTCTTTTGAAAAGGGGGAGGAAAATTCTTTTGTCAAGTGACATGATTTGGCTCGTTTCTGAGTTTTTATGGTCACTTGTGTGCTGAAAGTTGTTAAATTTTCTTGAACTTGAATTTGGTTGTCAATGCACTCATCAAGGGGGAGATTGAGAAACCAAGGGTTGGTTTCGGTGTTTGTGATGAGTGATTGACAGGCTTTTACCCTCTGGTTCGAAGGGGTACCTCCGAAGGGGGTTCGGAGGTTGGATCTCCGAAGGTGTTCGGAGGTTGCTTTGGTTGCTGCAGCTGTTGCAGCGGAGTGTGCCGGTCGGAGGGGTCTGACAGTACACGATAACTGGGTTCGTACCGAAGGTCTCGGTACTTTGGGCGGTACACCGGAGTGTGTGCCTGTAACAGCCCCAAAATTAAAAGGAAATAAAATAAAGGAAATAAAATATTTAATGAATTTCTCAATTTTGTTATTTATGAAAATTCTAAAAGAGCCCTATTAAAGCCAAACAGAGATAGATATTCAAAATTTGGACCTGAAAATTTTATGGGATAAACTAGAGGCCAAGAAATATTTTTGAGAATTTTTACAAAATTTTAGCAACAGATCTTCAAGTCTTAAGCAAATATTTGAATTTCTGAAATTAAATTTAATGGAAAATACATTTTAAACCTTATTGGGCCGAAACCCTGAATTCCTCGCCCAAGGCCTTTCAGCCCAGCCTGGCCTCTCTCTCTGGCGAGTGGGACCCGCCTGTCGGCGCCGACCCCCCCTCTCTCCTCTCCCGTGCGCTCCGCTGGGTCCACGCGTCAGCCTCCACCGGCTCACTGCCATGCCGGTCCCGCTCAACAGCCCCTTCTCCTTCTCTCGCAGCCACTGGCAGGTGGGGGCCACCTGCCAGGCCCTTCTTTTCCGTTGGAAGGGGATCTCTCCCCTTCCATGCCGGCGCCCCCTTCCATTTTCGCCGTCGGCCACCCGGATCCGCAAGATTGAGCCTCGGATCCCCTTCCCCGAACGCCGGTGATCCATTTCCCTCGTTTTCCCACGCGGTTTCGCCATGTTTGGCAAGGATCCGTGCCCATGGAAGTTCGCCGGAGTTGGATGGGAATCCTCCTCGGGATTTCGCCGATTTCATTCCAATTCAACGCCGGCAAGCCCCCTATAAGAATCCTGGACACCACCGCAATCCATCCACGCCTAAATCACCTTAGCCCTCGCATCCCAGAAGCGCCGCCATCAAAGTATTCCCCCTTCCCTCTGTTTCGGGTCCGGCAAGCTCTCGCCGGCATTCCGTGCCCCCACCGCCCTCGTCGTCGCCTCCACCGGGACCGCCGTCGCGCCCTCTGCCTCGGCCCCACCTCCGTTGGGCCAGAACATCGCCGGAGCCCGATGCCACCGGTGAACCCGAGACGCTCCGCCGCCCTCTCCTCATCGCCGGCCACCACCAGACATCTTTCTCCGCCGATTCTGGTATGGTAGCAATCCCCTCCCTCTCCTCTATCCATTTCAATCGTCGCCTAGGGTCTTGGGCCGCCGCACGCCATCGCCGGTGCTCGCCGCCGCTCGGCCGGAGTCGGGGACGAAGCCTCCTGGCTCCCCCGTGCCGCCACCGTGCCGGTTGCAATCGTGGCCGTCAGATCCGAGGGGGACGGCTGCGATTAAAACCCTCGATCAAGGGCCCAGATGGCCTTGACCGGCGTTGACCGGTACGGGCTCATCTGAGCCCTCCGATCTCACTTAACCGCCCGCCCCGCCGGCGACCGTTGGATCTAGATCCAACGGTCCAGATCCGACTGCTCCAGCGCACAGTGCACGGGTCCATGGTGGACCTGGCTCACCGTGGACCCAAGCTTGTTTTCTGGTTTAAAAATAATTCAGAAAATAGTTTAAACTTTTAAAATTCATATCTTGCTCAAATTAACTCCAAATTTCACCATTTTAATTCTGGAAAATTTGTCTTTTTATCCTCTACCCTTTTATGCAATAAAAACAATATGTTTATTTGGCACATAATGACCTTATTAAATAATAAAGAAAATTCCCCTTTAGGGTTTAATTAATACTCTAAATAAATAATTCAGAAAAACCCTTAAAAAATTATATATTAATTTCAGATGATATATTGACTCCCTTTTCACTGTTTGTAATACAATAAAAATAGAATATTCATTTTGCTCACTTTATTCTATTAAATAATATTGCAAAAGCCCTTTTAGGACATTTAATTAATTCATTTAATGAAAAGTCAACACTTTATGAAAATATCCTAAAAACTTATATAATAACTTCAGAAGACATAATAACTTAATTTCACTCTTTTGTACTACAATAAAACATTAAGGTTAATTGTATACCTTTTTGCTTCATCTCTAAAAAGGGGAAATAAAAACCCCTAGGAAAAATAATTACATCAAGTCATAAATTCAGAAATCTCATTAGAAATCAATCTTAAATATTTAAGTAACAATTCCCTAAAATTTAAGACTTTATCTCCTTTACTTAAATCCAACAAAAACATGTATGTTGATATGGTTGATTTGTTTTGGATTGTTTATTTACTTTTCCGTATCGAGAAGACTACGTTGTCGTCAAAGAGCCGGAATATTTTCCTGAGGTTCCACCTTCAGCATTCGCGGATCAAGGCAAGTCATCGACCACCTCTGTGGAAACAGTTGATCATTATTGAGCCCATGATTTAATAAATTATCGCTATAACTCATAGGTTAATATTGCATTAGTCAAAGATCAAGCCCTACACTTATATTTATTAGATCCCCGTCCTTGTGTGCAAACCCAAGCCATGCTTATTGAGCCTTAACTCCTTGTCACTCTACAAATATTATATTAGCTAGTGCCCAATATACCGGCACAACTGCTATAGGATATAAAGAACGAGTCGTAGTTGGATGGATTCTGGTATATGAAATACCCCGTTATTCTTGTCTCTGGACTCTATTGAAGTTGGGTATGTTATAAGTATGGTGGGTTCCGGGTGCAAGCTCGGAAACTGGTTGGTCGCACCCGGGGCACTATAAGGACCGGTCTGCGGGATCTGTTGCAAAGCACTTCCGTACCAACCACAAGTCTAATGGGTAAGTCCTAACTGGAAGTGTGGAACACTCCGGCTCTCAGTACCATAGTGGAGGGGGCAAGGGGATAGCCCTCAGGGCGCCTTGTACCGACGATGGCTCAAGAGGGGGTATTGTGGAAACTCG
Source organism: Zizania palustris (assembly GCA_019279435.1). Lineage (NCBI taxonomy): Eukaryota > Viridiplantae > Streptophyta > Magnoliopsida > Poales > Poaceae > Zizania > Zizania palustris. The sequence continues at coordinate 16,266,991 of JAAALK010000290.1, forward strand.
ACATGGCGAGACACGGTACGAAACCTATAAGAGGGTGTTGTTGAGTCGGGGAAGACCATATGGAAGGTTTTGGCACAAGTTCCCGTGAAATGGGTCATCTCGTTACACTTTGGTGTAAGTGATGAGTGCGTGCCTTGTGGGTACAGTGGTACATCTCTGATCAGAGTAATTTAAATCTTTTCGAAAAGCCGAGCCCACGGTCAAGGGCGGGTTGTGTGACTACTCGCAGTTAGTTTACAATTGGTTGAAAGATTAAGTTATTCATGGCATGTAAGGACTGTTGTGCGAGGAGGTAAAACGTACTCCTCGAGTTAGAAGATGATGATGCATTCACATGTTTACTTTTCCGTACTAATAAATTGCTCACATTTAATGCTTTACAAATATGCTGCTTCCGCAAAACTAGCCAATATCTCCCTTGTTATTATCTTGCATTATATTTGCATTCGGTGGCTTGCTGAGTACATCTGTACTCACCCCGTTGACTTACACCATCAGAGCCCGTCTACTACGAGGAGGATGAAGGTCTGGAGTAGCGACCCAGTCAAGGCGAGACTGGAAGGAGGCGTTCATCTAGGACCCTTGATTTTATTAGTTTCTCTTCACTTTCATTCACTTTTGTATTAATGCGGTCTACGAACCGTGAATGATTGCTCGTCTTGTACGTGGTCGTGTGATGAACGTCTTGTTTTATTGATTTTCTATGGAATTTCAATAAAGTCCTGATTTATTAAATCGGGGCGCGACAAGATGGTATCAGAGCCGACTTGACTGTAGGAAGCCAAACAGACCTGACCTTAGGACTTATACTTACTATATTTTCTTACAAACATTACTTATCCTCTCATCTCCCAAGATTTTCACAAGAACTTTCTCTCTTTTGTAGATGTCGGTCCATACCATGAGCGGGACTCTTCGTGACGAGGCCGGATTCATCCGCGAGCTTCGCGTGCTCGTTGACTTCTTGGGGTTTCCCCATGAGCCCGCGTTCCACGGGATTTTTCCCGATGCGAACGAGAGCTACTGCGAGGTCACGGTTGTTATCCGCCCCTCCTCCACGCAGCCACCCTTCTACACCCATGGAGTTGGAGGACCTTCGTTCGTGGTGGCTAGCCAGCGAGCCGCTCTTCAGTCCCTCGCCGAGCTTCGACTGGTATACGACTGCCACCTCCACGACACCGTCTACCGCTTCATGCCCATGCGCACACCCGGGAGTCACCGCAGTATCTACATCAGCTCCCTCCCTCAGAACAACTCCGCCATCACCCGCACCATGAGACTCTTGGAGGCCATGGACAACCTCCACACAGAGGCCGTCCTCGACGCAGACAGCCAGCACGACACCATCGACTTCTACCACCACACTTCGGAGAACCTGACCCGCGAGAATGCAGAGCTCCGTCGACAGCTTCAGCAGAACCCCCAGTTGACCCTCGAGGTGGAGGAATTGAGGTGCCAGAACGAGCTCCTACGCCAGGGCGCCATGGTCAATACCCAGCTCCGCCAGCAGCTCAAAGACTTGAAGAAGGATCTTGAGGAGATCGCACCTCTTCCGCCTCGTAAGAAGAAAGGGTTATTAGCTTCCATGCCACCGTTATTCTGCAGTACGCCAAATATGCCACTGAAATTTCGCTATTAGCCAATAAGCCATTATTTTTTGCTGACAGATGCTACTGTGCCATTTTATACATCTTCTGGCACTACGGGCCCACTTGCAGACATCCCACATTTCGTATTGACCCCTTTGCCCTCACTACAGGCGCTCCGTTGTCGTCCAACAGGCGCTCCGCAAGCACCCGCACGAGCTCGTACTTGCGAGATGCCACGGGGAGCCGCGACGCCACGGAGAGCACATGCGCCAGGGCGCGCCCCACGCAGGTGGCCCCCGAGGGGCATGCCGAGTCCGCCCGCGGCAGCGTGAGCGCGAGGGCGGGAGGAGGCGGCGGCGGCGAGGACAACACATTGAGGAACATGAAGAACAGGGAGATGAATGACTGCGTGGCGACGAGGAGGAGCCTGCGGAGCACGGTAAGGACGCGCACCACAGCAACGGGAAGCGGCAGGAGGAGCACCGTGGAGCGATCCGCCGCCGCCGGCGGCGGCGGCAAGAAGGCCGAGAAGAAGCTCGCGACGAAGGATGCGAGCGGATCCATGGGCGTCCGGAGCTGGTTCCGGCGCGGCAACAGCGTGTCCATTCTCAGAGCCAGGCAGCCAGTGACGAGGAGTGACACTAGAAGCGCGTGGGCTCACTTCGCTTACTTATCCATACGGTAACTGTTAGTGAGGGCAAAGGGGTCAATACGAAATGTGGGATGTCTGCAAGTGGGCCCGTAGTGCCAGAAGATGTATAAAATGGCACAGTAGCATCTGTCAGCAAAAAATAATGGCTTCTTGGCTAATAGCGAAATTTCAGTGGCATATTTGGCGTACTGCAGAATAACGGTGGCATGGAAGCTAATAACCCAAGAAGAAACCCCTTCGGATCCCCACCGTGAGGCCCAAGAGGATCTCCCGCAGTGCCCCACCCGCCGGACCATCCAGCTCCTCGACCCCGACCGTCTCCCACGAGCCCGAGATTGAGCCGTCCCCCGAGCTACCATAGACGTAGAGTTACGGTTGATTGCTTTTCTTTTTACTTGATTGTATTACCATTCATGTCAAAAATAAGGCATGAATGAAGATATAAATAAATGTAATCGCAAGAACAATACATTTTGAAATAAAAGCTTAATCTCATTTCCTCATATACCTATTAGGTCATAATCCCAACCTAAAGGAGAGAATCTACCTCTAGTTCCAACTCAACAAGAATCGTTCGTCGCCGTTCTGCAAGATTAACTCCAATCGTGAAGTCAAGACACGTTATCAGGAAAGCCCTAACTTAGCCAAACCCAAACTATGAAGATGTAGATTTAAAGCCTCTAAAGAAGTGATCCATGGCTGAAGCATAACCATGGCTTTCTACTTTTAGCCTTTCCGAATCTCGAGGACGAGATTCTTGTTAAGGAGGTTAGGATTGTAACACCTTGATTTTTGTCAGGCATTAAGAATAAAATAAAGAAATTAATAAATAAATTTCAAGGAAAGGATACCCTATAAATCAAGAAAGAGGAAAGCTAAAATATGGGCCTAAAAATTTTATTTAAATAACAATTAGCTAGAGTATTCTCCTAAAAAATTCTCCTAAGCATTAAATCATGTTCCAAAAATTTTCTGGAAATTTTGGTACCAAGGAATTCAATAAGATATAATCAACATCACTTCATCTTAAACCTCTAACACTAATAGAATATATTACAACATGAATGTTGAGTGAATAAAATACATGATAAATCATTTATATTAAAAATAATATAAGGCATGAGTGTGAAAGATGATAAGGAACTAAAATATGTAAGCATCTAGGTCAAATTATTCATCTTAGGCAATAAAACCAGTAACAATTTCCCCTTTATGTTGGCACCTTATTTTTGAACCGTTCAACTTCAGGATGGCCAATAACCAAGGATCAGAAGCTCCACATGATGGAAACACCTCAGGCAATCTGCCTCAGTGGGGTGCACCTGTACATCAGCAGACCCCTGTGGTCTATCATCCCACACTTGCAGAGATGATGACAAAACAGAACCAACTGATCGCCACGCTGCTTACCCAGATGCAACAACAACAGAAGCAGATGCAAGAGCAGCAGACACTGTTGTTTCACCTCCAACAACACCAACACGAGCTCTCCCTTTAGCTAATCTGCGGGGACTTCGCCAACTTTCAGAGATTGGTGAACAAAGCAATTCCCCCTCAAGCCCCAACCCCTGCCAAGCCACGAACCACCCTCGGAGGGCCAAGCACAGACATCCCACCCCAAGCACCGCCAGCCGGAAGGACACCAGCACAAGCTACCGGATACAAGAGGGACAGGAACGGCAAGCCGATTGTGTGTTACAACTGTCGCCAAGGAGGCCACTACGCCAACACGTGCCCCTACCCCAAGCGGGCGCCATCCTCCATTCCAAACCCAGAGGGACATACCCTAGATCACCACAAAGAGAACCTAGATACAACCGAAGACACTCCCAATTTGATCTCGACCAACCCAGATCCATAGGTCACTTTGCCTATTTTTGATGTAACTCCTTCTCCTAATCCGGAGCACCAGTAGAACTCAGTCCCTTAGTTTTCCCGAGGTTCGCTTCGAATCTCGAGGACGAGATTCTCTGTAAGGGGGATAGGATTGTAACAGCCCCAAAATTAAAAGGAAATAAAATAAAGGAAATAAAATATTTAATGAATTTATGAATTTTGTTATTTATGAAAATTCTAAAAGAGCCCTATTAAAGCCAAACAGAGATAGATATTGAAAATTTGGACCTGAAAATTTTATGGGATAAACTAGAGGCCAAGAAATATTTTTGAGAATTTTTACAAAATTTTAGCAACAGATCTTCAAGCCTTAAGCAAATATTTGAATTTCTGGAATTAAATTTAATGGAAAATACATTTTAAACCTTATTGGGCCGAAACCCAGAATTCCTCGCCCAAGGCCTTTCAGCCCAGCCTGGCCTCTCTCTCTGGCGGGTGGGACCCACCTGTCGGCGCCGACCCCCCTCTCTCCTCTCCCGTGCGCTCCGCTGGGTCCATGCGTCAGCCTCCGCCCGCTCATGAGCCCCTTCTCCTTCTCTCGCAGCCACTGGCAGGTGGGGGCCACCTGCCAGGCCCTTCTTTTCCATTGGAAGGGGATCTCTCCCCTTCCATGCCGGCGCCCCCCTTCCATTTTCGCCGTCGGCCGCCCGGATCCGTAAGATTGAGCCTCGGATCCTCTTCCCCGAACGCCGGTGATCCATTTCCCTCGTTTTCCCACGCGGTTTCGCCATGTTTGGCAAGGATCCGTGCCCATGGAAGTTCGCCGGAGTTGGATGGGAATCCTCCTCGAGATTTTGCCGATTTCATTCCAATTCAACGCCGGCAAGCCCCCTATAAGAACCCTGGACACCGCCGCAATCCATCCACGCCTAAATCACCTTAGCCCTCGCATCCCAGAAGCGCCGCCATCAAAGTATTCCCCCTTCCCTCTGTTTCGGCTCTGGCAAGCTCTCGCCGGCATTCCGTGCCCCCAACGCCCTCGTCGTCGCCTCCACCGGGACCGCCGTCGCGCCCTCTGCCTCGACCCCACCTCCATTGGGCCAGAACACCGCCGGAGCCCGACGCCACCGGTGAACCCGAGACGCTCCGCCGCCCTCTCCTCATCGCCGGCCACCACCGGACATCTTTCTCCGCCGATTCCGGTACGGTAGCAATCCCCTCCATCTCCTCTATCCATTTCAACCGTCGCCTAGGGTCTTGGGCCGCCGCACGCCATCGCCGGTGCTCGCCGCCGCTCGGCCGGAGTCGGGGACGAAGCCTCCTGGCTCCCCCGTGCCGCCACCGTGCCGGTTGCAATCGTGGCCGTCAGATCCGAGGGGGACGGCTGCGATTAAAACCCTCGATCAAGGGCCCAGATGGCCTTGACCGGCGTTGACCGGTACGGGCTCATCTGAGCCCTCCGATCTCACTTAACCGCCCGCCCCGCCGGCGACCGTTGGATCTAGATCCAACGGTCCAGATCCGACCGGTCCAGCGCACAGTGCACGGGTCCATGGTGGACCTGGCTCACCGTGGACCCAAGCCTATTTTCTGGTTTAAAAATAATTCAGAAAATAGTTTAAACTTTAAAAATTCATATCTTGCTCAAATTAACTCCAAATTTCACCATTTTAATTCTGGAAAATTTGTCTTTTTATCCTCTACCCTTTTATGCAATAAAAACAATATGTTTATTTGGCACATAATGACCTTATTAAATAATAAAGAAAATTCTCCTTTAGGGTTTAATTAATACTCTAAATAAATAATTCAGAAAAACCCTTAAAAAATTATATATTAATTTCAGATGATATATTGACTCCCTTTTCACTGTTTGTAATACAATAAAAATAGAATATTCATTTTGCTCACTTTATTCTATTAAATAATATTGCAAAAGCCCTTTTAGGACATTTAATTAATTCATTTAATGAAAAGTCAACACTTTATGAAAATATCCTAAAAACTTATATAATAACTTCAGAAGACATAATAACTTAATTTCACTCTTTTGTACTACAATAAAACATTAAGGTTAATTGTATACCTTTTTGCTTCATCTCTAAAAAGGGGAAATAAAAACCCCTAGGAAAAATAATTACATCAAGTCATAAATTCAGAATTCTCATTAGAAATCAATCTTAAATATTTAAGTAACAATTCCCTAAAATTTAAGACTTTATCTCCTTTACTTAAATCCAACAAAAACATGTATGTTGATATGGTTGATTTGTTTTGGATTGTTTATTTACTTTTCTGTATCGAGAAGACTACGTTGTCGTCGAAGAGCCGGAATATTTTCCCGAGGTTCCACCTTCACCATTCGCGGATCAAGGCAAGTCATCGATCACCTCTGTGGAAACAGTTGATCATTATTGAGCCCATGATTTAATAAATTATCGCTATAACACATAGGTTAATATTGCATTAGTCAAAGATCAAGCCCTACACTTATATTTATTAGATCCCCGTCCTTGTGTGCAAACCCAAGCCATGCTTATTGAGCCTTAACTCCTTGTCACTCTACAAATATTATATTAGCTAGTGCCCAATGTACCGGCACAACTGCTATAGGATATAAAGAATGAGTCGTAGTTGGATGGATTCTGGTATATGAAATACCCCGTTATTCTTGTCTCTGGACTCTGTTGAAGTTGGGTATGTTATAAGTATGGTGGGTTCCGGGTGCAAGCTCGGAAACTGGTTGGTCGCACCCGGGGCACTATAAGGACCGGTCTGCGGGATCTGTTGCAAAGCACTTCCGTACCAACCACAAGTCTAATGGGTAAGTCCTAACTGGAAGTGTGGAACACTCCGGCTCTCAGTACCATAGTGGAGGGGGCAAGGGGCTAGCCCTCAGGGCGCCTTGTACCGACGATGGCTCAAGAGGGGGTATTGTGGAAACTCGACATGGCGAGACACGGTACGAAACCTATAAGAGGGTGCTGTTGAGTCAGGGAAGACCATATGGAAGGTTTTGGCACGAGTTCCCGTGAAATGGGTCATATCGTTACACTTTGGTGTAAGTGATGAGTGCGTGCCTTGTGGGTACAGTGGTACATCTCTGATCAGAGTAATTTAAATCTTTTCGAAAAGCCGAGCCCACGGTCAAGGGCGGGTTGTGTGACTACTCGCAGTTAGTTTACAATTGGTTGAAAGATTAAGTTATTCATGGCATGTAAGGACTGTTGTGCGAGGAGGTAAAACGTACTCCTCGAGTTAGAAGATGATGATGCATTCACATGTTTACTTTTCCGTACTAATAAATTGCTCACATTTAATGCTTTACAAATATGCTGCTTCCGCAAAACTAGCCACTATCTCCCTTGTTATTATCTTGCATTATATTTGCATTCGGTGGCTTGCTGAGTACATCTGTACTCACCCCGTTGACTTACACCATCAGAGCCCGTCTACTACGAGGAGGATGAAGGTCTGGAGTAGCGACCCAGTCAAGGCGAGACTGGAAGGAGGCGTTCATCTAGGACCCTTGATTTTATTAGTTTCTCTTCACTTTCATTCACTTTTGTATTAATGCGGTCTACGAACCGTGAATGATTGCTCGTCTTGTACGTGGTCGTGTGATGAACGTCTTGTTTTATTGATTTTCTATGGAATTTCAATAAAGTCCTGATTTATTAAATCGAGGCGCGACAGTGCCGAAGGTTGCTAACCCGGAGAGGTCTCCGGAGTACTGGATAAACTTGTTTGTTTGTCTATGGTGCGCAGGGGACTTCGGAGGCGACGGACGAACGTAGCAGGTGAACCTGGGTCAAGCGGGAGGCTTGATGCCAGGGGAGCGGGGAGCTCCATCACAGTGGTTGTGAAGGGGTCCAGGTCGGACCTCGGGTCGAGGTGCACCAGGAGAAGGCAGCAAGTGCGGAGCGTGGCTCCGGGTGAAGGTACTCCGAGACAAAGTCCTCGGAGGCGAGGCACTTCGAAGGGTACTCCGGATGGAGTGACTTCGGAGTATGGTGGTTCAAGTCCTCTGCGGAGGCAAGGCGTTCGAAGTGTGCTCCAGAGGGAGACATTCGAAGGTACTCGACGAAGGTCTCAGAAGTCGAGGCGCATCGAAGGCATGGTCTGGGTGAGGCTCGTCGAGGAGTGTGCTCGGGGAGATACACTGCGACGAAGTGCTCATGGAATGCTTCGTGCGGAGGCCTTGGACGAAGGAGGGACTTCGAAGGGTGGTACTCCGAAGGTGGGGCTTTGGAGTGAGGAAGGCTTCGGAGCAAGGCTGGCTTCGGAGTGAAGGATGACTTGTGGTACTTCGGCCATGCATGTCTTCGGTACACGGACTGACGGAGTTCGAGCTGGGAGAAGCTGCGAAGCCGTGGTGGTCCACTCCGAGGGTGTTGGTGCGAAGGCCCAAGGGCTTTGACGGCTTCGTCTCAAAACCGTCACTGTATCGGAGGCTAACTTCGGTGAAGCGAAGGCCATCAGGCTCAAGGCTTCTCACCGAAGCTACCGCACCCCTCGCGTGTGAAGGGGGGCTTCAGGAAGGTCAAAGACTGCAAAGGCTGACATTGTCTGCTCTGCAAAAAGCTGACGCTGTCCCCTCTGCAAAGCTGGCAGAGAAGCCTCCAGAATAAAGTTGACTACCTTTTGTACCCCTCTGTTCTGTAGAGACAAAACTGGTGTAAACCCTAGGGGTAAAGTAGTCATTTCACTTAGGGTTAATAGTGGCTATAAATATGGGGGCTGGGTAGGTAACATTTAACACTTTGAGCATTTACTGTTGAGCTCCTGTACTAGCCCCACATACGTTGTATTCATCCAGTGAGTTCTTTTACTGTGTTCCTTGTTCAAGCGGCGAAGCCCTGCTTCTGTGTTGTCTTTCTGCTTGAGCTTGTTTGCATACCTCGCTAGTTGTAGTGCACCGAAGCCTGTCTTGGCGAAGGGTGTTTTGTGCGAAGTGTGCTTTTCAGTTTGCGTTCGCTCTATGTAACAGGAGGCTAGACCTTGCTGCTTACTAGCGAAGCCTTGATCGAAGCCCGTTTAGCTTCGCGTGTCGAAGCCCCTAGAGAAGTCTGTTAGTGTGCGTTAGACCTTCGGTGTACGAAGCCCAGCACCAGTTGCTGTCGCTAAGTATTAGGTCGAAGTCCTCAGAGGGTTGTCCACTCTTGCGAAGGGTGAAGTGCGAAGCCTGCTCGAAGCACCTTGTGTGCGGAGCCTGCACTGACTGAACAGAGTAGATTTTTCGGGGTTGCATGTTGAGCGAAGTCTTCTAGGCTTCGGACTTTTACTTCTTGCGAAGCCTGTGTTCGGAGCTGTCAATTACCTCCGAACCAGACCTTCGAAGGTTGTGTTCGAAGCCTGTTCCGCAGTAGACAGATTTCAAACAGAAGGCTAATTTTAGCCTGAAATTTTAAAAGCTCCCATTCACCCCCCCTCTGGTCGCCATTTCTGGTCCAACATGAACTCATAAACTTGGGTTGGCTTCATTCCATCTTCCCGTATCTGCCCAATTAATTTTTTGTTTGCCTCTATAATCTATCGTTGGGACCTCAGCTTGTGTAATTTATTTGGACTAGCAAGATCATGATTGTGCTCTAGTACGACCTTCTGCACTATCCAAATCCCCTATCTACTGATACTAAACTGAACACGAGCATCACAATCACTCTTTGTAATGTCCTTTTTTGATGAAGCATTTTCTCGATGTCCTTGGCTACTGCAAACTATATATTTCTGACATATACTCTTATCTTGGCGTCACTTTGTTTTGCTCTTTCTAATACTGAACCCAACCTTACCGACATAGGGGTTGTACATATCATAAGCCTTTTCCTCGAATTGAAAAGTCGTTCCAACTTCAGGAGTGACCAAATTTTGCCTAGCTTTGTGAACCACCTCCTGTACATTTCCATTGTGAATTAAAGGTACTATAATAAAACAAAATAGCATGGATTTTGTCAATTTTGTTAATTATATTTTTACCTCATCATCAGTTACTTCATTCTCCACTGATCCAGATGTTTGTGAAATGGTGCCGATGGTCTCTACTCCCATGATAACCATGGTGTTCTGTGAAATATGCGCATGTCAGAAACCAAACAACATAGAAGAAAAATATTTGTTTGAAAAAAAAGAAAAGGCGCAACAATCCCATGAAAGAAGAAAATCCCAACCTATGTTATCTGTTGTTCATTTTCTCGAGGACCATCACTAATTTCTAGTGCGTGTGAATCCTCCATGAAAGAAGAAGATCCCATCAGGTTAGTTGTGATGTCTTCTTGGCCTCCAATATTTTCCATGGAGGTTGTTGGTTCATCCATGGAAGCGGAAGCGGCAGCGGCGGTGTGCGATCCGTCTAGGCTCAACACGGTTTTTTTGTATTCTAAATGACTTCATCGAATGCACAGTGAGCCGATATCCTAGTGAGCTAATGCGGAGCCGAGCCATATAGACCGAGCCCCACAGCTACCGGAGCCGAGCCGTCTGGACCGAGCAGGCTTCCACTATTCCCTGTGGCGTCATTTCGCTTGGGGTCTCACTCTTCTACGCTGCACCCATCGTCCACCGAATTCTTTTATAGTTAACCCTACTATTTTACGTATATATTATATTATCATGTAAGAACAAATATAATATTGTAAATAAATTAATATACTATATATTATTGTAAGTAAATTAATATACTAAAATACGAAGAAATCACGTGTAAACTAAAACATCGTATCATTACAACATCTAAGATGAAATAAAAAAATAATTTGATAGGAGATGGAAAGATAAATGAGAAAGATATGTAAAATTTAACTATATGCCTATAAAAATATGGTTGAAAATATAATTTTTAAAAAATTATATATATATATATATATATTGCGCACGGAATAGCGTTTTTTAACATGGATATCTAGCTCGCGTCCCCGAACTGCACTACTGCAATAAAGTACAAGGCTAATAATTTAGTTAGTTGTTGACTTTATAATTATGTTATGTCACATGTAGCTATATACTATATATTTAATGTGTAATCTCTTGTATCATCTCATAAAGTTTATTAAAACATGTGTATTAACGATTTGTTAGTCAGTAGCCTAATTTTCTTCTCTCTCCTTCCCACTCTCATCCACCTCAATACTAATCTAACTTAACAAGTCTTTAGTCTACTTACATCATTTTATTATACTTCTCTAACCGCTACCTTATCGTCGTGATGTTTTTGGACCGGTCACCAAAATCAAATTTGGATTTAATTTAATTTTAAAAAATCTTGTAAATAATAAGTGATTTATGATTATTTTTTGTTAGATTTTTCCAACAATGTTAAAATTTGATATAGCTATGAAGCCAACACGTACGATTAAAATAGAATAATCAAAAAGTAGTTCTCGGCTAGCCCAACACTGTTCCACCAACAACATTTCCTAATTTTATATTTTTTTCAAAAAAAAAAATAAAACAGTGGTACAAAAAGGTGGGTGTCTCCAATCAATTTTTGCCGCACGGAATTTTCTAACCAAATTTCAGCAATAAAACTCTCCTCTAGAAATTAACAAGATACACAATAGATATTATTAATATTTAAAGTACACAACTTTAAATTAAACTAAAACATAGCAAAATAGTTAGATAGGTGACTGACAGTTACACCTAGGCTATTTACAATGAGAGTTTAGTGATATTAATTACCATGATACATCAGATTTTTTGTTGACATAATATTCAATTAATGGGTGAAGAGAAGGAAGTAGTGTCATCATCATGATATGGTGCTAACCCGTTTTCAAGACGGATGAAATGAAATGAAACGCCCACTGAGAGCCAAATCGTTTCATCAGAGAGATGGTATTTCATGAGAGCTAGTTGCATTTAATTACACTGATTAGCCTAGGAAATAGTGAAATAAAACTCTCCACTGAGAGAGGGTATTTTATTCAGTTGTAAAGCTGATGTGGACTTTTAGGAAACAATGTTATGAAATTTACCAATGTGAATAGCCTTAGAAAGCTTAGTTAAGGTGTGTTTGGTATTGTTCGATACAGTTCAAACTCCGAAATTAATGTTAGATTTAGAGTTTGTATAATATAATAAAATAGTTTAAACTTTTGTTCTAATATAAATAAACACTAGATTATTCAATTAAATATCTCTAATCCATCTAACTTTAGATTAATTATTTCTTAGATGTAGGTTTGACCAACTCTAAAAAATTCTAGATCTGAAATTGTGACAAACGGGACCTAAGGATAATTTGCATAAAGAGTATTTAAAACGGTAATTTTAAGAATTTAAAGCAGGTTATTAACAAAATCATGGAACTAATAGAAAAAATTTCTATGCTGCCTGTACACAGTAGGCACGACTATTTGAATAGTTTTATCTTGGGTTAATTTTTTCTGTGCCATTATAATTTTCACGGTTTGCCAATATGTCATCGGTGTGTCAATAACAAATGGGGACTATCATAGTCACTGATAGTGGTATGTAGACAATTCTTGAAAATTATAATGGCACATGAGTAATTTTCCCTTTTATCTTCATCAAAGGCTTACTAATTTCTCCAAGTACAAGACAACCTTACGACGCTTTGATACCATCATGATATCTTAGAAAATGATTGTGACATTACTGTTTGTTTATATAGATAATTGACAAGCCTCGCACACCGGATCTTGCCACTATCAGTGATCGGTAGATCCTTATCTGTCAGTGACACGCCAATAATATATTTCAAAACTGTGAAAATTATAATGGCATAGAAAAATTTGACCCTCACAAATATCATTATTGGCGAAGGATACTAGATATGTCTTAGGTGCTCAATAGAGGATTGTTAAGCTGAGTCAAACTGTTGCCCACACTGACTTATATATTAAGTGTGGCTATTGCTTTGCAACTGTAGCTTGCAAATTGGTTCTTAATTATCATGAGTACAACCAACAAAATCACATATATGGACAACCCACCTTAGTCAATGATGATGATGAATAGTGTGACATTTCATATGTTACTAAAGTTTAAAGTTTCTAGACATGGCTAAGCATTCAAATAAATTTAGCTACACCATTATATAGCATCTAACTAGTCAATTTCCTACTTTTATTTTTTTTCCAAAAAAAACAGTGGTGCAAAAAGGTGTGTCTCCAAATCTCCAATCAATTTTTGCCACACAGAATTTTCTAACTAAATTTCAGCAATAAAACTCTCGTCTAGAAATTAACCAGATACACAATAGATAATATTAATATTTAAAGTACACAACTTTAAATTAAACTAAAACATAGCAAAATAGTTAGAGAGGTGACTGACAGTTACACTTAGAAAGCTTAGTTTAACCTATTATCTTCTCCACGGAAATAATTCGAGAAGTTGCGATGTCGTGGATAGTTAAGGCGTGTTTGGTATTGTTAGATACAGTTCGAACTCCGAAATTAATGTTAGATTTAGAGTTTGTATAATATAATAAAATAGTTTAAACTTTTATTCTAGTATAAATAAACACTAGATTGTTCAATTAAATATCTCTAATCCATCTAGCTCTAGATTAATTATTTCTTAGATGTAGGTTTGACCAACTCTAAAAAATTCTAGATCCGAAGTTGTGACAAACGGGACCTAAGGATAATTTGTATAAAGAGCATTTAAAACAATAATTTTAAGAATTTAAAGCAGGTTATTAACAAAATCATGGAACTAATAGAAAAAATTGCTATGCTGCCCTACGACTATTTGAATAGTTTTATCCTAATCAAAGGCTTACTAATTTCCCCACAAGACAACCCTATGACGATGATGATGATGAATAGTGTGACATTTCATATGTTACTAAAGGTTAAAGTTTCTAGACATGGCTAAGCATTCAAATAAATTTAGCTACACCATTATATAGCATCTAACTAGTCAACTTCATTACCCATGCCTAACAATGGAAAAGGTAAATCAAAATAACAATGAAACAAATACTCCATCCATCTCATAATATGTGAAATGAGGCAGCAAACAAACAAAGCCTGGCTGCATGATCATGTTAAGGGAAAGAATGAGAGTTTGAACATATGTGAACCTTTTAAAAGAAAACATATGTGGCACAATTTCATTTCTAGCTCAAGAACCAACAATTGCACTCAGGACATGTGCCACCTGATAGTTCCCTGGCTTGAGAAATACATAATAACAGTGCTAATTTTCTAAATAATATGTACATGAAGATACTGTAGAAGAACGATTGATGACAAATTTTCGCCACTGATCCGTATTTACAAGTATCCACAGACGTCCAGCCATATTTACAAATTGCAACAATTGATTCCTATTTACATTAATGTCTTCTAACCAGCATGGCTTCCAAATCAACATGTTCTTGGGCCTGGGGGTCTAAACTTTCATCACCCCACTCCATTGAGACATGAATGATGTACTTGGAGATTTCATCTAAGAATCATACACAACAAAATAAGTGCCTAGCTAGCTAGTCTCAGTTGAAAACTATGGGCAACTTTACAACTTAGCAAGAAGCCACCCAAAAGTCCAGCCAAGAAGCAACCCTGCACCAGCAAGACCTAAACCGACAGCAAATAAAATGGCGTCGCAGAAGCCGCCTCCATTCTTATGCCTCCTGCCTTTTTCTTGATTTGGTGTGGGCTTTTTCTTCAGTGTCATCCATGGAATATCCGGTATCATGGTTGCTATCTCATGCTCTTTGTGTTTAAGCTGGAGACATATGTTCTCAAGCTGCAACATTTTCAACCACTGCTTGCACGCAAAGAGATGAGAAGCCTGTCGGAAGAATAACTTGATGACATCGTCCTTTTCACTTTGTGCTTTCTTGCCAGCCATGTCAGCTTCCCTAGCCCGTGTTTGTGAGTGGCGAAGTGCATCCAAAAGTTGAGCTCGCTCTGCTGGATTCTGGTATGTTTGCTTGCTTTGTGGTTCAGTATTGATACTCCCAGAAAAATTTTGTGCATCACTGCAGGAAGACGTGATGAAATGAACACCTGACCGGCAAAACAAAAGGATCTAACAAACAGGAGCACATCGGAATTTTTCAAGGTCTGAGGAGCAGGGAACAGAACTTAGTAATATATGAATATAGATTGTGGAGGTGTGTGGTGTCGTGGTGTCATATAAATGATAGGAAATAAAAAAATATTACCTAGGTGTCGATAAAATGGAACAGATTCGAATATCTATCAATTTTTCTGAAAAAATCTGTCAACTTATTTGCAAACAAGGACATTGCTATAACAAATGTATCAAACGAACCAAAACTGAAGCAATAAGTTTTAATTTTCAACAAAGAAGTGAAACAGAAGCAGACAAAGAATCCCACTAGCACCAAATAATTCTTTTTTGGAACAAGAGAGGAGATTCGGATTCCTAATGAACATCAAATAATTCACATATAGGAAAGTAATATTTAACAATTTAAATGAAGAAGTGATTGTTCATCTGCCTGTTAATCCTACTTGTAATACAGAATTAACTCACCTTCTAAACTTCAAATATCAACGAGGAAACAAAAATACAAGCACATCCAAATTCAAGTATGCTTTGGAAAAATTATATGGATGGGATCACGGTAATGCAGTGAAGCTGAAGAATACACACCTATGTGTAACATTTCCTTCACGCTGTCGCCAAACTCCATCAGTAGTCAAATCTAATTCATCTGTGCTTGCTGTGCTGTAACTGCAATGAATATATTCACATTGTCCAGGATCAGGAAACGAAACTATACCTGCGGGGCATGATGGCCCCCCATACCCCAAATTTTCATGACCGCATAATCCAGTACCCTGAACACGTACTGTCTTGGTAGGTCTTGGCAGATCACAATTTTCGATATGCTGCTTAGCTCTTTCTGCGACCAGTAAAGCCAGCTCATTCTCATCAGTGATCTGCCACCATGGTTGATTCTTTTCACCTTTCCAAGGTGCATCCATATCAGCACTGGCCTTCTGTGGGTTTGATGAAAGTGGTGGACGAAAATCTTTCAAATCCTGGAATTCTTTATCCTCAAACATACAGTCTGTTACATTTCCTCTGCACTTAAGAGACAGTTGAGAATAGCCACCTATGGGTTTCAACTCTTGTAAGCCTATTTCAGTAGATTGCTTCAGGAAAGCGGTGGAAACCATCCATGAAGGCTCATAAACATCCTCTATCTTCTCAGGATTGGTGTCCACTGTTTCACAAAATAATGGATCCTCATGTATAGTCTTTGGTGCTGAATCATCTGCTTCCTTCTCATTAATCTCTCTACCAAGAAAATGTAGCTGCTCACCTGAAAGATCCTTCCACCCTCCTAAATTTGGCTGTAAATGAAGCCACCATCTAATATCTGGTGGCAGATTGGAGTTCATGAGATTCCAGCTCAATGGCATGAAATTGGGGACAGGACGATCTTCAGAATTTCTACAATTTCCATTGTTTTTGCCATGTAGTTGTTCAGATGTTGATGGGCAGCAGGCTAGTTTTGGTGCTCTTTTTCGATCCTCCTGAACGAGGCAACGGTTTGCCGCACGCTGCCAAGCAGCCCTTGCTTCAGCAGCAGCCATTATTCTCGCCAATCAAAAACTGGTCGTTGCACCAAAAAGAGAAATCATCAAATATATTAAACACACAAACACACACCAAGCAACACACTGAGAGAGGACAAAATAAACTTGAACACACAGATGATAAATAAAGTGCCTTAACTTGCATATCGGTGCATAAAAAATGTTGGCTAGATTCTAGGTGTTCAAGGAATAATGTTATGTTCTTCTGATGTGCGCCAACCATTACATCAAATAAGGGGTTTCTTGATCCAAGGAGTCCCATAACTTCAAATGAGAAATGTGCCACTGCTTTATTAAGTATGAACTAATGTCATCGTTAAGTTCATTTTGTTTCGAGTCACCATTACATATTAAACAAAGCTAGATAATGCACGGACCACAAACCGATGGACAACATACACCATAAACATGCATTGTCTTATTTGTCCTCCTAACAATCAACACACAGTCCAGCAAGGAATAAGCATGAGCAAACATCTAGATTGATGAGGATGACTGAACTCAACCGACAATAATTTGTATTGACTCAGTTATAACGGTTAATTAGGAAGTTGAGTTAAATCCTGTCCTATGTATAATTTGTATATCATGTGTTCTGTTTCTTCTATCCAGATAAAGTACTTGGCTGCACTCAAACATTCTCCTAATGCATGAAGGGAGTTTGCAACATTCAAAGTTATACATCATAAGAGACACTATTTCCTGATTCATAAAATTTGTGCACACCCAATACTTGACCATATAAACAGATGCTCTGAAATCAAAAGATTGAGGCTGCGGCACAAACTAAACAAGAACAGCCTTGGAAATCCAATCTTGAGAACAACTATAAACTGGGATTTTTGAACAGAAGAGCCCACTCAGATCTGCCCTCGAGCAAAGCAACACACAGGCACACAACGAATGATCAACCTCCAGGCAAACCCGTCCCCTTCTAAACCAACAACAAAGTGGCAGAGATAGAGAGGACGGGGGACGGATACCTGGATCTGGAAGCTCACGTCGGGGAAGGAAGAAGAAAACGGCGGTGGCAGTGGCGCATCGCCCGCCTCCCAGCCGCTTCTCGGTCCTCGCGTCCGTGCCCCTCCAGGCAAGAATCAAGATCGGGGCGTCCGTCCCGGCAACCGCGACCGCTTTATGGGGGGCAAGAAACCAGCCGGCGCAATCCCACAGAAACGGAGCAAACGATGGATGCGGTGACGGAGAGCAGCAGCACAGCGGCCGGCCGGCCGGATTAGAGTAGACTAGGTAGATGGAGTGGGAGCGGGGATTTCCCCCTCCCCGTCGTTTCTCGCCGCGGGACAACGACGTGTAAACTCGCGACAGGGAAAGCAAAGAGCCAAAGAAAGGTGAAGCGTAAATTCTGCTCTCCTCCGTGATATCATCATGCTGCTGCCCTCCCGGAATTTTACCGATCTTTCTTCTACCTCCCCGATTACCATCAAAACCAAATCTTATCTACTTTTTTACCAGTTGATAAAGAAAAAGAACCAGAAAACAGAACAGGACATTGAGAGGAAGAATTTACTACGGGCAGCGTCGGCCGGCGTCACATGCAGATGTTGACCCAGTGACGCCGGCACATCTCCTGCTAATCTGCTTTATCTAAACTTATCCAATTTGATACTCTAAAAATTTGTTCTTAACTACCACCACCACCACCACTCGTTGATAATCGATGACAAGAGGGGGAGCATCAGCAGGACAGCAACACGTACGAAATGGAAATGGCTCATCAGTCATCAGACGTCAGAAGCTGCTGTTTATCATACGCAAGAAGCTGCCCCCACACCACAGGCCATCAAAATGGCTGAGTGGCTGACACCTCCATTACACAACTCTCCTCTCCTCTGTTCTTTCCAGTTCGGAGTTGCAACCTGCTGATGCAACTATTTCCTTTCTCTCCCGTCAGAGTCAAGTCACAGTCTTAACACCACACAGAGATAGGAAAAAAAAGATAAGCTTGATTAGTCTTAAACTATGGATTCGCCGAAACCACTACCACTACCACTACCACTACCAGTATCAGCATCCGCATCAGCATCAGCGGCGTATCTAAGTATCTTTAGCTAAATGCATTCTGTCAATCATCTTTTGAGTTGTGAATTGTGATAGTTGCGAGGAAGCGGTGCTGAACCTGGAGGCCGTTGCCCACCGATCGATCTGGAGGAGTTCATTTCGTGCAATCGTTGCCTACAGCCCGCCCAATGTTTGGTCGCTTCCCCCTGCAGCATCAGCGCCTCTCAGATCACCCACCACGCGGTCTAAAGTCTAAACAAATGGCCGGTGAAAACGAGGGAAGCATATCAATTCAAGAGATAATCACGCCATGCCCAGTAATGAATTCCAGGGGGTTAACAGAGGTTGGAAAAGAATCTGCAACTGTAAACCTGGTACGGATGCACCATGTTGGAGACATTGTCGGCCGGTGCACGAACTTAACAAAACACATGGAATTTCTACCTCTTGCCCTGATCCGATCAGCATCAGCATCAGCATCAGCATAAGCAAAGACCATCGACTGCAGAGAAAAGCGTCGATTTTTTTAAAATAATATTTTCTTGACGAAATTGCAAATATAGATAGCATGTTCTTGAAATTATGAAAATGAACATACGTGGACACTTGAACTAACGAAAATGAACATACCTCGACACTTGAACTAACGACAGAGGATCTCTAAGTGTCGATATAGACATCTATCAACACCTTGGTCTCTTTGTACAATTGAATTATTGATATCTTGATCTTTGTTTATAATTTACCAGTACATCTTAATGACACCCGAGATACGCTTAGGTCAATAACATGTACTAGAAAGGTAATCCTCAAACTCCATCTAAATAGAGGGCATATGATCAATTTTTTTTGTTAATATCAGTTGCTACGGCGCACGACAACAAAGCATGTGACTTAGGGAAAATGAGATGCAACATGAGTGTCATTATCTTACCTAACTGAACCCACACTTTTACTCATCCTCTCTCTGACCACCAAAGAAAGGCAGCCAAAACAGGTAATCTTACCCACTGGTTGATCAAGAGTAGTTCATCTTTTCATCACAAAAAAAAAAAAACAAAGAGTAGTTCTACATCCAGCGACCCCTCGTGGGTAAACACAAAGGTCTGCAGAATGAGCAAGTGTGTGTCCCAATCAAGAAAAAAATACCTTTGTATTTTTCACAAGTTGAGAAAGATAATGAAGATTAAAATTCTAATATGTCCCTAAATGCAAACTGTTTGGGTATCCTGATGCAGAGTTGCAGACCACAAAGCAAAGCAAATGGTAACCAGTGGGCAACATCACAAGCGCGGGTGTAATTAATTCTATGATAAGTTGTGGCAAAACCCAAATCCGATAGTTAATCTCCTGGTAAAGTAAAGTATGCCCTAGCATCATATCCTTGGCTTAATCACACATGTACTCTGCTCTAATGCACGGTCTCCAGGAATGTGACGTTAATCAGGTGTATGTGTGAGTGAGTGTGTACTAAATATATATTTACCAAACAATAAATTTGAATAATAATAATGAGATTAATCATGATCAAATGAATAATTTCCTTAATCTGGAGGGTAATCAGGATCGTCCGCGACAAAGGGTGTGTTTGGTTGAGCCACAACTGTGAGCTGTGAAGTGCATAAAATGTGTTGTGAGCTATGAATTGTGAAAAAAACTAAGAAGTTTTTTGGTTGTAGTAGCTGTGGATTTTTGTTTTGATAGTAAATATTTATAATATCTCTGATGTATGGTTGCACTATTAATCACTCTCAATATAAAACACTGATTAATTTAATGATGTATATTTAGATCATTGTTGCAATAAGAAAACTAAAACAAAATTATTTATAATTAAAATATATTTATGTTTTCCAACAATTATATATTAACTTTTATTTTTAGAAAAATATTTAATTTAAAGTACTTTATATAGAGATGAAATATTTCATTAATGATAAAGTTGTGTGATTTCCACCAAAAATTGGTTGCGGTAATTTGTGGAATCTAGAGTACCCTCAACTTCCAGTTTACACTGCAAAAATCTATAGATTCCAGAAAAACTAAATAACCAAAAAAAATTGTTTAGTTCAGATTCTGGCTTCCGAGCAAAAAGTTGGTTCAAAAATTGAACCAAACAAACCCAAAGTCTTGTGTGTCTTTGAGACCAGCTGTACGTGTAAAATAGCACACAATAAATAAAAAGACATTAGGAAAAACCAAAATAAATTTTAGAATTTTATATACGAAGGAGTCTATCGGATTTAAAATAAAATTTCTATGAATTTATGACTATTTCTTGTTTCTAGAAAAAGGAAACAACACTGTTTATTACTGTTCATACGGGCGGGCCCAAAATATATCAGTCAGGAAATGAAAAATGAACTGTTCACTTGGGCCTGCACTGTTCAGGCCCACGAACAAAAATACCACAGCAAAAATGGCCGAGATGCGACTGCTCCTGACGATGATTTTTTTTTGAAATATATATATTTTCAAATAAATTACAGACTATTGTTCACTTGGGCCTGCACTGTTCAGGCCCGCGAAAGAAAATACAACAGCAAATGGCCTAGGGCGAGTGCGCATGCGGTAGCGGTTTTTTTTTAAAAATAATATATTTTTAAAACAAATTTCAAATATGGTGGATGTTTTTTAAAAATTGCAAAAACTAATCTTCTATCGGTAATTCAAATGCCAATCTAGACTGATTGATATCGACACTTCATCAATTGATCTAGGCTCGAGGGCTCTATCGGTAGATGAAACCCTGATCTAGGGCTGGTCCTAGATCAGTGTTTCATCTGCCGTCAGAGCCCTGGAGCCACCCGATCTAGGCCGATTGGCCTAGATCGACTGATGAAGTGCTGATATAGGGCCAATCAGCCTAGATTAGCGCTTGAAATGTCGATCTACGGCTAATCGGTTTAGATTGTCACTTGAAATGCCAAGTGAAGGCCAAAATTATTTTTTTCAAAAGCACGTACTTGATTTGAAATTTATTTTAAAAAATGTATTATTTCAAAAAAAATCTATGGGCGCGCTACTGAAGAAAGGTTGATGTGGGCCATTGCTGTCAACGGCACAGAGGTAAGCCCAAGCGGGCGAGTGGGCAAATAGGGTTGGCAACGAGTCGAGCTGAGCCGGCTCGGGCTCAGCTCGACCGACTTAGTGAGCCAAAATGGTGTATTGGCTTAGGCTCGGTCGATCCATGAGTCAGCTCGGCTCGCGTTCACCCAACATCAAACATCAAACAAGGACTATAACCTGCATCCATTCACACTCTCTAGTAACACACGGTGCATCAGGGGGCAGGTGAAAAGGCTGACGGCTGACGCTAGAAGGCAGTGATGGCCGACAACCGACGAGCGATGCTAGAAGGCAGCGATGGTGACTAGGGCGGAGGGTGGGCGGTGTCGGGTGTCGGGCGTCATGGCCGACGACGGCTGGCATAGAACGGGCGACAACGACGATAGGCGATGGGGGCCTATGGCAATGGGTGGGTGGCGTTAGGTGCCGGGCACCAAGTGTCGTGGGTGGCGATGACACCTAGCATCAGGGGCATCGTGACACAATCGCACAAATCTAGGAGTGTGATGGTCTCATGCAGCGGACGACGGTCTCTAGTGGCTTCTTGGCTGGGGGTTGGGGCTTGGGGGAATTATTGATGCCATTGCTGTCATAGTGAGACGCGGTAGCTACAGGCTGCAGACGCTAGACACCCACACGATGAGATGTGGCAGCCAAAGCAAGCACTCATCGACTCACAGTCTCACGTAGTCACGCTCAGGCTGGCGGTTAGGCCGTTCGGGCCTTCGGGAAGTGTGTAGGCCTACTCGTTGACCTAGGTTGTTGGCGTTTGACTGAGCCACCGAACTGCTTGCGAGCTAGCCAGCTCGGCTCGGTGTGCTGTCAAGCCAAAGTGGTTGGCTCGAGTTTAGCTTAACAGCTCTTCGAGCCGGGCTTGACTCGCCTGAGCTCGAGCTCGCTCGTGAGCCTCGAGCTAAACTACCACCCTACGGGCAGGGGCGAACCTACATGTATTTAACGGGGTCCGGCGACCCCGATGACTTTGTGAGAAACTCTTGTATGTAGCCTTTTTTAACTGGTCATGACCCCAGTAAAATAATAAACGGACCCTAATAGCCCATTTAACTGACCCCGGTGAGGATTTATCCTAGATTCGCCGCTGCCTACGGGTGGACGCGTGCATGAAAAAAAATTCTGGCTGTTGGGACCTAGGGTAGAAAAATGCACCCGAACTTGTGAGACTAACATACGGGCCCTACGGTTATAGTGGTTGCCAGACACGCACACAAACGGACCCCACCATTATCCAGCCATGCAAACACCGACATGTGGGCCCTACATCGTTCCAACTTCGCACGAAAAAGAAAACAACCACTACTACGTGGGTCCCACACGTCAGTGACTAGAGCGTGCATGTTAGCGTCACAGGCCTTTCAGCTCACTATCCTTGGCCCATGTCCGGGTGTTAGGCGCATCTGACACATCCTTACAAGCGAAGAGTTCTCTCCAACCTAAAAGATCGATATAATAGGAGGATAGTTACTCTCCCTTATAAGGGGCTCGTAGCCTCTTTCCGTGAACAAGGTAGGGCTAAAGGTTGCTGGCAATGACCCCGATCCAAATGCCCTAACATCCTACCCCCTTGGTAGACATGGCGATGCGGCCCACATCCGAGCATTAGGCGCATCTGATGCACCCTTAAAAGTGGAGAGCCCTCTCCATTCAAAAAGATCAGTCTAATAGGAGGATGACTACTCTCCTTTATTAAAGGTAGCCTCCTTCCATAAGTAAGGTGAGACTAAAAGTTGCTGGAAATGTTGTAGCCCAAACGCCCTAACACTACGCCAGCTAATGTGGGCAGAGGTAGACGAAGGCAACGAACGGCCGACGTCCGCCCTCGTTGTACACCGTCACCCTAGCTTGGCAGCGACTTGTTCTTGGAAAGAATGATCTCAATAGCAAATAAGTATACACCAACGGTTTGGATAGGCGACAAAGGGCTCCACCACAGTGAACGGCGGTCCCCTGGCTCCACTCCGGTCACTGGTGCAGAAAGGAAGAGATCCACTTCCAACGGATGCTATTTTCACCAAATTAGGGCCACCATAACCTAGCTATACATGTCGGATTAGACCATGGATGCGCGGTTTGTGCTAGTGACGTCGCCGACGAGTTCCAGCAAATACCGAAACAGACCACTAGCCAGAGCATGCTAGACAAAAAAATTAGGGAGCTACTGCTACAATGAATCGAAGAACAATTGTTACCTGGGAAAACGACGATACAGAGGGGACAGATATTGTAAACAACGGATCGATCACTATGCAAATCAATGAAGAACACTCACAATCACTGTTACTCGTCCGACAACAAGGAAGAACTCTAGTTTTGGTGCTACGAACTGAAGAATCATTTTCTCTATGTATTCAATTTTCTTATTAACTGGATCAACAACTAACAGCAATGCAGTCTGGCCATTCCGCCATGCAGCAGGTGAGGTCCCACACCACACTCAGATCTGCACGTTCCTGATTCACCAGCATGAACGCACACTCCACCAACAACACAGCGAGGTGGTGTCCATAAGACTCGGACACAGCTAACAAACCATGCAACCTACACTTATTCTACTAACACAAGCTGAAAAAAAGAAACTAGATTAACTAACAATTCTCCCCCTAATCTAGTTGTCCTCAATATTGATGACTCCAATCTTTGCACACATAATCTAGAACCTAACCCAGCCAAGAGGTTTAGTTAGAATGTCCGTGAGCTGATCATCTGTGTGTATCTTCTCTATGTTGACTTCACCTCTTTCGACACTCTCTTTTATGAAGTGAAATCGAGTCTTGATATGCTTGCTTCGGCCATGGAACACTAGATTCTTGCATAGTTGATTTGCCGATTGATTGTCGACGAAGATTGTTGTTATACTTGCAACCCTCCCATAGAGGCTCCCATGCAAATTCCCAAGCCACAAGCCCTGACAAGCTGTTGTTGATGTTGCAATATACTCGGCTTCACACAACGACAATGCAACCACCAATTTCTTTTGAGATTGTCATGTTACAGGTGTTTCTCCAAAGCAAAATAGTACACCCGTAGTACTCTTGTAGTCATAAATATCCCCATCCATATCGGCATCACTATATCCATTGAGATTGATCTCTCCTTGACCCTTTGTGTAGCTCAAACCGAAATGGAGTGAACCTGCAATATACCGGAGAATGTGCTTGACTGCGCTGTAGTGTTCTGTCGTCGGTTTCTCCATGAATCGGCTCACATACCCGACTGCAAAACTGATGTTGCGATAGTAGGAGGCATCAACAAGGGAGTTTGAGCTCAGCTTACTCAGTTTTAGGCGACTTTCCATCGGTGCTTGAGCAGAATTGCAGTTTGTCATTCTAGCTTTCTCAAGTAACTTCGTTGCATACGTGTTGCGACATGGTGATCCGCCCGGTTTGCTGCTTGACCTCGATGCCTAAGTAATAACTCAGATAACCGAGATCGCTCATCTTGAAAGATTGTTTCATCTCATCCTTGAACTCATCAATCTCCTTTGATCTGCACCTGTGACAATAATCAGATCATCAGCATATACTCCAAGTAGTACACACAGTTGTCCTTCACCGCGCACATATACTCCATGTTCTTCCGCACACCTGCAGAAACCGAGCTTCACAAGAGTATGATCAAGCTTTAAATTCCATGCCCGGGGTGCTCGACGGAGTCCATAAAGTGCCTTTTTCAGCTTGAGAACTTTCTCCTCTTATCCTGCCTTTGAGCCGGCCTCGTATCCCACGAACACCATCTTGATGCTCCTGTCATCCAGCTTCTTGGCGTGCGGGCGTGTCACCTTCACATGTGCAACGCACCCGAATGTGCGCATGAAGTGTACCGCCGACATTCTCCCATGCCAAGCTTCATACGACGTCATGTTGTGAAGGGCTCTCGTCGGTGACCTGTTCAAAATAAAAACAATAGTATAGACCGCCTCCCCCTAAAGTGTGCTCGACATCGCTTTGGCCTTGAGAAGACAGCGAGCCATGGCCATCACGGTCTGATTTCTTCGCTCCACGAGACCATTTTGCTGAGGAGAGTATGCCGTCATGAGTTTTCGCTGAACCCCTTTCTGAGCACAACACTCCCCAAACGTGATCTAGGTGAATTCGCCACCCCGATTAGTCCTGAGCGCCCACAACTTCCGATGCACGCTAGAAGAGAAACCGACTGTGCAATTGTGAGGGAGAGCGTGTAGAGACGGTTCTGTGAGCAGCACACTTTGATGAGCAGTTGGTTCTGTGGGTCGCAAACTCGAAGAACAACTTGTTCGATCAGTACCTGGCAGTCGAACTCATCAAGTTGGCCCAGGCTGATTATATTGCTACGCAGCTTGGGGATGTAGTACATCTCCGACAGTATGCGATGTCGGCCTTTACATGCCTCGAAGATGATCGTCCCATGCCTGACAATGTCCACCCGAGTGTCGTTGCTTGAGTGATGTCACGGTCGAGATCGGAGAAGGCTGCGCTGTTGCCGGTCATGTGGTTTGATGCGCCCGTGTCGAGGTACCACAAGTTGTTTTCTGGCTCGAGCTCGCTGGTGTCTCCAAGCTACACTGTGGCCCGCCCCTCGTTGAGATACACCTGACCATCCAAGAGTGATGGTTCTGCCTACGCTGGCGAGCAGAGGGACGCCACCTGCATCAGGTTCAAATCTGCCTCTTCTTCGCCATCTTGTTTGGTCTGCAACAGATTTGCAGACTCCTCCCTCTTCTTCTTCCTGCAATCGCGTGCCCAATGTCCGTATTTTTTGCAGTTGTGACATTGATCACCTTTGGACGCCTTGCGCCCGGTTCGACTTGGCAGTGTTGATGCAGACTGCGAACTGCTTGGCGCTCCGCCGGAGCTCCTGCCTCCGGAGTTGCCCCCAGTGTTGTTTGCACCTTCTTTTTCCCACCGTCGCATGCGGCGGATCATCTCCTCCTCCTTGGTGGAGAGCAGCAGCCGTGAACCCATCTCCGCATCCACCTTGCGCGCCTCGTGCCACTGCTCGACAGCACACAGGCATCCCGTCACTTCCTCAACCGACATCATCCCGACGTCGAGCAGCGTCTCAATTGCAATTGCGACCTGATCGTAGCGCTCGGGGACGACCTACAGCAACTTGCGCACGACGTCGATCTCTTCGATGGTGTCATCGAGGAGCCGAAGATTGTTGGCGAGGCTAGTGATGCGCATGTAGAAGTCATCAACAGACTCCCCTTCGCCGTGGGCTTCCTCCCGATTGTGGACAACGTCTCCGGTGGGACAGAATGAGCGATCGCTGCTAGCGCCAGCCGATCCTCTCTGCACTCCACGTCGTCGGTCTCGATCGCTGCCCACAAGCCTTGCGCCTGGAGGTTGATGGTCATCATGAGTTCCCACTCTGGATAGTTCGTCTTGGTGAGCATCAGATATTAAACTGAACTCGATGCTTCCTTAACGGTGCGGTGAACGACGATCGGCATGTCCTGTTACGCAGGACCACGGCCTCGCCCATGCCTGGGCGCCGGTGACGTCGATCGCCAGCGCTCAATCGCCGGTACGCTGCTAGGATGAGTTGGAGTGTTGGACATCATTGTGACTTGCGAAGCCGAGGCTCTGATACCAGATGTTGTAAACAATGGATCGATCACTATGCAAATCAATGAAGAACACTCGCAATCACTGTTACTCGTCCGACAACAAGGAAGAACTTTGGTTTTGGTGCTGCAAACTGAAGCAACATTTTCTCTCTGTATTCAATTTTCTTATTAATTGGATCAACATGCAGTCTGGCCATTCCGCCATGCAGCAGGCGCGAGGTCCCGCACCACACACTCAATCTGCACGTTCCTGATTCACCGGCATGAACGCACACTCCACCAACGACGCAGCAAGGTGGTGTACAGAAGACTCAGACATGGCTAACAAACCATGCAGCCTACACTTATTCTACTATCACAAGCTGAAAGAAAGAAACTAGATTAACTAACAACAGTAACATGTTGGATGCTATACACTGCATGAACCATCACTACCAGGATAGGAATGTTTTCCGTCTGTCCGAGCGCATTCCCTAGTGTTTAGAGAAACACTCAGGAAATTCCATAGCATCGTAAGTTAGACAATTTTGAAATGAAGAACAGACTGGAATTATGGCGAGGATTCTTTATAGACTAGTGCACATAGAAAGTGTCCCACGTGTCACAATAATCAAGCACACCGGAATTATCCCGCGTGTATCTTATACCCTTGCACAGAAGAAGTATCCCATGAGTGATGGATTGAAAGTTCATGGAAAACTTATCGCGTGTTTGGATTCAAAAAATACTCCCGAGTATAATTCCATTTCCGTTTGTTATTTTCCGTCCATACTTTTTCCCGACGACTTATGAGCATACGGGAAAACTTACTGTACCGTATGCTACACTTGTGACCAGGGGCGAACACACGTGTAATTAACGGGGTCGGCGACCCCGGTGACTTTGTGAGAAACTCTTATACGTAGCTTTTTTTAACCGGACATGACCCCAGTAAAATAATAAACGGCAGCCCATTAACAAATGTTTACTTGCTACTATTTTAGTAGTTTATTTGTCACAACAATTATTGATGATTTTACTTTTTCATCTCTATGTTATGCATGACATTACTTTGTTATAAGCTATATAAGTTTAGGGCATCCATTTAATTGACCCCGGTGAGAATTTATCCTAGATTCGCCACTGGAGTAAAGCTGCTGTCAAAAACAAGGGAAACCAGACTGAAAAGAGGTTTGTATTGGCACTTTTTGACCGCTTTCAAAACTGAATTGGTCAGGGAGGTAAAAGGTTAAACTTTCAGTAAAGCTTCGAGGTTAACAGCAAACTTCAATGAACATTCCATATCAACGCGGTAACAATGGTATAGACGTATAGTAACCTACCTCCAATGCAAGATTTTAAATTCACAGCACACATCTTGTCCTTCTGAACCCTGATTGTAGTCCTAGATCATTGTTAGCATAAATGAGACAAATAATTATTATAAGAAAACCACACAAGTTTGAGCATGTCAGGCAGATACCCTTCCCTCCTAACCAGCTGCAATTATGTGCAGATGGGAATAGTATCACAAATCATGTCAGTTTTATTCAGTTCCACATATTCTGAACTCAGAAACAGTGTCACAAAGGGGCAAATACTATAGTACCACAGTTGACACGGTGTAGGACTATAGCAGCACTATGCTCTAGAAAGTGCACTACATTTTGTAGTAGTTGGACAACAGAATATACATATACAGAACCACCACTAACCTCCATTTCTTTTACCAATAACACTTCATGTTTACCTATTCACAAGAGAGAAAAACTAACTTCGCAACGGATTTACATTCAAAGAAGAACCAGTCTAGTATTGTCAGTGAACCCTGCCTTGACACTTCACGGGCAAAATTTAACTTTGACCATGCCATTAAGGTCATGGACATGACCTACTTACGATATATATATAGTCAAAAGTGAGCTCCTGTAGTGATGAAATATTCTCTGCAGCAAAGAACATGATATGGGGGAACCCTTTGGTCATCATGATCCCAATGCACATTCTGTGCATAGATAGAGCCATGGAGGTTTGGTGAGCAACTATGGTTGGTTGATGAATCTTCCAGTATTTTCATACTCAGATGTATCTATCGTGAAGCCCACATTTTTCCATGGTCTGAGAGCAAGGACCTGAAGATCGAGCACCTCCCCTGCAGAGTCGCATGGCCAAGACCAGGGCTCCCCCGCCTCTACCACACTGTCCGACGGCGTGCCGGGGCTTCAACCGCCTAGCCATTGGAGGGCTGCCACTGTCGTGCCGCCGCGGCACCCAAAAGATCCAACCATTTCTCAAAAGAAGACGAGATGTTGGTTTCGACTTGACTTAATATTAGTATGGATCCAATCCAAGTCAACGAACAACCACACGGCACAACTAGCAGTCGGAGAGAATTCATGCTTCCATGAACACAAAGAATTCGTCGCGCATCACCATCCATATCGTAACTCTCTCATGCATCGTTGAGGCGATATACAAAAGAATGTTAACAAGTTTATAGCTTTATGGATAATGTGAATCGTAGGAGGCTACGTGGGATGATAGATAGAGATAAGGTTTGCTTCTTTTTGTCTTTATGCATTTCGATGGGTACTAAAGTATAATGTAATGCTGGGAATTGATAATATATTGCTTTATTAGTTGCAGATTGTTAAAGCTTATGATCTTTATGAGGGAACAGAGAAAAAATATGGTTTCTTACATTGTTGGCCTATTTTGCAGCATGCACCGAAATGGAATGATTGGTTAACTTAAAAAACCAATGCCACATAAGAAAAAGCAAAAATATTACTAAATGCGGAGAGGATTTACCGGCTCCTATTAGCATGGACTCATGTAGCCTAAATGATGAGAATGACAACGATCGATCAGATAGTTCATTGAAAATACCATGTGGTAAGAAGGCGGCGAAGAGAGCTAAAAGTATCCTAGATGAAGATAATAGTCCATTGAGTGATGCTATTGATATAATGTGGTTAAAAAGAATGAAATTGATGCTAATAAAAAGAAGAGAAAACACTATGAACGAGTATACCAACATGACAAGAGATAATAACAATTGAGAAGACCAAGGCTAAAGTATAAAATCAAAGATGTAGAGTTGAAAATAATGGTGGAAGGAGAGAGAATTATGGCTAATAACATAAGTTGCTTGAATGGATAAAGAAAATTGTAATACGAGTCATTGCAATGTGATTTATTAGCTGTCCTAGTGTCTTGAATACTTGGAGTGGTATTTTGACACTATTCCGACTCACCCTGCTGACCTTCAATTCTATGGCATAAAGAATGACACCAATAATATGGAGCACCCTAAAATATGAGAGGCTTTTCATGGACAATTTCAACTTTGAAGTTATAAGGGATTTTTCCTCCATTCTTCACCATCATAACTCTCTCATGCATCATTAGGGTGATATACAAAATAATGCCAACAAGTTTATAGCTTTATGGATGATGTGGAGCGTAGGAGGTTATCTGAGATGATAGATAGAGGTAAGGTTTGCTTCTTTTTGTCTTTGTGCATTTTGAGGAGTACCAAAGTATATTGTAATATTGGGAATTGATAAGATATTGTTCCATTAGTTGCAGATGGTTCAATGTCATGATCTTTATGAGGGAATGAAGAAGAAAAATATGGTTTTTTTGTATTGTTGGTCTCTTTTGCAGTACTCCCTCCAGTTTTCAAAAGGAAGTCATTGTAGAATTGTATCTAAAGTTTCTAAAAAGATGTAGTTTTATATCTTTGTGTGTATTCTGAACATTTTTACCCTTAAAGTAGTACTTCTGGTAACCAATGGTACAAAGAGAGATTATTGAATTTGGTTGCCATGTACCCTATTTAATATAAGCAAACAGGTAAATATACACACTAATTAAACCTTCTTTAGTATCTGAAATCATATCCAAAATGACTTCCTTTTAGAAACTGGAGGGAGTATGCATCAAAATAGAATGATTGGTTGACTTAAAAAACCAATGCCACATAAGAAAAAGCAAAAAGAATATTAGAAAACACATAGAGGATTCACCGGCTCCTATTAGTGTGGACTCATGTAGCCCAAATGATGACAATGAGAGCAATCCATCAGATAGTTCATTGAAAAGACCAGGTAAAAAAGCGACGAAGAGAGCTAAAAGTCCCCTAGATGAAGATAATAGTTAGTTGAGTAATGCTATTGACACAACATGGTTAAAGAAAAATGATATGAATGCTAACAAAAAGAAGAAAAAAAAAGCGTTGTGAACGAGTATAGCAACATGACAAGAGATAATAACAATTGACAAGACCAAGGCTAAAGCATAAAAGCAAAGATGTAGAGTTGAAAAGAATGGTGGAAGGAGAGAGAATTATGGTCAATAACAAAAGTTGCTTGAATGGATAAAGAAAATTATATTACGAGTCATTGCAATGTGAATAATTGGCTATCCTGAATACTTATAGCGATATTTTGATACTATTCTGATTGACCCTGCTGTGGCATAAAGAATGACACCAATAATATAGAGCACACTAAAATATGAGGGGCTTTTCACGGACATTTGTATAGGGTGGAGTGAGGCGGCGTAGGGGTCTAGCCTCCTTCTCATGAGACCCCCCACCTCGAGCGGCAGCTAGCCTGTGACTAGCCACACGCAAGCAAAAGCCAAAAGGCCACATAGTAGCAGCATGCTTTGGCCCACGGCCTATGGGCCTTTCCATGATGCAAAACACATGGGAAACAACAGAAAGATCACATCACAGATAACCTAATTGACACAATGTGAGAAACCAAGGGTGGTTTCGGTGTTTGTGATGAGTGATTGACAGGATTATTTACCCTCTGTTCGAAGGGTACCTCCGAAGGGGCTTCGGAGGTGATACCTCCGAAGGGTGTTCGGAGGTGTGTCACCGGAGTGTGTTCGGTGTTTGCTTGCTGCAGCTGTGCAGCGGAGTGTGCTCGTCGGAGGGGTCCGGCAGTACACGATGATTGGGTTCGTACCGTAGGCTTCGGTATTTTGGGCGGTACACCGGAGTGTGTACCGAAGGATGCTAACCCGGAGAGGTCTCCGGAGTACTGGATACACTTGTCTGCTTGTCGGTGGTGCGCAGGGACTTCGGAGGCGACGGACAGGGTTCGAGCCAGGTGAACTTGGGTCAAGCGGGTGGCTTGATGCCAAGGGAGCGGGAAGCTCCGTCACGGTGGCTGCGAAGGTGGTCCGGGTCGGTCCTCGGGTCGAGGTGCGCCAGGTGAAGGCAGAGAGTGCGGAGTGTGGCTCCGGCTGAAGGTACTCCGAGACAAAGTCCTCGGAGGTGAGGCACTTCGAAGGTACTCCGAATGGAGTGACTTCGGAGTTGGTGGATCAAGTCCTCTGCGGAGGCAAGGAGTTCGAAGTGTGCTCCGGAGGGAGACACTCGAAGGTGGCCCAACGAAGGTCTCAGAAGTCGAGGCGCATCGAAGGCATGGTCCGGGTGAGGCTCGTCGAGGAGTGTGCTCGGAGTGAGACACTGCGACGAAGTGCTCAAGGAATGCTTCATGCGGAGGCCTTGGACGAAGGAGGGACTTCGAAGGGTGGTACTCCGAAGGTGGGCTTCGGAGTGAGGTTGACTTGAGGTGCTTCGGCCATGCATGGCTTCGGTACACGGACGGACGGTGTTCGAGCTCGGAGTAGCTGCGAAGCCGTGGTGATCCACTCCGGAGGTGGTGGTGCGAAGGCCCAAGGGCTTTGACGGCTTCGGCTCAAAACCGTCACTGTATCGAAGGTCTTCTTCGGCGGAGCGAAGGCCAACAGGCTGCAGGCCTCTCGCCGAAGCTTCCGCACCCCTCGCGTGCGAAGGGAGGTTCCAGAAGTCAACACTGTAAAGGCTGACACTGTCTGTTCTGAAAAAGGCTGACACTGTCCCCTCTGCAGCTGACAGAGAAGCCTCCAAAATAAAGGTGGACTACCTTTTGTACCCCTTAGTTCTGTAGAGACAAATCTGTTGTAAACCCTAGGGGTAAAGTAGTCACTTCCTTAGGATGAAGCCGTGGGCTATAAATATGGGGGCTCGGTAGGTAACATTTAACACTTTGAGCATTTACTGTTGAGCTCCTGTAGACAGACCTCGCTGTATTCATTCTGAGTTCAATACATTTTGTGTTCCTTGTTCAAGCGGCGAAGCCCTGCTTCTGTGTGCTTTTGCTTGAGCTCGTATTGCATACTTCGCTAGTTTTAGTTCACCGAAGCCTGTCTTGGCGAAGGGTGTTTTTCCCGCGAAGTGTGCTTTTCAGTGTGCTGTCGCTCTGTGTAACACGAGGCAAGACCTCGCTGCTTACTAGCGAAGCCCTGATCTTTTCCCGTAGTGCTTCTTGTGTCGAAGCCCTTAGCGTGTTCCGTTTTGTGTGCGTGTAGACCTTCGGGTACGAAGCCCAGCACCCGTTGCTGTCGCCAAGTACTTGGTCGAAGTCCTCAGAGGGCTGTCCACTCTTGCGAAGGGTGAAGTGCGAAGCCTGCTCGAAGCACCTCGTGTGCGGAGCCTGCACTGACTTAGCAGAGTAGATTTTCGAGGGTTGTTAGTGGAGCGAAGTCTTCTTGGCTTCGAACTTTTGCTCCTCCGAAGCCTGTGTTCGAAGGTGTCGAAGTACCTCCGAACCAGACCTTCGAAGGTTGTGTTCGAAGCCTGTTCCGCAGAAGACAGAATCAGAACCGAAGGCTAAGTTTTTAGCTCGAAATCTTAAAAGCTCCCATTCACCCCCCCTCTGGTCGCCGTTTCCGGTCCAACAATTGGTATCAGAGCGGGTTAAGATCACCAGTTGACCTTAACCGGTTTTGTGATCTGTTGGCGACATGGATAGAGGCAGTAAAATTCCTCTGTTCGATGGGACAGATTTTGCATACTGGAAGGTGCGCATGGAGGCTTACTTGTTAAGCCAAGGAAATGCAATTTGGGAGATTGTGGACTCACAATACTCCATCCCTGATACCCGCACCACTCAAACCGAAAAAGATCAGTATATTGCCAACTCGAAGGCAAGGAACATTCTGTTCATTGGTTTGAGTCGGAGTGAGTTTGATAGGGTGCAGCACCTTAGGACTGCTAGGGAAATTTGGACAACGCTCACTATCTATCATGAGGGCTGTTGGACCGGAAACGGCGACCAGAGGGGGGGTGAATGGGAGCTTTTAAAATTTCGGGCTAAAAACTTAGCCTTCGGTTCTGTTCTGTCTTCTGCGGAACAGGCTTCGAACGCAACCTTCGAAGGTCTGGTTCGGAGGTACTTCGACACCTTCGAACACAGGCTTCGGAGTGGCAAAAGTTCGAAGCCAAGAAGACTTCGCTCCACTTACAACCCTCGAAAATCTACTCTGCTAAGTCAGTGCAGGCTCCGCACACAGGGTGCTTCGAGCAGGCTTCGCACTTCACCCTTCGCAAGAGTGGACAGCCCTCTGAGGACTTCGACCAAATACTTAGCGACAGCAACTAGTGCTGGGCTTCGTACGCGAAGGTCTACACGCACACGCAAATGGACTATGCTAAGGGCTTCGACACAAGAAGCACTACGGGAAAAGATCAGGGCTTCGCTAGTAAGCAGCGAGGTCTTGCCTCGTGTTACACAGAGCGACAGCACTCTGACAAAACACACCTCGCACGAAAAACAACCTTCGCCTCAACAGGCTTTGGTGCACTAAACTAGCGAAGTATGTAGATCGAGCTCAAGCAAAAAGCACAAGACAAACAGGGCTTCGCCGCTTGAACAAGGAACACTGAAAATGAACTCAGGATGTATTCAATCGAAGTGTGGCTACAGGAGCTCAACAGTAAATGCTCAAAGTGTTAAATGTTACCTACCGAGCCCCCATATTTATAGCCCACGGCTTCATCCTAAGGAAGTGACTACTTTACCCCTAGGGTTTACAACAGATTTGTCTCTACAGAACTAAGGGGTACAAAAGGTAGTCCACCTTTATTTTGGAGGCTTCTCTGTCAGCTGCAGAGGGGACAGTGTCAGCCTTTTTCAGAACAGACAGTGTCAGCCTTTACAGTGTTGACTTCTGGAACCTCCCTTCGCACCGGAGGGTGCGGTAGCTTCGGCGAGAAGCCTGCAGCCTGATGGCCTTCGCTCCGCCGAAGAAGCCCTTCGATACAGTGACGGTTTTGAGCCGAAGCCGTCAAAGCCCTTGGGCCTTCGCACCACCACCTCCGGAGTGGATCACCACGGCTTCGCAGCTACTCCGAGCTCGAACACCGTCCGTCCGTGTACCGAAGCCATGCATGGCCGAAGCACCACAAGTCATCCTCACTCCGAAGCCCACCTTCGGAGTACCACCCTTCGAAGTCCCTCCTTCGTCCAAGGCCTCCGCATGAAGCATTCCATGAGCACTTCGTCGCAGTGTCTCACTCCGAGCACACTCCTCGACGAGCCTCACCCGGACCATGCCTTCGATGCACCTCGACTTCTGAGACCTTCGTCGGGTCACCTTCGAGTGTCTCCCTCCGGAGCACACTTCGAAACCCTTGCCTCCGCAGAGGACTTAGTCCACCAACTCCGAAGTTACTCCATTCGG
Organism: Zizania palustris; assembly: GCA_019279435.1. Lineage (NCBI taxonomy): Eukaryota > Viridiplantae > Streptophyta > Magnoliopsida > Poales > Poaceae > Zizania > Zizania palustris. The sequence continues at coordinate 16,302,778 of JAAALK010000290.1, forward strand.
AGTACCTTCGAAGTGCCTCACCTCCGAGGACTTTGTCTCGGAGTACCTTCAGCCGGAGCCACGCTCCGCACTCTCTGCCTTCACCTGGCACGCCTCGACCCGAGGACCGACCCGGACCACCTTCGCAGCCACCGTGACGGAGCTCCCTGCTCCCCTGGCATCAAGCCACCCGCTTGACCCAAGTTCACCTGGCTCGAACCCTGTCCGTCGCCTCCGAAGTCCCTGCGCACCACAGACAAGCAAACAAGTGTATCCAGTACTCCGGAGACCTCTCCGGGTTAGCAACCTTCGGCACACACTCCGGTGTACCGCCCAAAGTACCGAAGCCTTCGGTACGAACCCAGTCATCGCGTACTGCCGGACCCCTCCGACAGGCACACTCCGCTGCACAGCTGCAGCAAGCAAACACCGAACACACTCCGGTGACACACCTCCGAACACCCTTCGGAGGTACCACCTCCGAAGCCCCTCCGGAGGTACCCTTCGAACAGAGGGTAAAATCCAGTCAATCACTCATCACAAAACACCGAAACCACCCTTGGTTTCTCAATCTCCCCCTTGATGAGTGCATTGACAACCAAATTGAAGTTCAAGAAAATGTAAAAATTTTCAGCACACAAGTGACCATAAAAACTCAGAAAAGAGCCAAAGCATGTCACTTGATAAAAGAAATTTTCTCCCCCTCTATTGAAAGAGTAAAAGCCCCTTCGGCAAATCTCCCCTTTGATAAAAACTCCCCCTGAGTTGAGCAAATTTTTCTCCCCCTTTATGTCAAAAACTCTCCCCTTTTTCGAAATAATGCCTTCTTGCAGCAGAGAACATAGCAAAATCTCTCCGGAATTTCTCCCCCTTTGGCAATGCAAGCATCAAGGAGCATTCAAAAGATGCAAAGCTTCGAAATGAATAGAATTGCAAGGACATATAATGCAAAAATATGCCAAAATTAACACAAAAGATCATGTGCTCAGCTCAATTTAACAATCTGTGAAACAAGATGATGGCATGTGATTTTGTCATTTGAAAGTAAAAGCATCACCACTTAATCAAAGCAGCTAGACATGTGAAGGCAAGGACTGCGCAAAGCTAACAAATTCTACATTAGACAGACAAGTCTTGTTCAAAAGGAGCTGTGAAAGCAAACTTGATGATCAATTAATTTTGTTGTTCTTTTTCTTAATGCCAGGGGTTATTTGTTTGTCCACCTTATACTTTCCAATCAGGCCAAGCCTAGGCATGAAAGCCATCTGAAGCTTAAGGCGGTGATTTTGGCATACACTACACTATTCCAGTTCAGACCAAAGTGCAATGGTAAGCAGTCTAGAATAGAGTAGTGCGACAAACAAACCCTCCTGGATCTTTTCATTGAAATCAGACAAATCATGGATTTTTGATTTTGATTCAGATAAATGAAATATTTTTGGTGAATATCCATGAATAAAGAACACAATTTTTCAAGTTGCAAATTTTAGCATCCAAGGAACAGTGTCTTGCTGTCAAGTAGATAAAAGATAGCTAAAAGCAGTCCAGCCTAAACAAGCTATATACAAGATTGTGCGGTGAGCAAGTTTTGATTTTAGAAAATAAAACATCATGCACAATCAATGTTCCAGACATATTTACAGAGCTGAGCTGTCATGATTTCTTTGAATTAAAAGCAGGCATATAATAGCAAAATATGTAAGTGCAATTCCATACATAATGAGCATATGCAAGACAATTAAAATCAGCTCCCCCTCACAAAATGCCGTAAGGATGACAAATGCCAAGTTCCCCACGCAAGTAAGCAAATCGAGAAGCATCGAGGGGTTTTGTAAAAATATCGGCAAGCTGGTGTTGGGTATCAACATATTGAAGTTCAATATCACCCTTCTCATTGTGATCTCTGAGAAAATGATACCGTACATCAATGTGTTTGGTTCTGGAGTGCTGAACCGGGTTGTTTGCAATACAAATAGCACTAGTGTTATCACAGAAAAGTGGAACACTCTTATAATCTAACCCGAAATCCCGCAAAGTGGAGACCATCCACAAAATCTGAGAGCAACAGCTAGCTGCAGCAACATATTCGGCCTCAGCCGTCGATTGAGCAACACTAGACTGTTTGCGGGAAGACCAGCAAACCAGAGACGTACCCAGAAAATGACAAGTACCAGAGGTACTCTTCCTATCAATTCTACACCCAGCAAAATCCGCATCTGAATAACCTCTAAGACATAAAGACGAAGATGATGAGTACCATATGCCAAATTCAAGGGTGTGTTTGAGATACCTTAGAATGCGCTTAACCGCTTGACGGTGCGAAGCTCGTGGTGAAGCCTGAAAACGAGCGCACAGACATACTGCGAAGTGTATGTCCGGCCTCGTGGCAGTCAAGTAGAGGAGGGAGCCGATCATGCTCCGGAACTCCTTCTGATCTACGGCTTCTCCATCTTCGTCAGGGTCCAATGCTACAGAAGTAGCCATTGGAGTGGCGAGGGGCTTCGCATCGGACATGTCGAACTTCTTGAGCAGGTCCTTGGTGTACTTTGTCTGATGGACAAAAGTACCTTGTTTGCTTTGCTTGATTTGCAAACCAAGGAAAAAGGTGAGTTCACCCATCATTGACATTTCAAACTCCCTGCTCATGGTATCTGCAAACTCGGCAACTAAAGCATGAGAAGAGCCACCAAAGATGATATCATCCACATAAATCTGAACTAGGAGGAAATCTTTGCCATGCTTGAGAGTAAACAAAGTTTTATCAACAGAGCCCATTAAATACCCTCGCTCAAGCAGAAAAGACTTAAGTCTATCATACCACGCCCGAGGGGCCTGCTTGAGTCCATAAAGAGCCTTATGAAGTTTAAGGACTTTATGTGGGTACTTGGGGTTTTCAAAACCAGGGGGTTGTTTTACATAAACATCTTCACCTATGAAGCCATTAAGAAAAGCACTTTTGACATCCATTTGATAGAGTTTGAATCCCCGGGATGTCGCAAAGGCAAGCAAAATCCTAATGGCCTCAAGGCGAGCAACAGGTGCAAAGGTTTCAGTAAAATCAATCCCTTCTAGTTGAGAAAAGCCCTGAGCTACAAGTCTAGCCTTATTTCTAACAATTGTTCCATCCTCCCCTTGTTTATTTTTAAAAATCCATTTAGTTCCAATGAAATGAACATTTGGTGGAGGATCAACTAAAGTCCAGACTTGGTTTCTCTCAAAATTTTCAAGCTCTTCATGCATGGCATTGATCCAACTAGAATCAGAAAGTGCATGACTAACATCTAAGGCTCGAAAGAAGCAACAAAAGCAGCATTAGTGAAATGGGCATGGAACGAGTTACCCTTTGATCAAGCTCACCAATGATCTGCTCGGGAGGGTGCATCCTTTGGACATGATGTGGAGCCTCGCGGCGGGATGCAGTCTCCCCCTCAACTTGTGCGTTGGAGTGGTCCAAGATGACCGATGTTGAGGTAGTCAGCTTCGGGACCTCGTGCCGAAGTAGTAGAAGCGGGGTCAGCTTCGGGGGTTGACGTCGAGGGTAGTAGGGGATCATCCTCGAATTCTCCGGGATCTTCGTCTTCGAATAAGGTCTGTTCCATGTCGTGTTCATTTGCCTGTTCAAGAGCAGAACTAACAGAGGGGGTTGATTCATCAAAAGTCACATCACATGACTCGATGACAGTGTTAGTCTCTAAATTATAAACACGATAAGAATGACCATGAGTAGTATAACCCAAAAAGATCCCAGTCAGAAGATCGCGACTCAAATTTATCCAAGTTACCACGTTTTAGGATAAAGCAGCGACAGCCAAAAACTCGAAGATGAGTAACCTTGGGCTGTCTCCCAAAACGCAGCTCATAAGATGTCAAATTTAAAATTGAGCGCAAGAAAATTCGGTTTGAGATGTAGCAAGCAGTGTTCATGGCCTCAGCCCAGAATTTTCTAGGAGTCCTATGCTCATCAAGCATCGTCCTAGCCATCTCAACCAAAGTGCGGTTTTTCCTCTCAACAACACCATTTCTGTTGAGGTAACCCGCGGAGCAGAGAATTGATGTTCTATGCCATGCTCCATGCAAAAGTCAACAAAGAGACTATTTTTGAACTCGGTGCCATTATCGCTTCGAATGAATTTTAATGCACCAGGGAGTTCAGTGAAAAGTCTCAAAGCCAAGCTCCGAAAGTGTGAAAACACTTCATCCTTGCTGGCAAGAAAGAAGACCCAAGAGTAGCGAGAGAAATCGTCGACAATAACAAGTACATACCACTTGCCGCCTAAAGAACTAACCCGAGAAGGACCTACAGTGTCCATATGGAGAAGTTCTCCGGGCTGTTCAGTCATCACTGTGGTGACTGGCGAATGCGAAGCGGCAATCATTTTTCCATGTCGACACGGAGCGCAAACTAAATTCTTCTCAAACTTGAGCTTGGGCAATCCTCGGATCAAACCTAGGGCGCTCAGACGAGCAAGTAACTCAAAGCTCATATGCCCTAGTCTCCTATGCCACTTCCAAAGCTCAGAAGTCGAATGTGCAACAAGACAATGAGAAGAACCAGACGACTCTGAAAAATCAGCTCCAAAAACTCTCCCAACCCTAAAGATCTTACACACCACAACGCCATCAGAATTGAGCACTTGCGAAGTATCGCGATGAAATCGCACTTCGAAGCCCTCATCAAGCAACTGAGATACAGACAGCAAATTGTATCCCAGGTTCTCAACCAAAGCAACATCTTTGAGAGTGAAGTTTGAATTAATCCTTACCACACCTTTACCTTTCACTCTACTCCTTCGATTGTTTCCGAAGGTGATATGTTCCCTTTGCTTGGTTGTTGTGAGGCTGGAGAACCAGTTTGTATCTCCGGTCATGTGGCGCGAACAACCGGAGTCCATGATCCACGTGCCCTCCAAGCCTCGACCTGTCGCCTACACATGATAAGAACGCCTCGATCGCTCAGTGCTGGGGTGAGTAAAATAATGACGAGGCATCCAGCACTGAGTGACACGAGTAGTAGGCACAGTAAAAGCAGACGGTCTACGCACATAATAATCAGAATGATGCAAAGTGCGAGGTCTACCTACATGCAAAGAACGCAAAGCATGTCGAGGTCTCCTACTCTGACGAGGTACAAAGCTACTCGCTCGAGGTCTACCACCATATGGAACATGGTGAACACCTCGAGGAGCAAAACCTCTCCGAGAAGCACGAGGAGCCTCGAAAACAGGACGAGAGTAATACTCAGACTCATGCATACCTAAAGATGGGTAATGCATGTCCTGATAGCTCATCGCCTGAGCACGTCGCTCATCCTTGATGCGACGGAAACAGAAACCAATCAAATGACCCGCCCGCTGACAATAAGAACAATGAAACACTCTCCTGGGGGCACTCTCATGGGTCACAGGAGCAACTCTCACAGGCTCCTTGGGTTTCTTCACAGTGGTTTTCTTGAGAAGATTTTTCTTGGCAGGAGGAGTGGTTTTCTTTGGTGGATGGGTAGGCTTTTTGGCTGATGGGGTGTCCAACAGAGCTCTTCTTTCTCTAGGGTGGTGGGAGAGGTGAAAACAGTTTTGGTCTTACTGTCTGAAGCTATCCTCTCAAAACCCAAACCTAGAGCTACCCCGGCTCTGTCAGCACACAACTTGGTCTTAGCCAAGAGCAAATCCATCCTACCCTTCCCTTCAGTGCATTTATTTACCACAGAAAGAAGGTATTCATTTTCTGACATAAGGTTCTCAGCTCGCTCTCTGACAGTGCCTAGCTGGTCCTTAAGGGTGATGCAAGTGTCACAAACAGGTTGCACATCCTTAGAACTACCGGCCCTCTCCAATCTAGCCTCCAAGTCATGAACATGCTTATCACGTAAAGAAATGCTATCGCGTAATAAAGAGCAGTTCATGCAATCAATAATATCATGAGGTCTAGAATCCACCTCCAAAAGCTGCTTCTGTGCAGTCTCAAGCTCAGAAAGAGTTTGAGCATGAACAGAACGCAACTGAGCAAGCTCACCCATGACAACAGAACATGATTCACATTCAGCATCATCAAATTTAGACTTAAGCATGGCATATTCAGTAGAAATATTTTCTAGCCTAAGTCTAAGGTCTTTTCTTTCTCTAGCGGCTTGCACAAGCAATCTATCCTGACCAAGCACAACTTCATTCAGCTCATCTAATTTAATTAGTAGCTGGTCAGATGAGAGGTTTACCTCAGATGAGTCAAGCTCATCGCCGCTGTGATCGCTGTCGGCCATGAAGCAAAGGCCGGTGAAGTCACGTCCCTTCTTATCCTTCTTGTCCTCCTTCCTTGGGGACTCCTCCTCCTCAGAGCTCGACTCCTCAGTTGAGGATGTGTCGATGTCGCTGAGAGCAGCAACAAAAGCTCTGGAAGCGGCCTTGGCTACTTTCTTAGCCATCTTGCCGCGCTTGCCCTTCACAAAGGGCTTCCTCTCCTTTTTGTGGAATTTGGGGCGGTCACTCTCATCTCTCTTTTTGACCTTGGGGCAATTGGCCTTAATGTGAGAGGTGTCGCCACATTCATAACATCCACTAAAACCACTTCTCCTCTGATCCCGTCTCTCATGATGAAAGCGGGTGAACCTCCGGGCAATGAGAGCAAGCTCATCATCAGCTAGAGTATCCACCTGCTCCTTTGTGACAGAGACCAGGGAGGACAAAGCAAAACCATCTGCAAGAACACAAGTGCCTGATGTGCTTGGTTCTGCAGTGGTGCCACGGCTAGTGCTAGAAACCAATGCCAATGGCTGTGGCAAAGAGCTTCTGTGCACTGCAAGAGATGCCTTGGCAATCTCTGTGGACTTCAGCTTGCTAAAAAGTTCGTCACAGGTCAAAGTGTCATAGCCTGTGGACTCCTCAATGCTGGATATCTTTACTTCCCATATGCTACGGTCAAGAGCATAGAGAAGCTTGATAGCCCTATCGTGATCACTGTAAGCAAGCGTCCCGTTGGATCGCAAGTTACTCACTATAGCATCAAAGCGCGAAAACATGGCATCTATAGATTCACCAGGTGCCTGCACAAACAGCTGATACTGTTGGTTGTAGGTGCTTTGGCGCCTGGCCTTAATCTGAGTAGAGCCCTCATGATAAATAGTGAGCGTTGTCCAAATTTCCCTAGCAGTCCTAAGGTGCTGCACCCTATCGAACTCACTCCGACTCAAACCAATGAACAATATGTTCCTTGCCTTCGAGTTGGCAATATACTGATCCTTTTCGGTTTGAGTGGTGCGGGTATCAGGGATGGAGTATTGTGAGTCCACAATCTCCCAAATTGCATTTCCTTGGCTTAACAAGTAAGCCTCCATGCGCACCTTCCAGTATGCAAAATCTGTCCCATCGAACAGAGGAATTTTACTGCCTCTATCCATGTCGCCAACAGATCACAAAACCGGTTAAGGTCAACTGGTGATCTTAACCCGCTCTGATACCAATTGTTGGACCGGAAACGGCGACCAGAGGGGGGGTGAATGGGAGCTTTTAAAATTTCGGGCTAAAAACTTAGCCTTCGGTTCTGTTCTGTCTTCTGCGGAACAGGCTTCGAACGCAACCTTCGAAGGTCTGGTTCGGAGGTACTTCGACACCTTCGAACACAGGCTTCGGAGTGGCAAAAGTTCGAAGCCAAGAAGACTTCGCTCCACTTACAACCCTCGAAAATCTACTCTGCTAAGTCAGTGCAGGCTCCGCACACAGGGTGCTTCGAGCAGGCTTCGCACTTCACCCTTCGCAAGAGTGGACAGCCCTCTGAGGACTTCGACCAAATACTTAGCGACAGCAACTAGTGCTGGGCTTCGTACGCGAAGGTCTACACGCACACGCAAATGGACTATGCTAAGGGCTTCGACACAAGAAGCACTACGGGAAAAGATCAGGGCTTCGCTAGTAAGCAGCGAGGTCTTGCCTCGTGTTACACAGAGCGACAGCACTCTGACAAAACACACCTCGCACGAAAAACAACCTTCGCCTCAACAGGCTTTGGTGCACTAAACTAGCGAAGTATGTAGATCGAGCTCAAGCAAAAAGCACAAGACAAACAGGGCTTCGCCGCTTGAACAAGGAACACTGAAAATGAACTCAGGATGTATTCAATCGAAGTGTGGCTACAGGAGCTCAACAGTAAATGCTCAAAGTGTTAAATGTTACCTACCGAGCCCCCATATTTATAGCCCACGGCTTCATCCTAAGGAAGTGACTACTTTACCCCTAGGGTTTACAACAGATTTGTCTCTACAGAACTAAGGGGTACAAAAGGTAGTCCACCTTTATTTTGGAGGCTTCTCTGTCAGCTGCAGAGGGGACAGTGTCAGCCTTTTTCAGAACAGACAGTGTCAGCCTTTACAGTGTTGACTTCTGGAACCTCCCTTCGCACCGGAGGGTGCGGTAGCTTCGGCGAGAAGCCTGCAGCCTGATGGCCTTCGCTCCGCCGAAGAAGCCCTTCGATACAGTGACGGTTTTGAGCCGAAGCCGTCAAAGCCCTTGGGCCTTCGCACCACCACCTCCGGAGTGGATCACCACGGCTTCGCAGCTACTCCGAGCTCGAACACCGTCCGTCCGTGTACCGAAGCCATGCATGGCCGAAGCACCACAAGTCATCCTCACTCCGAAGCCCACCTTCGGAGTACCACCCTTCGAAGTCCCTCCTTCGTCCAAGGCCTCCGCATGAAGCATTCCATGAGCACTTCGTCGCAGTGTCTCACTCCGAGCACACTCCTCGACGAGCCTCACCCGGACCATGCCTTCGATGCACCTCGACTTCTGAGACCTTCGTCGGGTCACCTTCGAGTGTCTCCCTCCGGAGCACACTTCGAAACCCTTGCCTCCGCAGAGGACTTAGTCCACCAACTCCGAAGTTACTCCATTCGGAGTACCTTCGAAGTGCCTCACCTCCGAGGACTTTGTCTCGGAGTACCTTCAGCCGGAGCCACGCTCCGCACTCTCTGCCTTCACCTGGCACGCCTCGACCCGAGGACCGACCCGGACCACCTTCGCAGCCACCGTGACGGAGCTCCCTGCTCCCCTGGCATCAAGCCACCCGCTTGACCCAAGTTCACCTGGCTCGAACCCTGTCCGTCGCCTCCGAAGTCCCTGCGCACCACAGACAAGCAAACAAGTGTATCCAGTACTCCGGAGACCTCTCCGGGTTAGCAACCTTCGGCACACACTCCGGTGTACCGCCCAAAGTACCGAAGCCTTCGGTACGAACCCAGTCATCGCGTACTGCCGGACCCCTCCGACAGGCACACTCCGCTGCACAGCTGCAGCAAGCAAACACCGAACACACTCCGGTGACACACCTCCGAACACCCTTCGGAGGTACCACCTCCGAAGCCCCTCCGGAGGTACCCTTCGAACAGAGGGTAAAATCCAGTCAATCACTCATCACAAAACACCGAAACCACCCTTGGTTTCTCAAGGGCTCTACTCAGATTAAGGCCAGGCGCCAAAGCACCTACAACCAACAGTATCAGCTGTTTGTGCAGGCACCTGGTGAATCTATAGATGCCATGTTTTCGCGCTTTGATGCTATAGTGAGTAACTTGCGATCCAACGGGACGCTTGCTTACAGTGATCACGATAGGGCTATCAAGCTTCTCTATGCTCTTGACCGTAGCATATGGGAGGTGAAGATATCCAGCATTGAGGAGTCCACAGGCTATGACACATTGTCCTGTGACGAACTCTTTAGCAAGCTGAAGTCCACAGAGATTGCCAAGGCATCTCTTGCAGTGCACAGAAGCTCTTTGCCACAGCCATTGGCATTGGTTTCTAGCACTAGCCGTGGCACCACTGCAGAACCAGGCACATCAGGCACTTGTGTTCTTGCAGATGGTTTTGCTTTGTCCTCCCTGGTCTCCGTCACAAAGGAGCAGGTGGATACTCTAGCTGATGATGAGCTTGCTCTCATTGCCCGGAGGTTCACCCGCTTTCATCATGAGAGACGGGATCAGAGGAGAAGTGGTTTTAGTGGCTGCTATGAATGCGGCGACACCTCTCACATTAAGGCCAATTGCCCCAAGGTCAAAAAGAGAGATGAGAGTGACCGCCCTAAATACCACAAGAAGGAGAGGAAACCCTTTGTGAAGGGCAAGCGCGGCAAGATGGCTAAAAAGGTAGCCAAGGCCGCTTCCAGAGCATTTGTTGCTGCTCTCAGCGACATCGACACATCCTCAACTGAGGAGTCGAGCTCTGAGGAGGAGGAGTCCCCAAGGAAGGAGGACAAGAAGGACAAGAAGGGACGTGACTTCACCGGCCTTTGCTTCATGGCCGACAGCGATCACAGCGGCGATGAGCTTGACTCATCTGAGGTAAACCTATCATCTGACCAGCTTCTAATTAAATTAGATGAGCTGAATGAAGTTGTGCTAGGTCAGGATAGATTGCTTGTGCAAGCCGCTAGAGAAAGAAAAGACCTTAGACTTAGGCTAGAATCTGTATCTACTGAATATGCCATGCTTAAGTCTAAATATGATGATGCTGAATGTGAATCATGTTCTGTTGTCATGAGTGAGCTTGCTCAGTTGCGTTCTGTTCATGCTCAAACTCTTTCTGAGCTTGAGACTGCACAGAAGCAGCTTTTGGAGGTGGATTCTAGACCTCATGATATTATTGATTGCATGAACTGCTCTTTATTACGCGATAGCATTAATTTACGTGATAAGCATGTTCATGATTTGGAGGCTAGATTGGAGAGGGCCGGTAGTTCTAAGGATGTGCAACCTGTTTGTGACACTTGCATCACCCTTAAGGACCAGCTAGGCACTGTCAGAGAGCGAGCTGAAAACCTCATGACCGAAAATGAATACCTTCTTTCTGTGGTGAATAAATGCACTGAAGGGAAGGGTAGGATGGATTTGCTCTTGGCCAAGACCAAGTTGTGTGCTGACAGAGCCGGGGTAGCTCTAGGTTTGGGTTTTGAGAGGATAGCTTCAGACAGTAAGACCAAGACTGTTTTTACCTCTCCTACCACCCTAGAGAAAGAGAGAGCTCTGTTGGATACCCCATCAGCCAAAAAGCCTACCCATCCACCAAAGAAAACCACTCCTCCTACCAAGAAAAATCCTCCCAAGAAAGCCACTCAGAAGAAACCCAAGGAGCCTGTGAGAGTTGCTCCTGTGACCCATGAGAGTGCCCCCAGGAGAGTGTTTCATTGTTCTTATTGTCAGCGGGCGGGTCATTTGATTGGTTTCTGTTTCCGTCGCATCAAGGATGAGCGACGTGCACAGGCGATGAGCTACCAGGACATGCATTACCCATCTTTAGGTATGCATGAGTCTGAGTATTACTCTCGTCCTGTTTTCGAGGCTCCTCGTGCTTCTCGGAGAGGTTTTGCTCCTCGAGGTGTTCACCATGTTTCATATGGTGGTAGACCTCGGGCGAGTAGTTTTGTACCTCGTCAGAGTAGGAGACCTCGTCATGCTTTGCGTTCTTTGCATGTAGGTAGACCTCGCACTTTGCATCATTCTGATTATTATGTGCGTAGACCGTCTGCTTTTACTGTGCCTACTACTCGTGTCACTCAGTGCTGGATGCCTCGTCATTATTTTACTCACCCCAGCACTGAGCGATCGAGGCGTTCTTATCATGTGTAGGCGACAGGTCGAGGCTTGGAGGGCACGTGGATCATGGACTCCGGTTGTTCGCGCCACATGACCGGAGATGCAAACTGGTTCTCCAGCCTCACAACAACCAAGCAAAGGGAACATATCACCTTCGGAAACAATCGAAGGAGTAGAGTGAAAGGTAAAGGTGTGGTAAGAATAATGCGAACTTCACTCTCAAAGATGTTGCTTTGGTTGAGAACCTGGGATACAATTTGCTGTCTGTATCTCAGTTGCTTGATGAGGGCTTCGAAGTGCGATTTCATCGCGATACTTCGCAAGTGCTCAATTCTGATGGCGTTGTGGTGTGTAAGATCTTTAGAGTTGGGAGAGTTTTTGGAGCTGATTTTTCAGAGTCGTCTGGTTCTTCTCATTGTCTTGTTGCACATTCGACTTCTGAGCTTTGGAAGTGGCATAGGAGACTAGGGCATATGAGCTTTGAGTTGCTCGCTCGTCTGAGCGCCCTAGGTCTGATCCGAGGATTGCCCAAGCTCAAGTTTGAGAAGAATTTAGTTTGCGCTCCTTGTCGACATGGTAAAATGATTGCCGCTTCGCATTCGCCAGTCACCACGGTGATGACTGAACAGCCCGGAGAACTTCTCCATATGGACACTGTAGGTCCTTCTCGGGTTAGTTCTTTAGGCGGCAAGTGGTATGTACTTGTTATTGTCGACGATTTCTCTCGCTACTCTTGGGTCTTCTTTCTTGCCAGCAAGGATGAAGTGTTTTCACACTTTCGGAGCTTGGCTTTGAGACTTTTTACTGAACTCCCTGGTGCATTAAAATTCATTCGAAGCGATAATGGCACCGAGTTCAAAAATAGTCTCTTTGTTGACTTTTGCATGGAGCATGGCATAGAACATCAATTCTCTGCTCCGCGGGTTCCTCAACAAAATGGTGTTGTTGAGAGGAAAAACCGCACTTTGGTTGAGATGGCTAGGACGATGCTTGATGAGCATAGGACTCCTAGAAAATTCTGGGCTGAGGCCATGAACACAGCATGTTACATCTCAAACCGAATTTTCTTGCGCTCAATTTTAAATTTGACATCTTATGAGCTGCGTTTTGGGAGACAGCCCAAGGTTACTCATCTTCGAGTTTTTGGCTGTCGCTGCTTCATCCTAAAACGTGGAAATTTGGATAAATTTGAGTCGCGATCTTCTGACGGGATCTTTTTGGGTTATACTACTCATGGTCATTCTTATCGTGTTTATAATTTGGAAACTAACACTGTCATCGAGTCATGTGATGTGACTTTTGATGAATCAACCCCCTCTGTTAGTTCTGCATTTGAACAGGCAAATGAACACGACATGGAACAGACCTTATTTGAAGAAGAAGATCCCGGAGAATTCGAGGATGATCCCCTACTACCCTCGACATCAACCCCCGAAGCTGACCCCGCTTCTACTACTTCGGCACGAGGTCCCGAAGCAACTACCTCGACATCGGTCATCTTGGACCACTCCAACGCACAAGTTGAGGGGGAGACTGCATCCCGCCGCGAGGCTCCACATCATGTTCAAAGGATGCACCCTCCCGAGCAGATCATTGGTGAGCTTGATCAAAGGGTAACTCGTTCTCATGCCCATTTCACTAATGCTGCTTTTGTTGCTTCTTTCGAGCCTTTAGATGTTAGTCATGCACTTTCTGATTCTAGTTGGATCAATGCCATGCATGAAGAGCTTGAGAATTTTGAAAGAAACCAAGTCTGGACTTTAGTTGATCCTCCACCAAATGTTCATTTCATTGGAACAAAATGGATTTTCAAAAATAAACAAGGGGAGGATGGAACAATTGTTAGAAATAAGGCTAGACTAGTAGCTCAGGGCTTTTCTCAACTAGAAGGGATTGATTTTACTGAAACTTTTGCACCTGTTGCTCGCCTTGAGGCCATTAGGATTTTGCTTGCCTTTGCGACATCCCGGGGATTCAAACTCTATCAAATGGATGTCAAAAGTGCTTTTCTTAATGGCTTCATAGGCGAAGATGTTTATGTAAAACAACCCCCTGGTTTTGAAAACCCCAAGTACCCACATAAAGTCCTTAAACTTCATAAGGCTCTTTATGGACTCAAGCAGGCCCCTCGGGCTTGGTATGATAGACTGAAGTCTTTTCTGCTTGAGCGAGGGTATTTGATGGGCTCTGTTGATAAAACTTTGTTTACTCTCAAGCATGGCAAAGATTTCCTTCTAGTGCAGATTTATGTGGATGATATCATCTTTGGTGGCTCTTCTCATGCTTTGGTTGCCGAGTTTGCAGATACCATGAGCAGGGAGTTTGAAATGTCGATGATGGGTGAACTCACCTTTTTCCTTGGTTTGCAAATCAAGCAAAGCAAACAAGGTACTTTTGTCCACCAGACAAAGTACACCAAGGACCTGCTCAAGAAGTTCGTCATGTCCGATGCGAAGCCCCTCGCCACTCCAATGGCTACTTCTGTAGCATTGGACCCTGACGAAGATGGAGAAGCCGTAGATCAGAAGGAGTTCCGAAGCATGATCGGTTCCCTCCTCTATTTGACTGCCACGAGGCCGGACATACACTTCGCTGTGTGTCTGTGCGCTCGTTTTCAGGCTTCACCACGAGCTTCGCACCGCCAAGCGGTTAAGCGCATTCTAAGGTATCTCAAACACACCCTTGAATTTGGCATATGGTACTCATCGTCTTCATCTTTATGTCTTAGAGGTTACTCAGATGCGGATTTTGCTGGGTGTAGAATTGATAGGAAGAGTACCTCTGGTACTTGTCATTTTCTGGGTACGTCTCTGGTTTGCTGGTCTTCCCGCAAACAGTCTAGTGTTGCTCAATCGACGGCTGAGGCCGAATATGTTGCTGCAGCTAGCTGTTGCTCTCAGATTTTGTGGATGGTTTCCACTTTGCGGGATTTCGGGTTAGATTATAAGAGTGTTCCACTTTTTGTGATAACACTAGTGCTATTTGTATTGCAAACAACCCGGTTCAGCACTCCAGAACCAAACACATTGATGTACGGTATCATTTTCTCAGAGATCACAATGAGAAGGGTGATATTGAACTTCAATATGTTGATACCCAACACCAGCTTGCCGATATTTTTACAAAACCCCTCGATGCTTCTCGATTTGCTTACTTGCGTGGGGAACTTGGCATTTGTCATCCCTATGGCATTTTGTGAGGGGGAGCTGATTTTAATTGTCTTGCATATGCTCATTATGTGTGAAATTGCATTTACATATTTTGCTATTATATGCCGGCTTTTAATTCAAAGAAATCATGACAGCTCAGCTCTGTGAAATATGTCTGGAACATTGATTGTGCATGATGTTTTATTTTCTAAAAATCAAAACTTGCTCACCGCACAATCTTGTATATAGCTTGTTTAGGCTGGACTGCTTTTAGCTATCTTTTATCTACTTGACAGCAAGACACTGTTCCTTGGATGCTAAAATTTGCAACTTGAAAAATTGTGTTCTTTATTCATGGATATTCACCAAAATATTTCATTTATCTGAATCAAAATCAAAAATCCATGATTTGTCTGGTTTAAATAAAAAGATCCAGGAGGGTTTGTTTGTCGCACTACTCTATTCTAGACTGCTTACCATTGCACTTTGGTCTGAACTGGAATAGTGTAGTGTATGCCAAAATCACCGCCTTAAGCTTCAGATGGCTTTCATGCCTAGGCTTGGCCTGATTGGAAAGTATAAGGTGGACAAACAAATAACCCCTGGCATTAAGAAAAGAACAACAAATTTAATGGCTCATCAAGTTTGCTTTCAAAGCTTCTTTTGAACAAGAATTGTCTGTCTAGGGTAGAATTTGTTAGCTTTGCGCAGTCCTTGCCTTTCATGTCTAGCTACTGTGATTTAGTGGTGATGCTTTTACTTCAAAAATGACAAAATCACATGCCATCATCTTGTTTCACAGATTGATAAATTGAGCTGAGCCCATGATCATTTGTGTTAATTTTGGCATATTTTTGCATTATATGTCTTTGCAATTCTATTCATTTCAAAAGCTTTGCATCTTTTGAATGCTCCTTGATGCTTGCATTGCCAAAGGGGGAGAGGTTTGCTATGTTCTCTGCCGCAAGAAGGCATGATTTTGAAAGGGGGAGAGTTTTTGACATAAAGGGGGAGAAAAATTTGCTTAACTCAGGGGGAGTTCTTATCAAGGGGAGATTTGCCAAAGGGCTTTTACTCTTTTGAGAAAGGGGGAGAAAAATTCTTTTATCAAGTGACATGCTTTGGCTCTTTTCTGAGTTTTTATGGTCACTTGTGTGCTAAAAGCTTTTCATTTTTCTTGAACTTCAATTTGGTTGTCAATGCACTCATCAAGGGGGAGATTGAGAAACCAAGGGTGGTTTCGGTGTTTGTGATGAGTGATTGACAGGATTATTTACCCTCTGTTCGAAGGGTACCTCCGAAGGGGCTTCGGAGGTGATACCTCCGAAGGGTGTTCGGAGGTGTGTCACCGGAGTGTGTTCGGTGTTTGCTTGCTGCAGCTGTGCAGCGGAGTGTGCTCGTCGGAGGGGTCCGGCAGTACACGATGATTGGGTTCGTACCGTAGGCTTCGGTATTTTGGGCGGTACACCGGAGTGTGTACCGAAGGATGCTAACCCGGAGAGGTCTCCGGAGTACTGGATACACTTGTCTGCTTGTCGGTGGTGCGCAGGGACTTCGGAGGCGACGGACAGGGTTCGAGCCAGGTGAACTTGGGTCAAGCGGGTGGCTTGATGCCAAGGGAGCGGGAAGCTCCGTCACGGTGGCTGCGAAGGTGGTCCGGGTCGGTCCTCGGGTCGAGGTGCGCCAGGTGAAGGCAGAGAGTGCGGAGTGTGGCTCCGGCTGAAGGTACTCCGAGACAAAGTCCTCGGAGGTGAGGCACTTCGAAGGTACTCCGAATGGAGTGACTTCGGAGTTGGTGGATCAAGTCCTCTGCGGAGGCAAGGAGTTCGAAGTGTGCTCCGGAGGGAGACACTCGAAGGTGGCCCAACGAAGGTCTCAGAAGTCGAGGCGCATCGAAGGCATGGTCCGGGTGAGGCTCGTCGAGGAGTGTGCTCGGAGTGAGACACTGCGACGAAGTGCTCAAGGAATGCTTCATGCGGAGGCCTTGGACGAAGGAGGGACTTCGAAGGGTGGTACTCCGAAGGTGGGCTTCGGAGTGAGGTTGACTTGAGGTGCTTCGGCCATGCATGGCTTCGGTACACGGACGGACGGTGTTCGAGCTCGGAGTAGCTGCGAAGCCGTGGTGATCCACTCCGGAGGTGGTGGTGCGAAGGCCCAAGGGCTTTGACGGCTTCGGCTCAAAACCGTCACTGTATCGAAGGTCTTCTTCGGCGGAGCGAAGGCCAACAGGCTGCAGGCCTCTCGCCGAAGCTTCCGCACCCCTCGCGTGCGAAGGGAGGTTCCAGAAGTCAACACTGTAAAGGCTGACACTGTCTGTTCTGAAAAAGGCTGACACTGTCCCCTCTGCAGCTGACAGAGAAGCCTCCAAAATAAAGGTGGACTACCTTTTGTACCCCTTAGTTCTGTAGAGACAAATCTGTTGTAAACCCTAGGGGTAAAGTAGTCACTTCCTTAGGATGAAGCCGTGGGCTATAAATATGGGGGCTCGGTAGGTAACATTTAACACTTTGAGCATTTACTGTTGAGCTCCTGTAGACAGACCTCGCTGTATTCATTCTGAGTTCAATACATTTTGTGTTCCTTGTTCAAGCGGCGAAGCCCTGCTTCTGTGTGCTTTTGCTTGAGCTCGTATTGCATACTTCGCTAGTTTTAGTTCACCGAAGCCTGTCTTGGCGAAGGGTGTTTTTCCCGCGAAGTGTGCTTTTCAGTGTGCTGTCGCTCTGTGTAACACGAGGCAAGACCTCGCTGCTTACTAGCGAAGCCCTGATCTTTTCCCGTAGTGCTTCTTGTGTCGAAGCCCTTAGCGTGTTCCGTTTTGTGTGCGTGTAGACCTTCGGGTACGAAGCCCAGCACCCGTTGCTGTCGCCAAGTACTTGGTCGAAGTCCTCAGAGGGCTGTCCACTCTTGCGAAGGGTGAAGTGCGAAGCCTGCTCGAAGCACCTCGTGTGCGGAGCCTGCACTGACTTAGCAGAGTAGATTTTCGAGGGTTGTTAGTGGAGCGAAGTCTTCTTGGCTTCGAACTTTTGCTCCTCCGAAGCCTGTGTTCGAAGGTGTCGAAGTACCTCCGAACCAGACCTTCGAAGGTTGTGTTCGAAGCCTGTTCCGCAGAAGACAGAATCAGAACCGAAGGCTAAGTTTTTAGCTCGAAATCTTAAAAGCTCCCATTCACCCCCCCTCTGGTCGCCGTTTCCGGTCCAACACAATGATTTCAATCTGGCGTCTGCTAAAAAGGCGATTGAAGAAGGCTGCAGCGCTGCCATGCCGGCGCTCAACGGCCACACAGAGCCACCGCCCAACAGTGACCGTCATCTTCACCCTGTTTTTTGGCTTCGATATGCTATATTATTTGCTGCCATAATTAATTAGTGATATATCATAATCTAGATTATTTTTTAATTACAATTTTGATAGCAACTAGTTATTGACTTGTTTAATATTTGAAAAGGTTAAGAACAATCGATAGTTTTTTAAGCAAGTTAGAACTAATTACTATGATATTGATCAATTTTTTATCATAAAACATATCTTTACTATTATAAAGTGTGAGTTTTGTCTTTCTGTCTCCCAATAGTTTGACCGTGTGCAGTGCGTTTTGGGCCACGTGTTTTGGCCCAACATGCCCCATGCGCTCAACGCCATCGCTACACCCACGTTTCCCCCTCCCTCCACTCCATGTGCACTCAACCACCGCCATGCGCACTACAACTGCCCTACCAATCTCATCATGTCTTCCTCCCCTTCACGACGCACACACCTAGACACAACCGGCTCTCGCATGTGTCTTCAGGCTGCACGGTTAGGTAGTCACACGAGCGGCGCTGGCAGAGCACGAGTTCCGCCGCCTCGGCCTCCTCCCCGGTGACTACGTCATAATCTAAGGGCCTATTTGGGACTACTCCACTCCACCAAATTTTGCTCCACTACACGAAATCCACTTAGAATCAGATCCACAGTGGAGTTGTTGCTTCACTGTGGAGTACTTACACCTGTTTTGCTTGCAGAGTGGATCCAAATTCAGAAATTATAGAATTTTGTAGTAATGTACTATTTTACCCATGAATTGTATTACACTTTATTTGTTGATATACCTTAATGTAATTATACTTTAATAATAATATTTTATATTTTTAATCATAAATAATTTATAATACTCAAGTAGTCCATCTTAGCATTGAGCTCAACAAATCCATCAAACGTTAGTAGAAATTTGATATTAGCATGGTAAAGATTAGTTGAGTGGTAGCATCAAGTTAATGATCAAAGTAAAACGAGATTGCATTACAATAATAAAGTTTTATATTTTAATCAAAAATAATTCATAATACTCAAGTAGTTCACAAATCTTTGTGTAGTAACACGATATAATAATTCCAATGTAGAGAAACTGCTGTCGCTAACTCATCACGAAATACATCCATTGTTGGAGCATTTGCCATTGAAGTCGACCCATCAGACTGAACTAGATATATAGAATATCTTTCTGGTATTGTAGGGATATAATTAGGATCACGATCAACCCGAGCAAAGTCTAAGTCCTCACTAGTGTGTTCACTAATGAAATTATGAAAGACCATACATGCAACAACAATCATTTTCTGCTTATGCGTTGGGTACACTGGTATCTTGAAGAGAATTTGCCACATCATTTTTAGCACTCCGAATGACCGCTCAATAACATTGAGGATAGATGAGTGAATACAATTGAATCTTTCCTTAGGAGTCTTAGGCTCCATACCTCTATGTCATTCTGGAATATGATACCTCTCACCTTTGTAAGGGGCTAGATATCCCGGTCGATTTGGATACCCCTCATCAACAACATAATATTTACCTACAAAGTAGAGACATTTGTTAAACCAAATTATAATGTTTTATTTGTTTGATAATGTAGTAATGAACAACATACCTTGGGGAGGATGTGGGAATATTTTTTCATCAACTCTTAGTGCATTGTATAATACACTAGTATCATGCATAGATCCTGGTTGTCCCGTTGATACATATGTAAACCTCATGTTAAAGTCACAAACTGCTAGGATATTCTGAGTGGGTATACCAGATTTTCCAATATATCTCACTTGCTCTTATGGGGATAGAGCTACTCGAATGTATGTGCCATCAAGAGTACCAATACAATCTTTAAAGTGTGGATATGCTCGCCTATCGTCTGTTATCCTTTTATGAACAAAAGGAAAATTCGTATCTTTTGGTCTTATGAAATCCTTTGCCATAACCATCAAGCAATTGAGCACCTCATCAAATTTCCTACTTATGGTTTCACTAGAGTGCTTAAATCGATTTCAACATTTTCTATTGGACTCGTTTCCGCCACATGTGTATAATAAAATTGCAAGACTCTCCATAGTATTCATTATTAAAGATGGGTGTAATCCATACCTTTCTACCATTAAATCATGAAGGTCCAAGAATATTTTTGAATTCATACGAAGTTGTCTATGGCATTCTCCTAGAGTCCTCAGCGTCTCTAGGACACAACCCATGCAACTAAGAGTCGATGTCCTAGGTGGATTTTTATCAAGGCATAAGTCAACATATGTTTGAACTATTTTTCCACTGCTGAATATAATTTTGCACAACTCCTCGTTGTCATCATCAGAATCATCGGTATCCATTTCAAACATCTGCAAGGTCACATGGCACAGGCAAAATAGTTCAAGCAACACACAAATTAAAATAGTTCAACATAAGTACCACGATGAAAAGTTCAACATAACTACCAAGATGAAAGGTTCACATAAGTATCACGATGACAAGTTCACACAAGTAGCACAATGAAAAGTTCACATAAGTACCACGATGACAAGTTCACACAAGTAGCACAATGACAAGTTCACATAAGTACCACGATGACAAGTTCACACAAGTAGCACAATGACAAATTCACATAAGTACCACGACAAGTTCAATTACCGTACTTATTATTGTACCTCTTCCTAAGCCAATTAAACATAATCTCTTGAGTAGGCAATATCATAAACATTTCTCTTTGTTCCTTCTTCACAAACGACTGAGTGGCAATATCATACTCATTAGAAGCATAATATGCACCACAATCTAAGACAAGAACCATAACTTCCTTCACAGTAACCTCATTTTGCTTCCTAGTAGTGTAATATGTGGCTGATTCAGCTAGCTTTGTGACTTGTTCTTGAATAACTAGTGCATTGCTTGATTTAGCTTTCTTGCCCTTATCAACAACACGAGCTCTCTTTTTTGCATTACCAACTGAAGGAGAAATCTCATGCACCTCATGCTCACATTGAGTTGATGACATACTAGGAATATCAACATAAATTGGGGTATCATCATAGATATCTTCACCCCCCGACAACATCATTGTCAACATAAATTGTTTCAACCTGTTGAGGTGGTATAATTGGGTTGTCACTCATAGGATTCCAATGATCATCTTCATTATTTGTGATGCCGACAAACATTTCTCTCAGTAGCTCCTCATTTTGGATAGCCTTTTTCCTAAACTTACCACAGCGAGGAATATCCTATAAAACAGAATCAAGCATATACATCAATCTAATAAGCCAGTAGTAATAGTAGTCGTTATTATAGAATTGACAACTTGCACTTACTTTTTTGCCTTCTTCCACCACTCATTTGACATGTCAATTACACGTTTTTCATTGTTCCAACCGGTTCCTGTTTGGCTCCTCATTAATTTGTTCCACACATTCCAGTCTATCTTTAGCTTGTCCTATTTATTCTTTATTTATAACTTTGACAATTCAATTCTAGTCATTTGGAAAAACCTATGTGACACCTCATTATACCCAACTGTGTTCAAACTTGTGTTTGGACGATTTCCTTTTCTCACTTGTTCAACCATCAACTCACAGAAAAGAGTCATGTATGCATCAGTCCATTCCATTTGATCACCCTAACAATCATATTATCATCAATCTATTCATGGGGTCCTTAATCGTATCGCTAATTACTTATGAACATGGTATAGCAATAACTTATGAACAAATTACACGCTAAAATTAAATCAGTGCCAAACAGTAGCTAGAAACATAGTACTTGTTCATCTTTCTTTCTTGAAGTTCTTCCTCGGTTTGTACCGCTCTGATCTGAAACCATTTTTTCACTTGCCCTCGTGCCTGCCTGGCCAACCCCGTGAATCAGCATCGTGCTGCCTAAGCCTGCTCCCGCCACCCTAGCCAGGTGTGTTGCCCACTCCTGCGCCGTCCTGGCCAGTCGCTGCGTGCGGCGCAAGCGCACCTCCTTGGCCAGGCGTGACCGCTACGGGGCCTACACCACCAGCCGCTTCGGCGCCCTGCACGCGAGCCGCTGCATTGCCCATTGTGTTCTATTGGAGAAACGAACAGACAGAAGGAGGAAGAAAAGAAATCGTGGAGAGAGAAAAACAGTTTGATGGTTCATTAAAAATGGCAAGGTGGGTAAATACTCCCCAACTCCACGTTTTATTTTCAAAACATAATTCGCAGAGCACCCTTGGAGGTACTCCCCAAAAAACAAGGAGCAAAGTCCCAGATCTTAAATTTTTGCATATCGGAAAACTCGGATCTGGTTCTGTTTGGCTACTGTTTTGTAGAGCGGATCTAAAAAACAGGAGCGAAGCAGTGCCAAACATCCCCTAAGTACTACAACGAGAGAGGATAGAGAGTGAGAGTGAGAGGAGAAGGAGGTTTGCCTCCTCTCGTCGCGCTAATAAAGGAGTGATAGTGAGAGAGAGATGGCGGGGAAGGAAGGGAAGGGCTTGCTCGCGATGAAGACGACTCACTGCCGACAAGGACAAAGATCACATGAAGGCGCCAGTGTCCCGCTCCTCGCGTGTTGGGATCTAAGTTCATTTTATTCTTCTTCCTCCTCACCTCCCGTCACTCGCTCTATACCCTTCTCGCTGCGCGTCACAACCCCTCGTTCTGCTGTTCTTGTCGACCACGGTGGCAGAAATATATAGGCTTTTAGGCATTTTCCTATATGCGATTCATTGGAGGAGGAGGATCCTGTTCGGTCCATGAAAGGCGGATCGGGGGTTGTTCGAGCCATCCCGGTGGGATCGTGTCACATTGGCGTTAGTGGTGATGGCATCAGCGCATGCTTCGAGGGTGTGATTTGGTATCTTTTGGTGTGTTGTGTATCCACATTTCTCCTATCCACATACACAGAGACTGAGAGAGAGAGTAAAGAAAGATCCATTTTGATCATTTGGAGTATGTGAAATGTGCAGGTATGTGTTGAAAAATATTCAGCTTGCTAGACAGACAAACCACACTCATAGGTCTGCCCACCCGGAGGTAAGCAAAATATGCTTTGTATGTGACCTTTTCATCATAATGTCTTTGGTTCCTAAGAATGTTTTATGTAGGTCAACTCTTGGTACACAATGATTAGTATTTTCGTTGTATGTTTCCTAAGAAAATAGTATGTTCTTGACAATAATATAATTTACATTTTCTTGTCACTTGTCTAGACTAGAGATGTGAACTGGCCTGATACAAGAGATGTTATGATCTATTGTTGTAGTGTTGATTGTATGCTTACCATAACTTGGATCTGAATTTAGATGCAACTCATTGCCAAAGTTAGGAACCCATTTATCGTGGAGTACAAGGATTCATGGGTGGAGAAGGTTAGTTTAAGCAAATAGGAAAAGAAGACCAATGTAACAATTAGACAAATTGAGTTTGGTTTGTAAGAAGATAATAAATTGTTCAGGATTAACATTACTTATATACACAATTGTGTTGAATCATGTGGAGTTCCTTGGAGCTTAACTAAGATTTTTTTTCAATTTTAGGGTTGCTATGTTTGCATCATTGTAGAGTATTGTGAAGGAGGAGACATGTATTTATCTCTGAGGAGTAATGTTTTGTTTGCTATTACATTGTCAAACTTGGCATTTTTAGGGGTTGCTAACATGAACTCCCTTCTGGTATAGGGCTGAAGCTATTAAACGAGCTATCGGAACTCATTTCTTTGAGGAGGTATAGTTCATCATTTTGTTTTCAGTTGAACATTTTTAGCTTGCTCCTTGGTACAAGGTATGGACTACCAACTTTTTACCTTATTCTCCATAAGCTTTGCAAGTGGCTTGTGCAGCTCCTCATGACTCTTGACTATTTGCATGCAAATAATATACTTCACCATGATGTTAAGGTGGGTAAATCTGCTATGCTTGAATCTAATTACATCTATAACCTAGAAATATGTTTTCTGAAGTTGTTCCATTATCTGTTTCAGTGCTCAAATATTTTTCTCACGAGGGACCAAAGTATAAGATTGGGTATGCCACCATCCATTTTATAGTTCATGTTTAATAGCAGTTTACATAATATGGATGCAGTCTAATTTCCCTTCAATCTACATGCATGTGATTTGTAGGGAAGTAGACTTGACTTGCCGCAGCAACTATAGTTGTGATGTGAAACTACTTGTTGTAGCATATGTGTTAGCTACAAACAGGTTTGAGTAATGGTGATAACCTCGTAGGGTTACATGGTGGAAGGAGTATGAATCTCAAAGGGTTCGTGTATTGGACATGGATTTATACTAGTTCAGACCTCCTTGAGGGATAATAGCCTTACATCCAGTTCATAGTGATTTCTCTATTTTGTATCTTCTCTCCTCATTACAATGGAGGTGCCTTGATTTTATAGGCAAATACAATAGGAAAAGACCATTTTACCCTCTACTTACAACCGTTATACAGTACTCTATTTATAGGACTTCGTAGGGGTAAAACGGTAACTAACGTACAAATACATGTGCAAATACCAAGGGCAGGGGCCCCTGGTTTAGGTATTTACGCTGGAGTGGCCGTGAGCTATTTAGAACCTTTACCTGAGTGTGGGTCAGAGGCTGCTCGCCGGAGAGGCCTTCGTCGCGGATAGAAGCGAAGAAGGGCTTCACACATTCACACTGTACGGAGCTTGGAGTGGCCCAGGGGGGCCTCGGAGGGGCCTCCACACTTAGCTTCTGGCCTCGAGATCTCTTGAAGTAGTCTTTAGATTCTTGCTATACTTAGGACGAAGAGGTCCTGGATTTACTCTTTGGCTTCATCACTCTAGAGGGATTTTATCCTTGGAGGCTTCGAAGATACTGTTATTTGGCTCTTGTTAGGGTAAAGCTATTTCCCCCAATAGTAGCCCCTCGCACGTAGCCCTTTTTAACTAAGGGGTGCATGCGCCTTGAGTCAAATGACATTGTAAAATGGCCCCTTCGGGCTTTCAGGGTTCCAGGGCCGAACCTCGGAGCCTAGCCTCGAGCCAAGCCAAGCATTTAAAGCATGCGACATTTGATGGGATGTCCTCAGAAGTCCAAATGATGTCGGGTGGACAATGGTTTGAAATCGAACCGTTACTGTACGAAGGCACGACATTTCATTTCACTTCGGTCCCACCGGTCATAGACTTTAGAGGGTGGTTACTGGGTAGCAAAAAACGTGACCCTGATGGGAGCGCTGTGTATTTTCACCGCCTATAAAAGCTCACTGGCACCCTGAGGCTCATTACGCTCTAGCGCCTTTGCTTTCTTTCTTAAGTTCTCTAGCCTCCTTCGGGCCCCTTGCCTCTTTGCGCTCAGATCCCATAGTCAATATGCCGAAGAAGTGTTCGTCGAAGAAGGCCCTCGCTCTGGGCGGCGTGTCTGGCACAGTTCAAGCTCAGGCAGCGACGATGGCAACGGTTGCAACAAAGACTCCGGTGAAGCCCTATGAGGCGTTCGCCTCCATCCGCCATCGTATAAGTTTGAGTAGACCTTGGAATTGCAGGCGACGACGTCCACAGCGGAGTCCGTCAACGAGGTATGTGCCGGCAGAATTACCAAGAAGGTGGGCCTCTGGGTGAAAGAGTCTGAGATTATTCCTGCACCTCGGGCTGATGAAGCAGTAGTCTTCGAGGCCTTCTTCGAAGCTGGGCTCGGGGTCCCTGCTGAAGGCATGATGGGTGAAGTGCTGGAGATATACCACTTGGAGCTTCCTTAGTTGTCTCTGAATGTCGTGGCCCAACTCGCTATCTTCAAGGGGGCTATGAGGGCCAAGGTGTGCGAGGGGCACGCGGATGTCTTTGCCTCGTTGCACGATGCTAGTTGTCAACCGAAGAGGAGGATTGGGACAAATGGTGTGGATAGGGCCTTGGCCTTTGTGAGTGTTAACTTCCAGCTTCACGAGAGTTCGCAGACTCATTTCCAGCAAGGGTGGTGAATGATCGTTAGTATTTGAAGTGGGACCAAAAGTGGTTCTACATCACCGTTGGTGAGGACTCGCCCCTTCGGAGCATCAACACTCTTATCTCCTACCGCCGCCAAGCTCAAGTGGAATTGGACTCCGCCACTATCAAGTCTTGGATTCAGCTGCCGCGGAGGGTGGCTCGAATGATGAGAATGAGGGACCTCACCGAAGAGTTTATAACCCTCTGGATTAGTCCCCTCGCATGTATTTGACCAAAGAACCTTGTCATGGACTCCACCATGGGTGACTTGAAAGACATTTCTTCGAAGCTCCTCGGTTAGGCTTCGAGTCATATCTTATGCTTTCTTGATGCTTCGTTTTTTGACCTTGATTGTTGGGCTTCGTTTTTCTAGCCACGCGTGAGGTGCTGACACCGCAGGAGGCCATCATAGAGGCCTAGCACGTCGTGGGGGCTCCAACACCAGATGAGCAAAGCCGAAGGCTAGCTCTAGTGGGTACATGGGAATGGTACAACCGAGTATGGGCTTAGCTTGGTGCTGATGAAGTGCCTTCCCTCCCAAAACTCAGGACCCTACACCTTCGGGAGGGGGGTCAAAGCAAAAGAGGGTGGATGACAATGAACCCTAGGGCTTGCAGCTTCGACACCCTGGAGGGCCTTCGGATTCGGCTAAACCTTCAAGGACCCATTTGGTGGTTTTGGACAACAAAGAACCTACCGTAGAAGGGCAGCTACCCTTGAGTTCCACACTCGAGGGGAGCCATAGGTAGCACCAGATACTGTGGCCGA
The DNA here is from genome assembly GCA_019279435.1 of Zizania palustris. Lineage (NCBI taxonomy): Eukaryota > Viridiplantae > Streptophyta > Magnoliopsida > Poales > Poaceae > Zizania > Zizania palustris. The sequence goes on from JAAALK010000290.1 coordinate 16,329,456, forward strand.
GGGGTCAGAGACGGAGGCCTCACATGCTTTCCCAGCAAACTGGGCGGCACTCTTTGTGACTTTGGACTATCTGGACCTCTCCCCAATTACGGAGGAAGCCGAAGGTACCCGCTGTCTTAGCCTTTTTTATGCCTTCATTTTTGTAGCTTGTCTTGAATTTTTTACCTTCTTTAGATGTCACCGGAGCTAAGGAGGTGAGGCCTGATGTTGTTGATGCGGATGGGTTCTCCGATAGCAGCGAAGGCAGTAGCAGCAGAGAGTCACACGAGGACTCTTCAGATGAAGGGGAAGATGGAGGGGCTGCTGGAAATGAATCCCCTCTCCCGACTCCTTTGGAAGATGTGGTGGAGGTCATGGAGCGGAGCCCTACTGTGGAGGCATCCACGAGCCGAGTACTTTTGTTGAGGCCCTTCATCCAACCAGGGAAACCTGCTGGAGAAATGGTGTCTCAATATCTCTGGGGCAGCGAAGGCCTTGCAAGAATTGATTTGGTAGCGGAATTGAGCCAAAATCATCACGGGGACCTCACCACGGCTACTGAAGAGGCCCTTCTCTAGGTAAGTGAGGCCTTGCAGACAGTTCGCTAGCCCCTTGACTCTTTATTGTCATCAACAACTTCTTTGCTTTCATCAGGCCTTTGCCCTGATTCATGGAGCCACCCTCGCCGTAGAACGCCAATAAGGTTACGCGAAGCGGGATATCGAGAACCTTCAGCGTCAGGCCTTCAAAGTCACTAAACTGCAATATCAAGTTGAAGCGGTTGCTGAGGTGTTGAGGGTAAAGGCAGCCAAGGCGTGCGAGGCTTTGGCGGAGAAGGCTTCAGAGGCAGAAGACCTCCGACGAGCGCTCTAGACCTCGGAGGAGGGAAACGCTAATCTTATGGCAAAGAACACCGGGCTTCGTGCCGCCAATGAAGCCTTGGAGGCCAAAAGGGTCGAAGTTGCTTGAGAGGTTGACGAAGCCACCTCCGTCCTGATCGGAGTTCTGGGATGCTAGGGGACTAGTTGTCGGGCTCTGAATTTTGGTGCCCAGGACCTAGTTGGGGATCGACTTGGATTAATTCAAACGTCTGCCTTCATAACGGAGGACACCTTAGCGGGCTTCGCGCGGACTATCGGGTGGGTGGCTAGCCAAGGAGTGTTGTCATTGCTTCATGAAGCGGGGTTCCAACACCTCGAAGCGGCGACCTCCATCAAGACGATGGCCTACAAAGGGCCTCGCTTGACTTCGCCAGCTCCTGAAGTCCTTGATGCTTGGTGCCGCCTTCATGAGCCTTGGAAGGCTCAAGCACGCGAGGCAGACCTCGAACTCCAGATGGTCGGTCGACCACGCCGAGCGGGGCAGCGAACCCCCCCTCGGGATCGAACCCTCCGCATCCGAAGGTGTAGATCTCTTTAGGCTCTGCTTTGTAATATTTAGCCATAGGCTTGTAAAGCAAATTTATCAGTTATTAATGAAATGCGAGGGTGTTTTGGACTTGCCTAGGCTCAATATTCGAAGTACTTGAAGATTCATAGGCTCTTCGCCAACATTGGGTAGTACTTGAGGTAGCTAGGTCTGAAGGCCTCCCTCGGTTTAAAATACCGGGGGGTCCTAACGGTGAGGTCATACCCAAAGTAGCCTCTGTAAAGGTTGAGCCCCTTTAGAGCTCTTCGTCTTCGCCGGACTTGAGCATCTTTGAAGTAGTTCCAGATGACGAAGGGGTCCAACCTTCGAGTCCACCTTTACAAGACAACAACGAAGTCTTGGATTTTTCTGCTTTTAACACGGAGCCACATGCGACTAAGACTTGATCCAATCTGCAAGAAGAGAGAAGGGCCTTCTGGGCCTCAAAGCGTGGATGGTCCCACCCCGGCGAGGGTTCTTCAAGTTGAGGGGGTCCTTGTCGAAAAAAGAGCAAGCGAGGGTCGATTTTTTGGGGATCGCGAGTCCGCTTTTTCTTAGGTTTTGATAGCATTTATTCATAGCGTTTTATTTCGAAGTGTACTTACTGAAATTTATTTTTGTTCATACTTCAAATGAATCAAATCGTACTTAATGAAGCATACTCTGTACGCATGGTTTATCAGTCCCCCCCCTTGCACGTAGCGGCTAGGGACTTTGGCATAGTCGGTGCGTGCAATTATGTGATGACTTAGCACAACTTAGTATGCGGAGGGGTGTGCTCGGACATACGGCTTCGAACACTAGTTTGCTTTTTAACCTGCATGGGTACTTTGATTTCTTGATTTGGAATATATTGACAAGTTTTTGCTTCGCGTTTTCAATAGATGAAGGCTGGTTTTAGGCTTCAGGATTTACTCGAGGTGGAGCTAGGCTTCAAAACATACTCAAGGTGCGGTAGAGTTTTGAGATACATGGTTAATACTTCGAAGTAACACTTCGGGAATTCATTTTTAGCGAGCGAAGCATTGCTTCGAGGCTCGTCTTTTTATGAGCGAAGCGAGGCTTCAAGATATTATTTTGTTTACGATGAGAGAAGCAAGGCTTCAGGACTTCGTTTTACATGAAGCTGGGCTTTGATACCTTGTGTTATGCTAAGCGGGGCAAGGCTTCAAGCTTATTTAGAATGTGAAGCAAGGCTTTGAGATACTATTTTAGGATAAGCGAAGCAAGGCTTCAAGCTTATTTAGAGTGTGATGATGGTGTGGATCACACCAGAATATCGAGTCATATTTGACTCTTCAAGCCACCTTTGACTCTTTTTGGATGCTTCGAGTTGCAAGCTTGGAGTCCCAGGACGCTTCAAGTAGCAAGCTTGGAGTTCTTTTTTTGTCACTGCTAGCCCGAAGGTGCTATGCAGTGAAGAAGGTGGGGTGGATCACACCGATTTTGAGGCCATTTGATAGAACCTGAAGTCATCATATATTAAAGAGAAGTATGAAACCCTGTATATATATGCTAACTTATTTATCTCGCACTGGGCCCACCTTCGAGCTCGGGATGCAGAAAGGCTAATCCATACCTTTGAAAGCCCAAAGAGTCTAGAGACCAAGGTCTTCAAAATCGAGTGTCAAAGTTTGCCTCGTAGCCCCAAGGGCTTTCGAGACTAGAGAGAAGACAAAGAAGCCTTCGGTGTATACTTGAAGCCCCTTGCCGAAGAGGAGTGCACAGATTACATGGGACTTCGCGGTCCTCTTCACAGGTGTACTCCGGGATTGATTATGTAGGTAGTGGCAGAGACGCTAACTTTTAGTACTACGGTCCCCATGGACGACGCCAACTGTTGTAGCATATGTGTTAGCTACAAACAGGTTTGAGTAATGGTGATAACCTCGTAGGGTTACATGGTGGAAGGAGTATGAACCTCGAAGGGTTCATGTATTGGACATGGATTTATACCGGTTGAAGTCTCCTTGAGGGATAATAGACTTACATCCAGTTCATATTGATTTCTCTATTTTGTATCTTCTCTCCTCATTACAATGGAGGTGCCTTGTTTGTATAGGTAAATATAGCATGAAAAGACTATTTTACCATATACTTACAACCGTCATATAGGACTCTATTTACAGGATTTCGTAGGGGTAAAACAGTAACTAACGTACAAATACATGTGCAAATACCAAGGGCGGAGGCCCCTGGTTTAGGTCTTTACGCTGGAGTGGCCTTGAGATATTTAGAACCTTTACCTAAGTGTGGGCTAGAGACTGCTCGCTAGAGAGGCCTTCGTCGTGGATAGAAGCGAAGAAGGGCTTCACACATTCACATTGTATGGAGCTTGGAGTGGCCCGAAGGGGGCTTCGGAGGGGGCCTCGGAGGGGACCTTAGAGGAGGCCTCAGAGGGGGTCACAGAGAGGCCTCAACACTTAGCTTCTAGCCTCGAGATCTCTTGAAGTAGTCTTCAGATTCTTGCTATACTTAGTGTTGATATAAAAAATGGCATTAATGGTCGAAATTGTCAAAATACCAATTTTTGGTAATTTGGGCCGAAGATATGTCTTTCTTGGCACAGGCCGGTCCAACCGAAAATAGTAGGTAGGTTCAATCGGCCCAAGTCTGAAAACTAGAGATAGAGTTGGTTTCGGGCTGTTTTGACCTCTAATTAAATCTTAACCACTTTTTGGTTGAATCCTACTTGGATTATACGTAACGTCCATATTCGTGGGTTTGCGTTGAAAGCCCTCCGTGCATCACGTTGTAACTATGGTAACCCTTGTTGATTCACCCGTGAATCATCCGTTTAATCCACGTAATAGATTTCTATCATTTTTTATCGGTTTTCTTACCTCCCTTGGAAATTCGGCCTCTAGGCCAGATTGTTTTTTATTCCTTGACGTTTTGCAGAAGGTTGTCATCTTCCTATCTTCGCCAAAGGATTCATCTACAATCTACTCCAGCGAAAAATTTGTATGCAAACCTGAGGCTGCAATTTGGGTTATGTCGGTCATACCGGCAATAACTACGCGGTCTGATCGGCGCGTGTTGTACCGGACCGTCACACCGTTGTCGGCACGCTCTGACACCGGGGTGTCGACACCCTTTGGTATGACCGATGCGCCCACGCCAGTCCGATCGAGCCCTCCGTAACGAAGGGGTTCATCGCTCCGGAGTCCCACACCGCACGCGTCGAAGCCACTGATCCAATTGAGATCTCACGTGCGGTTTGACCGGGCCCACTCTATCAGGTGCCCTCGGTCTGACCAAGGCCTGTACCTTGGTTCAACCGGACATCAGGCCAAAGGACCCCTCGGGGATCCTTCGGACCCCCTTTCGCACGAGCCGCCGAAGCACCCTTCGGCGCCCCCCTCGCATTGCCAGTCTGACCAGAGGTCCTCCGCCGGTCCAACCGTCCCCTTCGCTAATATTGAACTTGGCCCTAGTCTGGTTGGTTTACTTTATTATTTTTCCAACACTTCGACTAATCGAACAATATTGCTAAATATTTGTTTGGTTACCTGGCGAATCTGTTACCCCCTTACCATTGTTTAAGGGTCGTCGGAACACGGCGTCGGCATCTCGCGATGTTTTAGGGTTTTCCCTTAAAACGGTCGCGCGCTTTTGGATCGTCAAACCGACGCTAGTGTGTGGGCACATTTTTATATCAACACACTTTTTGGTGACTCCGCTGGGGGCGACATTAACATAACGGGCATGTCTATATTTGTTGTGGGTACATCGACCACGACTACTACGACGACAGCAATAGTACTCCTATCGCTGATGGACTCGAGGGCATGAGTGTGGAGATCGACGACCGCAACATCATCCTCCCTACCCTCGCAAACATCCCCGAGGAGGATCGGGCTGAGATTGAGGCCAAGACGAAGGAGTTCCTTGCCGTCATGCTTGGCGCTACACAAAAACTCGCAGAGGCTTCGTCAAGCGCGACATTAATATTCCCAACCTCTCCAGAAACCAGGTACCACTGCCACCATCCCCATCTCTATCCTCAGAAATCAGGCAGGAGATAGCCGCCATAATAGATCAAGCCGTTAGCACCACATTTGCGAATCGTCTAAGGCCTGAGATAGAAGCGATGTTTAGGAGATTTGGCTTTTCCGAGGCCGCTTCTCCCACTCCAATTGCTAGTTGTTGGCGTAAAAGATTACGCTAACAGGTTCTCTGAGATCAAGAACGGACAAACAGTGAGCTTGTGCTTAAGGGCTACCTCAAGCCTCCGAATGGATAATATCTTAAGTAGTTCGAATGTGTGTATTAGAATAGCTGAGTCTTCCCCCTCCAGTTACAGGATGAAGAGGGGGTATTTATAGGCAAAGATGTCTAAGGAAAAGACATATTTACCCCTTGATTACAACCGACATAGTGGAAACTATTTGGTACCCTGAATAGGGTTAAAATGGTAAAATCTATCCGAGGTAAATGGATAAGCCAAACATCTTATCAATCCTGTCGTTCTGCTTCGGAGCCTCATATCCTGCGGAGGGCTCCTTCGGACTTTAGATCGAGGCACCCTCCGGCTTAACGCCTCCACCTTCGAGTATGAACCCATCAGCTTTGAAGCTTAGTGAGTCTCTTTGAGTTGTTAATCTCTAAGTCATGAAAGTGAAGCATTTTCCCCCAACAGTAGCCCCTCGAATACGCCTCCTCGAATGGAACCTGTATAGAAGGAGGCAGTATACACAAGGAATATTTTCATATTCTGGGACTTAGAGAAAATTTGAACACATTACAGTCTTTCGGAGGATCTCTGATTCAAAGAATTCGGACCCCAACTCCGAGTTCTCAACCGCTGTGTGAATACTCCGTAGGAAAGAGAACCGTTACGAAGCCCAAACGTCGTGAGGAACTGTCTGATTATAACCGTTATCGTGCTAGTAGCCGTTACGCTCTGTAAAAGGTAACGGTCGAAATTTACGGTCGTCTCTCGCCGTTCCACTTTTTGGACTCACCTGCCAGCGGCGGGAGTCGAACCTGCAGTGTGAATGCGATCGAAGTGCAGCAACTAGCGGTCGGTTATAAAAAGGGGATTAGAAGTTACCCAAAACTTTTTACCGTGCCTAGCATCCGTGATTCACTTCCTTCAACCTTCAATTCTCACCATCTTTCAATCCACCGAGCCATGGCGAGGACCAGCCACACTGTTCCGGCAGCAGCGGGCACTCTGGCTCAGAGACAAGCGTGGGCCGCCTCAGCCGCAGCAGCAATGGCAGGAGCTCCGGGCGATGCCTGGCCCAAGAACCCCCAGGAGCTCCGCCCGCCATCCAAGAAGAAGATCCCACAGAGCTTGCTCATCGGCCGGTCCACGAGCACCGCCGAGTCACTTAAAGAAGTCGTGGAAGGGAAGCTGGGGACCGGACTGAGGACTCAAGTCCCCGGGTAGGAATCAACCCCGAGGCCACGAAGCAGAGAAGTCGTGGTCTTCGAGGCCTTCTTCGAGGCAGGCTTGGGGCTTCCGGCCATCGACTTCCTAGCGGAGGTACTGGAAATGATCCACATCACCTTACCTCAGCTGTCTCCCAATGCCATCGCCCGCCTAGCTGTCTTCGAATGGGCGCTCCGGGCCGAAGGGTGCGAGGGGTGATCGGAGGTCTTCGCTTCCACCCATGAAGCCATCTGCCAACCGAAGCCGCAAGATGGGCCTGGGGATACCAAGGTGATAACGGCCTTCGGTAGCATCAACTTTTAGTTGCGAAGGGAGCATGCCCTGCACTTTCCAACGAAGGCCATCAATGATGGATGGTACACCAACTGGATCCTCCGGTGGTTCTATGCCGAAGTCAAAGAGGACTCTCCCCTCGCCGGGCCTCTTTAGGATATCTGGTTCCGAAAGGAGGCGGAGATTGCTCCGAACCCTAGCCTGCTCTCAACGCGGCTAGGGCTACTGACTCCGGTGGCCAGCCGCATGAGCATGCGTGACCTCGCCGAAGAGTTCATTGCCCTTCGGATTCCACCTCTCGGGGCCAACTGGCCGATAGTGTTTCAACAAGCTTCGGAGGGAGAGCTCCGAACTTTAGGTAAGACTTCAACTCCTGCAGTAATATGTTAGATGACGAAAATAACATACTTATAATATGTTACCGTTTTTCCAGCGGCTCCACTGGCGCTGGCTCCGGAGGAGATAGATCGGGCCACCGAACGGGTCCTTGGAGCTCCTACGGTGGCTGAAAGACAGAAGAGGTTGGAGCTGGTCGGGAGCTGGGAGCGCTCCAACAGAGTGTGGGGAGCTCTCGGGATGGTGCCCCCTCCTCTGCTAGATTTTAACTCGGCCGGAGCGGCCCCTCGGAAACGGAAGGCCGCCGCTGAGCCTCCGAAGAAGGCCAGCAAGACCCCCTCTAAGAAGAAGAAGGTGGCGAAGATCCCTCCGCAACTGGCTCCTACTTCGTCTACTTCGTCCTTGGATGTTCGGAGCTCGGCTTCGGAGGATTCCGGGAATGAGGACTCCAGCGCCCAACTGGCAAAGACCTTCGAGAATTATCTCTTGGAGGGCGACGAAGATGCGGCAGGGGTCCCACCCGAAACTTCTGCTCGGGAGGTTGCGGAGGTAGACTTGGCACGCACACCTGTGCCCGCTGTCATGGACTCGGAGCCGAACCCTGCTGCCCCAACTCGCCTGTAGCTGGGGTGATCACGGCAGAGGTCAAGGTTCCAGTAGAAAACACCCCGGAGAGGACTTCAGGAGATGACATCGACGAGATCCTCTGGATGTACTAAGTACTGGAGGACCCGACGATTTTGCCTCACGGTGCCTCCGAAGGTATACTTCGAATCTTTTACCTTGTTCGATTTCTGCAAAAAAATTTACTTGTAAATGCTCACCAAATACCTTGATACTGCAGGTACGTCGAAGGGCGATGAAGCTCCGGGTACACATGAAGTCCCAACTTCATCGGTGGTCGTGGTTCTGATGGACGGCCCGACTCCACTAGACGCCCCGGCCCCGTTGGCGGGGGTCGTTCCTGCCGACGCGGCTCCGGTGCCTGAGGTCACCTCTACCGATGCGGCTCCAGCCGAAGGGGTATCCGTCGAAGGAAGGACTACCTCCGTCGTAGTCGAGCCGCCTCCTTTCGTGCCAGGGAGGGGCAAAAGTATGTCCAGCCTCAGACTCCCTCCTGGCCCGACGACGACCTCGGCTAGTGTCGTGCCCCGATTTAATAAATCAAGACTTTATTGAAATTCCATAGAAAATCAATAAATCAAGACGTTCATCATGCGACCACGTACAATACGGGCAATCATTCACGGTTCGTAGACCGCATTAATACAAAAGTGAATAAAAGTGAAGAGAAACTAATAAAATAAGGGTCCTAGATGAACGCCTCCTTCCAGTCTCGCCTTGACTGGGTCGCTACTCTAGACCTTCATCCTCCTCGTAGTAGACTGGCTCTGATGGTGTAAGTCAACGGGGTGAGTACAGAGGTACTCAGCAAGCCACCGAATGCAAATATAATGAAAGGTAATAACAAGGGAGATAGTGGCTAGTTTTGCGGAAGCAGCATAATTGTAAAGCTTTAAATGTGAGCAATTTATTAGTACGGAAAAGTAAACATGTGTGTGTGCATCATCATCTTCTAACTCGAGGGGTACAGTCAGCCCCACCTCGCTCAACAGTCCTTACGTGCCATGAATAACTCGACCATTCAAACAATTGTAAACTAACTGCGAGTAGTCACACAACCCGCCCTTGACCGTGGGCTCGGCTTTTCGAAAAGATTGAATTACTCTGATCAGAGATGTACCACTGTACCCACAAGGCACGCACTCATCACTTACACCAAAGTGTAACGAGATGACCCATTTCACGGGAACTCGTGCCAAAACCTACCATATAGTCCTCCCCGACCCAATAGCACCCTCTTATGGGTTTCATATGGTGTCCCGACGCATCGGAGCCCCACCATACCCCCCTTGAGCCTCGTCGGTACAAGTCGCCCGCAGGCTAGCCCCTTGCCCCCTCCTCTATGGTGCATCGAGCCGGAGTATTCCATACTTCCAGTTAGGACTTACCCATTAGACTTGTGGTTGGTACGGAAGTGCTTTGCAACAGATCCCGCAGACCGGTCCTTATAGTGCCCCGGGTGCGACAAACCAGTGCCCGAGCTTGCACCCGGAACCCACCATACTTATAACCTAGCCAACTCCAACAGAGTCCAGAGACGAGAATAACGGGGAAATTCATATACAGAATCCAGCTATCTACGACTCATTCTTTTTAACCTATAGCAGTGGTGCCGGTACATTGGGCACTAGCTAATATTTTTATAGTAGAGTGACAAGGAGTTAAGGCTCAATAAGCATGGCTTGGGTTTGCACACAAGGACGGGGATCTAATAAATATAAGTGTAAGGCTTGAATATTTGACTAATGCATTATTAACCTATGAGTTATAGCGATAATTTATTGAAACATGGGCTCAATTATGATCAACTGTTTCCACTGAGATGGTCGATGACTTGCCTTGATCAGCAAAGGGGGATGGAGGAACCTCGGGGTAGAACTCCTGCTCCTCGATGAACTCGTAGTCTTCTCGATACGGAAAATAAATAATACATTCAATAAACAGATAAAATCCACCAAATAAAGGAACATACATAGTTGTGGGTGTTTTTATGTGAAGTAACATTTTAATATTCTGAGTTTTTGCATAAAACAGTAAAGTTTAACTTTTTAGGATTTTTCCTAATTTATTTTCTGTATTATTAATTTTAATCCTAAGGGGTTTTTATTTATTTATTTATTAAGAATATTTTGGGTAACAGTAGCATACTGTTTTTATGGCATTAATGTGTAGAGAATTTTATTCTGGATTTAACAAAATTTGAATGGTGAAATTTGGAGTTAAATTGAGCAAGATATGAATTTTTGAAGTTTAAACTATTTTCTGGAATTTTATTTAAACTGAAAAAGGGTTCTGGTCCACGGTGAGCCAGGCTCACGGTGGACCCTGGTACTGTGCGTGTGGACCGACTGATCCAGAGCCGTTGGATCTGGATCTGGCGGCCAGGCGCGAGGCGGGAGGGGTTAAGTGAAATCGAACGGTCCAGATTAAAACGTGGCGAACGGGTACGCGTGGATGCACGAGATTGATCCTGGGGTTTAAGTAACGACCGACGGTTGCGATCGCTCCGTACCCCTTTGACCAGATCTAAGGCTGAGATTAAATCCCGAAGGGATTTAATCTGTGCGCTCCGATCGCGATCGTGCGGCCAGGATTTAATCCGGCAAGGCACGTGCGTAAGGGGCCTCGCACCCTTCGTCTCCGGCGACGGCGGGGCTCGGTTGAGGTGGCGACGGCGACGGTGAGGGGGCTAAGTCCTAGCTACCAGCAAAAATGGAATGAGGGGGTTACGGCGATTCCAACCATACCTGCAGCAGCGAGGGTAGTCGAAGGATGGTGGCCGGCGGCGAGGGTAGACGGCGAGGGTCGTTCGGGTGGTCGTCGGCGACGTAGATCCGGTGGTCTTTACGACCGATGGAGGCGTGGCCGAGGACGGGTGGACGACGGCGGACCAGATGGGGGCGGTGGCTAGGGCGGAGGAGGCCGGGATCGACGGCGAGCGGCGGCCGGAGTTGAAACCAAACCAAAGCTCGAAAGAAGGGTGACGGCGCTCTGCTTTCGCTCGAGAATGGCTTCTCTGGTGTGGGGTGAGTGCGGTGAGGGGAGGGGCTTAAATAGGGGTCACCGGCGGCGAGGATGGAAGGTTAAACCGGGGAAACCCGAAGGTTTATTTCCATCTCCGGCGAGGGTTACCAAAAGCTTCGGGAAGCTTTCCATAAGCGTGAAAACGCGTCGGCCATCGATGGAATGAGATCCCCGGCGGTCGGAGAAGGCGATCCCTCGGTCAATTTGGCGAAAACGGATACAGGGCGGTGGATTTGGAAGGTGGGGGTCGCCGGCGGAAGAGAGGGGATCCCTTTCCATCGAGGAAGAAGATCCTGACAGGTGGCCCCCACCTGTCAGTGGCCGAGCGTGAAGACAACGGCGCCGACAGGCGGGCCACGGGTGTCAGGGAGCGAGGGCGAGCGAGAGGAGGCTGACACATGGGGCCAGGCAGGGCGCGGGCGGGAGGAGAGAGGGGACGCGAGCGCCGACAGGTCGGTCCCACCTGTCAGTGGCTCATGGCTTGGGCTGGGCTAGGCTCGGTCACTTTGAAGGTTGCGGCCCGTTTAGGAATTAAAATTGTTTTCTGATTTAAAATAATTCCAGTAATTCATTTATTTGATTAAGGGTTGAATCACTGTTGGTAAAAATTTGTAAAAATTCTTAAAATTATATCTTGGCCTCTAGTTCATCTCATAAAATTTTCAAGTCCAGATTTTGAATATTTCTCCCTGTTTGGCTTTATTTGGGTTCTTTTATGAATTTTCCTTTAATAATAAATCCAGAAATGATTTAAATAATATTTTTATTTTATTTTATTTGTTTTTATTTCTTGGGATGTTACAGCTAGCAACTCGGAGGAAGAGGCCACGACAGATGACCGCCAAGCTTCATCTTGGCTTCCCCTGCTGGCTCCATTTTTGGAGCACCGGACAGGCCTCCAGGCGCTCCTGGAGCCTTTGGCGGAGAAAAGCCAGGATATTGCCAACTCTGACTTGCTCTCTGCTCTGAGCGAAGCTAGGGCCCCGGGGCTCAACATGGCCCTCGAAAGGATGCCCTTCAGGTATGAAAAAGCACCACAACCATTTTTGATTAGTAATTGTAAATACTTGGTACTTGTTCTTTTTGCAGCAATTCGTCCTTGCTAGAGCGGCAGCGACTTCCAATGAAGTCGAGACCAACCTACTCAAAAGGAAGGTTACTACCCTCCAAACCATGCTCAGGGGCTCCGACGAAAGAGCCCTTCGATTGGAGGAAGAAGTCCTCGAAGAACGGAGGGCTAGGGCCGAGGCCGACGAAGCCCTCCGACTAGCAAGGCAAGACAACGACGCGCTCCGGACTTCAGCCCAAGAAGCTGAAGCCGAGTGCTTAGTGCTCCGGGCAGAGGTTGAGAAGCTCCGGCAAGCGGCGGCCACTTCGAGCACCCAGCTGGTGGAGCTCCAGGGTTCTCTCACGCAAGCAATGGCCCAGAAGAACTCCCTGATGCTCCAAGTGGCTGAAGTGTCTGCTACCGCTGTGGAGCTGGAGACGGCAGAGAAGAAGAATGCTAGTGCAGCGGAACGTACCTTGGATGCCCTTCAGGGTACCTTGGAATATTTTGGCACTATGTGCCCTTCGTCTTCTGCGGCGGCCAGCGAGTCCCTCGACTGGAAGCTGAAGAGGATCCAAGTGGCGGCGTCGCTGATGATGAACTCCGGTGTTCGGTACGGAGAGATCTCCAGACAGTGCGCCAGAATTGGAGTTCTTCGCCACCTCGAAGCCCTTCAGATTCCCATAACTCCGGTCGGGGGTTCGACACCCGGAAGCTTTGCCTCTGAGGACTTGTTGCATCCTTCGCCGAATGTAGCCTTGGCCTGGGAAGTCTTCCGGTCAACCTGGAAGACGGACCACAAGGCTGCAGCTAAGGCTTGGATCGATGAGGCCTGTCGGCAGAAGCAAGCACTGACAAGGCCTTCGCTCCCTGCTTCGCCAGCTCCGACGCCTCCTGCTTCACCAACCGACCCGCAGGTCTAGCCATAGGGCAATTATGTAAAAGCAATCTTGTAAAGCCCTTGCATTTAATGAAAAGTTTATAAACGAAGAGCTTGTTTGGGTATTTTGTTCTTTTAAGTTCTGTCATGCCCTTCGGAACCCGACCTCGAAATACTGGATCTTAGTGAAGGGCTTCGAAAAGAGTGGTCAAGCCTCGAGAGCTTAAGGACTTACCTCCGCTCTCGCATCTCTGTTCCTCGCGGAGACAAAGGGGAGGTAACCCTCGAGGTTTTTCAAGAAGTCTTAGCTTATATCAAGGAAGAGGAAAAGAGAAAGCATCTTCATCCTCCGAACATATGGATTGGTCTGATTCGGAGTACCAGGCCGAAGACCCTGCGGAGGCTAACTCTGAAAGAGTTCTGACTTGGGCCGAGCTTCAAGAGGAGCAGAAGAAACTGCGAGACTCGAAGAAGAAGAGAAGCGTTTGAATGAAAAGGACAATCCCGGCGGCTTCGAGCTCCGAGGGGCAGAGTAGCCGGAGAGGTAGCTCTAGAGGCCGACAGGGTCTCCGATTTTTCTTAGGCTTGGACCAAAATTTCTCTTGATGTAAGAGTATGATGAATTAATGTGAATTGCACCCTAAGCATCTTGTTTGTTCTTTACCCTCCTACCCCTCCTTGTGGGTGGGGGACCTTCTGCATTGCAAAAAGGTTCGCCGGACACAATGATGCGCAGAACAAACCGATGCTTCGCACAACGCTTAATATCGCTATTCCACCTTTTTGTTGGGTTCTTCGAACATAGTTTTATGTTATGATTTCCTATGTTTCGGAGTTCAATCTACCTTTAAAGGGTTTTATACTGGTCGCTTAGGACTTTAAAAGTGTCTCATTGGCCGGAGCCTTGAAACCTTATTACTTGGTCACCTTCGACTCTTTTACAGATGCTTCGAACCCATAGGTCGGTAATCTGTTTATCTTTAAAGTCCTTGGACTCTTCTACGGATCCTAACAAGCCTAGGCCTGAAGTCCGTAGGGTGGCCACCTTCGGCTCTTTTACAGATACTTCGAACCTAGAGGCCGGAAATCTGTTCTTTTAAAGTCCTTAGACTCTTCTACGGATCCTAACAAGCCGGAGCCTGGAATCCGTAGGCTAGCCACCTTCGGCTCTTTTACAGATACTTCGAACCCGAAGGCTGGAAATCTGTTCTTTTAAAGTCCTTAGACTCTTCTACGGATCCTAACAAGTCGGAGCCTGGAATCCGTTGGCTGGCCACCTTCGGCTCTTTTACAGATACTTCGAACCCGGAGGCCAGAAATCTGTTCTTTTAAAGTCCTTAGACTCTTCTACGGATCCTAACAAGCCGGAGCCTAGAATCCGTAGGCTGGCGGCGAAACCTTCGAACCCATGGTTCGCAGGCTGTTGCCCGGGTCTTGTGAAAGATGCTTGACTCTGCAAGCATCTCTGTTCTCCCGATGCGTCCACCCGGAGTAAGGGATACTCGAAGAGCAAACAAAACTCGACCCTCCACTTTATTTAGAAAAGGAATTTTACAAGTGATTACAAGGAGCCCCTAAGCATAGTAACGCTTAAGGTGCTCCGCATGCCATGCATGTTAAAATTCTTCCCCTTCTAAATTAGCTAATTTAAATGATCCGAGGCGTCCTGAGCGTAGGATAATATATGGTCCGTCCCATTTTTTTCCTAGCTTCCCCGGAGCTATTACACTTCGCAAAACTAGATGACCTGGTCTAAGCTCGTTCAGCTTTATCTTCGGGTCATACCATGTTTTTGTTTGGCCTTGGTACTTCCTCAGATTGGCGACAGCTCGAAGCCTTGTTTCTTCTGACAAGTCCAACGAAGTGTTTCTTTCATCTTCATCTCCGGGCTGCAGTACACGAAGGGATCCACCCTTGAGCTCCATAGGAGTCATGGCCTCATCTCCGAAGAGCAGTCTAAATGGGGTAAAGCCTGTGGATCTGGTTTGGGTGGTTCTAATGGACCACAAGATCTTTGGAAGCTCTTCGACCCACAGCCCCTTGGCCAGCCCAACAATCCTTCAATTTAGGCCGGAGAGGATGTTCTTGTTGGCTCGCTCGACAGCTCCATTGGACTGTGGATGGCGCACTGCTGCGAAGCACAACTTAATGCCCAGTTCTTCACAAAATTCTTTGAATGTGTCGGCTTCGAACTAGCACTACAACAAAACAGGCAACTTCCGTCGGCCAAAGCCGACGGAAGTTAGCCCTTTCCCGACGGAAGAAGCCAACTTCCGTCGGCAAAACGCTATCTTCCGTCGGCCTTTGGCCGACGGAAGCGCGGCGACGGAAGTTAGCTAACTTCCGTCGGCGGCCGAAAATGTTCTGTTTTGTTGTAGTGTAGGTTCCATTATCCACGGTTAGCTCCCTTGGCACTCCGAACCTGCATACAATATTTTGCCAGAAAAACTTTTGCACATTCCTCGAAGTGATAGCAGTCAATGGTTCTGCCTCGACCCACTTTGAAAAATACTCGATTGCTACCACTGCAAACTTCAAGCTGCCTTTGGCCATTGGGAAAGGGCCTATGAGGTCCATGCCCCATCGAGCCATTGGCCATACCGGGGCAATAATTTGAAGTTGTACTGGCGGACGGTGGCTTCGTCTCCCCATCCACTAGCATCCTTGGCAGGTTCAGACCAACTCCTCCGTATCTCTCACAATTGTCGGCCAGTAGAGCCCCTACCGAAGTGTCTTGCCTGCTAGAGCACGAGGGGCCAGGTGGCTTTCGCACAAGCCTTCGTGAATGTCCCGAAGTATGTCTTGGCCTTCGGGTTGGGAGATGCATCGGAGTAGAGGGGAACACACTCCGGCTTTGTACAGTATTCCGCTGACAAGCTTGTAGTTTTCGAGCCCTTGCTTGAAATATTCGGGCATCCGGACCCTCTAAACAATCTATGCCACCTTGCAATATATTCATTATCGGAGCCTGCCAATCTGTAGCTGGAAAGCACAGTACTTCGGCGGAGGGTAATTGATTGACAGTAGGCTTGACTAGTTCCTCATAAAAAGCGCCCTCCGGCAGGTCCAATGCTCCGGCCGCAGCCTTTGCTAGAATGTCTGCAAGTTGATTATCTGCTCGAGGGATACTTCGAACAGAAAATCCTTTGAATGCTTCTTCAGTCTTGCGGATTTCCTCTAGGTACTTCGCTAGATGCGGGTTCTTCGCCTGGAAGCTTTTATCGACATGCCCTGCGACGACTTGGGAATCTGTTTTAATTATTATCCTTGCTGCTCCAAGTGCCTTTGCCTTTCGGAGGCCTAGCAGGACCCCTTCGTATTCTGCGATATTATTGGTGGTCTTAAAGTTGAGCCTCGCAGAATACATGGCCTTTTGCCCTGACGGTGATATGATGACCGCTCCAGTTCCAGCACCAGATGCTTGATAAGCTCCATCAGAAAATATTGTCCATAAACCTTCGGAGGGCTCCTCCGGAGCCCAGACTGCAGATGGCGTCCACTCTGCTACGAAGTCGGCTATGATTTGGGATTTGATAGTTGTTCTTGCCGTGAAGGAGATTCCGAAGGGGGCTAGCTCGACAGCACACTTTTCGATCCTACCCGTAGAATCTTTGCTTCAGAGCATATCACCAACAGGGTACGAGGTAGGAACGATTAGGTTATGCGCCAAAAAGTAATGCCTTAGCTTCCGCGAGGCCATTACCAGGGCATAAGCAAATTTCTCGAGCTCGGAGTATCTTATCTTAGCTCCGGACAAAGCTTCTGAAACAAAATAAACTAGGTTCTGTACCAGCTTTCCCTTAAACTCAACTTCCCTCACCAGTACTGCACTTACCGCGGAGCCTGTTGCTGCAAGATAAAGGAGGAGTGTTTCTTCTGGGAGGGGCACAGTAAGTGTTGACAGGCTTCTGAGGTATGCTTTTATATCATCGAAGCTCCTCTGGCACTCCGGCGTCCAACTGAAGCTTTCGGACCCCTTTAGGGCTTTGAAAATTGGGAGGCTTCGTTCTGCTGACCTGGCCAGGAATCTGCTAAGAGCTGCGAGCCTTCCTACTAGCTTCTGGACTTGCTTCAAATTCCCTGGTGGAGCCATTCTTTGCAGTGCACTTATCTGCGTTGGGCTAGCTTCGATTCCCCTGCTCGAAACTAAGTACCCTAGCAGTTTTCCTGCTTGTGCTCCGAATATACATTTTTAGGGTTGAGGCGTACTCCACATGCTCAGAGGCTCTCAAACGTTTCAGCTAGGTCTAGGCTATGCAGGTGCTTTTGAGCACTTTTTATTACAATGTCATCCATATAGGCTTCGACATTTTGGCCTATTTGGTGACCTAGAGCCTTAGCTATTAAACGTGAAAAAGTGGCTCCGACATTCCGCAAGCCAAAAGGCATTCTTACATAACAAAATACCCCGGAAGGAGTTATGAAACTTGTCTTGGCTTCGTCTTCACGCTTTAGCCAGACTTGATGATACCCGGAGTAAGCGTCAAGGAAACTTAGCAATTCGGAGCCTGTTGTGGAATCTACCAGCCGGTCTATTCGAGGCATCGGGTAGGGGTCTCGCGGGCATGCTTTATTTAATGAAGTAAAGTCAATACACATGTGCCACTTGTTCGAGTCATTCTTCCTTACAAAAACAGGGTTCGCCAACCACTCGGTATGGGCTACCTCCCTGATGATGCCAGCCCTTAATAATTTTTCTACTTCGGTCTTGGCGAGGCTTGCCCTTTCTGCAGACAGCTTGCGGAGCCCCTTGCGCACTGGCCTAGCCTTCGGGTTGACGAGCAGGCTGTGCTCGATGATACTCCGATCCACCCCGGTGATGTCTTCGTTAGTCCAGGCAAAGACGTCCAGATTTTGCTTGACGACTTCTTCTAACGAGGCAGCTATCTCCAGGGATAGCCCCTTGCCGAATTGTACTGGATATTCTTTGCCATCCTTTGAAATTATCTTTGTCTCGACATCGCCTTCCGGGCTTGGCTTAAGGGAGAGCCCCTTCGAAGAGTTCGACGCCTTCGGAACCTCTTCTGCGTGCTCCGTCACGTTGTGCACTTGCCGGGGATCCAACGGCTGGCCGTGCCCATACTCCATTCTTCGGGCTATAGCTTGGTCTCCTGAAACAGTAAGAACTCCACCTTGCGTGGGCATTTTGAGACAGAGATAGTTGTGATGCGCTATAGCTCCGAATTGGTTCAACATCCCTCGCCCGAAGATTGTGTTGTAAGCATAAGGGGCGTCGACAACGTCGAAGATCACCTCTTCTACCCTGGCCAAAGGCCCTTCTCCGAAAGCAACATCGAGGCCTATCTGGCCGAGGGCATCGAGAGGTGGACCTGAGAAACCTTGAAGTGGTCGGGCTGCTGGAAGTAGATGTTTCCGAGGTATGCACATTTGATCGAAGGCCTAGACAAAAAGAATGTCTGCGGAGTGCCCGCCGTCCACCAGGATCCTTCAGACTTCCACCCCTGCTATGTCTGCGGAAATGACTAAGGGGTCAGCATGGGGGAACTTTACCCCCGCGGCATCACTGGCAGTAAAAGAGATGGGCACATGAGACCATTCTGGCATTCCTTCCGGTGAGCTCGAAGTCCCAATGTGCCCAACTTCGCGGATGTATTCGCGCTGCTGCCTTTTGGACATGCTTCCGAGGGTCCCCCTCCGGAGATGGGCAGGACCACTCGCTTGCTATGGTCCTGAGGGTCTTCCTGCTTCGGCAGTGGCATAATATTCGCCACCAGAAGTAGCATGGGGGCTTCGGGGACACCAGCTCGGGCCACGATTTACACAGGCTCCGACCGTGCCGCTGGTGGGGCTCGATCTGAAGTACCCCGCCCGGTACTTCGCCCAAGGTAATCGCCCCGAAGGGCCAACATTGCCTTGCAGTCCTTCGTGTCATGGCTTCTAATGTCGCCATGCACGCAGCAGAAAAAACTCTGGCGCCTGCCAGGTACTCTTTCTTGAGGCTTCGGTGCTCCAGCCTTGAAGCCTTGCACCTGCTGATAACTGGCAGGTGCCTTCGGAACGAGGGGTGCGATGTTCAGCACCTCCGAACGGAAATGTTTCTTCCCTCACCTGTGCTCGTTGAAGCAATTGTCTTGAGGGGGTTGTAGAGGAGTTGAGGCTTCAGGCTCCGTCTTTACTTCTCGGAGGGTAGGTGAGGGTGCTCCAGCTCACCGAAGGCAGCCTTCCTCCGCCTTGGCATACTGTTTGGAGTATGCCATCAGCTGCGCCACAGACGTCATAGGCTTCCTATGGAGCTTGCTGAGGAGGTCGGGGTTTAGCACCCCTTCGCGGGCGGCGTCAACCACTGAAGAGGTGGACAGGCCCTTAATCTGTGACTTGGTGTGGGCAAAGCGCGTGAAGTACTCTCGAAGTGTTTCTCCCGCTCGCTGCTTCACCTGGAACAAGCTCCCCATCGACATCGGAGCCACAAAGGTACCCTGGAAGTTGCTTACAAACTTCCTCTTCAACTGCTCCCACGATCTGATCGATCCTGGCCTCAAGGACCAGAACCACCGGAGCGCCACACCTTCGAGAGCGAGGGGGAAACACTTTGCCATAGTGTTGTGCACCCCTCCGCTTGCTTCTATCGCCAAGGCGTATGAACGAGTAAACTCTCTGGGGTCTGATCCGCCGGAGTACTTGAGCAACTTCGAGGCCTTGAACCTGGGATCAAAGGGCACTCTTTGCAAGTCCGAATGTAGCGGAGACTCTTCGTCAAAATATGTGTTCTCAGCCTCCTCCGGGACTTGAACAACTTCGGGAAGATTGCGAGCACCACCGTCTTGGGGCCCTTCTAGAGTCTCGGTGGAGGCTTGGGTGCGGAGGCGATCGGCGGCCTCCTGCCTCCATCTGGCTACTTCCTCCTGAAGCCTTGCTAACTGAGTAGCTTCAGTCCCAGGAAGGTCTTCATCTTCGTCGGAAGGTATCTCCGGGTCTTGGGAACTGACGTAATCAGTTCGGAGCACCATAGGAGGAGCTCGAGGGCCCCTGGGCACTCGACGCCCAGCGGCACCCTCGGGAATCATTGGAACAACTGAGGATCTGGCCCCGTTGGTCCGAGGGGACCTTCGGAGAGGACCCGAGGCTTGGCTTCGCTTCGGAGGCATACCTAGCAACGGAGAGGTCTGAAGACCGAGGACTTCGATTGGTTTGGGAAGGCGAGGGAAGGCCTTCGAACCGCACTAAGAAGCCCCTTACCGAAGGGTGAGCGGAATCTTGGGACTCCAAGGCTCCCTCCGTAAGTGCTCTTCGAAATGCAGTCAGCGGTAGAGAACAATCTTCTAGAACTTGGTTCCCCACGGACGGCGCCAACTGTTGGCGTAAAAGATTACGCTAACAGGTTCTCTGAGATCAAGAACGGACAAACAGTGAGCTTGTGCTTAAGGGCTACCTCAAGCCTCCGAATGGATAATAGCTTAAGTAGTCCGAATGTGTGTATTAGAATAGCTAAGTCTTCCCCCTCCCATTACAGGATGAAGAGGGGGGTATTTATAGGCAAAGATGTCTAAGGAAAAGACTTATTTACCCCTTGATTACAACCGACATAGTGGAAACTATTTGGTACCCTGAATAGGGTTAAAATGGTAAAATCTATCCGAGGCAAATGGATAAGCCAAACGTCTTATCAATCCTGTCGTTCTGCTTCGGAGCCTCATATCCTGCGGAGGGCTCCTTCGGACTTCAGATCGAGGCACCCTCTGTCTTAACGCCTCCACCTTCGAGTATGAACCCATCAGCTCTGAAGCTTAGTGAGTCTCTTTGAGCTGTTAATCTCTAAGTCCTGAAAGTGAAGCATTTTCCCCCAACACTAGTTTACCCCCTATGCACCACATTTACAATCGAATAGATAGGAGCACCGGGAAAGTTTTAATGTCTCCGCCCACTAGGACCGAGACCACATATACCGCTGTCGATCAGACCGACCCTTGGATCGGTCAGACCGACACGTATCAAACCCCACTGGCAACAACAGTCGGTTTGATCGGGTACCAGGCTAGTCTGACCAGCCAGTACGCCTACGGTCAGACCGGATACCAGTCTAGTCCGACCGGCTACCAGGCTGGTCCAACCAGGTTGGTCTGACCGGCTAGTACGCCTACGATCAGACTGGCCTTATGGCCGATCAGACCGCCCCCGTCTACTACGTGCCACCTCCGCCCATGCCTACACTACGTTTTCCCGCGCTGCCCACACCTACTCTCGCACACTCTCGTAGGCTTGAACATGCTATTTATCATCATCCGACACGAGAGGAGGAGTCGCACGGCCGACACCCCAACATACCACCACGTGTTGCGCCCCCGCACGAGAGATGCGCACAGGCAGAAGGCATAGACGATATTGACGAGCGAATTTGCGCGCTCGTTAGGGAATGCACTGGTTACATACCTCGGGATCGGGCTAGAGTTTACCGTAAGTCGTACCCAAACCACTTCGATGTTATCTCGTACCCTCGCGGTTTTAGGATCCCCAAGTTCACCAAATTTGACGGTGTGGGTAGCAAGACCACCCTAGAGCATATAGGTCAATTCCTAGCATAGTGTGGTGAAGCAAGTGGGTCGGATGCGCTTAAACTTAGATTATTCTCTTTGTTGCTTTCTGGCACTACTTTCACTTGGTTTTAGGTGTTGCCGCCGAACTCCGTGCAAACTTGGGCCTAGCTAGAGCAGAAGTTTCATGACTAATTTTATATTGGGGAAACCAAACTTAGTCTTTCACACTTAACATCGGTTAGACAGAAAGCTAGTGAGAGTGTCTCTGATTACATTAGGTGCTTCCGAGACACTAGAAACCAATGTTTTAGTTTGAATATCTCCGAGAGGGATTTGGCCAACTTAGCCTTTAATGGTTTACACTCTGAGATTAAGGAAACACTAGACAGACGGAACTTCCTAGAGGTTAGTCAGGTTTTGCAGCAGGCTCTAGACCAGGAAGGCCGAACCAAGAGCAAAAAAATTATCAAAACCTTTAGTGAGACTAAGGCCGAGGTACACGTCATGGAACACTCTAAGGAGGAGTCATCAGAAGAGGAGGATGACTCGGCTGACATATACATGGCGGAATGGACCTGGCCTAATGGGTCCAAGATGGTCACTTGCTCCGAGCTACGACCGTCTCCCACTAAGAATCGGCCTAGTGAAGTTAAGTACTCTTTTGATGTGACCAAATATGATAAAAATTTTGACTTTTTATTAAAGAGCAAGCTCCTCAGGTTGCCTAAAGGTCACGTCATTCCAACCGCCGACGACTTGAAGAAAAGTGCATATTGTAAGTGGCATGATTCGCTTTCTCATTCTACTAACGATTGCAATGTTTTCGTCGGTGGGTTCAATCGGCCATAGATGAAGGAAGATTGAAAATAGATCCTAGCCCTAAGATGAAGCTAGACCAGGATCCCTTCCCCGTGAACAACATTGACCTCGCCGGGAAGAGGGTGTTGATTTGGCCCGAGCAGACCAAGTCATCCATAGGGAAGGCGGTCGTCATTGGAAAGCCTCGCCCACGCACGCTCGTACCAAAGAATCCCGAAGTAGGAGTGTGGAAAGTGAATATCGACGCGTCATCTTCGGCTAGGTCCCACAAGAAGCCAAAGATAACTTTTGAGATACTACTCTAGAAACATAAGAAGAGGACCAAGAAGACATACTCTCGGCCACGACCGCCAAGGAGGCTGAACCTTCCACAAAGGCACGAGTTCGGCCCACCACGGACTAGGCCGCCAACACCACTCCAGTCTGACCGGCCTTCTGTGGCTGGTCTGACCGGCCCATCCCAAGCGTCTTGCAACAGCTGGTCTGACTGGCCCAATAAGGCCGGTCTGACCAACAGAAGACAGAAAGATGACTCCGCCAAGCAAGAAATTGTCAAGGCCAATCCGGGTATTCACCGTTCGGCTAAAGATTCTGGGAGTAAGTTTGTGACGCCTAGAACTAAGAAACAACCTTCGTGGGCACCCCCGGAATGACTAAGTCTCAAATGAGATGCTTACAACATCTTCGTGCTAATTATCTCAAAGAGAAGAAGGCCGAAGAATTTGGGGATAACCCGCTCGATGAGTCTAAAGCCCTAGCAAATACATGACGGGTGTGGAAACTGAAGTTGGTTGATAAGCCAGCTTCTAGCCTCGTTGAGTAGAGGTGCATCCCTACAAGGGACTCGGGGGGCCAAAAACTAGTAAAAGCACTGAAGGATGAATTGGTGGAAAATCCGGCGCTTAAATCCCTTAGTCATATTAGTAATTCGTGCAAATCGTCCTCATAATTCAGATTTCCTGAGTTATGAAATGGGCGGTTTGGTTTTTATCGCCCTTAGACCGTTGTGTTTTTATCTAAGTTTTCTAAAAGGCATGGGCATGTGTTGATAGCAAAAAATGGCATTAATGGTCAAAATTGTCAAAATATCATTTTTTAGTAATTTAGGCCGAAAATATGTCTTTCCTGGCACAAGATGGTCCAACCAAAAATAGTAGGTCGGTCCAACTGGCCATGTAGGCCCGAACAGACTGGCCCAAGTTTGAAAACTAGAGATAGAGTTGGTTTCTGGCAGTTTTGATCTCTAATTAAATCTGAGAAACCAAGGGTTGGTTTCAGAGTCTGTGATGAGTGATTGATAGATTTTATCCTCTGACTCGAAGGAGTCCCTCCGAAGGGGTTCGGAGGTTGTTTCACCGAAGGGTTCGGTGGGTCTGTTTTGTTGCGGCTGTTGCAGTGGAGTGTGCCTGTCGGAGGGGTCCGAAAGTACACAATGACTTGGTCGTACCGAAGGTCTCAGTACTTTTGGCGGTACACCGGAGTGTGTGCCGAAGGTTGCTTACCTAGAGAGGTCTCCAGGGTACTGGATACACTTGTCTGTCTGTTTGTGGTGCGCAGGTGACTTCGGAGGCGACAAACGGTTCACAGCAAGTGAACTTGGGTCAAGCGGGAGGCTTGATGCCAGGCGAGCGGGGAGCTCAGTCACGAAGGTTGCGAAGGGGTCAAGGTCGGACCTTGGGTCAAGGTGCGCCATATGAAGGCAGAGAGTGCGAGCATGGCTCCGGGTGAAGGTACCCCGAGACGAAGTCCTCGGAGGCGAGGCACTTCGAAGGGTACTCCGAATGGAGTGACTTCAGAGTATGGTGGACAAAGTCCATAGCAATGAGGCAAGGCATTCGGTGAAGCGAAGGTCGTCAGTCTCAAGGCTTCTCACCGAAGCTACCGCCCCCTCGCGTGCGAAGGGGGGCTTCAGAAGATTCCAAGACTGCAAAGGCTGACCGTGTCTGCTCTGCAAAAGCTAATGTTGTCTCATCTGCGAAGCTGACAAAAGAAGCCTCCAAATAAAGTAGACTACCAACTGTACCCCCCTGTTCTGATGAGACAAAAACAGTGTAAACCCTAGGGGTAAAGTAGTCTATTCACAGGGCTGAATAGTCCCTATAGATAGTGGAGGCTAGCCTAGGCCACAGTAACACTTTGAGCAGCCATTTTTGAGCTCCTGTGCTAGCCGCCACATACTCTTGTATTCAGTATGTGAGTTCATTTTGTGTTCCCTGTTCAAGCAATGAAACTTTGATTCTGTTTTCATTTATTGTTTGAACTTGTATGCCTACTTTGCACTGCTTGTTTTGATTTCTTTGTGCACCACTTTCTTCTGGGTTGAGTTTGTGCACTGGATCTCTTCTGGAGAAGTGTGTGAGAGGTCTGTTCGTGTGAAGTGTGTGTTTTTCAGTGTCTGTTCACTCTGTGTAAACTGGAGGCTAGACCCCTCTGATTACTAGCGAAGCACTGTCCTTGGGTTGAATCGAAGCCCATTTTCTTCCCTTGTCGAAGTCCTCTTCGAAATGTGTTCAGTGTGCGTTCTGACCTTCGAAGTACGAAGCCTAGTACTAGTTGCTAGAGCTTAGTATCTGGTCGAAGTCCTTAGAGGGAAGTCTGCTCTTGCGAAGGGTGAAGTGTGAAGTCTGCTCAAAGGCACCCAGTGTGCGTAGCCTGCACTGACTTAGCAGAGTTGAGTTTTTGGTGTTGTGGGTGGAGCGAAGTCTTCTTGACTTCGAACTTTTGCCCCTTGCGAAGCCTGATTTTGGAGCTGTGAAATACCTCTGAACCAGAACTTCGAATGGTGTGTTCGAAGTCTGTTCCGCAGAAGACAGAATTAAAACAGAAGGCTATTTTTAGTCTAAAATTTTAAAAGCTCCCATTCACCCCCCCCCTCTGGTCACCGTTTCTGGTCCAACAATTGGTATCAGAGCGGGTTAAGATCACCAGTTGACCTTAACCGGTTTTGTGATCTGTTGGCGACATGGACAGAGTTAGTAAAATACCTCTGTTCGATGGGATGGACTTTGCATACCGGAAGGTGCGCATGGAGGCTTACTTGCTAAGCCAAGGAAATGCAATTTGGGAGATTGTGGACTCCCAATACTCCATCCCTGAAACTCGCACCTCTCAAACAGAGAAGGATCAGTACAATGCCAACTCCAAGGCTAGATTTGATAGGGTGCAACACCTTAGGACAGCTAGGGAGATTTGGACTACACTCACTATTTTTCATTAGGGCTCTACACAGATTAAGGTCAGGCGCCAAAGCACAAATAATCAATAGTATCAGCTGTTTGTGAAGGCACCTGGTGAATCTATAGATGCCATGTTTTCTCGCTTTGATGCGATTGTGAGTAACTTGCGGTCCAATGGGACACTTGCTTACAATGATCATGATAGGGCTATCAAGCTTTTCTATGCTCTTGATTGTAGCATATGGGAAGTGAAGATATCCAGCATTGAGGAGTCCGCAGGTTATGACACATTGACCTGTGATGAGCTCTTCAGCAAGCTAAAGTCCACTGAGATTGCCGAGGCATCTCTTGCAGTGCATAGGAACTCTTTGCCATAACCATTGGCACTAGTTTCTAGTACTAGCTGTGGTACCACTGTAGAACCAAGCACATCTGGCACTTGTGTTCTTGCAGATGGTTTTGCTTTGTCCTCCCTGGTCTCCATCACTAAGGAGCAGGTGGATACTCTGGATGATGATGAGCTTGCTCTTATTGCCAGAAGATTCACCCGTTTTCACTATGAGAGACGGGATCAGAGGAGAAGTGGTTTTAGTGGTTGTTTTGAGTGTGGCGACATTTCTCACATCAAGGCCAATTGCCCTAAACTCAAGAAGAGAGATGAGAGTGAGCGTCCCAAATACCACAAAAAGGAGAGGAAACCCTTTGTGAAGGGGAAGCACGGGAAGGTGGCTAAGAGGGTAGCAAAAGCCGCTTCCAGAGCATTTGTTGCTGCTCTCAGCGACATCGACACTTCCTCAACTGAGGAGTCGAGCTCTAAGGAGGAGGAGTCTCCAAGGAAGGAGGAGAAGAAGGACAAAAAGGGACGAGATTTCACCGGCCTTTGCTTCATGGCCGACAGCAATCACAGCGGCGATGAGTTTGACTCAACTGAGGTACCTCTATCCTATGACCAGCTTTCAATTAAATTAGATGAACTTGGTCAGGATAGATTACTTGTGCAAGCCGCTAAAGATAGAAAAGACCTTAGATTTAGGCTAGAATCAGTTTCTACTGATTATGCCATGCTTAAGTCTAGAATTAATGATGTTGAATGTGAATCTTACACTGTTGTCATGGGTGAGCTTGCTTATTTGCGTTCTGTGCATGCTCAAACTCTTTCTGAGTTTGAGACTGCACAGAAGCAGCTTTTGATGGTTGATTCTAGTACTCATGATAGAAATGAATGCATGAAGTGTTCTTTATTACGTGAGAGCATTGATTTACGTGATAAGCATGTTCATGATTTAGAGGCTAGATTGGAGAGGGCCGGTAGTTCTAAGGATGTGCAACCTGTGTGTGACACTTGCATAATCCTTAAGGACCAGCTAGGCACTGTTAGAGAGCGAGCTGAACACCTCATGACCGAGAATGAATACCTTCTTTCTATGGTTAACAAATGCACTAAGGAAAAGGGTAGGATGTACTTGCTCTTGGCCAAGACCAAGATGTGTGCTGACAGAGCAGGGTTAGCTCTAGGATTGGGTTTTGAGAGGATTCCTTCAGACAGTGAGAACAAAACTGCTTTTACCTCACCCACTACCTTAGAGAAAGAGAGAGTTATGTTAGACGCTACATCAGCCAAAAATCCTATCCAAACTTCAAAGAAAACCACTCCTCCTGCACAGAAAATTCCTCCCAAGAAAACCACTCAGCAGAAGCCCAAGGAGCCTATGAGGATTTCTCCTATGACCCATGTGAGTGCTCCTAGGAGAGTGTTTCATTGTTCCTATTGTCAGCGGGCGGGTCATCTGGTTGGGTTCTGTTTTTGTCGCATCAAGGATGAGCGACGCTCTCAGGCGATGAGTTTTCAGGACATGCATTACCCATCTCGAGGAATGCATGAGTCTGAGTTTTACTCACATCCTGTTTTCGAGGCTCCTCGTACTTCTCAGAGAGGTTTTGCTCCTCGAGGTATTCACCATGTTCCGTATGGTGGTAGACCCCAGGCGAGTAGCTTTGTACCTCGTCAGAGTAGGAGACCTTGTCATGCATTTGGGTCACAGCATGTAGGTAGACCTCGCACTTTGCATCATTCTAATTATCCTGTGCGTAGACAGTCTATTTTTATTGTGCCTACTACTCGTATCACTCAGTGTTGGATGCCTCGTCATGTATTCACTCACCCAAGCACTAAGCGATCGAGATTTTCCTATCATATGTAGGCGCCGGACCGAGGCTTGGAGGGCACGTGGATCATGGACTCTGGTTGTTCGCGCCACATGACCGGAGATGCAGCATGGTTCTCCAGCCTCACCACAACCAAGCAAAAGGAACATATCACCTTCGGCAACAATCGAAGGAGTAGAGTAAAAGGTAAAGGTGTGGTAAGAATTAACTCGAATTTCACTCTCAAAGATGTTGCTTTGGTTGAAAACTTGGGATACAATTTGCTTTCTGTATCTCAATTGCTTGATGAGGACTTCAAAGTGCGATTCCATCGCGATACTTCGAATGTACTCAATTCTGATGGCGTTGTGGTTTGTAAGATCTTTAGAGTTGGGAGAGTTTTTGGAGCTGATTTTTCTGAGTCATCTGGTTCTTCTAACTGTCTTGTTGCACATTCGACTTCTGAGCTTTGGAAGTGGCATAGGAGACTAGGGCATATGAGCTTTGAGTTGCTTGCTCGTCTGAGTGCCCTAGGTCTGATCTGAGAATTGCCCAAGCTCAAGTTTGAGAAGAATTTAGTTTGTGCTCCATGTCGACATGGAAAAATAATTGCCGCTTCGCACTCGCCAGTCACCACAGTGATGACTGAACAACCTAGAGAACTTCTCCACATGGACACTCTAGGTCCTTCTCGAGTTAGTTCTTTAGGCGGCAAGTGGTATGTGTTAGTCATTGTCGATGATTTCTCTCGCTACTCTTGGGTCTTCTTTCTTGCCAGCAAGGATGAAGTGTTTTCACACTTTCGGAGCTTGGCTTTGAGACTTTTCACTAAACTCCCTAGTGCATCGCAATTCATTCGAAGTGATAATGGCACTGAGTTCAAGAACAGTCTCTTTGTTGACTTTTGTATGGAGCATGGCATAGAACATCAATTCTCTGCTCCGCGAGTTCCTCAATAGAACGGTGTTGTTGAGAGAAAGAATCATACTTTGGTTGAGATGGCTAGGACGATGCTCGATGAGCACAGGACTCCTAAAAAATTCTGGAATGGGGTCATGAACACTGCTTGTTACATCTCAAACTGAATCTTCTTGCGCTCAATTTTGAACTTGACATCTTATGAACTACGTTTTGGGAGACAGCTCAAGGTTACTCATCTTCGAGTTTTTGGTTGTCGTTGCTTTATCCTTAAACGTGGAAATTTGGACAAATTTGAGTCACGTTCTTCTAACGTGATCTTTTGGGTTACACTACACATGATCATTCTTATCGTGTTTATAATTTGGAAACTAACAATGTCATCGAGTCATGTGATGCGACCTTTGATGAATCAACCCCCTCTTTAGTTCTACATTTGAACATGCAAATGAACACGACATGGAGCAGACCATCTTTGAAGAAGAAAATCCCGGAGAATTCAAGGATGAACCCCTACTTCCCTCGACTTCAACCTCCGAAGCCGACCCCGCTTCGACCACTTCGGCACAAGGTCCCGAAGAAACTACCTCGCATCGGTCTGAGAAACCAAGGGTTGGTTTCAGTGCTTGTGATGAGTGATTGACAGGCTTTTTACCCTCTGATTCGAAGGGTACCTCCGGAGGGGTTTCGGAGGTTGGACCTCCGGAAGGGTGTTCGAAGGTGGTTTCATCGAAGGGTGTTCGGTGGCTGGTTGCTGCAGCTGTGCAGCGGAGTGTACTTGTCGGAGGGGTCCGACAGTACACGATGACTGGGTGTGTACCGAAGGCTTCGGTATTTTGGGCGGTACACCGGAGTGTGTACCGGAGGTTGCTAACCCGAAGAGGTGTCCGGAGTACTGGATACACTTGTCTGTTTCTTTGTGGTGCGCAGGGACTTCGGAGGCGACGGACAAGGTTCAAAGCAGGTGAACCTGGGTCAAGCGGGAGGCTTGATGCCAGGGGAGCGGGGAGCTCCATCACGGTGGCTGCGAAGGTGGTCCGGGTCGGTCCTTGGGTCGAGGCGTGCCAGGTGAAGGCAGAGAGTGCGGAGCGTGGCTCCGGCTGAAGGTGCTCCGGGACAAAGTCCTCGGAGGTGAGGCACTTCGAAGGTACTCCGGATGGAGTGACTTCGGAGTTGGTGGATCAAGTCCTCTGCGGAGGCAAGGAATTCAAAGTGTGCTCCGGAGGGAGACATTCGAAGGTACCCGACGAAGGTCTCAGAAGTCGAGGCGCATCGAAGGCATGGTCGGGAAGAGACACTGCGACGAAGTGCTCATGGAATGCTTCATGCGGAGGCCTTGGACGAAGGAGGGACTTCGAAGGGTGGTACTCCGAAGGTGGGGCTTCGGAGTGAGGAAGGCTTCGGAGCAAGGCTAGCTCCGGAGCGAGGTTGACTTGAGGTGCTTCAGCCTGCATGGCTTCGGTACACGGACTGACGGAGTTCGAGCTGGGTGAAGTTGCGAAGCCGTGGTGGTCCACTCCGGAGGTGTTGGTGCGAAGGCCCAAGGGCTTTGACGGCTTCAACTCAAAACCGTCACTGTATCGGAGGCCATCTTCGGCGAAGCGAAGGCCAACAGGCTCAAGGCTTCTCGCCGAAGCTACCGCACCCTCGCGTGCGAAGGGAGGCTGCAGAAGGTCAAAGACTGCAAAGGCTGACACTGTCTGCTCTGCAAAAAGCTGACGCTGTCCCCTCTGCAAAGCTGACAGAGAAGCCTCCAGAATAAAGGTGGACTACCTTTTGTACCCCTTAGTTCTGTAGAGACAAATCATTTGTAAACCCTAGGGGTAGTGTAGTCATTTCCTTTGGGTGAACTGTGGGCTATAAATATGGGGGCTCGGTAGGTAACATTTAACACTTTGAGCATTTACTGTTGAGCTCCTGTAGCCACATACCTCGCTGTATTCATCCAGAGTTCATTTTATTGTGTTCCTTGTTCAAGCGGCGAAGCCTTGCTTCTGTGTGCTTTTTGCTTGAGCTCGCGTTACATACCTCGCTAGTTATAGTGCACCGAAGCCTATCTAGGTGAAGGTTGTTTCTGTGCGAAGTGTGTTTTTCAGTGTGCTGTCGCTCTGTGTAACAGGAGACAAGACCTCGCTGCTTACTAGCGAAGCCCTGATCGAGGCCCGTTTAGCTTCTTGTGTCGAAGCCCTTAGCGAAGTCTTTTTGTGTGCGTGTAGACCTTCGTGTACGAAGCACAGCACCAGTTGCTGCTGCCAAGTACTTGGTCGAAGTCCTCAGAGGGCAGTCCACTCTTGCGAAGGGTGAAGTGTGAAGCCTGCTCGAAGCACCCTGTGTGCGGAGCCTGCACTGACTTAGCAGAGTAGATTTTCGAGGGTTGTTAGTGGAGCGAAGTATTCTTGGCTTCGAACTTTTGCTCCTGCGAAGCCTGTGTTCGGAGTTGTCGAAGTACCTCCGAACCAGACCTTCGAAGGTTGTGTTCGAAGCCTGTTCCGCAGAAGA
This sequence comes from Zizania palustris, assembly GCA_019279435.1. Taxonomy (NCBI): domain Eukaryota; kingdom Viridiplantae; phylum Streptophyta; class Magnoliopsida; order Poales; family Poaceae; genus Zizania; species Zizania palustris. The sequence continues at coordinate 16,360,477 of JAAALK010000290.1, forward strand.
CAGAACCAAACCGAAGGCTAGTTTTCAGCCCGAAATTTTAAAAGCTCCCATTCACCCCCCCCTCTGGTCGCCGTTTCCGGTCCAACACGGTCATCTTGGACCACTCCAACGCACAAGCTGAGGGGGGAGACTGTATCCCGCCGTGAGGCTCCACATTATATTCAAAGGATGCATCCTCCCGAGCAGATCATTGGTGAGCTTGATCAAAGGGTAACGCGTTCTCATGCTCATTTCATTGATTCCGCTTTTGTTGCTTCTTTTGAGCCCTTAGATGTTAGTCATGCACTTTCTGATTCTAGTTGGATCAATGCTATGCATGAAAACTTGAAAACTTTGAGAGAAACCAAGTCTGGACTTTAGTTGATCCTCCACAAAATGTTCATTTCATTAGAACAAAATGGATTTTCAAAAACAAACAAGGGGAGGATGGGACTGTAGTTAGAAACAAGGCTAGACTTGTAGCTCAGGGTTATTCTCAATTAGAAAGGATTGATTTTACTAAAACTTTTGCACCTGTTGCGTGTCTAGAGGCCATTAGGATTTTGCTTGCTTTTGCGACATCCCGGGGATTCAAACTATATCAAATGGATGTTAAAAGTGCATTTCTTAATGGCTTCATAAGCGAAGATGTTTATGTAAAACAACCCCTGGCTTTGAAAACCTCAAATACCCACATAAAGTCCTTAAAGTTCATAAGGCTCTTTATGGACTCAAGCAGGCCCCTCGGGCATAGTATGATAGACTTAAGTCTTTTCTGCTTGAGCGGGGGTATTTGATGGGATCTGTTGATAAAACCCTGTTCACTCTCAAGCATGGCAAAGATTTCCTCCTAGTTTAGATTTATGTGGATGATATCATCTTTGGTGGCTCTTCTCATGCTTTGGTTGCCGAGTTTGCAGATACCATGAGCAGGGAGTTCGAGATGTCCATGATGGGTGAACTCACATTTTTCCTTGGTTTGCAAATCAAGCAAAGCAAACAAGGTACCTTCGTTCACCAGACGAAGTATACCAAGGACCTGCTCAAAAAGTTCGACATGGCTGATGCGAAGCCCCTCGCCACTCCAATGGCTACTTCGATAGCATTGGATCCTGACGAGGATGGAGAAGTCGTAGATCAGAAGGAGTTCCGAAGAATGATCGGCTCCCTCCTCTACTTGACTGCTACGAGGACGGACATTCACTTCGTAGTATGTCTGTGCGCTCATTTTCAGGCTTCGCTACGGGCTTCGCACCACCAAGCAGTAAAGCGCATTCTCAGGTATCTCAAACATACCCTCGAATTTGGCATTTGGTATTATGCGTCTTCCTCTTTATGTCTTCGAGGTTATTCTGATGCGGATTTTGCTGGGTGTAGGATTGATAGGAAAAGTACCTCTGGTACTTCTCCGGTACTTGTCATTTTCTAGGTACTTCGTTGGTTTGCTGGTCTTCCCGCAAACAGTCTAGTGTTGCACAATCGACGGCTGAGGCCGAATATGTTGCTGCAGCTAGCTGTTGCTCTCAGATTTTGTGGATGGTTTCCACTTTGCGGGATTTCGAGTTAGATTATAAGAGTGTTCCACTTTTCTGTGATAACACTAGTGCCATTTGTATTGCAAACAACCCAGTTCAGCATTCCTGAACCAAACACATAGATGTGCGATATCATTTTCTCAGAGATCATAATGAGAAGGGTGATATTGAGCTTCAATATGTTAATACCCAACACCAGCTAGCCGATATTTTCACAAAACCCCTCGATGCTTCTCGGTTTGCCTACTTGCGTGGGGAACTTGGTGTTTGTCACCGTTACAGCATTTTGTGAGGGGGAGCAGATTTTGATTGTCTTGCATATGCCCATTGTGTGTGAAATTGCATCTTTTGCACTAATATGTCTGATTGTAATTCATGAGATCATGTCAGCTCAGCTCTATCTAATATGTCTGAAACATTATGTGCATGATTCTTCTTTCCAAAATCAAATCATGCTCATTGCTTAGTCTAGAATCTAGCATGTTTAGGCAGGACTGCTTTAGCTATCTTTTATCTACTTGATAGCAAGACTCCTTTTCTCTAGATGCTAAACATTGCAACTTGAAAAATTGTTCTACTTACTCATGGATATTCATCAAGTGCTAAACAAATTGTTCACTTAATTAAAATCCAAAACTCCATAATTTGCATGCTACAAGTGAAAAGATATAGGTGAGTTTGTTTGTCGCACTACTCTATTCTAAACTGTTTACCATTGCACATTGGTCTGAACTGGGATAATGTAGTGTATGCCAAAATCACCGCCTTAAGCTTCTGATGGTTTTCATGCCTAGGCTTGGCTTGATTGGAAAGTATAAGGTAGACAAACAAATAACCCCTGGCATTATGAAAAGAACAACAAATTCATCGGTCATCAAGATTGCTTTCAAAGCTCCACTTGAACTGGACTTGTCTGTCTAGAGTAGAAATTGACTAGCTTTGCGCAGTCCCTCCTTTTACTTGTCTAGTTACCTTGATTGAGTGGTGATGCTTTTATTTCAAAATGATAAAATCACACGCTGTCATTATGTTTTTTAGAGAATGTTAAATTGAGCTGAGCACATGATAGTTGGTATTAATGTTGGCATATTTTTTTCTTTATATGTCTTTGCAATTCTACCCATTTCGAAGCTTTGCATATTTTGAATGCTCCTTGATGCTTGCATTGCCAAAGGGGGAGAAATTTTTGAGTTCTCTGTAGCAAGGGGTAAAATAACTCAGGGGGAGTTTTATCTAGTAAAGGAAAAGATTTGTCGAAGGGGCTTTTACTCTTTTGAAAAGGGGGAGGAAAATTCTTTTGTCAAGTGACATGGTTTGGCTCATTTCTGAGTTTTATGGTCACTTGTGTGCTGAAATTTTTCAAATTTTCTTGAACTTAAATTTGGTTGTCAATGCACTCATCAAGGGGGAGATTGAGAAACCAAGGGTTGGTTTCAGAGTCTGTGATGAGTGATTGAAAGATTTTATCCTCTGACTCGAAGGAGTCCCTTCGAAGGGGTTCGGAGGTTGTTTCACCAAAGGGTTTGGTGGGTCTGTTGTGTTGCGACTGTTGCAGCGGAGTGTGCCTATCGGAGGGGTCCGACAGTACACAATGACTTGGTCGTACCGAAGGTCTCGGTACTTTGGGCGGTACACCGGAGTGTGTGCCGAAGGTTGCTTACTCGGATAGGTCTTCGGGGTACTGGATACACTTGTCTGTCTGTTTGTGGTGCGCAGGTGACTTTGGAGGCGACAGACGGTTCGCAGCAAGTGAACTTGGGTCAAGCGGGAGGCTTGATGCCACGCGAGCGGGGAGCTCAGTCACGAAGGCTATGAAGGGGTTGAGGTCGGACCTCGGGTCGAGGTGCGCCAGACGAAGGCAGAGAGTGCGGAGCATGGCTCCGGGTGAAGGTACCCCGAGACGAAGTTCTCGGAGGCGAGGCACTTTGAAGGGTACTCCGAATGGAGTGACTTCGGAGTATGGTGGACAAAGTCCTTAGCAATGAGGCAAGGCATTCGAAGTGTGCTCAAGAGGGAGGCGCTCGAAGGTATACCCAATGAAGGTCTCAGAAGTCGAGGTGCATCGAAGGCATGGTCCGGGTGAGGTTCGTCAAGGAGTGTGCTCGGGGAGAGACACTGCAACGAAGTGCTCATGGAATGCTTCATGCGGAGGCCTTGGACGAGGGAGGGACTTCGAAGGGTGGTACTCCGAAGGTGGGGCTTCGGAGTGAGGCTGACTTGAGGTACTTCGGCCATGCATGGCTTCGGTACACGGACTGATGGAGTTCGAGCTGGGAGAAGCTGTGAAGTCATGGTGGTCCACTCCGGAGGTGTTGGTGCGAAGGGCCAAGGGCTTTAACGGCTTTGGCTCAAAACCGTCACTGTATCAAAGGCTGACTTCGGTGAAGCGAAGGTCGTCAGGCTTAAGGCTTCTCACTGAAGCTACCGCACCCCTCGCGTGCGAAGGGGGGCTTCAGAAGATTCCAAGACTACAAAGGCTGACCGTGTCTGCTCTGCAAAAGCTAATGCTGTCTCCTCTGCGAAGCTGACAAAAGAAGCCTCCAAATAAAGTAGACTACCAACTGTACCTCCCTATTCTGATGAGACAAAAACAGTGTAAAACCCTAAGGGTAAAGTAGTCTATTCACAGGGCTGAATAGTGCCTATAAATAGTGGAGGCTAGCCTAGGCCACAGTAACACTTTGAGCAGACATTTTTGAGCTCCTGTGCTAGCCGCCACATACTCTTGTATTCAGTCTGTGAGTTCATTTTGTGTTCCATGTTCAAGCAATGAAACTTTGATTCTGTTTTCATTTATTGTTTGAACTTGTATGCCTACTTTGCACTGCTTGTTTTGATTTCTTTGTGCACCACTTTCTTCTGGGTTGAGTTTGTGCACTGGATCTCTTCTGGAGAAGTGTGTGAGAGGTTTGTTCATGTGAAGTGTGTGTTTTTCAGTGTTTGTTCGCTCTGTGTAAACTGGAGGCTAGACCCCTCTGATTACTAGCGAAGCACTGTCCTTGGGTTGAATCGAAGCCAATTTTCTTCCCTTGTCGAAGTCCTCTTCGAAGTGTGTTCAGTGTGTGTTCTGACCTTCGAAGTACGAAGCCTAGTACCAGTTGCTAGAGCTGAGTATCTGGTCGAAGTCCTCGGAGAGAAGTCTGCTCCTGCGAAGGGTGAAGTGCGAAGTCTGCTCAAAAGCATCCAGTGTGCAGAGCCTACACTGACTTAGCAAAGTTGAGTTTTTGGTGTTGTGGGTGGAGCGAAGTCTTCTTGACTTCGAACTTTTTCCCCTTGCGAAGCCTGATTTCGAAGCTGTGAAATACCTCCGAACCAGAACTTCGAAGGGTGAGTTCGAAGCCTGTTTCGCAGAAGACAGAATTAAAACAGAAAGCTATTTTTAGTCTGAAATTTTAAAAGCTCCCATTCACCCCCCCCCCCCTCTGGTCGTCGTTTCTGGTCCAACAAAATCTTAACCACTTTTTGGCCGAATCCTATTCAGAGTAGGTGCCAGGGAACTTGAGACCAACCCCTATAAATATAGGGGTGAGGCCGATTCAAAGGGTATCCAACACAGATCAATACTTCAAAACCCTAGTTTTGAATCACACTTTTATGTCAATCCACCTTCCTTGCCCTAGGATTAGATGTAACGTCCATCTTCATGGGTTTGCGCTGAAATCCCTCCGTGCATCACGTCATAACCGTGGTAACCCTTGTTGATTCGCCCGTGAATCATCCGTTTAATCCACATAACGGATTTCTATCGTTTTTATCGGTTTTCTTGCCTTCCTTGGAAATTCGGCCTCTAGGCAGGATTGTATTTTATTCCTTGATGTTTTGCACAAGGTTGTTATCTTCCCATCTTTGCCAAAGGATTCATCTACAATGTACTCCGGTGAAAAATTTGTTTGCAAACCGGAGGCTACAATTTGGGTTCTATCGGTCTGACCGACAATAGCTGTGCGGTCTGACCGACGTGTGCCATGCTAGACCGTCATGCCATTGTCGGCACGCTCCATCACCGGGGTGTCGACACCCTCCGGTCTGACTGGTGCGCCCACGCCGGTCTGACCGAGCCCTCCGTACCGAAGGGGTTCATCGCTTTGGACTCCCGCACCGCGCATGTCGAAGCCCCAATCCAACCAAGACCTCGCGTGCAGTTTGACCGCCCCCCCCCCCTCTGTTGGTTCGACCGTCGGTAGACCTGAACCGCTTTACCTCCATGGATCATCCCGGAGCCACCTTCGGGAGCCCTCGGTCTATCCAAGGCCTGTACCTCGGTTCGACCAGACGTCAGACCGAAGGACCCCTCGGGGATCCTTTGGACCCCCTTCGCACAAGCCGCCGAAGCACCCTTTGGCGCCCCCTCGCATTACCAGTCTGACCAGAGGTCCTCCGCCGGTCTAACCATCCCCTTCATTGAGATTGAACTCGACCCTAGTCTGGGCGGTTTACTTTATTATTTTTCCAACACTTCGACTAATTGAACAATATTGCTAAATACTTGTTTGGTTACCTGGCGACTCCGTTACCCCCTTACCACTGTTTAAGGGTTATCAGAACGTGTCGTCGGTGTCTCACGACGTTTTAGGGTTTTCCCTTAAAACGGTCGCGCGCTTTTGGATCGTCGAACCAACGCTAGTGTGTGGGCGCGTTTTCGTGTCAACACTTAGGAGGAAGAGGTCTTGGGTTTACTCTTTGGCTTCATCACTCTAGAGGGCTTCGGTCCTTAGAGGCTTCGAAGATATTGTTATTTGACTCGTGTTAGGGTAAAGCTATTTCCCCCAACACTACTTATCAGTAATTCTACCATACCATCATAAGTCATAATAATGCTTGCAGTAATTCTATTTTCCTTTCATGCCTATATCATATATGGTGGCCTCTTAATGATATTGCAAAAGTGTTACCTTTTATGTTTTCTTTTTTACTATGTATAACAGCTTATTTTGTTGATTTGAGCAAATGTTTGGTAGAATAATTAAATTGAAACAATCTGCTAGCATGTTGTTGCAGTAATTTGTGATCTTCCAATAACTCATTTTATCTTGGTTGGCCTGCTACGTATATATGGGTAGCCAATTCACCATTAGCATCATTGGCAACATATTTCAGTAAACTGTTTTTCATCAAGATCAATGTATTTATGTTGGTTTATTATCTCGAGAGATGCAATTGGAGTTTACTTGTTTACTTTCTTCATTCAGATTATGATGAACTTATTAACTACAGCTGTGCATCGTATTTATTGAAGTTTTTTGTGTAGACACTTCATATCAGTTCAGAAAAACACTTAGTTTTCATAGCCATCTTCAGAAGTTCCCTGAATGTTTAGATAGATACCAAGATTGTTTTCATCCAGACAAGGCACATACCCGGTCCATATACATTAACTGCATATTTGGTGAATAAAAAGCCTGACAAGCCAATGGATTTTGTTTTTTTATAGGTACTTTCTATTGATTATTTAGTAGAAAATAAATGTTTCACTGACTCTATAAAGAAAAAGAAAAACAACTACTAGACAATCATCAAGAGCATTGTTTATATGATGAGCAGATAGTATTAGCCGTTCAATCTGAAGCTTAGGTGACTTTGGTCAAAGCAAAGACTTCTTCCCTTGTACATCGTAGGAGATTGATAGGTCAATATTTGTTTATGATTTATTTCGGATAAGAATATATCACTTGTAATTGTAATTAGTTGATATGGTTTAGTGTATTTTTTATGAGTAATGGCTAATGTTAATGCATAATTAAATCTCTATCTATGATTCATTTTGAACAAAAATATATCAAATAATTTTTTATCATCATAACATTATTAAACACGTTTGAATAAATATCATATTCTAAATAGATGTTTGCAATTTAAAATAAATTTTTATCGTAAAGTACGGACATCTAACTAGTTTTATTATATTAATAATGCTAAAAAATAATTATTATTGTTACATTGTGAATTGGCTAGGCCCTCCCTCGTATTCAGTTTCTAGCTCCGCCCCTGCAATTGCACCTTTGGGCTTTGTTTGGGATCTCGAGATCCGGGTTTTCTTTCCTGGTGTAGATTTTTTGCGGGTTTGGAAGCACGTGAGACGGGGAATAGTTGGTCTGATCCATGTGGTTTTTGCAGGGAAACAATCCATATCATGATAGGTCGGGAAATTTTCCCATCCTGCACCATCTCCCGTGACGCCGCCGCTACCCGCGGCGAGTACACATAAGCCCCTGCTCCGTTGAAGCCTTAGGTGTGGCACCTTCTCATCTGCTCGGTCGTGACGATTCTAGCGTCGTCGTCTCCTCGTTCGTTCATCAAAGTATCGCCAACCCAACCCAAACTCCCCACTCTCCTTGCTGCGCCTTCGCTGTTCTTATCTGGGAGCATGACCGATAGCTCGTCTCCACACGGATCCTTTTCTACGTATGATCATGGATCATGCATTTACTACTTCTAGTTGTTTGCATTGTCCAATGTATTGCAACCTATTTTTTGTTAAAAAATTATTATTTTGACACTTCAAAGATGTGCACTTTGTTTAGGATGACACGTAGAACCACTTAAGCCACTGAAAATGAATTTGTTGATTTGTTTACTTATGCATAGGAATTTGGATGTGAAATTGTGTTGAACTTCATGAATCGTGAACCGATTTTAGTATGATCCAACTTCAACTGTTCAAGAGAATTGTACATGTTCAGAAAGCTCCCTTTTCCGATCATCAAGGATCTTTGCTAGAAAATTTTGAATTTTCAAGTTAAGATTGCATCCATGTGTTTAAAAGAAGCTGAAATATGTGCTAGTGTTTCTGTTTCTTTGCAAGTGATATTCATTTCATTTATGGCATTGATTTTGCTACATTGTTTAATGATCAGACTAACCCTATAGACTTGCTTCCATCGTGCCATGATAAAAAGAAAGTAATCCTTTCCAATTTCATCTTATGCAAATGCCAGGTCCTATTATTTCTCCCTCAGCTGTCCTTGTCTATCCAAGCCTGTAGGAGGTCAGTCCCACGCACTGAACAATTGAAATCGCTTTTGATTGACCACTATTTGCATCCTGTGAACTATTGGACAGTTCATCAATAAAATCCCACAACATGAAACTACTTTCTATTCAAAATAGGGAAATGGTTTCACGGAGAAACTACTTTTTTATGCAGGAAAGGCATCCATTGTAGTAACAGTCATTGCAGTGTGATTGGGAAAATCACAACAAAAACAGATGTCTTCAACTTTGGGGTAGTGCTGATAGGATGCAAGGGCCAACATGATAGATGGAAGCTCAAACAGTAGTGGCTTCAGTTGTTGTGGCTAAATGCTAGCGCCTATAAAGAATTTTTTAATTCAGACTCATGTATCAATTTGTATTTGAATTATCTATGCGGATATGATGATTTGTGATTTGTGGTAACAATAGTAGTGGATAATCTACTTGAATCTTACATGATTTGTGATGTCGATTCTGTTTATTTTAGATTTTTATTTGTGTGTAATTATTTTCTCTATTTTTCATAATTGTTTTTCAAATTATCCTTATTTCTATTTACTCGGGATTTCTATCTTGGAAAGTTTCCAAATGATGACGGGAAAATATTTACGGTTGGGAATTTTTCCTTGGGGAAGCGAAGGAAGGAGGCATGTCACCCTAAAAACCCCCCTCGGGATTATTTCCATGGGTTTTTCCACCCTCTCCTCCCAAACAAGGCCTTGAAGTTATAAGGGATTTTTCCTCCATTCTTCACAACATAAGAGCACTTTGCAAAATCTACGAAGCAATTGGTGCGATCACAACCATGATACTGAGGATGTCTATTTGTAAGCCATTGAGTACACTTTCGTGCTTGGGCTCACCCGACTACATGCAATGACACCTGACTTCACAGATAAAATTTGGTAATGAAGAACACAAATGACACAAGACAAATTTAAGATTCTCTTCTTCACCACTTCTAAAACAGAGATTAAAGGACCTACTAACTACCTACAGGAAACATAGTAGGAATCGTCTTAACTATCTTAAACCCTACGTGACTGAGTCCTCGTGAGCAGTGAGTGAGCTACTTCAAGATTATTTCCAAAACGAACCATCTATTTCCCTTGAGATATATCGTCTATGCAGACTTCCTCAGGAATTTAACTATGTGCGAAGGAAGTTTTGGTTGTCCAGGAATTCTTTGTAACCTGTATTTGAAGACCATTGAACCTGATTGACCTTTTGTCCAGAAATCCACCACACGATACAGCCCATCGTAAGTAAATGTTGAAGGACTGTCTTTTCCACGTTTGAAGCCATGAATCACTCGAACAGGTGTCTTTGTGGCGATACAATTATACAAGGCAAGGTTACCCCGCTCAAGCTTTTGATCACCTTCCTTATCAGCAGGCTTTCCTCCAGAACCTGTGTATATTAGTTCACCCGAGCTAGACAATTCGTAGGGATAAACTCCAGAAGCAACAATGCTTATTGCCACAAACGCACCATCATTATGATGAGAATCAATTCCTCCCTGGTATGGGCGGTGGATACCAAGAATGGCTAGCTCAACTCTGTATCGAAATTCATCACCAACTTCAACTCCACTAACATTTCCCACAGTAGGCCTTGGCTTGGTAAAGTCCGGCAATTTCTTGATGATTCTATCAGCTTCAAGGTCAACTCTACGAACCTTCAACGGCTGTTTAACACTTTTTACAATAGTCTTGTGTATAAACTGAAATCTCCTGCAGAACATCCTTATTTTGCTCCGATCATCGGCATTCTGACTTCCATGTGAGGGATAATTGACATACAACTTAACCCTTCCTTCATGAACAGATATCGCCTTTAAAAGAACATCATCTTCCAATTTGGTGGCCCCTTCATCCATAAGGTTGTCCTGGCCAACCAATTCAGATGTATAGATAATTTTCACAAGAAGATGTTTACTTTGAGCTGGACCTTTTAGCTTCAACTTATTCAGAGGACCAAAGGGTCTGTGCAACTGCAGAGTGTGCAGTGGATGCTTGTGGTTTGCTCTGGCAGGTGGTTGGACTGCTTTTGTAGGTGTAGTTGGACTTCTCATGGTACCACGACCAAGTACTCTTGCTGCAGCATGCATGGATGATTTTTTCATATCACTTTCACGCACCCTCTTACCCTTGAGCTGTTCTTTAGAAGGACCTTCAGCATAAGGTTCAGCAGCAACTTTGGGTGAGCTCCCTTTGCATCTGTTCATCACCTTGACATGTCCAGCAGCTGGTGATGCATAAGTCCTCCTCTCATGCTGCAATGTGTTTCCACTGCTCTTCACGTGAAGGAAATTCCCAATAGAAAGTTCTTGTGATCGTCCGACCTCATGGTTAACCGAATTATTACCACAATCCATAGCTACCACGTCCTGTGACACATCCAAACCAACATCAACAGGCATGGCTTTCAAATTTGAAACCACCTTATCACCTTTTTTGCGAGCAAGTGGAGTTACATCGTCCCTCCCATGCCCAGGAGGGGATCCGCGCCTCGCAGACACCTTCCTCCTCCACTTGTGTACCGACGCTTCATCCTTTCCATGTAATTCACCACGGCGTGCTCCCCCTTCAGCGCGGTTGTCTTCGCAAGCCACCCGATTCTCGTCTGAGGCATGTGAAGATTTCATCAAGGCAACCGATCGCTCGAGCGGAGGAGCCGCGGCCCGCTCCAGCCGTCTCTTCGTCCCCGAGTCACCGGTACCTCCGCCTCCATTTCCCTTCTTCTCCCGCGACAGCACCGAGCGAGAAGCCCGCTCAGCGCCGTACCCAACCAAACCACTCGCGGCGGCGGCGGCCACCGCATTCCTCCCCGCCGCTTCAGCGTTCCTCGCCGCCGCCGCCGCGGCCTCGCGATTCGCTCCTCCACCTCCCCCTCCCCCTCCGCCTCCAACATGTCTTCCCTCTTCCCCGCACCCCCGTACTCCATTGCTTCCCTTGCCCCGACCATCGGAGGCAGAGGCAGGACGCGGCGGAGGGCGAGGAAGCTCGGGAGGACGACGACCGCGCTGCAGCACGCTGCCCCGCTCGGCATTGGCGGCGCTCCCCGGCCTCACCCTCGGGTGCGCCGCGCGGAACAACTTCTCTGAAAGATCCTCCCCATCCATCGGTCCTCTACCGCCCACCCTGCAATCATCCCCGCCGCGACCGCGACCGCGACCGCGAGCGCACACAAACCGAACCAAATCAGCCGTTACAACCAAACCCACACGACCACGCCCACAACACAAACGCGTGGAAGAGGCAAAAAAAAACGGGAGGCAACAGGAGTGTCCTCACCTCACGTCCGAGTCCCACCAACGGCGAGGGAAGAGCGGCGAGTCGGCGACCTGCGAGCAAGGCACGCCGTTGGGAAATGGGAAGAACCAAAGAGGAGGAGAGAACTCGAGTTCCGAGGAGAACTGGCCTCTCTCGCTCGCTCGCTCTCGTGATTTTTGATACGGGGTTCAGGGGTTTGCGTCAGCCACGTGGCGCCCCGAGCGCGCAAGGGACTCGCTCCTGACCTGGGTCTCGCTCCCGCTCTGCGTGGCGACGTGCCAGTTGCTTTTCTCACAAGTTGTAACCGCTACAAACATAGAGAGGAATAAACCGCCTATTGTTTTCCCGTTTTGTTTTCTCCCATCCAAAATTTAGTCTCGTAATATCGAATGTTTAAATATTATTTTGAATTATTAAATATAGATTATTTACAAAACTTATTCATAATCGATGGATTATTCGTGAGATAAATCTAATGAGTCTAATTACGTCATGATTTAACAATGTGATCCTACAGTAAACATTTGCTAATCATGAATTAATTAAGCTTAAAAAATTGTCTCGTGAATAATCCTACGATTCTGAAATTATTTTTATAATCAGTTCAAGTTTTCTCCTTCAAATTGATATCTGAACATATGGCGTGACACAGACTAAACTTTAATATATAGAACTAAACACCCTCTATATATTCTACCTAATATCATTCGTATTTATATCATATTTGAACCTACTATGTATTCACATACTATATACTCTAACATGCAAAAAAGGTTATATTAACTTTGATTGATTCGTGTATTATCCCATTAACTTAGCTCGAGTTTTCATACCATCATTAATCATAAACCAGATTTTTATATGAAAACCAGATTTGTTTTTATACCACCCATTAACTTTATAAACATATCATGTTCAAAAATATAATATCATAATTATCATTTATTCTACAATTAGTAGATGCTTGGAAAGCATTCCTAGTACTTCTAAATATAAACTGCTACTCATATCATCTTATATAAATTCTCATTGATTAAGAAATAAAGCACATCTTTACCGACTCAGTCACTCACTGATTCATGCTCTTATTTCATTCACTAATTATCATCAAATCCAATAGTAACGGTGTTATTAATACCTGCTCCCTTTGTAGATATTTGTCAAAGTTCGACTAATGATATTGTTGACATAGTTAAATTACATATTATAAAAATCGTATAATTGCATTTACAATCTAAAGTATTATATTAATATCTTATAGTTATAGATATTTATTTTTTTCTCTTATTTTGGAATTAAAGGTCGAAGGGAAACACTCAAACACGGTGTGGAAGAATATTAATTAATTGTGCAATAATTATTAATTAATTAATTACAGGTTGACATAGTTATTGTGCAATGATGTTTCCAGTAGTAATTGCGGAAACTGCGGAGTTAATTATTAATTAATTGACAAAGGAAATAATTAACCTTCCGTTTTTTCCTCACTTTTATTACTATCTTTGATGCAGAAATTCAGGGTGATAAATAAAACATTAATCGGCATGCAAGATGAAACACAGTGTGGAAGAGAAGATGTTAGATAAAAGAGAATAAATTTAATGCTAAAAAGTTAGTAAATAAGTTCACAATAGTTTTTTTATAGTTTTTATATAGAAATATTTTTTAAAAAGATACCGTTTAAAAACATAGAAAAGTGTTCGGACTCAGCTAGCTAAAGGCCCCTTTGATTGAATGGATTTTTTATAGAAATTTTAAAGTATTCAAATTATTTGGATTTTTTCTTATCTAGGTTATTTAGAACATAGTACTAGTACATGAACTCAAGCCTCATTTTATTTTTCCTTTATGGAGTTTAATACATCTTCTCTTTTTCTCTCTTTTCTTACTACAAGTTCCTATATTTATTTTGTATGAACTAACCAAATATATTATTTCTTTAAAATTCATATGTTTTAGATTTATATGGGATTCATTTCAATCATAAGTTTTTTTGTATTTTTATGTTTCTTAGATTCCGCAAGCGATAAACATATGTATGCTTATCTAGCTATCACTAAATATAACAAGAAGAGAGAGTTAATTTGACTCAACCCATAAGCTAAGCATAAAGCTAACATAATTTAGGCATAGCTACCCATCACTGCTAGATGCTAGAAACGTCCAAAACTGCCCAAAACGGCAAATTCAACTGATGACTGTATAAGAAAGCTTTGACTACTTTGAGTTATGTGAAACCCACACGTTATCGCGTGCATTGGGCACCGCCAGTCTCCAAATATGTGTGTCTCTATATATATATATATATAATTCAATTGTTGGAACATAAATATTGATAAAAAAGTTCAATTTTAGTGTAAAATGTAAAGAAATTTTCTAAGATATCTTGTGTGATTTTATACGCATCTTGACTTAACTGCGTTGATTCCACTTTCTTTCTACCCGCATCTCATTAAGGAAAGACGTGTCATATAGCTTTTTGGGGGGTCTTTCTATAATAAAAAGTCTCTATTTTCGGACAGACATAACAGATTACGAGAATTATTCCTTCCAATCTCCACACCGACATGAACCGCGTGATGTTTCACCAAATGGTTCTCCACGACGATGCATTAAGGCACGTACAACTTTGAGACGGTGAAACGGTTTTTAAAGTGTAAGAGATAATAAAGAAACTGTATGGTACAATCCTAAACTCATCTCTACTATATAAAAGAGGGAACTGGTCGTCCGTCCGCACCTCCGCACCGCGCGCAGCGCGCCTCCCTCCCCGCCTCGACCGCGCGCAGCGCGCCTCCCTCCCCGCCTCGACCGCGCGCAGCACGCCTCCCTCCCCGCCTCGGCCCAATAAGCCTGCACGCCGCATCGGCCCATTACGCGCCCGCTCCCCTCCCGCAGCCCTACCTTCCGCAGCCGCCTCTTACGCCGACGCCGCCACACCCGCCAGCGCCGCCACGCCCATCCCGCCTTCGCCGACCCAGCCCCTAGCCTCGCCGCCGCCACCGCGCGCGTGTGGACTGGGCGCAGGGCCAGCGCCGCCACGCCCGCCAGCGCTCGGATCCCCTCCCACGCCTCCCGCCCTGCGAAGACTGGGTGCGAGGTACCTCCGGCCACCGAGCAAAACCTACGGCTCGCCTCCCATGTTCGTTTGACCATGTATGTGCAACCGTTCGCCATGAACACCTTCTTAAGCACCCATCACCCATCACCCATCACCCATCACCGAACCTCAGCACCCATCACCGTTCAGACCCTCGAAAGGCAAGCCTGACAGCGCTGAGGTAAGTCAGATGAAACTATCCTTCATTTTTCCCTCTGTAAGACCCTCGACTAACCCTAAGAACCCCCTGTTGATCTTCGGTTTCACCCGAAACCCTAGACAAAAAACCCCCAAACCCCGCCTATTGAACCCTTCGGGTAAGAACAGAACAAAAAAAGACCGACTCAGAAATGAGGGTTAGGGTTTCTAAACCCTAACCCTAATTTTTTCTAAGGGGGGAGGCCGGGGGGAGGGAAATGATTTTTAGGGTTTCCGTCGGGGGGGGCTGTGGCCTTTTTATACGGGCGACAATCGCGCTCGGCCGTCGGATCAAATCCGACGGCCAGCGGTGAGTGGGTGCCGATTGAGCCCAGGCGGGGAGGCAAATTCACGGCCCAGGCCCAGGTTACGCGCTCGCGCGCGCGGCGAAAACCTGGCCTAGGCCCAGGTTGGCTTCGGCGTGCTGCTTTGCGCAGATGGGCCAGGCTCCTGCGCTGTTTTGGCCTGCTACTTTGCGCTGGTGGGCCGGGCTCCTGCACTGTTTGGGCCAAAATCTGTTTTTTAATTTTCCAGAATTAAGAAATTAATTTCCGTTTTAATTATTCTCTTGAAAATAAGAAAAATGCCCAAAAATCCGATAAAATTAAGTTTAATGCGGGGATAATTTTGTAAATTTCATCACATTCAGTAGTATTATTCTGAATTTTATGAGAATTTTTAGAGCATTTTCTATGTTGTTTTCCGATTTTTTATAAGACCAACGTCTTATTTAAACTGGAGAATAATTTTTTAAATTCAGAATATTTTACGTGCCGAATTCCTAGCTTGGGACCAGGACTTAGGAGGCCAGCGAAAATTTCGTTTGGGCCGAAATTTTTTTGTTGTTTTGGGCTGAATTCCTTTTCTATTTTCGAGAATTAAAATAATTACTTTTATGTTTATTTATTCCTGGAAATTAAGAAAATTGCCCAAAAAATGATATAAAATTAAGTTTAATACGGGAAAAAAATTAGTAAATTTTATCATGATTATTAGGACTGTTCTGAATTTTTGAGCAATTTTAGATTATTTTTAAGTTATTTTCTGATTTAAATTAGTCCAACGACTCTTTTTTATTAGAAATAATTGTTTTTTGTTTCTTACTAAACTATTTTTATTTCTTACCGGTTCAAGACGATTTCTCATCTAAAGAGTATTCACATCTAACTGTAAATCTAAAGACTACTAATGATACCATTGTTGTACCTATCTAAATTTTTATGTCGTAGCATTTAGGCACATCTGTTTCATGAAATGTAACATTCCATTAGAAATTATGTTGGTTGTCTGTGATCTTGGGTCTATTTGGCGTCTCATGGTTATAAGCAATAATTTGTACATTGTAGTTAATATTTTATTCAGATAACTGTGGGCTGAAAAAATTGCCTTAGAGAGGATAGGAGCAAGACATGCAATTTATAGATATCATTAGGGGCCATGAATCTGATATAGGATGTGCATGGTTTAAACCTGATTTATCTCTAGCTTATCTGCTTATGAGATGTTCATTTCATATGAGTAATAATACCATCATTACAAACCTAATTATCATGACATTCTCCAATTATTACATGAGAAACACAAAACATATATTGAATAAAAACATCAGCCAATAAAACATCAGCCAATATAAACACAAAAGAGTACAAAATCCCGTCTTGGGCCCAAGTTACTTTGGCCTGTTCACTGTACTGTGTGAGCTGTTTTTTTATAATTTCTATAATTTTATAATTGCATTTTCTTTTTATTATTCCCTATAAAATAAGAAAAATGCCCAAAATTAAGATAAAGTAAATTTAGATGCGAGGAAACTTTTGTATGATTCATCATGTTCAGTACCACTGTTCTTAATGTTTTTTCAGCATTTTCATGATTTTTTTATAATTTTCTATATATTTCATAATTGCGTTTCTGTATTTTTGAATTTTTGGCATTTTTTCGATGAATTATCCTGTTTATTTCTTTAATATTTCCCCCTTTTTATTCTTTAAAGATTTTCCCCTATTTTTAGAATTACTTTATTAATTCCTTGTCTTGTTACATGTGTTTCTATTCTATTTGTGAAATAATGTGTTTATATCTGGTTTGTCAAATAATTCCGCAAAATAAAACATTATAATATAGTTGAATTTCTTAGATATATTAAATGGCTGGCATGCGAAAGAGAACTTTCGCCGACCGTCCAACTCGTAATGAGGTGGTACCTAGGTGAGCCTATATTACTACTAAAACCAACTTTCCTGCAACGATGAAAGATGTTCTAAATTTTATTTTTTTGTTAAGGTTTATGAAATTTGACGAGATAGAGTTCGAGCACATAGGTCATCCATGGAGTGCCGTCGCTAGAGTAGATGTTATGTTTCTCCCTGATGAATATGGAGAAAAACAACGATTTATTTTAATGGATATTACTGTAAGTTGCACACAAGTTGGACTAAATTTTACATAGTAGTGAATATATGACATATTCTAAACCCTAATATTATACGTAGGGTGCTAAAATAGAAGTCATTGCATGGGAGCGGGAGGAAGTTCATAGGTTTAACATTCTCCTAAATGAAGGACAATGTTATACTATTCATTGTCTATATTTTCAACTCAATCTTGAAGAGGCATTGTACTATCGGAACATTGCTCATGCCTATGAAGGTTCTCTTCGAAGAAATACAATAGTTGAGCCATACATTCTTCCAATCCAATTCCCTCCCTATCCAAAATATCTATTGACGTTTCATGACGCGTGAATTCGTCCGAATAAAACATTTGTGGGTACGTTCGTAAATTAAATCGGCTATGCATAGTTTCAAAAAAATAGTTGTCTTACTTATAGTATGATATGATTATTTGCACAGACATAGCTGGAGTGGTTGTCTATTGGGGGAAATTGGAACGTATTGGAGGTCTATATAGGGAGATAACACTGATGGACATTAGGTAATTCATAAGTTAGATACAACCACTTATATCGTCATAAACAATCACATTGTTGTTGCAAATCGAAAGCTAATGAACATTTGATCTTTTTTAGCTTAAACATGATGGTTGTTGGAATTTGGGGTGACTCCCTCACTAATCACATGTCTGAATGGACAGAAGCTCATCGTAACAACCACATTGTTTTAGGAACCATGCTTCGACTTCACAAGAAGCACAGTAATTCAGTCCTAACCCATTTTATCATTCATAAAGATATAGTGATGAATTACACTAATATTTATTCTACTTGGCGCTAGGATGTTTAGAGACTTCAGAACACACTACAGTCAAGTTTAATCTGATTCATCCAGCCACACTACCTTTGCAAAGTAAGTAGTTCCAACAATACAAACACAATATAATTATAATGACAATACATCACATAATATTATAGATATTGTTAATTATTTTTCTTCAAAATATAAATGCAGACTTACGGCAACGTGTGAGTTCAGGAACTATTGATCTAAGATTTGTTAATAGGTTCATGGAAGCTAGATGGAGATATTTTGCAACGATTTTTGGATCTGACTGTCCATAGTGTTACAGTCTTGTGTGTGTATTGTGATGTGCGTTGTTTATGTACTTCCCCATATTCGGATGTTTTGTGTTTATTTCTATTGTGTACTCCCTTTGAAGTTATTTGAATGTAATATTTGGTTTTTGTGTTCATTTCATTGAATCTATTGTGTACTCCCTTTGAAGTTATTTGAATGTGGTATTTGGTTTTGTGATCATTCGTTGAATCTATTGTGTATTCCCTTTGAAGTTATTTCAATGTAATATTTGTATTGGAATACATGTCTCAAATTCAAATACGCTTATTTACAAACTAAAAACATCATTCACTGTAATACTCTCATTCCTAACCTTGAAGAATATTTTCTTTCCTCTAACACAATCTCAAGATCCAATCTTGATTAATAATCATCCAATGCCCTATTTAAAACAACAAATTTGTAATCCTAACCCTGAAAGTAACCCTTTTATCCAAACAAGTATTCTAAATCACTCTTTGTTACCAAGAAAAATAAATTAAAAACTCGAACACTTCTCTGAATTAAATTCATGTTCCATATCTAATGTTTCCACTCAAGTATCGTTTGTTTGGTGGTTAACCAATTATGCAATCAACAGGTCGCTCGACGCCGCGATAACAAAGCTATCAACCATGTCATAAAATATAGCGAGGAGAGAGGGGAAAGAAGGTTATTTTATTTTATGCGCCTAATTTATCTTGTTTATTTGTTTATTCAGATATTTGTGCTACAACATTACACTAAAATTATTGTCTGAAAATGTGTACTCATTTTAAATTTTTAGTTATCGATGGTCGTCATAGACAAAAGAGAAATCGCTGTAACAATTTGCCTCACGGCCCTTCTGGAATTTGTATTCGACAACCATCACAAACTCCATCGGAAAGTTCATCGGACGGTGAAAATGTGTCATATCGACCACCGTCCTCATTTGTTGTTCCTACGCAAAGTACTCTTACATCTGTGGGATTATTTCAAGAACAAACCTCTAATGGTATAAACTACTGCAATATGGGTTGTGCAATTACTAATAGCAAAAATTATGTCTCATGTGATTACATAAACTTTGCGTAGGTGCAAATTCTGCTATAGTAGCAACTCCAACTATCGACTCACAAGAGCAACAAGCAATTCCATCTGTTCAACAAAACCAACTTGACCGATCGATAGATCGTGCTGAAATAAGGCGTGCACGTGAAAGAGCACGCTATGCAAGCTTGACATCAGAGCAACGAAACAACAGACGTGCACATGATAAAGCTCGATATGCAAGTATGACAGATGAACAGAGGCAAGTGAGGCGAGAGAACCAACGATATTCAGTAAGTATGACAGATGAGCGAAGTCAGGTTATGCGAGAAAAACGTAACCAACGATATCGAGCAAGAAGAAGAACTCTTGGTCCAAACTGTGTTGTTCGTAATACACCGCATGCCTCTGAGATAGGCTCTAACAACCTCGATACAACCGACTTTGTCTACCAGAACCTACCTGGTAGCGCTCACTTTTTAAAGACTCAGCCAGACTGTCGTCATTGTGGTGCGAAGAGGTTTGAATATGAGCCACCATGATTTTGTTGTATGAATGGCAAGGTCAAACTTGAAATGCCTGAGCCACCTGAGGAGCTTTGACGGTTGTACACAGGTGAAGACGTTCAATCACAATATTTATGGAGAATATTAGATATTTTAACAGTCATTTTTCCTTCACCACAATGTACTGTGATTATGACAAGAACCTCGCAAGTGCAAGGGATGGAGTGTACACATTTAAAGCGCATGGGCAAATGTACCATAACATACATTCTTTTGGGAATGGAGACAATGAACCAAGCCACTTGCAGTTGTACTTCTATGATGATGATCCTAGCTTATCACATCGTTTCCATCGTGCTCGAGATGAGATATATAGAGAAAGGGACATATCTATTATTAGATGTTTGGTACATATTTTAAGAGATAATCCCTACTCTGAAACATTCAGAAGCCTAGGACAGGTTGAAGACGTTGATGAATATCGTATTGTGCTAAATATGGACTATAAGCTAGACCAGAGAACTTATAACAGACCGTTAACATCAGAGGTTGCTGCTGTGTGGGTTGAGTGGAATGATATTAATAAACATTTTGATCGTAGCATCACCTTGTTTGGAAATAACAACAACTACTATTCAATTAGACCGAGTGATGGGTGCTACGACCCTTTGTCATACCCCCTATTTTTTCCAAGAGCAGAGCTCGGTTGGCATTCTGATATACCAAGAGAAGGTATTGACATTAGTCAGATAAGTACAACCCGACAAAGAAATGCTGACAACTCAGGTTAGCTAACTGACTCATATTCATGTTATTACGATACTATTAATCCATACGCTAATCACCTAACTGATTTCTCTTTGCTTGTAGATACTACCAGCAAGTTTTTGTTTCGATGTGCGAGTATTATTGCTATAAATTCCAGATGCGTAGTGGAATCTTCAACACGGTCTTGCATGGGAGACGTCTATTCCAACAGTTTGTAGTTGATACCTACATAAAAATTGAAACGTCTCGACTGAATTACTTCTTATACAATCAGAAGAAAATCCGTGCAGATCTTTACCAGGGCTTGATGGATAGTGTATCTGTTGGAGAACATAGAGCCAGCAGATTGGGAAAAAGATGGGTCCTACCTGCATCGTTTATCGGTGGCGGGAGGGATATGAGACGAAGATACATGGATGCTATGGCCTTGGTGCAAAAGTATGGAAAACCCGACATATTTATCACAATGACTTGTAATCCTAATTGGGAAGAGATAAGTAGGGAGCTTGGACCTGGCCAAACACCACAAGATCATCCTGATCTTGTTGTGCGTGTATTTAAAGCCAAGCTAGAGGATCTCAAGTTCCAGCTATTTCGTAAACATATCCTAGGAATCATTGCAGCACAAGTCCATGTAATCGAGTTCCAAAAAAGGGGTCTACCGCATGCACATTTCCTCCTTATCATGGAGTCAACATACAAATTGAGTTGTCCCGATGAGTATGATAATGTTATCTCAACAGAACTTCCAAATAAGGATATATACCCGGAGCTACATGAAATGGTAGTGAAACATATGATGCATGGCCCATGTGGCCCACTAAATAGGAAGAGTCCATGCATCAAAATGGTAGTTGCAAGTGCTATTATCCACGCCAATTTAGTGACACAACTATCCAAGGCCAAGATTCTTACCCTATTTATAGGAGAAGGGATGACAGGCAGAGGGTAAGAGTGAGAGGTCATGACTTATACAATAGATGGGTTGTTCCATATAATCCTATGCTTCTAAGAATGTATGACTGTCACATCAATGCAGAGGTTTGTTCGAGCATTAAGGCTGTTAAGTACCTCTACAAGTATATTTATAAGGGGCATGATAGGGCGTCTATGTCCGTGAATGAAGCTGAAGAAAACCACGAGATTAATGAGATAAATGAATATAGGGATGCTAGGTGGGTAACACCACAGGAGGCATTGTGGAGAATATTTGGAATTGATCTTAGCGGGATTTCGCCACCAGTGCTACAGTTACAGCTCCACCTCCTAGGAATGCATCTTGTGTCCTATAGAGAGAATGCTGATGTACGTGAAGTTCTCGACCAACAGGGTGCCTCAAGAACCATGTTGACTGAGTATTTCAAGGCAAATCAGCAATTTATGTGGGCACGCACATTACTTTATAGGGAATTCCCACAAAATGCAGTGTGGTTGCCTGGACGTAAGCTTTGGAAAATAAGAGAACGAAGCACGCAGATTGGGAGGATCATCTCACCACATCCAGCAGAGGGAGAGAGATACTACTTGAGGGTCCTATTAAACCATGTGGTTGGTGCTACTTCATTTGAGGATGTGAGGACATATGATGGTATTGTATACCCTACATTTCGAGAAAGCGCTGAGAAAAGAGGTATTATTGAGTCAGATAACAGCATTGATGAGTGCCTCTCTAAAGCTGAAGTTTTTCATATGCCTTCATCCCTCTAAAGGTTGTTTGCTACAATATTGGTTTATTGTGAACCTAGCGATGTGCGTCGACTCTGGAACACACACTTCGAAGCAATGTCTGATGACATCCGACGATCCCAGATGAATTCATATGCAGTTGAACAATTAGTGTTATTGGATATCAGAAAATTGCTTCAGTCAATGGGTAAAGAGATAACATCATTTCCTCTTCCAGAAATTGATGAATCATATGACACCATGGCGGGTGAGGTGAGAGAGATATGCTTATGATATTATACTATCATCCGTTGACAACAATAGTGGAGGTGTGTTTTTTTGTTGATGGCCCAGGAGGAACACAGGAAAAACCTTTCTGTACAAAGCTTTATTAGCAAAAGTCCGTAGCGAGGGGAAGATATCTATTGCTACTGCAACATCTGGTGTTGCTGCTTCCATCATGCCTGGAGGTAGGACTGCTCATTCAAGGTTCAAGATACCACTAAGCATACAAGATAATGCGGTGTGTAACTTCACCAAACAAAGTGGTACTGCGAAGCTTCTTCAAAAAGCTTCGCTTATATTATGGGATGAAGTCTCCATGACAAAAAGACAGGCAATAGAGGCGTTGGACAAGAGCATGAGGGACATAATGGAAAAACCCAATCTACCATTTGGAGGAAAAACAATGGTTTTTGGAGGTGACTTCAGACAAGTTCTTCCAGTTATACGAAAGGGGAATAGGGCTCAAATTGTAAACGCAACCTTGCGTAGATCTTACCTATGGGATAACATGCATCAATTGAGACTTGTCCATAACATGAGAGCTCGATCAGATATATGGTTTTCAGACTACCTGCTACGGATTGGCAATGGCATTGAAGAGACCTTCGATGATGACTATGTAAATTTACCCGACGAGATATGTGTACCCTACACTGGTGCAGAATCAGACATTGATAATCTTATTGATATGGTATTTTCCAATGTTAGGTGCAAACATGACTGATGCAGACTACATCACATCTCGAGCTATTTTGTCAACGAGGAATGAGAACGTTGATGCAATATACATGAAGCTTATCGAACATTTTCCTGGTGACGAGATGATTTATCACAGTCATGATCGAGCAGTCGATGATCCATGCAACCATTATCCGTCTAAGTTCCTGAATTCATTAACGCCAAATGGGTTACCTCCACATATATTAAAACTCAAGGTTAATTGTCCTGTGATTTTGCTCAGAAATCTTGACCCAGCCAATGGTCTATGTAATGGGACTAGGTTGATAGTCCGAGCATTTCAAAGAAATACTATTGATGCTGAAATTATATTGGGACAACATGTTGGTGAGAGAGTCTTCCTTCCACGCATACCCTTGTGCCCCTCCGATGATGAAATGTTCCCCTTCCCTTCAAGTTTAAGAGGAGTCAATTTCCTGTTAGGGTGAGTTTTGCAATGATAATTAATAAAGCACAAGGTCAAACAATACCACTTGTTGGAATATACCTCCCGAACCCGGTGTTCTCTCATGGACAATTATATGTATCTCTGTCACGTGCAACTTCTCGTAGCAATATCAAAATACTCGCCGCTTCGGAAAAAAATAGGGGTATCAATTCAACAAGCACACTAACGAAGAATATCGTCTACAAAAAAGTGTTCACTGGGTAGATAAAAGAATATGTACTCATTGTATAGTATATTGTACAATTTCATACCAGATCTGTGATTATAAATATGCAATGACACTTTATATAGAAATGATATCTCTATGTATTGTTTTGAACAATAATATATTACTTTGTTTCTTATCATCGCAATATTACTAAATAAATGTGTTCGGCAAATATATCATGTTCTATATATATTGCCATTAAAATTATGCATCCGTTGCAACGCACAGGCCTCTCACTAGTAAATTATAAATGAAGCTAACAGACAATACGTATGGAGAATCGTGTAGAGACGAGCTCTTCGTGAAGAGTCTGTCTCTTGTATTTTTTTAATTAACTACTTAAAAACCTTTCAAGAGATCACCTATTAAATAAGGTTGCACATGTTCTAAGCCGGAGGGAGGAAGTATCAAACTTTGTGTGTATTTGTGTTTGGACGTTCGATTGTATATGGACAGTACACGTTTCCATTTTGCTAAAAAAATCCTTCTACCTAAAAATCTCATATGTATTATATTTTTTATTTTACTCTAAAGAAAAAAAAACTATGTATTTATAGTTTATATGCATGTAAGTATTTTTTAGGGTTATACGGTAATACTGTTTTATTTAGGGGTTATAATAAATTAATGTTATATGACCTAAGCAGTCACACCTTTTTCTAAAACATGCACATCGGTATTAATACAACTATTTAATCCAAGTTTATTTTTTCTTGATCTTAATTAAAAAAGTAATATTTGGGAGGATGTGGATGTGATAGTGTTTTATCCAAGCAGTTGTTTAGTTGGAGAGTAAATGTGAATAAAATGAATACTGAGAGAAATATTACTTCAATATGCATGTGGGAAGCAGGCGCTCCAACTGCCTCTCGTGCGCTAGCGTGTCTCAGCCCGCCTGCCTCGTGTGGGACGTGCAAAAATGTACTTTTACAATTCAATCCTTTAATTTCTGTATATTGCGCAAAAGTATGAATTTTGCATAAAACCCCTTAAATTTCTAAAAAATCACGTAGAACTAAGAATTTTGCGCAAAGGCCTTTGGATTTCTGAAAAATCATGCAAAACTATGAATTTTGCATAAAGATAGTTAGATTTGCTGAAAATTTTCTTATCATCGTAAGGGTGTGTACAACCTAATTTAATAGGTGGTCTTTTGAGGGGTCTCTAGAGGGTTAACCGAAAAAAAAATATAAGAGAAAGACTCTTCGTGAAGAGTCCGTCTCTACACGATTATTCATACGAATTATCTCTTAGTTGTATTTATGATTTAGGTGCTTAAAATTGTATCATTCGGTTTTTTGTTGTCTTTTGTATTTTAAAAACCGTTGCATCTTCTTAAAATTGTACATGCCCTAACAATAAAATAAAGCTGTCGCTAGAATTAAATGTTATGATCTACCGAGGCGATCGGCATCACAACATCTGTCCAGTCGTGTCGCCTCAGTGTACTTCTCTTTGGACCGAGGAAAACATCACTCGCACTGCACGCGGTTTCTAGGAAACTTCCTACCGACTTGCCACGGTTCTTTTTATGGTAGACAATCAAATATAGGAAAAATTATTTAGTGTGCGTTTGGATTGCTGGATATCCTTGATGGGATAGGGCCATTTCATCTAGTCAGCTGTTTGGTTGAAAGGCGAATGTGGATGGGATGGTCCACGAGAGGAATATTTCTTCAATATGCTGGATGGAGAGATTCAAGAAATTTTTCTGGATAAGCTCATCCAACATTGGATGAGATGACATGTCGTCTCCTGATTGGTTATTACACATTTAATTTTTCATTTATAAATATTCAAATGATTTTTACTCCCAAATTATTTATCCAATTTATGATCTAATTACATCATTGTATTGATTATAATTTAATCTATAAAATAAGATCTCATATGATTATATTTTTGTTAAAAAATATATTTGACAAGTGAGTCCCACTAAATTTAACTTTATCTCATCCAAGTTGTATACATCTAACCAAACAAAAAATTGTCTCATCCCAAATATCCAACCAAACACATCAAACGTATTATCTCATCTCTAAATTCATGGATGGAATCATCCTGTCCACCCTCGCCCCCAAACCAAACGGAACCTTACTTCTTTTTATTATTCAGACGTGTGTTTATAAGGCGGATCGAGATGGCATATTTGATTACGGACAAAACTCTAAAGAAAAGCACCGTCTTAAAGAAAACAAATCATTTATAGAATGAAATAATCCTTTACAAAAGAAAAACTGAGATGGAAATGTATCCACTCAATTCAATATATTCCTGTTTTCCCTATACGCCGGCCGCTAGTCACTGAGTTCTAAAATATACTAGACATAACGCGCGCACGTTGCGCTCCGTCCGTAAGCATCTACTTATAGAAAATAAAAGTGATTAGGACAACACAATAACAAAAAAGTTCATAACATTGTATGCTCTAACACATCACACCTAGCTCAGCTACAACTATATTTACATTTTACAACCCCAGTAAAACTATTGTGTTAGCATACAATGAGAAGATGATCCTAACTAATCCTCGTTGTCGTAGTCAACCTCATCAACTTGTCAAAAGCCAGATGGTTTGACAACAATGTTTTCAACTGAATCTAGCATAGGGCACTGTCTGCATGCTGCACTATCCATTTCTTTAAAGGAGCTAAGGGGTCAATGTCTCAAAAAAAAGATGAATAATGAATATTCATCTATGGATATAACTTTTCTACATGTGAAAAGGGAATTTATGAGCCTTGAGAAATACACAATATATTTGAGCTGTAGTCATAATATCAACGACTACCTAAATCTATAGTCTCGTAATGCACTCCAATATTCTATAAAGAAGGATAAAGAAAAATCACGGTCATACACATGATCATTAATTGTAAACATATGGAAATTCATTCAGTGATTGGGAACAAACCAGCAGTCCACAAGCAACGCTCAACACTGAAATTTTATTAGAACCAACACGAAGGTTAGCATTGTCATTATATGAAATTCTTTGATCTTCCTGGTTCCATAAGCAGAATCTATGAAAGAGAAGGAAGTAAAATCATTTTGTTCATTATTTAGTTTCCACAACACTAAGGTAGGATGCATTTTCAAGTACAAACCTTGGAGTTGTCCATTGACAAAGATATGTAAGGCAGAAACTTCTTAGATGGGTCTACATCCACTCTGTAAAATGACAGTAAAATATTTTTCCTATATAATCATAATTTTGTGTAAACTGAAATTTGGAACCAAGATAGCTTCCTTAATTGCCATTAACAGGAAGCCAATGCAAAGTTTTGCATAGAAAAGGGATTGATAGTCACCGTATCCTGAATTTATAGGACCACCTCCATTCCAAAGTACAAGGCACCCACATTTTTAGGAAAGTCAACACTACTAATAATTAAGCTAAAACATATAAGTTTAATATTATGTATGTTGTATAGTTAGATTCCTATTTAAAAATACTTTTCTACGATGTTAACTTTGCAGTTTTTAATAATATATAGTGAATGAAATTAATGGTCCAAATTCTCCATTGAAGACCATGTGAAAAATTTATACAACTTATATTTTGGATTTTTGGGACATAATACTTTATGCCTATTGAGATTTAGAGATCACAATTTATTTGACCAGCAACAACACTACTAATAATTAAGCTAAAACATATAAGTTTAATATTATGTATGTTGTATAGTTAGATTCCTATTTAAAAATACTTTTCTACGATGTTAACTTTGTAGTTTTTAATAATATATAGTGAATGAAATTAATGGTCCAAATTCTCCATTGAAGACCATGTGAAAAACTTATACAACTTATATTTTGGATTTTTGGGACATAATACTTTATGCCTATTGAGATTTAGAGATCACAATTTATTTGACCAGCATTATCTAGTAATGTACCAAAGATAATCACGCGCCCCATCGATAAGTCATATTTTATCACCGAGTAGTTATTGTCTTGACAAAATACAATATAAAAACATAAAAGAATAAAGTTCATAGCTAGATAAGTAAACTGGTGTTACAATGATTTATATGTTTTGTTGGCACATTAATAAAAATGAGGTAAAATCTAAAAACCTAAAAAAAATCCTGCAGCAAATATGCTGATTTATTGAGATGACTAACAAAATTATACTTGAATCATTTCTTGTAAGAGAAACATGTGCTTCCAATCAAAATGCACCTTATGATTCACCTTAGAATATTAGAATAAAAATATATGATATAATCAGAACCGAAGAAAATGTACCTAATTAACTAAACAGATAGGAGTCAAATAGTGAGATGTCTCAGGTACTCTTATTAGACCTAAAGAAGAAACATGTAATTACCAAAAATATAGCATTGCAATAACTATTCTGTTGCAAATATGATTGAAACAACATTGCAATAAATTTAACTATGGCAGACTCCAACACCATGCAAAGTAATTGTACAGGGTGGCATGCTATAGTTCATATACATAATACAGGACAAAAGTGAGTCTTGGAATCTTGGATATTGAAATCAATACTGCAAAGAAACTTACAATCAGACCAAGTTGTCTGGTTTTCGCTGATAGTTCCAATGGGTCATCTTGCTCTACAAAATGAGACAGTAGGTGTCAAGTGCGAGCTTCATTAAACTTTACAAAAATACAACTTAAGGCATTTCTTATCTATACATGTACCACACGTCCACACGTCGACACCTACATCAGTAAGTATTAGATATGGGTTACGATATTCGTAAAATATTATTATGCTGTATTTTAGCTCAATCTTCTTTGTATGTAAGAGTATAAAGTACGCAAACAAGATGTACGAATGATGGAAATTTCTTCTCAGTCAAGTTTCAACACCAAAAAAACAAATATGGTTTATAGTCCAAATTGATGGATCAAATAAAGCTATGCAATGTATGTAGCAGTACCTCTTTCGAATTCAACCGCTTCATCGAGCACCAAGTTCAGAAGTTGGTCATAGCTCTTAAAAGTCCCAGCAATTGCAGGTATAGAAATGCCAAATTATGGACTATGGCATGGCCAAGTGTATTACAACAAACTGTAAGAAACCAAGGGATGTTTCTAGATTTCTGTAAATTGTAACCATTTTATGAGTATGTCTTCAGATCATGGGCTTGATTGTTTTAATTGTTAGTGCAGAAAAATAATGCCCTTGTAATGAAGCAAACCTTAATGTCCACAAGTGCACTGGTCAAGAACACGTCCAATTCCACAGATCTCACCCTTCTGATGGATTGTCCATGCGCTTGGCTGCCGGAATCAGCATCTGCCAAGTCTCCGCAAGCTCTCACCACGGCCATCATTGTGTAGCCATCCACCTGTAGCCCGAGCTCCAATAATTTGCTTGCAAACTCTAGGACTGGTACCCACTTTCCTGCATTCACGTACCCAGCGAGAACAGTGTTCCCAAAGACGTTGTTCCGACTTTCGTCGAACAGCTTGCGAGCGTCCAAGGACCTGTCGGACCCACCGTAGGACGCGGCCAGTGCGTAGGACACGAAGACGTTGCCGAGCCAACAGGACTTGGTAGCGAGGGCGTGGAGGGGCTCCGCTTCCGTGGCGGAGGCGTGGTGGAGCGCGGAGCGGTGATCCCGGGGCACCGGCGACACGGGGGAGTGCATCGGCGAAGCTAGGGGAGAGGGTGCCTTACCAGATCTGAGCGCCGCCACCCGTGCTTGCCGTCGAGTCAACACCATGCCGCAGCCCATCGGCGGCGCTGAGGGAAGGCCACTGGTGCTGGCGCCTGCGCAAGGGAGGTCACCGACACTCGGAGAGAGTGCTTGGTGGAGGAGTACAAGTGGTGGGGGCTTACCAGATCTGAGCGTGGTCGGTTGCGGCGTAGCCTGACGCGCCCCACCGCTTGGCTTCGAGAGGAGGAAGGCGCAGGAAGAACGGCGGCGATCGTCGAAGTGAGGACGTGCGGGCGGCTAGGTTTAGGTGCGGGTTGGGGCTGCAGGACGAGGCAATCGAATGGGAGCGGGGGGTTCACGAGCACGGGGCTCCCAACGGCCTTGCACTTTTGCGAAAAAACCCCTAAGGTTTCCATTTTCAGAGCGCGCTCTGATTTTCGAAATTTTCTCTTCTTCGCGTATAAAATCTCAGGAAACGGGGGCCCAAACGTAAAAAGCACAACTCAGCATAAAGTACGGAGCAGTCTTTTTACATAATTATAGATCAACGGGAGGGTGTTTCTGCAAAAAACGCCAGCTCGGCAGGGAGGACACGCGTCGCCCGCTGAAAGGCCCACAGGAGTCGGAGCGCGGAGAGGCCTCCATTTCTCCGAGGCTTTAAGGATAGTAATATAGCGAATCGTATGTATGTAGTAATTTAGTACTAGATTTAATATTTTATGTTACAATGAATTTAACTAATTGTGTCCGGAGCATTCGTAACGTTGAAATAAAAAGTAGTGCCAATATATTTTTTATCTTTATAAAAGTTTTATACATTAAGAGTGTAATATATTGAGAGTGCAGTGTTAAGTAAACTAAAATAAGATACGGGTCATATGTATGTATGAATATTAGCTTCACAAATAAAATAATGTTAATTTTTTAGTTTGGTAGTTGATTATTAGATAGAGCATGTCTATTTTTATATTTTTTATGTTGGTAAGATTTCATCTCTAATGTTATACATTGCAGTATTTTTATAAGAAATAAAATTTTTCATATATTTCCTATAGTTTTTAAAAGAAAATCGTTTTGAACATGATTTCAAATACCAAGGAGTTATTAATTAGTATACATTTTGCTTGTTTGTTCCTATTGAATACAGTACAATACAATAGTAAAGATAATGCGGAAAACGAGAAGAGAGTAATACTATTTCAAAGGTATAGGTGTCTAAAATATAGAATAAAGTGTAAAATGACTTGCTTTATATAACTTCTTTATACAAGTATAAAACGACTTGATTTAGCAAACTCTAAAAGACTATTTAATAGTGTAAGAGTACTCCGCAGGTAATGTAGATGCTTAGTGTCCTAGAGCATGTTTGGTTGCTAGCCAGTATTTACCAATAAAAGTTGTCACACTTATTTAAGATGAGGTTATCAATTTTTTTGCCATACTTTGGCAAGCCTAAGGTAATCTTGTCATATTTTTGTAAAATTATTGACACGTGAGATCAAATAGAATCTTATTACAGTTTGTGGCAACAACTAAACAACTACCAATTTAATTAAACTTGTCTAATCGTAGGTGTGGCAAAGTATGGCTAAGAACCAAACAATCCCCTAATGCTTCTCGAATTCTTGATTTTTGCTGCAGGCATTGGAAACAACTAGCATTCTCCTTTCTTCGTAGCTATCTTATATTTGCATCTAATCGTCATCTATCTTCTCTCCTTTCTCTTCTAATCAATTTTTTGTTTTTTCTTGAGGAACTAAAGTTCTATGATTTTTCCTATCTCTCGTTATTAATTTACTTGGAGCAATATCAATGTATATGAACTAGTTAGTCCATATAGATGAATTAAAAATAACTACCGTAGTCATTAGTTGATGAAATATACAAAATGGTACTCCCTCCTTCCAAAAATGTTAGACCTATTAGGGCATTCCCAACCCAAAAATCATCTAGTAGTTTCTATATATGCCATGCACTACAGGAAAACGATAAACTTCCGTCGGCCAAATTAACTTCCGTCGGCTTTTGGGAAAGCTGACGGAAGTTATTTAACTTCCGTCGGCTACTGGAGGCCGACGGAAGTTAAGTTAACTTCCGTCGGCTTCTGACAGTGGCCGACGGAAGTTAGCGGGGATTTTTTCGCGGCCGATCGGATCCCCCTAACTTCCGTCGGCCAGCATTAAAGCCGACGGAAGTTAGCTAACTTCCGTCGGCTTTAATGCTGGCCGACGGAAGTTAGGGAATTTATTCCCCAACCGCGCGCGCGTACAGGGAGCCCTAACTCCCTGTACACGCGCGCCCGGCCCGTTCCCCGCCGCCGCCGCTCCTGCGCCCGCCGCCGGCCGCCCGGTCCCGCGCGCCGCCCGCTGCCGCCGCATCGCTCCCGCGCCGCCTCCCGCCGGCGTCGCCGCCAGTGCCGCCCGGTCCCGCGCTGCTCCTCCCCGCCGCCTCTGGCTGGCCGCCGCCTCTGGCCGGCCGCCGCCTCTGGCCGGCCGCCGCCGACCGTGCGCCCGCGCCCGCTGCTCCTCCCCGCTGCCGCCGGCAAGCCGGTCCCGCGCGCCCGCCGCCGCCTCCCACGCCGACCGCCCCGCCGCTCCTTCCCGTCGCCTCTGGCCGGCCGCCAACGACTGCCCGCCGCCGCCTCCGGCCGCTGCCCGTCGTCGTCGGCCCTCGCCGCCCGTCGTCATCGCTCGTCGTCGCCCGTCGTCGTCGCCCATCGATCAAGTAAGTACGCCACATTGCATGTACATTCTATCTATGTCCGTTTATGTTTACGCTAATTGTAATGATGTAATAGTTGAATATATGCTTGTTTGGTCATGACATGATTTCTATCCTTGTTTGGACAGTTCACATGGTATGACCGAACAATTTTTCTTTTGGTGTTGTTGTAAGATGTCTCACCTTTTCATACCATGATTTGAACAAATATTGCATGATATGGTAATGATTATTTTCATGAAAAAATTAGACCAAACTTTATGTTATATTAGATACAAAGATAATTGAACTAGCTGTAGAAATAACTTAGCTAAAAATGTATGATAGGTGGATAGCATTAATGGCGGAAAATGTGGAATCAGAAAGTGTTTAATTGCCCATGGACTTCGCCGATTAGAATAATTATAGTACAAGAGTAGTGTGTGAGATTTTTGTTGATCAAGTAGTTGTGCATAACTGTCTAAATACGTATTTAAACATAACGGGATATGAAATGGTTATCGAAACTGCAAGGACCGGTCTTAGGTAAACCAAGCGTCAAGTTGAAAACAAATGGGCTAACTTCCGTCCGCTTTGGCCGACGGAAGTTAGCTTCTTCCGTCGGGAAAGGGCTAACTTCCGTCCGCTTTGGCCGACGGAAGTTGCCTGTTTTGTTGAAGACAAGTTCTGCAACTACTACTATGATGGATTGTTATTATTTTTAATGCCAGTCTCAACAAGTTTATGAATTTGTTTGAGTGTTGTTGTGAATTAATGCAATTGCTAATTCAACAATGGTCAGTATATATAGTGGTAGAACTAGCTTCTTGTATTTTTTTCATATGCAATTTTTTATTTGACAACAACGTAGATAGTGTAATGAAACTTATGCGTCACCCGTTTCGGACCAACATGTCTCACACGTGTCATGCGTGTGAGATGTGTAGGTCCGAAATTGTCCCTTTTTGGACAGCCTCAGAGTGTGCGACAGAGCGTGGTTTTATGATGAGTCATGAGTCCGAATGAGATTTCAGTAACATAACCTTGTTGTTCTCCATTGCACCACTATCAGGCGTGCAATTGGAGAACAGCGGGGTTATGCTGCTGAAATTTCGTTCGGACTCATGGCTCGTCATAAATACCACGTTTTGTCGGTCACTCTTGGGTGGGTTTAGGACCTATCTTTTCCTATAGACCATGGTTGTCACGGCATCACCTGCGCCGACTAGGCGTCCAGGCGGTCACCGCTGGACGCCATGGTGAATCGCCTCGCCTGGGTGGAGTTAGGCGCCCGCCTAGAGCTTCTAGGCGTCGCCCATGGCGCCTAGGCGATCGTCAGGCGTGTCTGGGCGGACGTCTAGGGTCCGTAGTAGTGTATAAGGCGTGGCACAGGCCTTTCGGTTAACCCTTTTCCCTTGCGTCGCGGGCTCTGCTTCCCCTTGCATCGTCGGCCGCCCGGCCGCCTCTGCTTCCCCTCCGTTGTCCGGAGGCGGAGGCGGGGGGTGGACAGGGTGTGTGTATGTTGCGAGCCCTTTTATAGCAGCCAGTGCGTGAATCTTCTTGATTGAATGAATGTTTTGCATATAGAATGGCTGAGGACGATCGACGGTGGATGTATAGTGGTTGGATTAAAAGTGGAGCTCACACGAGGGAGTGGGTAATCAACGCTGAGAAATTTGTTGATCGTGCATTCGCTTTGACAACAAACACTGGCGCGAGGTGCCCATGCATGAAGTGCAGAAATTCTCGTTGGCAAGACAAGAGGACGTTGTCATTGCATATTTGCAAATATGGTTTCGTGCCAGGTTATGAAGTTTGGTCTTTTCACGGCGAGACAGGCCATGAAAAAACGGTATTAGTAGTGGAAGAAGAAGATGATAGCGTTGCTGACGATAGGATGGATGAGATGGTTGATGCTATACGACCGGAGTTTGAATCAAACCCCGAGGATCCTCCAACACCGGAGGTTCAAAAGTTTTTCGACATCCTTCGAGCTTCAGAAGAGCCATTGCATGAGCACACCACCGTAAGCGTTCTCGCTTTCGTGACTCGTATTATGGCTATTAAGTCAAAGTTTGCATTTTCAAACAATTGTTATAAGGAGCTCTTGAATCTGATCAGCGATATCCTTCCTAAGAACCATAAGGTGCCGAAAGACATGTACCAATCAAAGAAAATGCTTTCTGCTCTCGGTATGGAGTATGAGAAGATTGATGTGTGCCGAGATAATTGTATGCTATTCTGGAAAGAACATAGTAATGAGGTGAAATGCTTAAAATGTGGTAAACCGAGATTCGTAGAGGTCGTAAATGAAGACGGAGAGAAGGTGACGACAGAGGTTGCTCATAAGCAACTTCGTTACATGCCTCTTACACCTCGGGTGAAACGATTGTTTCTCTCAAAGAAAACCGCTAGACATATGCGATGGCATAAAGAAGGTGTACGTGACAATAATCAAGTAATGGTGCACCCATCTAATGGTGCGGCATGGAAGGCTCTAGATGATTTTGATGCAGACTTTGCTAGTGATGCAAGGAATGTTCGCATCGGGTTGGCAACTGATGGATTCATGCCTTTCAATGTAACGGCATCGTCATACTCTTGTTGGCCTGTGTTTGCTATTCCATACAACCTTCCACCTTCGTTTTGTATGAAATATAAATTTATGTTCCTGTGTCTCATTATACCCGGTCCAGATCATCCTGGAACACGACTAAATGTGATGCTGAAGCCCTTAATTGAAGAGTTGAAACAATTGTGGAAAGGAGTTGAAGTATATGACTATGACCAGAAACAAAAATTCAATCTTCGAGTTGCGTATCTGTGGTCGGTCCACGATTTTCCGGCATACGGTATTTTTTTCTGGTTGGAGTTGTCATGGAAGGTTGACATGCCCGATATGTGCGAAGGACACAGATTGTTTCCGTCTGAACTTCGGGGGAAAGATTTGTTACTTTGATTGCCATAGATGCTTTTTGCCCTTGAATCACCCATTTAGGTTACAGAGGAACAATTTCAAGAAGGACAGCATTGTTGTAAAGGGACCACCAAGGTGTTTAAATGGTAGAAATCACTGATATGCTGAATGAGTTGGTCCTTAATGAAAATGAGGATGGATTTGTAGGATTCGGAACCGAACATAATTGGACCCATATATGTGGCTTATGGGAACTGCCGTATGTCAAATCACTAATTCTGATGCACAACATTGACGTTATGCATCAGGAACGTAATGTTGGTGAAAGCATTATAAGTACATGTATGGATTTTACTGACAGGACAAAAGATAATGTAAAGGCGAGAAGAGATTTAGCTGAGATTTGTAATCGACCAACCCTTGAGTTGACGAATAGTGGTGGCAAGCCACGTGCCCCATTTTGTTTAAAACCTAAAGAAAAAAACAAGTAATGAGGTGGTTGAAAAATTTGAAATTCCCAGATGGTTACGCCGCGGAATTTAGAAGAGCTGTGAACTTGAAGACAGGGAAATTAAATGGATTGAAAAGTCACGATTACCACATAATAATGGAAAGACTCCTTCCTGTAATGTTTCGCGGGTACCTAAATGATGATGTGTGGAAGGCGTTAGCTGAGCTGAGCCATTTTTATAGACAACTTTGTGCGAAAGAAATTAAGAAAGATATGATGGAGATGCTAGAGAAAGAGATCCCGGTGCTTTTATGTAAACTGGAAAAAATATTCCCTCTAGGGTTCTTCAATCCAATGCAACATTTACTGGTTCATCTGCCATATGAAGCTAAGGTAGGTGGCCCTGTGCAATATAGGTGGATGTATCATATTGAAAGGTTCCTAAAGAAGCTTAGAGCGATGGTTGGTAATAAGGCCAGAGTTGAAGGTTGCATCGTAGAAGAATTTAAATTGAAAGAGATAGCATACTTCACTAGTGTATACTTCGCTGAGCATCACAATGTCAACACACCTGCTACACGGTACCATATGGATGAAGACCATCCTTGTAGTGATCTCCAAATATTTGGGTGGAAGGGCATAACTGTTGGTGTCTCCACGACATATTATGTAACTCAGGAAGAATGAACAAATGTCTTGCTCTACATGTACTCAAATATGGAAGAGATGGAACAATATTTCGCGTAAGTGATTCTTTTTAGTTTTATATTTAACCTCCAAATTTTATACCCGCTTGTTTACCTATTCGTTACAATGACAGTATGTTTAATTCAAAATACTTGACGTCTGGTCGTCAACCAACAGAGAAGCAATTAGATAAATTGCGTCGAGAAGGAGTAAATGGCGGGCCTAGTTTCCTCACTTGGTTCAGAGAACATGTAAATCCTTACCTTTCGTGACACGTATTATTTTAGTCTACTAGGTTAATTATCTGATAATCTCATATGATTTGCAGTGTGTGCTCGCTGACAATGTACATATAGACTTGCGACAGCTCTCTTACGGGAGTATTAGTGCCCAAAGTTATGGGCGCTATGATGTTAATGGTTTCCGCTTCCGTTCAACTATTTTTGAAGCATATCGACCTCTAGCGGCAACAACTAATACTGGAGTTGTTACAAGGGTCGTTGATGGACAAGGACACGAAACTATGTATTATGGAATCATCAAAAATATAATCGAGTACAAATTTGCCGGGAATAAGGAGATTAAAGTAGTCTTCTTCGATTGTGATTGGTTCGACCCTAAACATGGTACTCGTGAAAACTAATTTGGGATGGTTGAAGTCAAACACGCGGAACGATTATCTGGTTGCGACAATTTTGTCCTTGCTCACCAAGTCGAGCAGGTGTATTATATGTCCTACCCATGTGAAAAACTAAGTGCTTGGTGGGTAGTCTACAAAGTGAATCCTCGGGAACGTCTACACACCCCTAGTGATGGCGCTTATCAATTGGAGGTTGAAGAGGTCGATGAGGTTTACCAAGATGATGAATTGCCGACTTCGTTTAATGTAGAGTCAGAATCGTCGACAGATTCTTTTCTCGGCGATTCTAATGATGTGGCAGTTCCCGAGAAAAGGAAACACCAACATAAGAAGAAAAAAGTAACATGGCGTGCTTTGGGGAGAAAAGGACAAATTAATCCTGATTTTGATGATAATTGACAAGTAATTGTTTTCATACATGCATATGCAATATACTTCATATTACATGTTTTTTCATACATTTAAGAAGACTTCCGAGCAAAAAAGACAATGTCGCGGGACGGATCCGAAGCACAGATATGGTGCCGACGGACATATTCGCCACGCTAAACGCTTGGTAAGACCTCCTTCTGTCACTCTCTAGTTATAGATACATTGTAATGCGACTAACTCATTTCTAATGTACAGGAAGCTAAATCTGGCAACGTGCCAAGTGACATAGAGGTGTGAGAAACCAAGGGTTGGTTTCAGTGTTTGTGATGAGTGATTGACAGGCTTTTTACCTCTGGTTAGAAGGGGTACCTCCGGAAGGGGTTCGGAGGTTGGACCTCCGAAGGGTGTTCAGAGGTGGTTTCACCGAAGTGTGTTCGGTGGTTTGGTTGCTGCAGCTGTGGCAGCGGAGTGTGCCTTCGGAGGGGTCCGACAGTACATGATGACTGGGTCTGTACCGAAGGCTTCGGTACTTTGGGCGGTACACCGGAGTGTGTGCCGGAGGTTGCTAACCCGGAGAGGTCTCCGGAGTACTGGATACACTTGTCTGTTTGTCTGTGGTGCGCAGGGACTTCGGAGGCGACGGACAGGTTCGCAGCAGGTTAACCTGGGTCAAGCGGGAGGCTTGATGCCAGGGGAGCAGGAAGCTCCGTCACGGTGGCTGCGAAGGGGGTCCGGGTCGGTCCTCGGGTTGAGGCGTGCCAGGTGAAGGCAGAGAGTGCGGAGCGTGGCTCCGGGTGAAGGTGCTCCGAGACAAAGTCCTCAGAGGTGAGGCACTTCGAAGGTACTCCGAATGGAGTGACTTCGGACTTGGTTGGATCAAGTCCTCTGCGAAGGCAAGGAGTTCGAAGTGTGCTCTGGAGGGAGACATTCGAAGGTACCCGACGAAGGTCTCAGAAGTCAAGGCGCGTCGAAGGCATGGTCCGGGTGAGGCTCGTCGAGGAGTGTGCTTGGGGAGAGACACTGCGACGAAGTGCTCATGGAATGCTTCATGCGGAGGCCTTGGACGAAGGAGGGACTTCGAAGGGTGGTACTCCGAAGGTGGGGCTTCGGAGTGAGGAAGGCTTCGGAGCAAGACTAGCTCCGGAGCGTGGTTGTCTTGTGGTACTTCGGCCTGCATGGCTTCGGTACACGGATTGACGGAGTTCGAGCTGGGCGAAAGCTGCGAAGCCGTGGTGGTCCACTCCGGAGGTGTTGGTGCGAAGGCCCAAGGGCTTTGATGGCTTCGGCTCAAAACCGTCACTGTATCGAAGGCTATCTTCGGTGAAGCGAAGGCCACTAGGCTCAAGGCTTCTCACCGAAGCTACCGCACCCTCGCGTGCGAAGGGAGGCTGCAGAAGGTCAAAGACTGCAAAGGCTGACACTGTCTTCTCTGCAAAAAGCTGACGTTGTCCCCTCTGCTAAGCTGACAGAGAAGCCTCCAGAATAAAGTTGGACTACCTTTTGTACCCCTCTATTCTGTAGAGACAAAACCAATGTAAACCCTAGGGGTAAAGTAGTCATTTCACTTGGGTGAACTGTGGGCTATAAATATGGGGGCTCGGTAGGTAACATTTAACACTTTGAGCATTTACTGTTGAGCTCCTGTAGCCACACACTTCGTTGTATTTCATCCAGAGAGTTCATTTTCTGTGTTCCTTGTTCAAGCGGCGAAGCCCTACTTCTGTGTGCTTTTTGCTTGAGCTTGCTTTACATACCTCGCTAGTTGTAGTGCACCGAAGCCTGTCTAGGCGAAGGGTGTTTTGTGCGAAGTGTGTTTTTCAGTGTGCTGTCGCTCTGTGTAACAGGAGGCGAGACCTCGCTGCTTACTAGCGAAGCCCTGAGCGAAGCCCGTTTTGCTTCTTGTGTCGAAGCCCTTAGCGAAGTCTGTCAGTGTGTGTTTAGACCTTCGTGTACGGAGCCCAGCACCAGTTGCTGCTGCCAAGTACTTGGTCGAAGTCCTCAGTAGGGTGTCCACTCTTGCGAAGGGTGAAGTGCGAAGCCTGCTCGAAGCACCCTGTGTGCGGACCTGCACTGACTTAGCAGAGTAGATTTTCGAGGGTTGTAAGTGGAGCGAAGTCTTCTTGGCTTCAAACTTTTGCTCCTGCGAAGCCTATGTTCGGAGCTGTCGAAGCACCTCCAAACCAGACCCTCGAAGGTAGTGTTCGAAGCCTGTTCCGCAGAAGACAGAACTAAAACCGAAGGCTAGTTTTTAGCCCGAAATTTTAAAAAGCTCCCATTCACCCCCCTCTGGTCGCCGTTTCCGGTCCAACAATTGGTATCAGAGCAGGTTAAGATCACCAGTTGACCTTAACCGGTTTTGTGATCTGTTGGCGACATGGATAGAGGCAGTAAAATTCCTCTGTTCGATGGGACGGATTTTGCATACTGGAAGGTGCGCATGGAGGCTTACTTGTTAAGCCAATGAAATGCAATTTGGGAGATTGTGGACTCACAATACTCTATCCCTGAGACTCGCACCTCTCAAACAGAGAAGGATCAGTATAATGCCAACTCCAAAGCAAAAAATATACTGTTCATTGGTTTGAGTAGAAGTGAGTTCGATAGGGTGCAGCACCTTAGGACTGCTAGGGAGATTTGGACAACACTCACTATTTTTCATGAGGGCTCTACACAGATTAAGGCCAGGCGCCAAAGCACATACAATCAACAGTATCAGCTGTTTGTGCAGGCACCTGGTGAATCTATAGATGCCATGTTTTCTCGCTTTGATGCGATAGTGAGTAACTTGCGATCCAACGGGACGCTTGTTTACAATGACCACGATAGGGCTATCAAGCTTCTCTATGCTCTTGACTGTAGCATATGGGAAGTAAAGATATCCAGCATTGAGGACTCTGCAGGTTATGACACATTGACCTGTGATGAGCTCTTTAGCAAGCTGAAGTCCACAGAGATCGCCAAGGCATCTCTTGCAGTGCACAGAAGCTCTTTGCCACAGCCATTGGCATTGGTTTCTAGCACTAACCGTGGCACCGCTGCAGAATCAAGCACATCTGGTACTTGTGTTCGTGCAGATGGTTTTGCTTTGTCCTCCCTGGTCTCCGTCACAAAGGAGCAGGTGGACACTCTGGATGATGATGAGCTTGCTCTCATTGCCAGAAGGTTCACCCGTTTTCATCATGAGAGACGGGATCAGAGGAGAAGTGGTTTTAGTGGTTGTTTTGAGTGTGGCGACACTTCTCACATCAAGGCCAATTGTCCTAAGCTCAAAAAGAGAGATGAGAGTGAGTGCCCTAAATACCACAAGAAGGAGAGGAAACCCTTTGTGAAGGGCAAGCGCGGAAAGATGGCTAAGAAAGTAGCCAAAGCCGCTTCCAGAGCTTTTGTTGCTGCTCTCAGCGACATCGACACTTCCTCAACTGAGGAGTCGAGCTCTGAGGAGGAGGAGTCCCCAAGGAAGGAGGACAAGAAGGACAAGAAGGGACGAGACTTCACCGGCCTTTGCTTCATGGCCGACAGCGATCACAGCGGCGATGAGCTTGACTCATCTGAGGTACCTCTATCCTATGACCAGCTTTCAATAAAACTAGATGAGCTGAATGAAGTAGTTCTTGGTCAGGATAGATTGCTTGTGCAAGCCGCTAGAGAAAGAAAAGACCTTAGACTTAGGCTAGAATCTGTTTCTACTGAATATGCCATGCTTAAGTCTAAATTTAATGATGCTGAATGTGAATCTTGTTCTGTTGTCATGGGTGAGCTTGCTCAGTTGCGCTCTGTACATGCTCAAACTCTTTCTGAGCTTGAGACTGCACAGAAGCAGCTTTTGGTGGTGGATTCTAGACCTCATGATAATATTGAATGCATGAACTGTTCTTTATTGCGCGAGAGCATTAATTTACGTGATAAACATGTTCATGATCTAGAGGCTAGATTGGAGAGAGCCGGTAGTTCTGAGGATGTGCAACCTGTTTGTGACACTTGCATCACCCTTAAGGACCAGCTAGGCACTGTTAGAGAGCGAGCTAAGAACCTCATGACTGAAAATGAATACCTTCTTTCCGTGGTTAATAAATGCACTGAGAGAAAGGGTAGGATGGATTTGCTCTTGGCCAAGACCAAGTTGTGTGCTGACAGAGCAGGGGTAGCTCTAGGTTTGGGTTTTGAGAGGATTTCTTCAGACAGTAAGACCAAAACTGTTTTTACCTCTCCCACTACCTTAGAGAAAGAGAGAGCTCTGTTAGACACTCCTTCAGCCAAAAAGCCTACCCGACCACCAAAGAAAGCCACTCCTCCTGCCAAGAAAAATCCTCCCATGAAAACCACTCAGCAGAAACCCAAGGAGCCTGTAAGAGTTGCTCCTATGACCCATGAGAGTGCCGCCAGGAGAGTTTTTCACTGTTCCTACTATCAGCGGGCGGGTCATTTGGTTGGGTTATGTTTTCGTCGCATCAAGGATGAGCGACGCGCTCAGGCGATGAGTTACCAGGACATGCATTACCCATATTTAGGTATGCATGAGTCTGAGTTCTACTCTCGTCCTGTTTTCGAGGCTCCTCGTGCTTCTCGAAGAGGTTTTGCTCCTCGAGGTGTTCACCATGTTCCATATGGTGTTAGACCTCGGGCGAGTAGCTTTGTACCTCGTCAGAGTAGGAGACCTCATCATGCTTTTCGATCACTGCATGTAGGTAGACCTCGCACTTTGCATCATTCAGATTATCATGTGCGTAGACCGTCTACTTTTACTGTGCCTACTACTCGTGTCACTCAGTGCTGGATGCCTCGTCATTTTTTCACTCACCCCAGCACTGAGCGATCGAGATATTCCTATCATGTGTAGGCGACAGATCGAGGCTTGGAGGGCACGTGGATAATGGACTCCGGTTGTTCGCGCCACATGACCGGAGATGCAACATGGTTCTCCAGCCTCACCACAACCAAGCAAAGGGAACATATCACCTTCGGAAACAATCGAAGGAGTAGAGTGAAAGGTAAAGGTGTGGTAAGAATTAACTCGAATTTCACTCTCAAAGATGTTGCATTGGTTGAAAACCTGGGATATAATTTTCTGTCTGTATCTCAGTTGCTTGATGAGGGCTTCGAAGTGCGATTCCATCGCGATATTTCGCAAGTGCTCAATTCTGATGGCGTTGTGGTGTGTAAGATCTTTAGAGTTGGGAGAGTTTTTGGAGCTGACTTTTCTGAGTCGTCTGGATCTTCTCATTGTCTTGTTGCACATTCGACTTCTGAGCTTTGGAAGTGGCATAGGAGACTAGGGCATATGAGCTTTGAGTTGCTCGCTCGTCTGAGCGCCCTAGGCCTGATTCGAGGATTGCCCAAGCTCAAGTTTGAGAAGAATTTAGTTTGCGCTCCATGTCGACATGGAAAAATGATTGCTGCTTCGCATTCGCCAGTCACCATAGTGATGACTGAACAACCCGGAGAACTTCTCCATATGGACACTGTAGGTCCTTCTCGGGTCAGTTCTTTAGGCGGCAAGTGGTATGTATTAGTTATTGTCGACGATTTCTCTCGCTACTCTTGGGTCTTCTTTCTTGCCAGCAAGGATGAAGTGTTTTCACACTTTCGGAGCTTGGCTTTGAGACTTTTCATTGAACTCCCAGGTGCATTGAAATTCATTCGAAGTGATAATGGCACCGAGTTCAAAAACAGTCTCTTTGTTGACTTTTGCATGGAGCATGGCATAGAATATCAATTCTCTGCTCCGCGGGTTCCTCAGCAGAATGGTGTTGTTGAGAGTAAGAACCGCACTTTGGTTGAGATGGCTAGGACGATGCTTGATGAGCATAGGACTCCTAGAAAATTCTAGGCTGAGGCCATGAACACTGCATGTTACATCTCAAACTGAATCTTCTTGCGCTCAATTTTGAATTTGACATCTTATGATCTGCGTTTTGGGAGACAGCCCAAGGTTACTCATCTTCGAGTTTTTGGGTGTCGCTGCTTTATCCTGAAACGTGGTAATTTGGATAAATTTGAGTCGCGATCTTCTGACGGGATCTTTTTGGGTTACACTACTCATGGTCTTTCTTATCGTGTTTTTAATTTGGAAACTAACACTGTCATCGAGTCATGTGATGTGACTTTTGATGAATCAACCCCCTCTGTTAGTTCTGCTTTCGAACAGGCAAATGAACACGACATGGAACAGACGTTATTTGAAGAAGAAGATCCCGGGGAATTCGAGGATGAACCCCTGCTACCCTCGACATCGACCCCCGAAGCTGACCCCGCTTCAACTACTTCGGCACGAGGTCTTGAAGCGACTACCTCAACATCGGTCATCTTGGACCACTCCAACGCACAAGTTGAGGGGGAGACTGCATCCCGCCGCGAGGCTCCACACCATGTTCAAAGGATGCATCCTCCCGAGCAGATCATTGGTGAGCTTGATCAAAGGGTAACTCGTTCACATGCTCATTTCATTGATTCAGCTTTTGTTGCTTCTTTCGAGCCCTTAGATGTTAGTCATGCACTTTCTGATTCTAGTTGGATCAATGCCATGCATGAAGAGCTTGAAAATTTTGAGAGAAGCCAAGTCTGGTCATTAGTTGATCCTCCACCAAATGTTCATTTCATTAGAACTAAATGGATTTTAAAAACAAACAAGGGGAGGATGGGACTATAGTTAGAAACAAGGCTAGAC
Source organism: Zizania palustris (assembly GCA_019279435.1). NCBI lineage: Eukaryota > Viridiplantae > Streptophyta > Magnoliopsida > Poales > Poaceae > Zizania > Zizania palustris. The sequence continues at coordinate 16,404,765 of JAAALK010000290.1, forward strand.
TTGTAGCTCAGGGTTTTTCTCAATTAGAAGGATTGATTTTACTGAAACTTTTGCACCTGTTGCTCGCCTTGAGGCCATTAGGATTTTGCTTGCCTTTGCGACATCCCGGGGATTCAAACTCTTTCAAATGGATGTCAAAAGTGCTTTTCTTAATGGCTTCATAGGTGAAGATGTTTATGTAAAACAACCCCCTGGTTTTGAAAACCCCAAGTACCCACATAAAGTCCTTAAACTTCATAAGGCTCTTTATGGACTCAAGCAGGCCCCTCTTGCATGGTATGATAGACTTAAGACCTTTCTGCTTGAGCGAGGGTATTTGATGGGTGTAGGACCGAAAGTAGCGACCAGAGGGGGGGTGAATGGGCGCCTAAAAAATTCTTTCGAATCAATGGCCTGCTCCCAATACCCAACGCACCTCGACAGACTTAGCAAGGAAAAGTAAACAGATCAACAGGACCTAAAATGATCTAGCCTAAAAACGACCGGTGTCCTAATCGAAAAGACACCAACACAGTGCTAATAGGCAGATAAATAAAAACCCACTAGTTTGATAGACACATTATCAAGTACTAAAAATATTCACCATCATAGGCATTACAGGACATACAAGATAGACCCAACAGTTCATAGGCATTTAAACAAAACACATGACAAGCACTTAGATCACACAGGAACATCAACAAGCATGCATGAATCTAAAATAAAAAACATGTAGCTATTTAATCTATCTCAGAATGCTCAAGAAAATAAATTAATAAATGCACGCAAATCGAGGAGAAAACAATAGCTAATTAATGCCATCTGAAAATAAAAAGCTCATGGTAGTTAACTCTCCATGAAATATTCAAGAAAATAAACTTTAGAGTGCACAAAACACGAGGAAGAAGATTACTGTTTCTTTGAAAAAAAAATGGAGTCCTGGTGCTCCTGCTTCTCCACGCACACAAAAAAAATTGGAGTCAGGCTCCACTTCCTATGCGTGCTTGGGCCAGCACCAAGTTTGACTTCTCCTTGCGTCCAGGTGCCAGCGCTGGTGGAAATCACACGCGGGAGAGAAAAAAAAACGGAAGAAGATTGATCCCTAAGAAAACCGGCCGGCTGAGAATGCTTGGGATTCAGGAGAAAATCCCGCAGTTCACACAGAACAGGAAATGGCGATGAAAAAACATTGCGGCGGCGGCTTCAAACGAGAAAAGCGAACTAGCCGGAGGAAGAAGAAGGATCTCTCAAAAAGTGAACTCTGGTTTTTCTATTATGTGAGTTAACCCTAACCCTAAGGATTGGGGCCTATTTATAGGCAGCCCAATAAATGGGTAAAATGCAGAAATACCCCTAGGGTTTTTTACAGACGCTAAAATAAATGGAAAAGACCAAACTGCCCTTAGGATATTTTTACAGACTCGACTGACAGACTGTGGGCCTAAAGGCAAAATAGTAAAAACCTAAATAAAGGTAACTTGTCCTGATGCGGAGCTTTCGTAGCAGCTACGCCTTCGCCTCAGGACGGTCAGATCCGAAATCAACGGTCGTCAGTTTTGCGCCGAAACTGACAAAGCGTCCACCGTCTTCGCACCGGGTACCCGGATTGGGCCGGCCCGATTCCGCGGCTCCCTCAGCCCGGCAATCACTCGCCGCCCGTGTACCTGAGTCAATCCCGGTCAACAGTCCAGTGGATCCTCTGCTGCTCCTAGCCCATGTACCCGGATTGGGCCAGCCCGACTTCGCGGCCCCTCTGCCCGACAGTCGCTCGCTGCCCGTGTACCTGAGTCACACGCGGCCCAGACGCAGCAGGTCTTCTCTCTCTTTTCAGTCCTCTTTGACTATCGTTGACAATGACTCATCACATCTGGAGCCATGAGGCCCACGCTATTCAGCATGGCTCCTCAATCTCCCCCTTGATGAGTGCATAGTCAACACTTCTCTTCTTCAGCTTTCCAGTACCTGCAAGCAACTATGGAAACACGAAAACAAAAACACAAGAAAACAAAGAAGAAGAAAATAAAGTAAAAGTTTAACCCTAATGACCAAAAACCGAACAGAAGCAAGATACGGTCATTATGGTTAACCAAAGGTAAAAGCTCAAAACGAGTGCAGTCTCAGAAACATCAACAAGGATATCAAAAGAGTAAGGACAAACGGGACAAAAACTCCCCCTGAAACAAATCCCAGAGAAAGCCAAAACTCCCCCTTAAACTCTTATACCAAAATTTCTCCCCCTTGTTGACAAGTGAACTCATCAAGCACTCGAAAAACGACACTGACTCCCCCTGAAATGCAACTCCCCCTCAAAATATGCAATGAATGCAACTGGGGTGCAGGTGGAGTGTAGAAAGCATGCTTCTCAGATATGATTGACTGCAATTTCTACATCTAACAAGTATAGCAAAAGACATACTGTCTAAGACACATGGCATGATCAGTGCAACAGATGATATCTAAAGAAAGTCATTAGCACGCATTTTTTTCAGTTTTTGCAAACAAAAGGCATCACCACATTTTCCAGTTAACAAGCAAGGTAAAGCAAGAGATGCAGAAGCTAACTGATATCTACCAAGATAGGCATTGTCCAAAACAAAGTGCTTCAGCAAACTTGTTATCTTTTTAATTTTCAGGCTTTTTCATTTTCCTTTTTCATTTTTGCCAAGGGTTATTTGCATGTCAAACCTTATGCTAACCGACCAAGTCAAGCCTAGGCCAGAACTGGACCATCGGAAGCTTAAGACATTGGTCTTGGCATACACTACACTGTCCTAGTTCATACCAAAGTGCTATGGTAAGCAGTCCAGAACAATGCAATGCGACAAAGCAAACCCACTTGGATCTTTTCAACTCAAGCATAAAAGGGCATGGAATTTTCATTCATTTTTGAATTTTTTTTATCATTTTTATAGCATATTTTCCATGTTAAAGCATAAAGATGTCCAAGTTGCATATCTGCATTTATGTGATGAACTAGCTACAAGGCATGTAACAGATAGCAAAAGCACTCAGCCTACACATGCTAGTTACCAGAAGCAATGGTGATCATTTTTCAAGTTGAAAGCGTAAAAGCCATGCATATGACAGATATCAGACATATCAAGCGAACTGAAACAAAGCATGATCATTGACAAGTAATCAAAAGCATGTACCAGCTAGAATAAGTAAAGCAGTTCAATCATATAACAGAAGCAGGCTCAAAAGTGTGATATGTGAATATGTATGATATGAACACACACCAAAAGACTCAAGAAAAGAGTAAAGAAAGAAAAAATGACGCAAAATATCCTAAAAAGGATACACAACACCCAAATCCCCTCGTAAACGCTCAAAAGTAGACTGATCTAGGGGTTTGGTGAAAATGTCAGCCAACTGATGATGGGTATCAACATGAACAAGGTCAATGACATCTTTCTCATATTGATCCCGCAAAAAGTGAAAGCGCACATCAATGTGTTTGGTTTTTGAATGAAGACATGGGTTTTTCCCTACACTAATTGCACTGGTGCTGTCGCAAAACAAGGGAACTCTGGTAGGAAAGAACAACCCAAAATCTCTCAGAGTGGAAATCATCCAAACCAACTGTGAGCAGCAGCTAGCAGCAGCTACATACTCAGCCTCTGTGGTCGAAAGAGCAACTCCAGATTGCTTTCGAGAAGACCAAGAGACAAGAGAAGAACCAAGAAACTGGCAAGTACCGGAAGTCGACTTGCGATCCAACCGGCACCCACCAAAGTCAGCGTCCGAAAAGCCAGATAAATCAAGAGAAGATGATGCTGAATAGTAGAGACCAAGATCAGGCGCATAAGTGAGATACCTGAAGATGCGCTTGACAGCTTGCCGATGAGACGCGCGTGGTGAAGACTGGAAGCGCGCGCACAGTCCCACGGCGAACTGTATGTCTGGCCTCGTCGCCGTCAAGTACAGCAGCGAACCGATCATCCCTCGAAACTCTCTCTCGTTGACCTTGACGCCGCTCTCGTCCTTGTCCAGGCCCCCAGATGTACCCATTGGGGTCATCTGAGGCTTCAGCTCTCCACCAAAGTCGAATTTCTTCAACATGTCCCGAGTGTACTTACCCTGGTGGATGAAGGTGCCGTCCTTGGTTTGCTTGATCTGGAGCCCTAGAAAGTACTTGAGTTCACCCATGAGGCTCATCTCGAACTCATTGTGCATCTGCTCAGAAAACTTGGACACAAGATCATTAGTAGTACCGCCAAAGATAATATCGTCCACGTATATCTGAGCAACTAAAAATTCTGAAGCATCTCTGAGCAAGAAGAGAGTCTTATCCACAGAACCCATCACAAAACCCTTCCCCAACAAAAACTGCTTTAACCGGTCATACCAAGCCCTGGGGGCTTGCTTTAACCCGTATAAAGCTTTCTGTAGCTTAAAAACATGTCGAGGAAACTTGGGGTTCTCAAAACCGGGGGGCTGCTTAACATAAACCTCCTCCTCTATGTACCCGTTCAGAAAAGCACTCTTGACATCCATTTGAAAAAGCTTAAAACCCTTCGAAGCGGCAAAAGCTAAAAGAATGCGAATGGACTCAAGACGGGCAACAGGGGCGAAGGTTTCTTCAAAGTCAATACCTTCCTTCTGGCAATAACCCTGGGCAACTAGTCGAGCTTTGTTGCGCACCACAACCCCATCTTCACCTTGCTTGTTTTTGAACACCCACTTGGTGCCTATGGGGTTGCATCCAGGTGGCAGCTCTACTAGTGTCCAAACCCGATTGCGGACAAAATTCTCAAGCTCTTCTTGCATGGCATTAATCCAGTTCGAGTCAGAAAGAGCATGAGAAATGTCTCTGGGCTCAAAAGATGCAACAAAAGCAGATTCAGCAAACACAGCAAGAGAGTCAACAGACGAACGCAAAGTTCTTGAAGACACATCATCGATGATGAGCTCTGAGGGGTGATCACGCTGAACTGCTCGGGATCCCTGGTGATCTGAAGTCACCTCACCGGAGTCAGCAGCTGGCACCTCTGGACTCGACTGAGGGGGCTCGATCGAAGTGGAAGAAGTGATCAGAGGTCCGCCCTCATCCTCAGTCGAAGTCTCAGAAGGTGTGGGCTCTGCAGGAGGTGCAGAAGGCCCACCCTCATCAGCAGCTGGAGTATCCTCATCTTCCTCGAAGATGGACTCTCCGAGCTCACCATCACCAGAAAGCTCAAAAGAAGGAGTTAAAGAAGGCAAGGACTCATCAAAAGAAACCTCGCAAGTCTCGACAAGCTGCTGGGAGTCGAGGTTCCAAACACGGAAGCCTCGAGAATGCAAAGCACAACCAAGAAAAACTCCATCCCAGCAACGAGACTCAAATTTGTCCAAATGCCCTCCCTTCTTGAGCACAAAGCACTTGCAGCCAAACGCTCGCAAGTGGCTCACCTTGGGCTGTCTACCAAACCGCAACTCATATGAGGTCTTACCTAGGTAAGCTCTAAGAAAAATGCGGTTGGCCAGATAGCAAGCCGTGTTCATGGCTTCAGCCCAAAAGCGCCTAGGAGTCCTGTGCTCATCGAGCATCGTCCTGGCCATCTCGACTAGCGTGCGGTTCTTTCGTTCCACAACGCCATTCTGTGGGGGAGTGTAAGGAGCAGAAAACTGATGATCAAGACCCTGATCACTGCAGAAGCTGACGAACTGAGAGTTCTTGAACTCAGAGCCATTGTCGGAGCGAATTGCTCGCATCTGACCATTGTTCTCATTCTTCAGCTTCAAAATCAGGTCATGAACAAAATGAAAAGTTTCATCCTTAGACTCTAAGAAGAAAACCCACGAGAATCGAGAAAAGTCGTCAACAATCACAAGTGCATACCACTTCCCACCGACTGAACGTACTCGAGCTGGACCAACAGTGTCCATGTGTAAAAGCTCGCCCGGATACGAAGTCATCACCTGAGTCACAGGTGAGTGAGAAGCGGCAACCATTTTCCCATGACGACAGGGATGGCAAACTAGATCCTTCTCCATCTTAAGCTTGGGCAATCCTCGGATGAGGTCCATAGAGCTCAACCTGACTAGCAGGTCAAAACTCAAATGACCTAACCTCCTATGCCACTTCCAGAGCTCAGAGGAGAATCCAGCAATCAAACAGCGAGAAGGGCCAAAAGAACTAGAGAAGTCAATCCGAAAAACTTTACCGAAAGGTAAGATCTGGCAAATCAAAGACCCTCTAGAATCAAACACAGAAGAATTGCCCTTCTTAAAACGCACCTCCAAACCATCCTCAAGAAGTTGCGAAACAGAAATCAAATTAAAATTCAAGTTTCCAACCAAAGCAACGTTCTTCAAAGAAAAATGGTCTGAAATGCGAATTGAGCCAATGCCACTTACTTTCCCTTGACCACTGTTCCCGAAGGTGATGTACTCTTTGGAGCTCGGGGGAGTGAGACTAGAGAACCATCTGCGATGTCCCGTCATGTGGCGAGAGCATCCTGAGTCCATAATCCAAACGTCCTCCAGTCCCTGATCCTGCACAATCAATGGTTGTAAGTGGGAGCAAATGGTCCGGCACCGGGTTTAGCAAACGAGCTAAACCAGTGTCGAGCCATCTGCTCAAAAGACGGAAAGCAGAAATCATCAGAAAAGTTTGGACCAAAACGCGGCTCAAAGCGCGGTCCTCGGTTCTGCCTAAAATCTCGGCTACGAGGTCCAGGTCCGTAGCCAAAACGGCCTGGAGCTCTACCGGAACGAGCACCACCATCTGGAGCACGGGCATGAAAGCCGTCTCCTCTACCACCACCTACACGACGCGGCCTGGCCTCCAGCCTCTCCCCGCGTCGAGGAACACGCAGTCTACCACCCTGCTGGTAGAACTGCTCCTGACCACCACGAGCACGCTCTGTTTTCTCAACCCGCTTCCTCCTGAAGCAAAACTCCGCAAGATGCCCGTCTCTCTGACAGTACTCACAATGATAGGTGGGCTTCTTGGGATGTGGTTGAGGCTTGGGGTTCTTGGGCTTAGTGGTGTTTGGTGTCGGCTTCTTGGGTTGAGAGGGTCCAGGGAGAGAGTCAAGAGAAGTGTGGAGGTGTTTGGGCTTTGGAACCCAGATGGGCTTCTTGGGTGGAGCTTTGGGCTGTTCATGGATTACTCCATCCTTGGGCTGACTAGCCAGGGAAGACTCAGTGGAGTGAGTCTTGGGATATCTCTGCTCAGGAGTCATTTTACTCCACTCCACTGCCCGGCTAATGGCACTCTCAAAGTCAGCCTTGGTGTAGGTATAACCTACCCCAAACCCATCCTGCCTCTTGAACTGCTGAATCATCATGCCGAGCTGTGGCTCTCTGGCACTGATCCAACTCAGGATAGACCGGAGGTAAAAGTTCTCATTCTGAGAATCAGCTAGCTCCTCTCTCAAGGATGCTAGTACCTCCACCTGAGACAAGCAGGTCTCACACTCGCTATCTATCTGGACAGACTTCTCGGCTTTCAGCTCAATCAACTCCATTCTGAGAGACAGACAGTTCTCACAGACAGTGGGTAGAACTGACAATGTCTCAAGCTCTAGCCTAGTCTGCGCAAGCTCAACTCTCATTCTCTCCAAATCACCCAGATGCTTATCGCCCTTGGCTTTCAGCTCAGCTAAACTAGCAAGATGAGATGGGAAATCAGCACAGGGCACGACGACAGTGGCTTGAGCATCTTTCAGCTCCAGCTGAGCGCTTTCAAGCTCAGTGGCCAAAGCGTCCCTCTCATCAACCCTTTCTGTGTACCTGGACTTCAGAGTCGACAGGTCACACAGAAGCACCTCACACTTTGGGCACTCACTGCTATTACCCAAGCAAGGGGAAGAAGATAGACTCTCAATTCTGCCGTTGGCCACGGCAAGCTCACTCTCTAACTCATCTATCCTCTTCTTAGCCCCTCTAAGCAGTTTTTCCCGATACTTTAACTCCTAACGATTGCTTTCAAGTAAATCAACGATTTCGCGTTCATAGGATGATACCTTTTCGTTGTCGTCGTCGTCGGAGTCATCGGAGGAGCTCTTCTCTTTCTTATCCCCAAGAGCCATTGAGCAGAAGCTCTTGCGGGATCTTCGGCGCTAATGTGAGCGGCTCTTCGGTCTGTCCCCGAAGGCCATGAAGCAAAGGCCTGCTGGATCGTCCTTGTCCTTCCCCTTCCTGATGATGATCTCCTCATCGCTCGAGCTCGATGAAGAGGAAGAAGACGTGGACCGCTTGGAGTAGCTCTTCTCCATCTCGGCGAAGAAGGCCTTGTCGCGCTTCTTGTTCTCTCGTCGGTAGTCCTTCAGGGCCTTTCTGAAGAATCTGGTCTTTGGCTTGCCCTTGTTGAAGGAGGAGCTGTCGTGCTTGCCGGAGTCGTGGAAGCCACCACCGGTGCCCTTCTTGTGGCCATTGCGCTTGGGGCAGTCGGCGATGAAGTGTCCTGGATCACCACACTCAAAGCATCCGGTCTTTGTGCCGTGTCTTTTGAACATCCTCTTATCATAGACACGACGCACCCGGTTGTTAAAAAGACACAAATCATCATCTCCCAACGACTCAAGTTGATCCTCAGTGATAGACATCAAAGAGAACCCAACACAACTCACAGAAGAGGGATCAACATAAGGTGTAGCAAGGGCCAGAGACTTTGATCCAGAGCCAGTGAGATTTGATCTCAACTGGGTATCAACCTCGGTGGCCTTCAGTTTGCTAAACAAATCAGAAATGGTCAAGGTATCATAAGAAGTGCTCTCAATGATAGAGGATACCTTGATCTCCCAGATCTTTGGGTCCAAGGTATGAAGAACCTTGAGCGCCTGTTCATGATCTGAGACCAACTGAACACCCTCAGCCTTGTTGTCCCGAAGCTTGTTTATGATCGACTGAAAACGACCAAACAAAGCTTCAACAGATTCACCCGGCTTTTGTGTGAAGTTCTCGTACTCACGCCGGTAGGTCTGATAGAGCCGAGCCTTGACCTGAGCTGTCCCCTCATGGTGTGCCTGAAGGGTAGCCCAGATCTCTCTCGCAGTGGAGAGATGGCTCACACGCTCAAACTCAGTGGGACCCAAACCAGAAAACAAGATGTTCACCGCTTTGCTATTGTTCACATGCTGGGCGATGATACCAGGAGAATCACGCTCAGCAACTGGCAATATGACAAACGTAGCGTGAACGCAAATATCCCAGATGTCCGAGCTTTGGCTCATGAGATAGGCTCGCATGCAAGTCTTCCAATAATTATAGCCATAAGCTTCCAAGGACGGGACCTTGCCAGGAGACGTCATGATCACTACTGGGGTTTAGAACCTGTTAAGGTATGGAAAAACCCTAACCTTGCTCTGATACCACTTGTAGGACCGAAAGTAGCGACCAGAGGGGGGGTGAATGGGCGCCTAAAAAATTCTTTCGAATCAATGGCCTGCTCCCAATACCCAACGCACCTCGACAGACTTAGCAAGGAAAAGTAAACAGATCAATAGGACCTAAAATGATCTAGCCTAAAAACGACCGGTGTCCTAATCGAAAAGACACCAACACAGTGCTAATAGGCAGATAAATAAAAACCCACTAGTTTGATAGACACATTATCAAGTACTAAAAATATTCACCATCATAGGCATTACAGGACATACAAGATAGACCCAACAGTTCATAGGCATTTAAACAAAACACATGACAAGCACTTAGATCACACAGGAACATCAACAAGCATGCATGAATCTAAAATAAAAAACATGTAGCTATTTAATCTATCTCAGAATGCTCAAGAAAATAAATTAATAAATGCACGCAAATCGAGGAGAAAACAATAGCTAATTAATGCCATCTGAAAATAAAAAGCTCATGGTAGTTAACTCTCCATGAAATATTCAAGAAAATAAACTTTAGAGTGCACAAAACACGAGGAAGAAGATTACTGTTTCTTTGAAAAAAAAATGGAGTCCTGGTGCTCCTGCTTCTCCACGCACACAAAAAAATTGGAGTTAGGCTCCACTTCCTATGCGTGCTTGGGCCAGCACCAAGTTTGACTTCTCCTTGCGTCCAGGTGCCAGCGCTGGTGGAAATCACACGCGGGAGAGAAAAAAAAACGGAAGAAGATTGATCCCTAAGAAAACCGGCCGGCTGAGAATGCTTGGGATTCAGGAGAAAATCCCGCAGTTCACACAGAACAGGAAATGGCGATGAAAAAACATTGCGGCGGCGGCTTCAAACGAGAAAAGCGAACTAGCCGGAGGAAGAAGAAGGATCTCTCAAAAAGTGAACTCTGGTTTTTCTATTATGTGAGTTAACCCTAACCCTAAGGATTGGGGCCTATTTATAGGCAGCCCAATAAATGGGTAAAATGCAGAAATACCCCTAGGGTTTTTTACAGACGCTAAAATAAATGGAAAAGACCAAACTGCCCTTAGGATATTTTTACAGACTCGACTGACAGACTGTGGGCCTAAAGGCAAAATAGTAAAAACCTAAATAAAGGTAACTTGTCCTGATGCGGAGCTTTCGTAGCAGCTACGCCTTCGCCTCAGGACGGTCAGATCCGAAATCAACGGTCGTCAGTTTTGCGCCGAAACTGACAAAGCGTCCACCGTCTTCGCACCGGGTACCCGGATTGGGCCGGCCCGATTCCGCGGCTCCCTCAGCCCGGCAATCACTCGCCGCCCGTGTACCTGAGTCAATCCCGGTCAACAGTCCAGTGGATCCTCTGCTGCTCCTAGCCCATGTACCCGGATTGGGCCAGCCCGACTTCGCGGCCCCTTTGCCCGACAGTAGCTCGCTGCCCGTGTACCTGAGTCACACGCGGCCCAGACGCAGCAGGTCTTCTCTCTCTTTTCAGTCCTCTTTGACTATCGTTGACAATGACTCATCACATCTGGAGCCATGAGGCCCACGCTATTCAGCATGGCTCCTCAATGGGCTCTGTTGATAAAACACTGTTTACTCTCAAGCATGGCAAAGATTTCCTCCTAGTTCAGATTTATGTGGATGATATCATCTTTGGTGGCTTTTCTCATGCTTTGGTTGCCGAGTTTGCAGATACCATGAGCAGGGAATTTGAAATGTCCATGATGGGTGAACTCACCTTTTTCCTTGGTTTGCAAATCAAACAAAGCAAATAAGGTACTTTCGTCCACCAGACGAAGTACACCAAGGACCTGCTCAAAAAGTTTGACATGTCCGATGCGAAGCCCCTCGCCACTCCAATGGCTACATCTGTAGCATTGGACCCTGACGAAGATGGAGAAGCCGTAGATCAGAAGGAGTTCTGAAGCATGATCGGCTCCCTCCTCTACTTGACTGCTACGAGGCCTAACATACACTTCGCTGTGAGTCTGTGCGCTCGTTTTCAGGCTTCACCACGAGCTTCGCACCGCCAAGCGGTAAAGCGCATCCTAAGGTATCTCAAACACACCCTCGAATTTGGCATATGGTATTCATCATCTTCATCTTTATGTCTTCGAGGTTATTCCGATGCGGATTTTGCTGGGTGTAGAATTGATAGGAAGAGTACCTCTGGTACTTGTCATTTTTTGGGCACTTCACTGGTTTGCTGGTCTTCCCGCAAACAGTCTAGTGTTGCACAATCGACGGCTGAGGCCGAATATGTTGCTGCAGCTAGCTGTTGCTCTCAGATCCTGTGGATGGCTTCCACTTTGCGGGATTTCGGGTTAGAATATAAGAGTGTTCCACTTTTCTGTGATAACACTAGCGCTATTTGTATTGCAAATAACCCGGTTCAGCACTCCAGAACCAAACACATTGATGTGAGATATCATTTTCTCAGAGATCACAATGAGAAGGGTGATATTGAACTTCAATATGTTGATACCCAACACCAGCTTGCCGACATTTTCACGAAACCCCTCGATGCTTCTCGATTTGCTTACTTGCGTGGGGAACTTGGTATTTGTCACCCTTACGGCATTTTGTGAGGGGGAGCAGTTTTAGATGGATGTCCATTTGCTAATTGTGTTGAAATTGCATTTACATCTTTTGCACCTATATGCCTGATTATAATCCATGACATCATGATAGCTCAGCTCTTTTTAATTTATCTGAAACATTCATGTGCATGATGTTCTCTTTTCAAAATCAAATCGTGCTCACTGCTTAGTCTTGAATCTAGCATGTTTAGGCAGGACTGCTTTCGCTATCTTTTATCTGCTTGACAGCAAGACACATTTCTTTGGATGCTAAAATTGCAACTTGAAAAATTGTTCTACATTTTCATGGATATTCATAAAGTGCCAAACAATTGGTTCACTCAGTTAAAATCAAAATCTCCATGATTTGCATGATTTAAGTGAAAAGATCCAGGTGGGTTTGTTTGTCGCACTACCCTATTCTAGACTGCTTACCATGGCACATTGGTCTGAACTGGAATAGTGTAGTGTATGCCAAAATCATTGCTTTAAGCTTCTCATGGCCTTCATGCCTAGGCTTGGCCTGATTGGAAAGTATAAGGTGGACAAACAAATAACCCCTGGCACTAAGAAAAGAACAACAAAATTCATTAATTCTCAAGGTTGCTTTTCATGCTTCATTTGCACTGGACTTGTCTGTCTAGAGTAGAAATTGCCTAGCTTTGCGCAGTCCCTGCTTTTACTTGTCTAGTTTCCTTGACTAAGTGGTGATGCTTTTATTTCAAAAATGATCAAATCACATGCTTCATCATGCTTTTAGAGAATGTTAATTTGAGCTGAGTCCATGATCATTGGTGTTATTGTTGGCATATTTTTACTTTATATGTCTTTGTAATTCTGCTCATTTCCAAGCTATGCATTTTTTACATGCTCCTTGATGCTTGCATTGCCAAAGAGGGAGAAATTCCTAAACGGGGAGAGACTTGCTACGTTCTCTGCCGCAAGGGGGTATAATTTCCAAAGGGGGAGAAAATGTGACACAAAGGTTCTTTGCTGCCAAAAGGGAAAACTTAACTCGGGGGGAGTTTTTATCTGAAATAGGGGAGATTTGCCGAAGGGGCTTTTTACTCTTTTGAAAAGGGGGGAGGAAATTTCTTTTGTCAAGTGACATGATTTGGCTCTTTTCTAAGTATTTATGGTCACTTGTGTGCTGAAAGTCTTTTAATTTTTCTTGGACTTAAATTTGGTTGTCAATGCACTCATCAAGGGGGAGATTGAGAAACCAAGGGTTGGTTTCAGTGTTTGTGATGAGTGATTGACAGGCTTTTTACCTCTGGTTCGAAGGGGTACCTCCGGAAGGGGTTCGGAGGTTGGACCTCCGAAGGGTGTTCGGAGGTGGTTTCACCGAAGTGTGTTCGGTGGTTTGGTTGCTGCAGCTGTGGCAGCGGAGTGTGCCTGTCGGAGGGGTCCGATAGTACACGATGACTGGGTCTGTACCGAAGGCTTCGGTACTTTGGGCGGTACACCGGAGTGTGTGCCGGATGTTGCTAACCCAGAGAGGTCTCCGGAGTATTGGATACACTTGTCTGTTTGTCTGTGGTGCGCAGGGACTTCGGAGGTGACGAACAGGTTCGCAGTAGGTGAACCTGGGTCAAGCGGGAGGCTTGATGCCAGGGGAGCAGGGAGCTCCATCACGGTGGCTGCGAAGGGGGTCCGGGTTGGTCCTCGGGTCGAGGCGTGCCAGGTGAAGGCAGAGAGTGCGGAGCGTGGCTCCGGGTGAAGGTGCTCCGAGACAAAGTCCTCGGAGGTGAGGCACTTCGAAGGTACTCCGAATGGAGTGACTTCGGAGTTGGTTGGATCAAGTCCTCTGCGGAGGCAAGGAGTTCGAAGTGTGCTCCGGAGGGAGACATTCGAAGGTACCCGACGAAGGTCTCAGAAGTCAAGGCGCGTCGAAGGCATGGTCCGGGTGAGGCTCGTCGAGGAGTGTGCTCGGGGAGAGACACTGCGACGAAGTGCTCATGGAATGCTTCATGCGGAGGCCTTGGACGAAGGAGGGACTTCGAAGGGTGGTACTCCGAAGGTGGGGCTTCGGAGTGAGGAAGGCTTTGGAGCAAGACTAGCTCCGGAGCGTGGTTGTCTTGTGGTACTTCGGCCTGCATGGCTTCGGTACACGGAGTGTGAAGGCCCAAGGGTTTTGACGGCTTCGGCTCAAAACCGTCACTGTATCGAAGGCTATCTTCGGTGAAGCGAAGGCCACCAGGCTCAAGGCTTCTCACTGAAGCTACCGAACCCTCGCGTGCAAAGGGAGGCTGCAGAAGGTCAAAGACTGCAAAGGCTGACACTGTCTGCTCTGCAAAAAGCTGACGTTGTCCCCTCTGCTAAGCTGACAGAGAAGCCTCCAGAATAAAGTTGGACTACCTTTTGTACCCCTCTGTTCTGTAGAGACAAAACCAATGTAAACCCTAGGGGTAAAGTAGTCATTTCACTTGGGTGAACTGTGGGCTATAAATATGGGGGCTCGGTAGGTAACATTTAACACTTTGAGCATTTACTGTTGAGCTCCTGTAGCCACACACTTCGTTGTATTTCATCCAGAGAGTTCATTTTCTGTGTTCCTTGTTCAAGCGGCGAAGCCCTGCTTCTGTGTGCTTTTTGCTTGAGCTTGCTTTACATATCTCGCTAGTTGTAGTGCACCGAAGCCTGTCTAGGCGAAGGGTGTTTTGTGCGAAGTGTGTTTTTCAGTGTGCTGTCGCTCTGTGTAACAGGAGGCGAGACCTCGCTGCTTACTAGCGAAGCCCTGAGCGAAGCTCGTTTTGCTTCTTGTGTCGAAGCCCTTAGCGAAGTCTGTCAGTGTGTGTTTAGACCTTCGTGTACGGAGCCCAGCACCAGTTGCTGCTGCCAAGTACTTGGCCGAAGTCCTCAGTAGGGTGTCCACTCTTGCGAAGGATGAAGTGCGAAGCCTGCTCGAAGCACCCTGTGTGCGGACCTGCACTGACTTAACAGAGTAGATTTTCGAGGGTTGTAAGTGGAGCGAAGTCTTCTTGGCTTCAAACTTTTGCTCCTGCGAAGCCTGTGTTCGGAGCTGTCGAAGCACCTCCGAACCAGACCTTCGAAGGTAGTGTTTGAAGCCTGTTCCGCAGAAGACAGAACTAAAACCGAAGGCTAGTTTTTAGCCCGAAATTTTAAAAAGCTCCCATTCACCCCCCCTCTGATCGCCGTTTCCGGTCCAACAAGGTGTATACCTCTGGTCACAAAGGAAGCGATCCTACACAGCCAGATTTCTTGTGTAGCCAAACAGCCACGGACCATTTGGTGAGATGTTATTAAGAGTTTACGTAATTTCATTTTTCTGTGTCTAGCTAATCGGACATGTTTTTTGTAGGCGCAGTATGGTGAACACATGGTTCGACTCCATGGAGAGGACTATGATTGGCGGAGAGAACCTGTCGACCAAATGGCCGTGTACTCCAGCGGAGGTGGCAAAAGCTATGGACGGTGAGACAGTGTTTTTATTAATGTTTTGTGTATGGTATTGTGATTGTAACTAACTCATTCAATGTTGCAGGTACTCCATGTTCAATGGAGTTATTGACTCGAGAGCGGTGAGAGCTCAGAAGTCAGCTCAGTCGTCGCAGAGCTCCGTCGGAGTTGGCTCCAGTCGTCGTCACTCTTCAGAAACCCCGGAGGTGGATCGGGTGAGGGAGGAAATGAGGCGGCGCGATGAGTACTATACCACCTGCTTAGCACAACAGCAGGCGATGATCCAAGTAAGTTTAGTTTGGAGTGTTGTAGTTAAAAAGTATTCAGAAATAGGTTTAGAACTAACTGATCACATTACAACATGTGTAGCAACTAGCCCAGCAGCATGGTGGATTTGACATGTCCAATTTCCAACCACTACCTCCCCCGCCACCACCATTATATTCTACATCACCTGAGGTACCTCCTGACATATCGTTACTTCAGATACTTAAGTTAGTGTTTAGAAGAGTAGTTGAGTTAATTCGTTCTCTAATTTTGTCTATTTCTTCAGACTTTCCGTACGCCTGGCCAGGATGGAGCCTCTCGGGCAAATGTGGATGAAGCGGGAGGAAGCGGCGGCACCCACGACCCAAATGTGGGTGAAGCGGGAGGCAGCGGCGGCACCCACGACCCAAATGTGGGCGATCAGTGAGTATATGGACAAATATGACTTTGTATGTGGATCTCGCTGTGTTTTGTGAATTTGTATGTGAATTTGGATGTGATATGTGAATTCAGATGTGTACTGTGACTTTGGATGTGAATTCAGTTATATTATGTGATTTTGGATGTGATGTGTGAAGTGTGGATGTGAATTTGGATGTGAGATGTGATTTTGGATGTTATATGTGAAGTTTGAATGTGATTTTGGATGTGAAATGTGAATTTGGATGTGTATTGTGAATGTGATTGAAATTGTGGTTGGATGTGAGTGTGAGTAGGGGAACCAGGAAAAAATAAAAAATACCACCTAACTTCCGTCGGCTTTTACCATAGCCGACGGAAGTTAGCTGGTTTCGGTCACGTGGGCAGAAAAGCTAACTTCCGTCGGCTAGGGCCAAAGCCGACGGAAGTTAGCGCCCCCTGCTAACGTGGCAAAGTTCGGGGCTAACTTCCGTCGGCCATGTCAAGCCAACGGAAGTTAGCTAACTTCCGTCGCCTCGCTTCCGTCGGCCAAAGGCCGACGGAAGTTAGCTTCTTCCGTCGGGAAAGGGCTAACTTCCGTCGGCTTTGGCCGACGGAAGTTGCCTGGATTGTTGTAGTGATGTCGCTAAGAAACTACTCATAGAAACTCACTCTCACAATGTATGATTTCTTGTCCCTATTTATTTTTTCTCTTTTGCCCAATCATAAATAAGTGGGCCCCATCTTCACGGCAGTAGAATCTCGAACACGATAACTTGCTACGAATAGCGGATAACTTGCTGCGAACAGCGGGGAACTAATCCGACAGGCCGGTGCAACCGAACTGGAAGCCGACAAGCACTAATTAGGGGAGCTTTATACATGTCTTAAGGTTTGGCTGCAGTCAAGCGACGGGGAGAGAGGCACCGAAACCACGAGGACTTCGACTTGATCTCCGAACGATCGCAGAACCACAAGCCGGGACCAATCCACACAATACGGTGCGGCCGAACCGGAAGCCGTAAGCATGAAATGGGGGATCTCAGAGAGATCTTTCTCACAAGCGCACGATGAACTTGCAAGAACAAGGGTGAGTAGACACTCAAGCAGCTCGGCTGCAATATACCATAGAGGTAGGTTTATCAAATGATCAAAAGTTGAGTTTGAGAGTCCTAGAGGGGGGTATTTATACTAGGAACAACCATCCTAGATGAGTATGAGTCGTGCTCTCCACACAGGGAGGGTGTGAAACCAGCTGGTGGAGTATTCAAGAGGCTGTCTTGTGAACTCGCGCGACTGTTTGACTGCTGGACCACTCTTCAATGTTTCAGCCATAACTCAAGCTTGGGAACTCCAAAAGACGAACGGTTTGTTGGGTGTGAAAGATGACTTGATGGACTTTCCAACCATAGGTCATAGAGCCCCCGTCTCTCAGTATTCTAACCGTGGTGAAGCTCACAAGTGGGGCCTTCTATCAGCCTAGATTTCCGATTCGGCTCTTGCTATGCTCCGTGCTCTTCAATCAGGTCTTGGTGCTTCATAGCTTCATGTGTGAACCTGAGCAAGATCAAAGTACATGATTTAGGTAGTAAACAATTCTCATTAGTTACATCAACGGTGTGAAGGAGCGAATTAACCTGATGGTGTAGCGTCTTTGAGCGACTGCGAGTGATCGGACCTTTATAACCGATGATAGCGATCGAATCTGTATGCACGGTGATCGGACGAGTGATAGGACCATGTGTTGGGATGTCCTCATCATCCTCCCCCTCTTGAAAAGGAGTCGACCTCGACTCTTCTTCCCCATGGAAGGGTGAAAGGTCAGTGACGTTGAAGGTTGCACTCACACCATATGTGCTCGGAAGGTCAATCACATAGGCGTTGTCATTGATCTTTTGGAGTACTTTGAACGGACCATCTGCTCGTGGTTGCAGCTTGCACTTGCGCTGATCTGGAAAACGCTCCTTGCGAAGGTGAACCCAAACCAGATCTCTTGGTTCGAACACCATTTTTTGCGTCTCTTGTTGGCGCGCTTTTCATACAGCTTGGTCATCTTCTCGATGTTCGCTCTTGTTTGTTCATGGAGCTTCTTGACAACATCAGCACGTTTGCTTGCATCAAGGTTGGTGCGTTCCTGCATAGGCAAAGGTAATAGATCGATGGGAGCAAGGGGTTTGAAGCCATAAACAATTTCAAATGGGTAAAAAATTATGGTAGAGTGTACCACCCTGTTATAAGCGAATTCCACATGTGGCAAGCTCTCTTCCCATAGCTTCAAGTTCTTTTTTAGCACAGCTCGTAGCAGCGTTGACAAGGTACGATTCACAACTTCAGTTTGTCCATCCGTTTGTGGATGACAAGTTGTAGAGAACAGCAGTCTAGTCCCCAGCTTTCCCCACAAGGTCTTCCAAAAGTAGCTCAAGAATTTGGCGTTGCGATCTGAAACAATAGTTCGGGGTACTCCATGTAGCCATATAATTTCCCTGAAAAATAATTCAGCAATGTGTGAAGCATCATCGCTCTTATGACAGGGAATAAAGTGAGCCATCTTGCTGAAACGATCAACCACAACAAAGATTGAATCCCTCCTCCTCTTAGTTCGAGGTAAACCGAGAACAAAATCCATTGAAATGTCTTCCCACGAAACTCTAGGAATAGGTAGAGGGGTGTATAAACCACATGGCTAACAAAATAAACGAAACTTATTTAATACTTGAATCTAGATAAAATACAAATAGGTTTAAGATTTTTGGAAAAAATAAAAAATGTAATAGGTCTAAGATTTTTGGAAAAAAAATAAAAAATATAATAGGTCTAAGATTTTTGAAGGAAGATTTTTGGAAGGAAGAAGTAATAGCTAGCTGAACTAAATAAGTGGGACCCATAAGCAAATAAAACTAGCAAAAGCACATGTGAGCAAAGAGAAAGGGAGAAGAGATAAAATATTTTTTATTTCATATAGATAGCTCATAGTATTATAGATAATTGAAACTATTTTTTATCGTGGAATAGTTTTACAATATTTATAGGTAGCTCAACTTATATTTTTATTGTTTATGTACTTCTTTACCCCAACGTTACATCGTGGTTGCTATTACAACATTAGTTTTTTATTTATATAACATCTTATTTAAAAGTAGGAAAGGCCTCCACGCCGTTTTGCTTCTCGGAGTCTTGACCAGGAAAAGTCATTCTTTCTGCTAGCATTGGAAACAGCAAGCAAAGGCATGCATAGCTTGATGGAGACGATGATGGGTGGCCTGATCTTTCGGTGAGTTGATAGAGAGATAACTTCGATTGGTGGGAGATGACGTTGACGACCCGACTACAACCGTACGAGACGTTCGTGTTGCGCCTTAGCGATCGATACACCAACTCCAAGGGTTGTTGATCTTATCGGTGATCAACCTTGTTCCTGCAAGCAATCGAAGAACGAGCAAGAACAAGATAAAGGAGCAACTAGAATTGCTGGATATGAAAGACGCACAAAGGGTAGTTGGGGTTCTGAAACGTGAAACCGGCGATCTAACCGATCACGGGTTTACACGGACAAGTAGCATTGGCTAAACTTTTATCTAATCAAAACCCGCCTTACAACTGAAGTCTCTAGGGTTATTTATAGCCCTAGGGACGTTCCCAATGTTTGGAAAACTTATTGCATATGGAAATGACTAATTATTTCCAAAACAGATTGATTAAAAATGGAAATTCCATGCTTAATTGGTTCGGCCTAAAAAAGGAACACGAATTGATTTAGTGATTGTGATCTCCTCCGATGGAATCTGGATATGTAGCTGGATCCGTTGGAAAGAGGACGTATCAAGCTTTCCAAAAAGTCCAAGATCATCCAAATCGGAGTTTCCATTTAAACGTTATGCACATTTGAATTCGGTGCTGTCCCTGCGGTCCGAATCCGAGTCATCTTCTCAATCGTGTAGAACTTTATTTCTATTTTCTCTTGGAACAAAAGTAATTTCCCAAACTTGATGGGGGGATTGGATGGCCTTGACTTGGTCCCCAATCAACTTCCATGATATTCCATGCTCTTGATGTGCTCTTAACGTGTCGCTTAATCCATGAAAGAATTTCTGTAATTGAAAACAAAGCTAGCTCATGGTGTAGCATCCTTAGCTCAAATATATAAAATGTAAATCTAATATAGAATGAATGAACCTTGGGTTGTTTATTGTAAAGTATAAGCATGGTTATATCCGAGCTAGTGATGTCCTCATCATTCTCTCCTTCTTGGCTACAAACCGTCCTCGGTTTGTTCTTGTGTTCATCATCAATGCAACTCCTAGTAAAAGAACCATTATTGTGCAGTATCTCTTGTTCTCTAAACATGCGGTGAATCGAAAAAAACCAACTCACCAAATCCTTTGCTTGAAGAAATGACATCGAATATGTACTTTTATATATTGGAGCTGGAATTGTGGCATTGCTAAGTAGCCCACAAGGCTCTCCTTCTTTAAAACAAACCTGTTTATTTAAATCAAAACAAGATACTCTCGAGATAATAGGATTAGTTAAAGCACCTTGGTCGAGATTATTATTTTCAGAATCTACATGATGTTTCAAATCTGAACATATGTAAACTCTATGCACAAAGTATACTCCTTGATCATTGTATTTTCCAATTACGTGAAAACTCATTTGATCAGGACATGGCAAATCAGGTCTAGTGAGTAATTTCTCATTTAAAGTACTAAGTTCACAAAGATCATCAAGTTCAATATAACCCCAAGTATTTAAAGACGATAACAATTTAATTTCTTCATTCTCATTAGTAATGTGGAAAACATGTTTAAAATCAACGCTTGAGGAATTAACAATAGAAACAACACGTTCTTCCACTAGTTGTGGCATGTATATAAGTGAAGCATTAACACACAACTCTTCTTTGTCATGAGGAGTTTCAAGCAAATCATCTGTTAACAAAGAAATTTCAGCAAAAGATTCCACTAATTGTTGCTCTATAATAGCATGAACATTGGATGATTGTGTTTGATGAGGAGCACACTCACCTTGATTAATTTCAGCACATATATTACCTTGCAAAACCTTCTCTGATGATGTAAGTGCATACTTGATCTCTTTTTCCTGTTCAAAGTTAGTAGAACTAGAGGGCAAACTGATTGGTGTCTCCTCTAAATCAATAGTAATCTGAAATTCAGCTTGACATGCAAGTTCAAACAATTGAGAAAGAGAATTATATGTTTCATGAAGAAGCATTTCTTGGATTTCTTTGTTAAGGCCACGTAAAAACCTTTGTTCTGTAGCTTCTTCGCATTCATCTATAGCACAACGTAATAAACAAGCATGCATATCATGATAGTATGAGGAAACACTTTTGCTATCTTGTTTTAAACATTGCAGTTTCTTTAACAGAATTTCGGCATAATATGAAGGAACAAAAGCATCTCTCAAATATTGTTTTAATTCTTTCCAAGATTGAGGTATTTTATTATGTCTACAAAGATGTTTCCAATGATATGCAGCATCTTTAACTAACACTTTGGAGGCAACCATAACCTTTTCTCTTTCAGACATGTTATACTTTTCAAATTCAATATCTACAGCTAGCTCCCATTGAATATATGCATGAGGGTCATAATTTCCTTCAAAATAAGGTATTGTACATTTGAACCTAGCTAAAATTTCATCACATACCTCATATTTATCGTGTTGATCCCATAGGTGTCGATGAAGATGTCGATATTGAGCTTCACTATATCCTATCTCCTTGTGTATCTCTGCCATGATTATTAGTAGACAAGAAACATACAAATAATATGTACGCTCCTATTAACTACAAGATTGTGAAGGCACAAAGTCACACTCGCTCAATCCTATATCAAGCTCTTACAAGTTCTTACCAATGCAAGCATGAAGGTGTTGTACACCGACTTAACCACAAGCACCACGGAATTAGATGTATCGATGCCTTGGCAAACACTTGGTTGTACAAGCTGTAGTCAAATTTGTGGAGCTCTAGGTAGGCTGAAATATGTAGCAAGGAAAACTAGAACCACATTAGCATAAGCAAATTGAGTAATTGTTCAACGTCGGTATTGTGCTGATCCTAGGCTTGAACGTACTAGAGACGCGAGCCTAGACACAAACGATACCACCAAACCGCAAAAGGTAGAACTAGCTTTCCTCCTCTTTTGTCACAAGTTTTCTTTCTTCACTTTTTTTTCTCTTTTCTCTTTTTTGGTGCAGCTTTTTTTCTTCTTTTTTTTGAGCACCTTTCTGCCTTTTTTTTCCTTTTTTTTCTCTCTTTTTTTAAAGAACAGCAAATGACAAGGTGACTCTTAGTATAGAACTCCCGAACCTTGTACGGCCCAAAACAGAATGCAAACGACCGAATATGAAGATGACTCTAAAAGGGAAAACACAGATCTGGTTGTAAGCTTTCCAAAATATATCAAAACTCTCCAATCCGAGTAGGCAGGTGCGAGATATGATAGTTTTAGTAACACCTGCACAACCTGCCCGAATTCTACCCGAATTCCAGAATAACAAACCGACTAAACAGACCAAAACATGGTGGTAAAAAACGTGACAAGAACTCGAAACTCTAAACGAACTAAACGCTAAGACCAGCAACTTCACACGACGATGCAACCAAAAACTCAAAATGCCGATACTAAGCAGAACTAGTAATAGGCTCAAAGAGGCTTGGATCTTGGGTAATTTTTTTTTGTGGCTTTTTCTGGACTGTAGGAAAAAAATGAAATAAAAACTCACCGAGCAACGAAAGCTCTGATACCACTTGATGGAGAATGGAAAGGGATGGCCCGATCTTTCGGTGAGTTGATAAGATAAGGTAACTTCGATTGAAAGGAGACGACGTTAACGACCCGACTACAACCGTACGAGACGTTCGTGTTGCGCCTTAGCGATCGATACACCAACTCCAAGGGTTGTTGATCTTATCGGTGATCAACCTTGTTCCTGCAAGCAATCGAAGAACGAGCAAGAACAAGATAAAGGAGCAACTAGAATTGCTGGATATGAAAGACGCACAAAGGGTAGTTGGGGTTCTGAAACGTGAAACCGGCGATCTAACCGATCACGGGTTTACACGGACAAGTAGCATTGGCTAAACTTTTATCTAATCAAAACCCGCCTTACAACTGAAGTCTCTAGGGTTATTTATAGCCCTAGGGACGTTCCCAATGTTTGGAAAACTTATTACATATGGAAATGACTAATTATTTCCAAAACAGATTGATTAAAAATGGAAATTCCATGCTTAATTGGTTCGGCCTAAAAAAGGAACACGAATTGATTTAGTGATTGTGATCTCCTCCGATGGAATCTGGATATGTAGCTGGATCCGTTGGAAAGAGGACGTATCAAGCTTTCCAAAAAGTCCAAGATCATCCAAATCGGAGTTTCCATTTAAACGTTATGCACATTTGAATTCGGTGCTGTCCCTGCGGTCCGAATCCGAGTCATCTTCTCAATCGTGTAGAACTTTATTTCTATTTTCTCTTGGAACAAAAGTAATTTCCCAAACTTGATGGGGGGATTGGATGGCCTTGACTTGGTCCCCAATCAACTTCCATGATATTCCATGCTCTTGATGTGCTCTTAACGTGTCGCTTAATCCATGAAAGAATTTCTGTAATTGAAAACAAAGCTAGCTCATGGTGTAGCATCCTTAGCTCAAATATATAAAATGTAAATCTAATATAGAATGAATGAACCTTGGGTTGTTTATTGTAAAGTATAAGCATGGTTATATCCGAGCTAGTGATGTCCTCATCATAGCTCCTGCAACCGCATGCGCGCAGGCGAGAGAATGCGATGGGACTGCACGACGGTACGTCTGCTGTTCGTGAGTTCGTCGTCGTCGCGTCGCGTTGAGCGGCGGTGGCGATGGTCCAGTGATCTGATCGGCGGAACGGCGAAGTCAGATATCATGAGCCCTGGAAGTAGCGGGCAATCATAGCGAAGAACATCACCATGTTGACAGTTGACTGGACGAGAAAGCTCGAGCGGTACTAACCTATGTACCAAACACGGTGTCTGGATCAAGCGTTTAAATTTTGGGTTAATTTTTTCCGTGCCATTACAATTTTTACGGTTTGCCAATATGCCATTGGTGTGTCACTGACAGATGAGGGCCACCACAGTCACTGACAGTGGCATATAGGCAATTTCTGAAAATTATAATGGCATGTGAGTAATTTTCCCTTAAATTTTAGCCCATGATATATCAAATGTTTGGATATAGATTTGAAAAACTAAATGTGAATTAATTATAAAAATAATTGTAGAATTAGAGAACAATTCGTGAGCCGAATTTATTAAGCCTAATTAATATTCGATTAACAAATATTTACTGTATCATCGTATTGTCAAATCGTGGCGTGATTAAGCTAATTAGATTCGTCTCGCGAATAATCCATCGATTATGAATGTGTTTTATAAATAGTCTACATTTAATACTGCAAAATATTATCTAAACATTGGATGTGATATGGGTTAAAATTTAGTCTCTATATCCGAACACCGTATTACATACTTATTGTGTCAGTAAAATATTATATATAAAAATCATAAAACATTGTGTCTAATTTTTAGCGTGGACTTTAAGATAATTTATATATATATATTTCTCTTATTTCCTTTTTACTTTCCGTATAATCATATTTCATCTCATATTGTCATAATATGGTGTTTTAATTTAAATTTGATTTCTCCGTGTTCTAGTCACGTTCATTTTTTTCCCTATATGAAAAGATAATAAATGTATAAAGATCTGCGATCTGCGATCTGCGATCGAAACACCAACACGAAGATCTCACGGACGAGTAAATTGGATCTCAACATACTTTGATATCATTTGATAAGAACTGAAGCACATACGGGACAAAAGATTTACACGAAAAACTTATAAAAAAATTATGGAAAATAAATATAATATTTTACGAGATTATATGTACAAAGTGTTGTTCCTATTTATATTCATCTCTTTAAATTCACCTCTTTTTAAGTCATAATCCATCAAACCTCCCTTTTAACCAAATTCCATCTCGTAGCAAATGATGATTTATCGATAAACTCCCATCAATAATAAATATTACCAACTAAGCTTGAAAAAAAAACTCAAACTTAGTTGCAGGAAGGCCATTGCTGAGAATGGAAGATCCCTTAGCCGCATGCTCCTTCCACTGTACTAATAATAGTCAAATAATAGTTATGTTAGTGTTTTGGTTGCACAAATATTAGTCGGCATGTGCAAAATTAAAAAAAAATAGGGTGTACGAAAACCGCTAAGAATAAGTGGTATCACTAAATATTAGGATCTGTAACTAATTAAGACATAAAGAGATTATGTATGAAGTATAATGAATCGTATTTAATTTCGTCTTGTTATACGTAATCATGTTCAAAATGACTAATGTCATGTTTGGTTCTTTAGTCTCGTCACATTGAATGTTTGGATGTTATTTTGGAGTAATAAATATAGAATGTTTATAAAATTCATTTATAATCGGTGGATTATTCACGAGACGAATCTAATGAGTCTAATTAAGTCATGATTTGAAAATATGATGTTATAGTAAACATTTGCTAATCATAGATTAATTAGGCTTAATAAATTCGTCTCACAAATAATCATCTGATTCTACGATTATTTTTATATTTAATTCACGATTAATCTTTCAAATTAATGTCTAAACATCAATATTACACGAACTAAACTTTAGTCCATATAACAAACTTATCCGCTAATATTCGTACTCTTTACCGACTACACTATGAACAGTATATTCGTAGTTGTCTTTTTATAGTGCCGTTGAACCAAAGTCGTCTTGAGCGACGCACACGCACGGCTCGTTTGTTTGTTTTGACCGAGCAATTAATGCGTGGGCCCTCTGTTCCCACCTCACCCGACCGACATCTTGCTTGACCGGGAAAACGAAAAAGCCTCAGCCCTCGACGTGACAACACGGAACACCCGACTTTTGGGTCGAGCGATTTTGTACAACCGATAGTAGCGATAAGAGGAGAAACGAGCACAAAAATAAATTCGTAAAACTTACTTCCTCGGGTACACAAAAACAAGTAGTTTTGGACATGATTTCACATACAAAAAAGCAATTAATTACTGCGTACTTTTCATGTTTGCTCTTATTAAATATGGTGTAAGAGTAAACATAACATGAAAACAAGAAAGAAGTAGTACTACTTGAGGGGTATAATTGTCCAAAATGCACAATAAAATACAAAACGACTTGTTTTAGCA
The DNA here is from genome assembly GCA_019279435.1 of Zizania palustris. Lineage (NCBI taxonomy): Eukaryota > Viridiplantae > Streptophyta > Magnoliopsida > Poales > Poaceae > Zizania > Zizania palustris. The sequence goes on from JAAALK010000290.1 coordinate 16,430,970, forward strand.
TCTCTTGATACAAACCTAAAACGACTTGTTTTTGTGTACCGGAGAGAGTAAAACCAGTTGAAAACTTACTTGTCCTTGAGTGTGGAATTCAAATTTTTGCTTCAGGCCATAGAAAATATTTCACAAAATGTCCAGTACAGAATTGATTCACAAAAGTGGTTCACTCGTGACATTCACGGATCCCATAAAATTATCCTATTTAGGGGGTGTTTGGATCCAATGGCTAAAACAAAAAGAGCTAAAATTTAGCCTTTTTAAGGGCTGAAAATCCAAACGTCAAGGCTAAAAAGGGGCTAAAATTTTTTAGCTCATTAACCTGCAAGGAGGAGCTAAAGAGGGGCTAAAATGTCCCTTTTCCACTCATACCCCCAACATGCATGCATTAAAAGTAAGAGCAATAAATGAGGGATATTTCAGTCATTGTACACAACAATAAATGTTTTAGCCCTTTCTTAGCCCTTGGATCCAAACATGGGTTGACTAAAATTTTAGTTCTTTTTTAGTCATTTTGCTTTAGCCCCTTGTATCCAAACAGACCCTTAAAATAGGCACACAAGACACTCCTGGACAAATCAGAACACTCACTCGTGGACAAATACAATATGATTTTTTAATAAATTTTGGTTCATTATTTTAGACATTTAAAACTCAAATTTTACCTATTTCAATTTAAATCATGTAAACACACTTAATAATGAATTAAAAATAGTAAATTGATTCAGGAAATACCAAAGTTTTACATGTAATAAGCTATATTATATTTTGATTGTAAAAAAGTTTCAAGTTAAAACAAAAATTTAACCATTGATTTGCTTTTAACCATTACTCATTCTTTCTCAAAACCCTGATTTTTTTAGAGAATCTTTCGTTTCTTAACATACTACGTGAAAACTTTATCGAAATATTTTTAATTTTTTTTATCAAATCGTGTACTTATCATAATATAACAACATGAAAATTCTAGTGTTTTTAGATTTCATTTGTTTTTTAGAATTAAAAAACCATTAAGTTTCACATTGCCGATCAATAGGGGTGAAATCGGATCGGATTCGGGCGGATAATACTCATACCGTATCCTAAACCATTTTTGTATTGCGGATTCGGATTTGGGTCGGATATTAAACGGATGCGGATACGGAATGGATTATTTCGGATATCGGAATCGGTGCGGAGTAGGAGTCCACAATCCACTGGGATTTACCTTCTGTTAGACAAATTAAAATGTACACATTTAGTTAAACTAACTTAGTTTGCTACTGTAAAATTCACACTGTCATGTTCATTTTTCTCCCAAGCAGAGAAGATTTCATGTTCATTTTTCTCCCAAGCAGAGAAGAATAACAATAATAAACAACAAATAACAATCAAAACTTGCAAAAATAAACAACAACAGAGCTCCACATGCTGACATGCAGGCACTAACAGCTACAACAACCCAACCATGCAACCATGAGCAAGAGATCCAGATTCCAACATAAGAACATAATGTAGCAAGAGGCCAAGAGCTCCTCATTTTCTTCAGAAGTTCAGGGTTCAAATAAGAACAAAATGTAGCAGTTTAGAGTTCAGAAATCTCAAATTACATCACACATGACACATCATAGTCTGTTAGTTTAATAGTTTGTGACAAAATATGAGTATGTTGGACCGGAAACGGCGACCAGAGGGGGGGTGAATGGGAGCTTTTAAAAATTCGGGCTAAAAACTTAGCCTTCGGTTCTGTTCTGTCTTCTGCGGAACAGGCTTCGAACACTACCTTCGAAGGTCTGGTTCGGAGGTACTTCGACACCTTCGAACACAGGCTTCGGAGGAGCAACAGTTCGAAGCCAAGAAGACTTCGCTCCTCTAACAACCCTCGAAAACCAACTCTGCTAAGTCAGTGCAGGCTCCGCACACAGGGTGCTTCGAGCAGGCTTCGCACTTCACCCTTCGCAAGAGTGGACAGCCCTCTGAGGACTTCGACCAAGTACTTGGCGACAGCAACTGGTGCTGGGCTTCGTACGCGAAGGTCTACACGCACACAGAACGGACTAAGCTAAGGGCTTCGACACAGGAAGCAAAACGGGATACAACCAGGGCTTCGCTAGTAAGCAGCGAGGTCTTTCCTCGTGTTACACAGAGCGACAGCGCACTGAAAAACACACTTCGCGAGAAAAACACCCTTCGCCAAACAGGCTTCGGTGAACTAAAACTAGCGAGGTATGCAATGCGAGCTCAAGCAAAAGCACACAGAAGCAGGGCTTCGCCGCTTGAACAAGGAACACAAAATATATTGAACTCTGGATGAAAACCAGCGAGGTATGTGTACAGGAGCTCAACAGTAAATGCTAAAAGTGTTAAATGTTACCTACCGAGCCCCCATATTTATAGCCCACGGCTTCATCCTAAGGAAGTGACTACTTTACCCCTAGGGTTTACAATGGATTTGTCTCTACAGAACTAAGGGGTACAAAAGGTAGTCCACCTTTATTCTGGAGGCTTCTCTGTCAGCTGCAGAGGGGACAGTGTCAGCCTTTTTCAGAACAGACAGTGTCAGCCTTTACAGTGTTGACTTCTGGAACCTCCCTTCGCACCAGAGGGTGCGGTAGCTTCGGCGAGAAGCCTCACAGCCTGTTGGCCTTCGCTCCGCCGAAGAAGTCCTTCGATACAGTGACGGTTTTGAGCCGAAGCCGTCAAAGCTCTTGGGCCTTCGCACCACCACCTCCGGAGTGGACCACCACGGCTTCGCAGCTACTCCGAGCTCAACCACCGTCCGTCCGTGTACCGAAGCCATGCATGGCCGAAGCACCTCAAGTCAACCTCACTCCGAAGCCCCCACCTTCGGAGTACCACCCTTCGAAGTCCCTCCTTCGTCCAAGGCCTCCGCATGAAGCATTCCATGAGCACTCCGTCGCAGTGCCTCTCCCCGAGCACACTCCTCGACGAGCCTCACCCGGACCATGCCTTCGATGCGCCTTGACTTCTGAGACCTTCGTCGGGTAACCTTCGAGTGTCTCCCTCCGGAGCACACTTCGAACACCTTGCCTCCGTAGAGGACTTGATCCACCAACTCCGAAGTCACTCCATTCGGAGTACCTTCGAAGTGCCTCACCTCCGAGGACTTTGTCTCGGAGTACCTTCAGCCGGAGCCACGCTCCGCACTCTCTGCCTTCACCTGGCACGTCTCGACCCGAGGACCGACCCGGACCACCTTCGCAGCCACTGTGACGGAGCTCCCCGCTCCCCTGGCATCAAGCCTCCCGCTTGACCCAGGTTCACCCGGCTCGAACCTTGTCCGTCGCCTCCGAAGTCCCTGCGCACCACCGACAAGCAAACAAGTGTATCCAGTACTCCGGAGACCTCTCCGGGTTAGCAACCTCCGGTACACACTCCGGTGTACCGCCCAAAGTACCGAACCCTTCGGTACGAACCCAGTCATCGCGTACTGTCGGACCCCTCCGACGGGCACACTCCGCTGCAACAGCTGCAGCAAGCAAACACCGAACACACTTCGGTGACCCACCTCCGAACACCCTTCGGAGGTACCACCTCCGAAGCCCTTCCGGAGGTACCCTTCAAACAGAGGGTAAAAACCTGTCAATCACTCATCACAAAACACCGAAACCAACCCTTGGTTTCTCAATCTCCCCCTTGATGAGTGCATTGACAACCAAATCCAAGTTCAAGAAAATTTAAAAAATTCAGCACACAAGTGACCATAAAAACTCAGAAAAGAGCCAAAGCATGTCACTTGATAAAAGAATTTTCCTCCCCCTTCCTCAAAAGAGTAAAAGCCCCTTTGGCAAATCTCCCTTTAGATAAAAACTCCCCCTGAGTTGAGCAAATTTTTCTCCCCCTTTATGTCAAAAATCTCTCCCCCTGTCGAAATTATGCTTCTTGCGGCAGAGAACATAGCAAATCTCTCCCCCTTTGGCAATGCAAGCATCAAGGAGCAGTCAAAAGATGCAAAGCGTCGAAATGAGCAGAATTGCAAGGACATATAATGCAAAAATATGCCAACATTAACACTAATGATCATGTGCTCAGCTCAATTTAACACTCTGTGAAACAAGATGATGGCATGTGATTTTGTCATTTTGAAGTAAAAGCATCACCACTTAATCATAGCAGCTAGACATGTGAAGGCAAGGACTGCGCAAAGCTAACAATTTCTACCCTAGACAGACAAGTCTTGTTCAAAAAGGAGCTTTGAAAGCAAACTTGATGATTAATTAATTTTGTTGTTCTTTTCTTAATGCCAGGGGTTATTTGTTTGTCCACCTTATACTTTCCAATCAGGCCAAGCCTAGGCATGAAAGCCATTTGAAGCTTAAGGCGGTGATTTTGGCAGACACTACACTATTCCAGTTCAGACCAAAGTGCAATGGTAAGCAGTCTAGAATAGAGTAGTGCGACAAACAAACCCTCCTGGATCTTTTCATTTAAACCAGGCAAATCATGGATTTTTGATTTTGTTTTTGATGAATGAAATATTTTGAAGAATATCCATGAATGATGAACACAATTTTTCAAGTTGCAAATTGTAGCATCCAAGGAACAGTGTCTTGCTGTCAAGTAGATAAAAGATAGCTAAAAGCAGTCCTGCCTAAACAAGCTAGATACACGATTGTGCGGTGAGCAAGTTGATTTTAGAAAATAAAACATCATGCACAGTCAATGTTCCAGACATATTTTATAAAGCTGAGCTGTCATGATTTCTGTGAATTAAAAGCAGGCATATAATAGCAAAAGATGTAAATGCAATTCCACACATAATGAGCATATGCAAGGTAATTTAAACTCAGCTCCCCCTCACAAAATGCCGTAGGGATGACAAATACCAAGTTCCCCACGCAAGTAAGCAAATCGAGAAGCATCGAGGGGTTTTGTAAAAATGTCGGCAAGCTGGTGTTGGGTATCAACATATTGAAGTTCAATATCACCTTTCTCATTGTGATCTCTGAGAAAATGATAACGTACATCAATGTGTTTAGTTCTGGAGTGCTGAACCGGGTTGTTTGCAATACAAATAGCACTAGTGTTATCACAGAAAAGTGGAACACTCTTATAATCTAACCCGAAATCCCGCAAAGTGGAGACCATCCACAAAATCTGAGAGCAACAGCTAGCTGCAGCAACATATTCGGCCTCAGCCGTTGATTGTGCAACACTAGACTGTTTGCGGGAAGACCAGCAAACCAGAGACGTACCCAGAAAATGACAAGTACCAGAGGTACTTTTCCTATCAATTCTACACCCAGCAAAATCCGCATCAGAATAACCTCGAAGACATAAAGATGAAGATGATGAATACCATATGCCAAATTCAAGGGTGTGTTTGAGATACCTTAAAATGCGCTTAACCGCTTGGCGGTGCGAAGCTCGTGGTGAAGCCTGAAAACGAGCGCACAGACACACTACGAAGTGTATGTCCGGCCTCGTGGCAGTCAAGTAGAGGAGGGAGCCGATCATGCTCCGGAACTCCTTCTGATCTACGGCTTCTCCATCTTCGTCAGGGTCCAATGCTACAGATGTAGCCATTGGAGTGGCGAGGGGCTTCGCATCGGACATGTCGAATTTCTTGAGCAGGTCCTTGGTGTACTTTGTCTGGTGGACAAAAGTACCTTGTTTGCTTTGCTTGATTTGCAAACCAAGGAAAAAGGTGAGTTCACCCATCATTGACATTTCAAACTCCCTGCTCATGGTATCTGCAAACTCGGCAACCAAAGCATGAGAAGAGCCACCAAAGATGATATCATCCACATAAATCTGTACTAGGAGGAAATCTTTGCCATGCTTGAGAGTAAACAAAGTTTTATCAACAGAGCCCATCAAATACCCTCGCTCAAGCAGAAAAGACTTAAGTCTATCATACCATGCCCGAGGGGCCTGCTTGAGTCCATAAAGAGCCTTATGAAGTTTAAGGACTTTATGTGGGTATTTGGGGTTTTCAAAACCAGGGGGTTGTTTTACATAAACATCTTCACCTATGAAGCCATTAAGAAAAGCACTTTTGACATCCATTTGATAGAGTTTGAATCCCCGGGATGTCGCAAAGGCAAGCAAAATCCTAATGGCCTCAAGGCGAGCAACAGGTGCAAAAGTTTCTGTAAAATCAATCCCTTCTAGTTGAGAAAAGCCCTGAGCTACAAGTCTAGCCTTATTTCTAACAATTGTCCCATCCTCCCCTTGTTTATTTTTGAAAATCCATTTTGTTCCAATGAAATGAACATTAGGTGGAGGATCAACTAAAGTCCAGACTTGGTTTCTCTCAAAATTTTCAAGCTCTTCATGCATGGCATTGATCCAACTAGAATCAGAAAGTGCATGACTAACATCTAAAGGCTCGAAAGAAGCAACAAAAGCAGCATTAGTGAAATGGGCATGAGAACGTGTTACCCTTTGATCAAGCTCACCAATGATCTGCTCGGGAGGGTGCATCCTTTGGACATGATGTGGAGCCTCGCGGCGGGATGCAGTCTCCCCCTCAACCTGTGCGTTGGAGTGGTCCAAGATGACCGATGTTGAGGTAGTCGCTTCGGGACCTCGTGCCGAAGTAGTTGAAGCGGGGTCAGCTTCGGGGGTTGACGTCGAGGGTAGTAGGGGTTCATCCTCGAATTCTCCGGAATCTTCGTCTTCGAATAAGGTCTGTTCCATGTCGTGTTCATTTGCCTGTTCAAAAGCAGAACTAACAGAGGGGGTTGATTCATCAAAAGTCACATCACATGACTCGATGACAGTGTTAGTTTCCAAGTTATAAACACGATAAGAATGACCATGAGTTGTATAACCCAAAAAGATCCCGTCAGAAGAGCGCGACTCAAATTTATCCAAGTTACCACGTTTTAGGATAAAGCACCGACAGCCAAAAACTCGAAGATGAGTAACCTTGGGCTGCCTCCCAAAACGCAGCTCATAAGATGTCAAATTTAAAATTGAGCGCAAGAAAATTCGGTTTGAGATGTAGCAAGCAGTGTTCATGGCCTCAGCCCAGAATTTTCTAGGAGTCCTATGCTCATCAAGCATCGTCCTAGCCATCTCAACCAAAGTGCGGTTCTTCCTCTCAACAACACCGTTCTGTTGAGGAACCCGCGGAGCAGAGAATTGATGTTCTATGCCATGCTCCATGCAAAAGTCAACAAAGAGACTATTTTTGAACTCGGTGCCATTATCACTTCGAATGAATTTCAATGCACCTGGGAGTTCAGTGAAAAGTCTCAAAGCAAAGCTCCGAAAGTGTGAAAACACTTCATCCTTGCTGGCAAGAAAGAAGACCCAAGAGTAGCGAGAGTAATCGTCGACAATAACTAAAACATACCACTTGCCGCCTAAAGAACTAACCCGAGAAGGACCTACAGTGTCCATATGGAGAAGTTCTCCGGGTTGTTCAGTCATCACTGTGGTGACTGGCGAATGCGAAGCGGCAATCATTTTTCCATGTCGACAAGGAGCACAAACTAAATTCTTCTCAAACTTGAGCTTGGGCAATCCTCGGATCAGGCCTAGGGCACTCAGACGAGCGAGCAACTCAAAGCTCATATGCCCTAGTCTCCTATGCCACTTCCAAAGCTCAGAAGTCGAATGTGCAACAAGACAATGAGAAGAACCAGACGACTCTGAAAAATCAGCTCCAAAAACTCTCCCAACCCTAAAGATCTTACACACCACAACGCCATCAGAATTGAGCACTTGCGAAGTATCGCGATGAAATCGCACTTCGAAGCCCTCATCAAGCAACTGAGATACAGACAGCAAATTGTATCCCAGGTTTTCAACCAAAGCAACATCTTTGAGAGTGAAGTTCGCGTTAATTCTTACCACACCTTTACCTTTCACTCTACTCCTTCGATTGTTTCCGAAGGTGATATGTTCCCTTTGCTTGGTTGTGGTGAGGCTGGAGAACCAATTTGCATCTCCGGTCATGTGGCGCGAACAACCGGAGTCCATGATCCACGTGCCCTCCAAGCCTCGACCTGTCGCCTACACATGATAAGAGCGTCTCGATCGCTCAGTGCTGGGGTGAGTAAAATAATGACGAGGCATCCAGCACTGAGTGACACGAGTAGTAGGCACAGTAAAAGTAGACGGTCTACGCACATGAAAATCAGAATGATGCAAAGTGCGAGGTCTACCTACATGCAAAGAACGCAAAGCATGATGAGGTCTCCTACTCTGACGAGGTACAAAGCTACTCGCCCGAGGTCTACCACCATATGGAACATGGTGAACACCTCGAGGAGCAAAACCTCTCCGAGAAGCACGAGGAGCCTCGAAAACAGGACGAGAGTAATACTCAGACTCATGCATACCTAAAGATGGGTAATGCATGTCCTGATAGCTCATCGCCTGTGCACGTCGCTCATCCTTGATGCGACGGAAACAGAAACCAATCAAATGACCCGCCCGCTGACAATAAGAACAGTGAAACACTCTCCTGGGGGCACTCTCATGGGTCATAGGAGCAACTCTCACAGGCTCCTTGGGTTTCTTCTGTGTGGTTTTCTTGGGAGGATTTTTCTTGGTAGGAGGAGTGGTTTTCTTTGGAGGATGGGTAGGCTTTTTGGCTGATGGGGTGTCCAACAGAGCTCTCTCTTTCTCTAGGGTGGTGGGAGAGGTAAAAACAGTTTTGGTCTTACTGTCTGAAGCTATCCTCTCAAAACCCAAACCTAGAGCTACCCCTGCTCTGTCAGCACACAACTTGGTCTTGGCCAAGAGCAAATTCATCCTACCCTTCCCTTCAGTGCATTTATTCACCACAGAAAGAAGGTATTCATTTTCTGACATGAGGTTTTCAGCTCGCTCTCTAACAGTGCCTAGCTGGTCCTTAAGGGTAATGCAAGTGTCACAGACAGGTTGCACATCCTTAGAACTACCGGCCCTCTCCAATCTAGCCTCTAAATCATGAACATGCTTATCACGTAAATTAATGCTATCGCGTAATAAAGAGCAGTTCATGCAATCAATTATATCACAAGGTCTAGAATCCACCTCCAAAAGCTGCTTCTGTGCAGTCTCAAGCTCAGAAAGAGTTTGAGCATGAACAGAACGCAACTGAGCAAGCTCACTCATGACAACAGAACATGATTCACATTCAGCATCATCAAATTTAGACTTAAGCATGGCATATTCAGTAGAAATAGTTTCTAGCCTAAGTCTAAGGTCTTTTCTTTCTCTAGCGGCTTGCACAAGTAATCTATCCTGTCCTAGCACAACTTCATTCAGCTCATCTAATTTAATTAGAAGCTGGTCAGATGATAGGTTTACCTCAGATGAGTCAAGCTCATCGCCGCTGTGATCGCTGTCGGCCATGAAGCAAAGGCCGGTGAAGTCACGTCCCTTCTTGTCCTTCTTGTCCTCCTTCCTTGGGGACTCCTCCTCCTCGGAGCTCGACTCCTCAGTTGAGGAAGTGTCGATGTCGCTGAGAGCAGCAACAAAGGCTCTGGAAGCGGCCTTGGCTACTTTCTTAGCCATCTTGCCGCGCTTGCCCTTCACAAAGGGCTTCCTCTCCTTTTTGTGGTATTTAGGGCGGTCACTCTCATCTCTCTTCTTGACCTTGGGGCAATTTGCCTTAATGTGAGAGGTGTCGCCACATTCATAGCAGCCACTAAAACCACTTCTCCTCTGATCCCGTCTCTCATGATGAAAGCGGGTGAACCTCCGGGCAATGAGAGCAAGCTCATCATCAGCTAGAGTATCCACCTGCTCCTTTGTGACGGAGACCAGGGAGGACAAAGCAAAACCATCTGCAAGAACACAAGTGCCTGATGTGCTTGGTTCTGCAGTGGTGCCACGGCTAGTGCGAGAAACCAATGCCAATGGCTGTGGCAAAGAGCTTCTGTGCACAGCAAGAGACGCCTTGGCAATCTCTGTGGACTTCAGCTTGCTAAAGAGTTCGTCACAGGTCAATGTGTCATAGCCTGTGGACTCCTCAATGCTGGATATCTTCACCTCCCATATGCTACGGTCAAGTGCATAGAGAAGCTTGATAGCCCTATCATGATCACTGTAAGCAAGCGTCCCGTTGGATCGCAAGTTACTCACTATCGCGTCAAAGCGAGAAAACATGGCATCTACCGATTCACCAGGTGCCTGCACAAACAGCTGATACTGTTGATTGTAGGTGCTTTGGCGCCTGGCCTTAATCTGAGCAGAGCCCTCATGAAAGACAGTGAGCGTTGTCCAAATCTCCCTAGCAGTCCTAAGGTGTTGCACCCTATCGAACTCACTCCGACTCAAACCAATGAACAATATGTTCCTTGCCTTCGAGTTGGCATTGTACTGATCTTTTTCAGTTTGAGTGGTGCGGGTATCAGGGATGGAGTATTGTGAGTCCACAATCTCCCAAATTGCATTTCCTTGGCTTAACAAGTAAGCCTCCATGCGCACCTTCCAGTATGCAAAATCTGTCCCATCGAACAGAGGAATTTTACTGCCTCTATCCATGTCGCCAACAGATCACAAAACCGGTTAAGGTCAACTGGTGATCTTAACCTGCTCTGATACCAATTGTTGGACCGGAAACGGCGACCAGAGGGGGGGTGAATGGGAGCTTTTAAAAATTCGGGCTAAAAACTTAGCCTTCGGTTCTGTTCTGTCTTCTGCGGAACAGGCTTCGAACACTACCTTCGAAGGTCTGGTTCGGAGGTACTTCGACACCTTCGAACACAGGCTTCGGAGGAGCAACAGTTCGAAGCCAAGAAGACTTCGCTCCTCTAACAACCCTCGAAAACCAACTCTGCTAAGTCAGTGCAGGCTCCGCACACAGGGTGCTTCGAGCAGGCTTCGCACTTCACCCTTCGCAAGAGTGGACAGCCCTCTGAGGACTTCGACCAAGTACTTGGCGACAGCAACTGGTGCTGGGCTTCGTACGCGAAGGTCTACACGCACACATAATGGACTAAGCTAAGGGCTTCGACACAGGAAGCAAAACGGGATACAACCAGGGCTTCGCTAGTAAGCAGCGAGGTCTTGCCTCGTGTTACACAGAGCGACAGCGCACTGAAAAACACACTTCGCGAGAAAAACACCCTTCGCCAAACAGGCTTCGGTGAACTAAAACTAGCGAGGTATGCAATGCGAGCTCAAGCAAAAGCACACAGAAGCAGGGCTTCGCCGCTTGAACAAGGAACACAAAATATATTGAACTCTGGATGAAAACCAGCGAGGTATGTGTACAGGAGCTCAACAGTAAATGCTAAAAGTGTTAAATGTTACCTACCGAGCCCCCATATTTATAGCCCACGGCTTCATCCTAAGGAAGTGACTACTTTACCCCTAGGGTTTACAATGGATTTGTCTCTACAGAACTAAGGGGTACAAAAGGTAGTCCACCTTTATTCTGGAGGCTTCTCTGTCAGCTGCAGAGGGGACAGTGTCAGTCTTTTTCAGAACAGACAGTGTCAGCCTTTACAGTGTTGACTTCTGGAACCTCCCTTCGCACCAGAGGGTGCGGTAGCTTCGGCGAGAAGCTTCACAGCCTGTTGGCCTTCGCTCCGCCGAAGAAGTCCTTCGATACAGTGACGGTTTTGAGCCGAAGCCGTCAAAGCTCTTGGGCCTTCGCACCACCACCTCCGGAGTGGACCACCACGGCTTCGCAGCTACTCCGAGCTCAACCACCGTCCGTCCGTGTACCGAAGCCATGCATGGCCGAAGCACCTCAAGTCAACCTCACTCCGAAGCCCCCACCTTCGGAGTACCACCCTTCGAAGTCCCTCCTTCGTCCAAGGCCTCCGCATGAAGCATTCCATGAGCACTCCGTCGCAGTGCCTCTCCCCGAGCACACTCCTCGACGAGCCTCACCCGGACCATGCCTTCGATGCGCCTTGACTTCTGAGACCTTCGTCGGGTAACCTTCGAGTGTCTCCCTCCGGAGCACACTTCGAACACCTTGCCTCCGCAGAGGACTTGATCCACCAACTCCGAAGTCACTCCATTCGGAGTACCTTCGAAGTGCCTCACCTCCGAGGACTTTGTCTCGGAGTACCTTCAGCCGGAGCCACGCTCCGCACTCTCTGCCTTCACCTGGCACGTCTCGACCCGAGGACCGACCCGGACCACCTTCGCAGCCACTGTGACGGAGCTCCCCGCTCCCCTGGCATCAAGCCTCCCGCTTGACCCAGGTTCACCCGGCTCGAACCTTGTCCGTCGCCTCCGAAGTCCCTGCGCACCACCGACAAGCAAACAAGTGTATCCAGTACTCCGGAGACCTCTCCGGGTTAGCAACCTCCGGTACACACTCCGGTGTACCGCCCAAAGTACCGAACCCTTCGGTACGAACCCAGTCATCGCGTACTGTCGGACCCCTCCGACGGGCACACTCCGCTGCAACAGCTGCAGCAAGCAAACACCGAACACACTTCGGTGACCCACCTCCGAACACCCTTCGGAGGTACCACCTCCGAAGCCCTTCCGGAGGTACCCTTCAAACAGAGGGTAAAAACCTGTCAATCACTCATCACAAAACACCGAAACCAACCCTTGGTTTCTCAGAGTAGAACTTTAATCTTCAGAAATATCAGCAGTTCAGCACTTCAGAGTTCAACACACAATTTCAGCACTTCAGCATTAATTGTCTTCATCACTAGAAGGTTGTTCTTCCTACAAATTTCAGCAAGCATTTACATGATCAAATAATATCACCAACTTTCAGTTAGTATGTACATAATGAAATAATAACAAGCAAATTACAGAAAACATGTTTGATGATAATATATAATTTCAGCAAGCATATTTGTTGATAATATGTAAATTTTAAGTTCAAACCATCTCATTGAGATCTTCAAGTGTCAAGTTGGCAACCATGGTCTCTCAAACCTCCAAGTCATTGAGAATAGATTCAATCCGTTTACTAGAATCTAAAAATTATAAAACAAGAGGTATTAGTAGATAACATAGAGTGCTAAATGTTAAATGAATGATCTAAATATAACAAGTATATGAGTAGTCACCTCTCCTAGCTGCAGCCACCCAAGTGTGCGCAGCCGCCCGCCGCCCAGTAGAAGCACGACCCAACGCCGAGCCGGCCGGCCAGCCGCTCCGCCGGTCCCTGGCTCACACGCAACGAATTATAGCCTATAGAATTTATCATATAAAAGTATATAGAATTTCTCATATAAAAGTACGAAACAAATAACATATGTGATGAATTTGATGGAATCATAGAAATAATGATGGAACTATGGATGATTAATTTTTGAAACCTTATGTATTCTATTTATTTCATATTTTGATGTTTGATATGTGATTATTTAAATATTTATTATTTAATCATCTTTTAAATAGTTGGCTCGCGAGCTAAACGAGCTAGCTCGCGAGCTGGACCGAGCCAAGCCGAGCTTGCTCTTTATCCAGCCCTATACATGCCTTACGCTTACACATGCTCGTAAGGGCAGTCCCAACCCATAGTTTCTTAGGTGAGGTTTTATTTTGCTATATCAGCAAGACACTATATTCAGAAATTATGTTTCCAACCCTAGTTTTTTTAGTACGAATCTATAATAAATTTTGTATACTATTATTTTTTCTCTCTTCTCCTCTCATCCAATCACTTCCATCCATATCTTGGATGTAGTGAATACATGTTTTCTTCGTACTAGCAAAATGCTCATGCTTTGCTATGAACAAAAGAAAATTATTGCAATGTTGTCTACAATAAATCAAATATATTTTTATATGATATATGTTATTTAGTTTTAATTATATGTGTCAATCCACTTTTATTGGTTTGTTGTGTAATATTAAATAGTATCAAGGAGTAAACTGCAAAAAAAACTACAATGAATAAGTGGAGAGCAGATTCACCACCACTTGGTTCTTTTAAAGGAGTATCATATTAATATCTCGCATCATCAAATAATTTGTCACATCACATTTTTTCTACGTGACAGTACAAATGTACAATAAATGCCAAAGAAACCATCTTACATACAGGGCTGCGAGTGCTCTAAAACACCTCCACTAGCCACAAAAAGTGCTTAGAATTAATGGTACAATATAGGAAAAATCTTTACTTCTTCATTACTCAATTTTGTTTATAAGGTGGAGATGACAATTTAGTTTACGGACAAAACTCTAAAGAAAAGCAAGGTCTTATAGAAGGAAATAATCCTTTACGGAAGAAAAACTGAGATCCAAATGTATCCACTCAATTCAATATACCCCCACTTTACTTATATACCACATAATACAGTAAGATAGTGCAGGGCCGGTTCTGAGATTTTAGGGGTCCGGGGCAAAATAAATTTTATGGGCCCTGGTATATAACGATAATATAATATTTTAATATAAAAATACAAGATTTTTTGGATGATTACGTAATAGATTGGTTGAGTTGTAGTTATATTGTATATATATGCCTTAGCTAATATGTTGGTTCATGGAAACCATGCCCAATAATCATAAAATGATTGGTGTATATATGTAGGAAACTAACAACCGAGATCATGTAGATTATACGGATATTGCTAACCATACATATGAATATTGCTAACATAATATGTATATATAGGAAATTTAACTAATACACAATTAAAATATATCAGAAATGATATTTATATAAAATAATATGTATATATTAGATTACCTTAAAATAAAATATCGCCAAGACGTTGACCTATGTGAGTCTATAAAAAGAGGGGTGTATCGTACACGTGTACGTACATATACATTGGTAGACCTAAGATTTTACCAATAGATATATCGGCATCAAAATCTCTATACGTAATTCGGTAAAAATATTTTTCCAATTTAGTAAATAATTATTAAATTTCTACCGTACTTTTATTGTTTATAATTAGATAAATAATTATTATTTTTTACTAGAATAGTTTTATTCCTCAAACGGATGAAAAAAGAAAAGGAAAAAAATTCTTAAACTATTTACCTATACATTGGTAGACCATAGATTTTACCAATGGGTTTATCATATTAAAATCTCTATATGCAATTTGATAGAAATATATTTTCTAATTGAGTAAATAATTATTAAATTTATGTCATAAATTATTTTTGTAATAACACAAATAATTAAAACAGATGAATAACAAAAAATAAAAGGAAAAATCATTGAATTATTCAAAACCACTAGGGATTGAACCCAAAACCTTATATTTAAATGACATTAACTTAACCATTACAGCACTAAATGTTTTTATAGTCTAAATACTATTTTATTTTTTTACTATATCCTTCACATGTATATATGTATAGGGGCCCTTCGGGCTCGGGGGCCGGGGCGGCCGCACTGCCAGCCCCCCTCAGGGCCGGCCCTGTCATAGTGTTTGGTTCCCTATATAACGAGGAACGAAATGGAATCAACATGATCTTGCTCTACTCGACCTCAATGTTATTCCATGTTATACTCTGAAATTTGTGATGGTGCAATCAACATCGCTCTAGATGAAGGTGATGTAGTTTCAGAAATTTGTGATGTTTGTTCCACGTTATACTCTGAGATTCGTAGTGTTTGTTCATCACTCTGAAATTAATTTGTCACGTCCCTGATATTTTTAGAAATCAAAATACTTGTATTGTTTCAATACTTATCCATTGAAATCCGTGGAGTACATTGTGATGTTTGTTCAGATTTTAGTTACTCAGATTGTTCTAGGGATACAACTCAAATTACAGTAGAGAACTGTATACACGTTGATCTCACAGAACAACTAGGCAGAACATATTGATCTGGGACAGCTACAACAATACACTTGATCATGTACTCCTTGCTTCTCGATCTTAAATCTTGAAACTAAACACTTTTTGAAATTCAACTTTGAGTTTTACTCCAGCAATCCAACTAAGGTAGCAAGCCATCAACTTTAGAACAACAGTGAACCAAAGCCATCAGTAAGCCATCAATCTTGAAACTGAATACTTTTTGAATTTCAAGTTCAAGTTTTGCTCTGGATATGCTAGGCCCTCCTAAGAACCTAGCCAAGTCACTGTGGCGCCAATGTTTAGATCAACAACAACAGCGGCCTCCTAAGAACCCTGAAGACTGATGACCTATATGCTGATTAAGAGGAGTGGATTCCAATGAGAGTCCGGAGAGAGAGCAGAGGGACACGAACACCACTGCGCTAGTAGTCGGGGAAGAAGTGATTTAGACAAAGGCTAGGGGTTGTCGTAGAAGAGCAGCCGGTGGTCAACCCATAGAGTTGAAGACGACGAAGACAATGTAGACACATTTTCGTGACCCGCTGCGGAACAAAAAATGGAGGCTTCTATTCACCATAAAAATACAACATAATATTGAAAAAATTTAGTTCCATTAACGAATCTCACATTAATAAGTTTAAATACAAAGGAGAAATATCTCTAAATTATTTAAAACAATTTCTTCTAACATGCCTGTTGTTCGTGACTTGTGACTAATTTGTAATTGGACTTTATCAATACTTGTGAGGCCTATTAGCATACTAAATTTTGGAGACCCCCTACTTTCGGAGACCCGATGCGGTCGCACCGCTGGCACTGGCCTAAGGCCGGCCCTGTGTCGACAACGCCGAGGAGCGTGCGCTGCAGGCCGGAGGAGAGGAAGAGGAAAGCAAGCATGGTGAGGAAAGGTTGCAGCGACGCGTTTAGAGGACCAAGGAAAGCAGAATGGCTGTTTAGGAATAAAAACTTAGGCTATTCATAATTATGGTTTTATGGAGTGTTTCATGGTATTAATTACCATGTCACATCAGATTTTTTGCTTACATGACATTCAATTAATAAGGAAATAGAAAGAAGTAGTGTCATCACTATGACATGGTGCTAACCCGTTTCCAAGACGGATGAAATAAAATGAAACAACTATTGAGAGCTAAATCGTTTCATCAGAGAGAAGGTATTTCATGAGAGTTAATTGCATTTAATTACACTGGTTAGCCTAGGAAATAGTGAAATGAAACTCTCTACTGAGAGAGGGTATTTTATTCAGCTGTAAAGTTGACGTGACATTCTAGGAAACAGTGTTATGAAACCCACCATTGTAAATAGACTTAGAGATACCGAACATTGGGACAACAACTTAGAATCGGATAAAATAACCAGAGGCCCAAAACAAACTTTGATATCAATTGCCTCTGCTGTACTGCAGTTTAAAAAGTCCTTTTGCAGTTTTGCTTCAGGGACTCTTTTATTTGGTAGTCTAAAATTTTCTATACTATTATAAATTTTTATGATTTTATCGACCGATAATTGAAGACTATGGCAACAATATAATTTTACAGATTTTTAAAAATTATAATAGAATACGATAAATTTTCGCTTGTTTGTTTTGACCGAGCAATTAATGCGGGAGAGGTTCCCACCACACTTGAACATATTGCTTGAGCCCTCAACATTTGAGGCTCTGATTAGGAACACAGTTTTGGAAACTATTGTATTTCAAAAACTACACTATACTACATCCATGACAATACCATATTTTATAATAACACAGTTTTAGAAAAAGTGCTCTGTACCAAAGTTTTTAATATTGTAGATTGAGTACAATATTTATAATACTGCAGTTTACTTTACAAAAATTTCAGATAGAGTTGCCAAACACCTTTCAGTATATAATATTGTAGTATTGCTCAATACTTAAATATTGCTTCTAAAACTATAAAAATTTGTGCCTTGAGCACCTACGTTTTCTCTACATTTCTCCTCTGTGATTTGAACAAGACTCTCAAATTCTATACGTATATGTACTAAATCTATTAGATTTACTCAAACATTTAGTGTGGTGACCTACAATTATAACAACTACTTTATTGAAAATATATTTGGAAAGTTACATTTGTTCAAAAGTACATTTAGTTTTTTTAGCTAAAAAGGCACGAAGTATTAGATGACATTGAATTAAAAAAATAATGTGCTAAATTTGTAGAAACTTTTTCTTAAAATAGATCATTTGATGTTGAACTTGGTGATCTTTGTTCTCAAATAAAAGTCTTGTATTCGACTTTGCCAAATGGTTGTCTTCTACTGAGATTTTTGAGTTTGTTAACAATGTAGATTGATATTAAATGTTTTAATGGTTTATCAAATATTATTTAAGATACATATAACTATGGCATAAATAATTTTTTCAAATTTTTCAGGGAATACCCACAATTGGGATTATAAATCCAGACTGAGAAAAAATATCATTTGCTTATCTTTGATTTACACTTGACGCTATCGAATTCTACCAAACCACTCGTTGAATCTAAAAATCACTATTTACCATCGGATCAGAGATTTCAAAATTTGCTCCTCTCATCAACCCACATGTCTATATACATGGGAAAATATCCTGTGTAATCTGCAATCGTGCGATATGGTACATCCAATCAAGATCCAACGGTTACATATGAAATATGATATTTTTTTTACTTTTTTCATATGTAACCGTTAGATCTTAATTAGATGCATCAGATCGCACGATTGCACATGATATTTTCCCTATATACATATATACTTATATACATCTAAAATAATGCAGTTTCATCCACTACTCATCGCCCCATTCAATTTTCCGATCCAACGTTGATTTCATAGCATTTGATTCATAAACATAATCGCTGTCTAAAATTCCTATTCACCGACTAAACAATCCATTCTCATCAAAAACACAATACTTTCAATCCTAAAGCTAAATCTTACCCTTAATCAAAATTTCATGATTTTAATTCTGTTTCCAACCATTTTACCTCAAATCCCATAGGAGTTCTGAACAAGTTGTAATTGTTCTTCGGAATCATCAAGTTTCTTTCTTGTTCTTCCCCTATTCTGGTCAGCTCCGGCCCGGGACATCACAAGCGCGCCGCGCCGGCCTGTGCGCCGACCTCGCCGTGTCCGTGACGAACGAACCGCTCCGCCTGGCTACACCGAACAGCTGCCACCTCGCGTCTAGCCCACGCCTGTCTCCCTCCGTACAAGCGCGCCGTCCGCGCGTCGGTTATCCGCTCGCCGCCGCGCCAACGTCCTGTCGCCAGCCATGTGCGCCGCAGCCGCAATCATCACCCCGCCGTCGCGCCGCTCGCCGAGCTGCCGTACCACTGCCGTACCAGCTCCGCTCGCCCCATCATTCAGCCGGACAAGCGTCGACCTCCGTCTCGTCGCCGTTCGGACGTCGTGTCGCCAACCGTCGCGCCGTCGCCGCTATCATCGCCGCGTCGCCTGTGCCCGCCAATCCCGTCTCGACAACACCGCCATCGGCCGTTGTAACCGCCCGCCGTTCACTGTTCCATCGCCGCTCAGCCGTCCCATCCGCCAGCCGTGTGCGCCGCAATTGCCATCATCACAGGCCGCCGCCCCATGTGCACCGCCGTAATCGCGCCGCTCAAGCCATCATCACCATTCCCCAAGGGCATCGACCATTCCATGCTCAGCGCAACTCGAACCGAACCTCCATCTTCAGCCTCCACCCGAGCTCCGCCCAAGTCTAGAACCGGATTTTCGCCGGAATCCCCTTTCCCGCGCGTGAGCTCTGAGCACGGACCGAGAACGCACGTCGTGCAAGCCGCGTGGTTGCAGCCCAGAATGGACCGACACCTGCTGGCCCATATGAACAGTAGGATTTTCCATTTTCTTAAAATAAAAACCTGATAGCCCATTTGCACAGTACCCCTCTCCATTTTCAGCAAATAATAAATCTTTGGAAAATCGTACAAATTTCGTTTCAGCTCCGTTCAAGTTCCTAATTTTTTATCGAATTATAATCTTTATTTTGGCACTATTAGAAAAAATAATCGAATCTTTTTTGTATGTCTTAGTTATTGTATTATTTCTTGTGAAGTCGCCACTTTGGAAGAAAAATCAAGGCGCCAGCTAGGCTTGAAGGCATTGGTTTTGAACATGAGTACTTTCAGGATTATGTGTTTGGTTCTGCTTTTAAAATCTGCTTCTGCTGTGAAAAAATAGAAGCTAAACCAAACGAGTTTACTAAAACTGCTTCTATTGTGAAAAAACAGTTTTTTTCTAGTACAAATTTGGAAGCAGCCTGAACCCTGCTTTTCTGATTTTTAGTACACATTAAATAATATGAATTCAAGGTGTCTTAATTGATCTAACATTATTATGGTTTGTATTGCATTGCACAATTTCATGAGATAATATGTGATTATCGATTATTTTATAATAGGAACTATGATTTTTTTATTTATCTAATATATTTTTTAGTTATTTAGTTGCATCAATGTTGAGTGTTTCCTATTTATATATATGTATAGAATATTATAATGATGAAAATTATGTAAGTTATAAAAAGCAGTCAGCTCACAGCAGCTTCAACCAAACGGCTTTTAGCTTTTTCACAGCAGACAATTCACAGCAGCTTTTTCACAGCAGACAACTCACAACAGAACCAAACGCACCCTAAGGCAAGTCCCCTCCCTTAAATATATTGATCCCATGATTGATTAAAACAAAATTTTCTATATGCATGAGTAGCACACTGTTGGAAATATGATCTTAGAATACCTTCCGAGTGAATTTACGGGGATCGAGTGAAAGAGAGGTCAACATACATAATATTCAAGATGATCAGTCAATGGTCAACATCATCTAGTCAGCTAGTAGTCGGTAATCTGAAGGTTACTTGAGTCCAGCACTCGGGATGTCTTCTCGAGTGCAAGCACTCGGATGGTCGCCATCAAGAGTCATACCATCCATTAAACTCCACGATACATAATTGTATAATTAATACAGTTGTTATCGTCTAGAGTTATTACCCACGAACTGACTATTATTCCCTTAATAAGCTAAGTCGTGGGACACATTAACGATGATTTGTAATCCCTGATCTCTCTCATATGTAAAGGGATCAGGGGAGCCTTGACAAGAGAAGTTTTTTTGACATACGCGCATATATGTTGTCACAAACATAAATCATACTCCAATACACATGATTAGGGCTATTATTCTTTGGAAGGTCTGAACCTGTCTAAAATCCATTGTCTCTCTTTGTTTGTCAGATAACCATCGAGACTAGTCCACAAAACTCTCCTTAACCTAACCAAAACCTTTCTATAGGTACCCCCATAGAACACTGTTGCTTTATATACAATGACAGTTGGCACACTAGTAGCCGATGCTAGTGGTGTGGTACTCCAAATATATTGGGTCGACGTACCCATAGGCGATGCTTCCTCCACCAGACAACTCGTAGAGACGAACACCATCATGCCGATGTTCATCACCGTTGCCATCACGGTTGAAGGACAGGGTACTGTTGGTATATCCGTAACCTAAACCCGACCAACATCACTGAACGCAGAGGCTGCTAACACCCCACCATTCCACAGCGGTGGTGCAAGAGTGTTGTCCAATAAAAGTTAAGTTAAAATTTCATTTTAACTGAAACTGCTAATATAGAAAAACTCACCACGTCGACTCTGGAAGGCGCATTTCTTCACTTGCCAAGTGAATGTCGAGATCGCCCCCGCACTAGTGGTTGCAAAATTTTCTTTACAAGTGTCAGCTCCCAGCAGGTGATATTATTAGAAATCCCAAAACAACCAAAGTTCAAGGGTTTACTGGTGGTCGGGAGAACAACAACTTGAAGGTACATTTCTGACAAAGTGATCCTTCGCCCATGCCCAAGGCTACATGATGAGATGGATGAGTTTGTCCACCTGACCTTGATCCTCTGACTTGTAACGGTCGGACCAAATCAGGATCGACATTGATATCAAATCAATCTTTGGAGGAAGGGTTGTCTCATGATTCCCAATATAGAATCATTGGGAATATCATCCCTTCTTAGAGGTTGGAAGGGGCACCTTAAGAAGAAATGAAACAAGACTCATTCACAAAGAAAAAGAGGAATAGTAAAGGAAAAGACCTAAAGCATAAGGAATAAGTTTGTGTTGAAGGGGTTATTCATAGGCCAACCGCACTACGATTTAGGCCCTTGAAACACAAAAATTACCTAGAAATAAATCTCGAGATTTGCAGCATTAATATCAAATATGGCACACAAGATAACCTGGAAGCGCCACAATTGCTTTGATGACAAATTCAATGAAATTTTTTTGGCATTGATTCCGCTAGTCAACATATTCATCTAACCGTTAGTTGCAGACATAGTGCCTATCAAGGGGAACAAACTGACACCTGTCCCTTTAAGCTGACATAGGCTTGTAAAAGGCCTTGGAGGTTGTGCTTGTCATGTTGAAGTTGTCCAGTCTGACAGACACGTGTCTATGTCAACATACACCTTTTCGCCAAGGGGCTCCAAAGCATTGCATCGGTTTACTCCATCCGACACCTCTTCACCAAAACCACTTGAGAGGGCTATCTATCTCGCTAATCAAGTGGATTTTTCTGGACTCTAGTTACCAAATGTCCAGGATTTAACACACGTATTTTCTTTCAGATGCCAACACGTCGAATATGTAGGATTTAAATCTCCCACTCCCATTGGATGCCAACTGCTCAGAGATTCAAACATATCTTGAGTACTTATCGCTAGTGGATGCATTGGGGAAAATCCGACACTTTTTACTCTGCCTAAGTCTCAAATCCTTGAGTTTATTTTATTCAAAGAAGCTACATGCTCGGGGACTGCTCTAACCGGTAGGTGTACCTGAGCGACACACTTGCTAAGAAAAAAATTGCCAATATAAAGCTCTAAAGCTATTTTCGACTCCTCAACTTCATCTACGTGACGCAAAAATCTCAGCAGGTGTTGTCGGGAATATGATCTCTGGGTACCTCCTGAGTGGATTTGTGAGGATCGAGTAGAGGAGGGCTCAATAGCCACATCATTAAATGAGAAACCAAGTTGAGATGTGCCTTGGTTTCAAGTTTGTGATGAGTGATTGACAAGTTTCCTTCTGGATGAAGGGGTCCCTCAGAAGGGGTTCGGAGGTGTTTCACCGAAGGGTTCAGTGCTTGATGGTTGTATAAGTGTGCAATAGAGTATGTCTATCGGAGAAGGTCTGACAGAATACATTTCGGAGCTTGTACCGAAGGGTTCAGTATTTTGGGCGATACACCAGAGTGTGTACCGGAGGGTGTTAACCCGGAGAGGTCTCCGGGGTATCAGATACACTTGTTTGCTTGTTGGTGGTGTGTAGGTGACTTCGGAGGTGACGGGATGGTACACAGTAGGTGAACCTGGGTCTAGCAGGGAGCTTGATAGCAGACAAGTAGGGAGCTTAGACACGGAGGCTACATGGAGTCGAGGTCGGTCCTCAGGTCGAGTTGCACCAAACAAAGGCAAAAAGTGTGGAGGGTGGCTCCGGCTGAAGGTACCCCGAGACAAAATCCTCAGAAGTCGAGGTGTATTGAAGGTATGGTACGAGTAAGGCTCTT
Organism: Zizania palustris; assembly: GCA_019279435.1. Classification (NCBI taxonomy): domain Eukaryota; kingdom Viridiplantae; phylum Streptophyta; class Magnoliopsida; order Poales; family Poaceae; genus Zizania; species Zizania palustris. Next base: position 16,454,220 of record JAAALK010000290.1, read on the forward strand.
CTGGAGTGTGCTCTGGGTGGAGACACTACGAAGGAGTGCTTATGGAAGTGCTTCATGCGGAGGCCTTAGACGAAGGAGGGACTTCGGAAGGTGGTAAGATACTTCGAAGGTGGGGCTCCAGAGTGTGGATGACTTGATGTACTTAGGTCATGCATGGCTTCGGTACACAGACGGACGGAGTTCGAACTTGGAGTAGTTTCAAAGCCGTGGTGGTACAATCCGGAGGTGATGGTGCGAAGGCTCAAGGGTTTTGACGGCTTCAACTCAAAACCGTAAATGTATCGAAGACTGATTTCGGTGGAGTGAAGGCCTTCGGATTCAAAGCATGCCACCGAAGCCTCTACACACTTCGTGTGTGAATAGGGCTCCAAAAGATTCCGCTTTGCAAAAGCTGACCGTGTCTGCTCTGCAAAGGTTGATACTCTCTGCTCTGCGAAACTGACAAAAGGAGCTTTCAATAAAGTAGTCTACCATCTGTACCCCCATGTCTGCCACAGACAAAAACGATGTAAACCGTAGGGGTAATGTAGTCTATTCACATGACTGAGTTGTGCCTATAAATAGTGAGGTCAGTTGTGTCTAGGTAACACTTTGAGAGATCATTCTAGAACATCTAGAGCCAGCCGCCATTCTCATGTACTCAGTTCTACAAGTCTTTTTGTGTTCCCTGTTTACGCAATGAACTTTTAGTTTTCTCAATGTTTCACTTTGCATGAACTTGTATCTATTTTCTTCGCACTATATGAGTTGAGTTTTCCCTACATTTCATTTTGTTTTGTGCAAACCAAAGTTCTTACTCTATGTTCTTCTCGACGAAGTGTTGTGTCTCTCATGCATATGATTTATGTGAGTTATTTTAGTGCATGTTTGCTCTATGTAAATCGGAGGCTAGTCCTCACTGATTACTAGTGAAGCACTTTGTGAAGTGTGCATTCGAGACCTGTTCTCTTCTCGTAGCCGAAGTCTTCTTTGTGGTCAGTTTGCTTGCTCCTATTTAGAGCACTTTGTAGTGCGAAGCCTAGTACCTTTACTAGTGTGGAGTATCTGTTCGGAGCACTTTGAGGGAAACGTACTGGTGCGAAGCCTACTCGAAGGCACCTTGGTGTGCGGAGCCTGCACAATCTTTACAGAGTTCTGTGTGTTTTTGGGTTTTTAGTGCAAGCGAAGTCTTCTGAACTTCAAACTTTTACCCCGTGTGAAGCCTGTGTTCGGAGTGTGTTCAATACCTCCGAACCAGACACTTCGAAGGGTGTGTTCGAAGTTTGTCAGCAGAAGAGAAAATTTATAAGCTCCCATTCACGCCCCCTCTGGTCGTCTGTTTCAGTCCAAAAATTGGTATCGGAGCTTGGTTAAGATCACCAGTTGATCTTAACCGGTTTTGTGATTTTTTGGTGACATAGACAAAGTTAGTAAAATACCTCTGTTTGATGGAACTAATTTTGCATACTAGAAGGTGCGCATGGAGGCTTACTTGCTAAGCCAAGGAAATGCAATATGGGAGATTGTGGATTCACAATACTCTATTCCTGAGACTTGTACTACTCAGGCAGAAAATGATCAGTATAATTCTAACTCCAAAGCTAGAAATATATTGTTCATTGGCATGAGCAGAAGTGAGTTTGATAAGGTTCAACACCTTAAGACAACTAGGGAAATTTGGACTACACTCACTGTTTTTGTGAGGGCTCTACATAGATCAAGGATAGGCGCCAGAGCACATACAATCAACAGTATCAACTATTTGTGCAAGGCCCCGACGAATTTATAGATGCCATGTTTTCGCGCTTTGATGCGATAGTGAGTAACTTGAGGGCCACTAGGACGCTTGATTACAATGATCATGATAGGGATATCAAGCTTCTCTATGCTCTTGATCGTAATATATGGGAAGTGGAGATATCCAACATTGAGGAGTCCACAGAGTATGACAAATTGATATGTGATGAACTCTTCAGCAAGCTGAAGTCCACAGAGATTGCCAAGGCATCTCTTGCAGGGCACATAAACTCTTTGCCTTAGCCTTTGGCACTAGTTTCTAGCTCTAGCCGTGGCACCACTACAGAACCAAACTCATCTGGCACTTGTGTTCTTCCAGGTGGTTTCGCTTTGTCCTCCCTGGTCTCTGTTACTAAAGAGCAGGTGGATACTCTGTATGATGAAGAGCTTGCTCTCATTGCTAGGAGATTCACCTGTTTTCACAATAAGAGACGGGATCAGCGAAGAAGTGGCTTTAGTGGGTGTTTTGAGTGTGGTGACACTTCTCAAATGAAGGCTAACTATCCTAAACTTAAGAGGAGAGAAGAGAGTGAGCGCCCCAAACACCCCAATAATGAGAGAAAACCCAACACAAAGGGTAAGCGTGGAAAGATGGCTAAGAGGGTAGCCAAAGTCGCTTCTAGAGCTTTTGTCGTAGCACTCAGCGACATTGACACTTCCTCAACTGAGGATTCGAGCTATGATGAGGAGGAAGAGCCTCCAAGGAAGGAGAAAAAGAAGGCAAAAGATTTCGCTGGCCTTTGGTTCATGGCAGATAGCATTCACAGCGGCAATGAGCTTGACTCATCCGAGGTACCACTATCCTATGACCAGCTTTCCATTAAGGTAGATGAACTGAATAATGTAGTTCTTGGTCAGGATAGATTACTTATTCAGGCCGCTAGAGAAAGAAAAGACCTTAGACTTAGGTTAGAATCTGTTTCAACTGAGTATGCCATGCTTAAGTCTAAGATTGATGATGCTGAATGTAAATCTTGTACTGTTGTCATGGGTGAGCTTGCTCAGTAGCGTTCTGTGCATGCTCAAACTATTAATGAGCTTGAGACTGCACATAAGCAGCTTTTGATGGTGGAGTCTAGTCCTCATGTTGTTAATGAATGCATGAATTGTCCTTTACTTATTTAGAGTATTAATTTGAGGGATAAGCATGTTCACGATTTAGAGGCTAGATTGGAGAGAGTTGAGTGTTCTAGGGATGTGTAGCCTGCTTGCCCTACCTGTATCACCCTTAAGGACCAACTCAGTATTGTTAGAGAGCAAGTTGAAACACTCATGAAAGAAAACAATTACCTTCTTTTTGTGGTGGATAAATGCATTGAAGGGAAAGGTAGAGTGGATTTGCTCTTGGCCAAGACCAAGATGTGTGCTAACAGGTCAGAGTTAGCTCTAGGATTGGGTTTTGAGAGAAACATCATAAACATTCGGAGCAAAACTATGTTTTCCTCACCCACTACCTTAGAGAAAGAAATAGACTAGTTAGACACTACTATAAAAACCAAGAAGCCTACTCAGCCTTCCAACAAAATTCCACCTCCTCCACACAAGAAAAATCCTCAGCAGAAACTCAAGGAGCATGTGAGGACCGCTCCTATGACCCATGTGAGTACCCCTAAGAGAGTCTTTCATTGCTCATATTGCCAGCGGGTGGGTCATTTGGTTGAGTTTTGTTTTCGTCACATTAAGGATGAGCGACGCTATCAGGTGTTGAGTTTTCAGAACATGCATCACCCTTCTCTAGGTATGCATGAGTCTGTTTCATACTCACGTCCTATTTTTGAGGCTTCCCGTGCTCGCTTGAGAGGTTTACCCCCTCATAGTCTACACTATGAGTCATATGGTGCTAGACCACATATTAGAGGCTTTGATCCTCGATACGTTGGGAGACCTCATCAGTTGTCTGGCTTGCATGATATAGGTAGACCACACACTTTACATCATTCTACTTTTCCTGTGCGTAGACAGTTACTATTACGTTGCCTACTCCTCGCATCTCTCGGTGCTAGATACCTCATCAGTTTCTCACTTACCCCAGCACTCAGTGATCAAGGCTGTCTTATGTTGTGTAGGTGTCAAACAGAGGCTTGTACATCATGTGGATCATGGACTCCGGTTGTTCGTGCCATATGACCAAAAACTCATCATGGTTCTCCAGCCTCACCACAACCAAGCAAAAGGAGAAAATCACCTTCGGCAATAACCGAAGAAGCAGAGTGAAAGGTAAAGGTGTGTTAAGAATCAACTCAAATTTCACTCTCAATATGTTGCTTTGGTTGAAAATTTGGGATACAATTTGCTCTTTGTGTCTCAGTTGCTTGATGAGGGCTTCGAAGTGTGTTTTCAACGCGATACTTCACAAGTACTCAATTTAGATGGCATTTTGGTTTGCAAGATTTTTAGAGCTGGGAGAGTTTTTGGAGATGATTTCTCTGAGTCATCAGGTTCTTCTCACTGTTTAGTTCCACATTCTACTTCTAAGCTCTGGAAGTGGCATAAGAGACTAGGGCATATGAGCTTTGAGTTGCTAGCTCGCTTGAGTGCCCTAGGTATGATCCGAGGATTGCCCAAGTTCAAATTTGAGAAGAATTTGGTGTGCGCTCCTTGTCGACATGGAAAAATGATTGCTGCTTCGTAATCACCAGTCAATATGGTGATGACTGAATAACTTGGAGAACTTCTCTATATGGACACTATAGGTCCTTCTTGGGTTAGTTCTTTAGGCGGTAAATGGTATGTTCTTGTTATTGTCGATGATTACTCTCGTTACTCTTGGGTCTTCTTTTTAGCTAGAAAGGATGAAGTGTTTACGCACTTTTGAAGCTTAGCTTTGAGACTTTTTAATGAACTTCTAGGTGCATTTAAATTCATTCGAAGTGATAATGACACCGAGTTCAAAAATAGTCTCTTTGTTGACTTTTGCATGGAGCATGGCATAGAACATCAATTCTCTGCTCCACGGGTTCCTCAACAGAATGGTGTTCTTGAGAGAAGGAACCATACTTTGGTTGAGATGGCTAGGATGATGCTTGATGAGCACATAACTCCTAGAAAGTTTTGGGCTAAGGCCATGAACACCGCTTGTTACATCTTAAACCGAATTTTCTTACGCTCAATTTTGAACTTGACTTCTTATGAGCTGCGTTTTGGGAAACAATCCAAAGTTACTCATCTTCGAGTATTTGGTTGTCGATGTTTTATCCTAAAACGTGAAAATTTAGATAAATTTGAGTCGCGTTCCTCTGACGGGATCTTTTTGGGTTACACAACACATGGCCATTCCTATCGTGTTTTCAATTTGGAAACTAACACTGTCATCGAGTCATGTGATGTGACTTTTGATGAATCAACCCCCTGTGTTAGCTAGCTCTTCTTTTAAACAGATAAGTGAACACGATATGGAACAATCTATCTTTGAAAACGAAGATCCCGAGGACTTCGAGGATGATCCCCTACTACCCTCGACATCAACCCCCGAAGCCGACCCCACTTCGACCACGTTGGCAAGAGGCCCCGAAGCTACTACCTCGACATCGGTCATCTTCGAGCACTCCCCGATACAAGTTGAGGGAGAGACTGCATACCATCATGAGGCTCCACACCACATCCAAAGGATGCATCCTCCCGAGCAGATCATTGGTGAGCTTGATCAAAGAGTAACACGTTCTCACACTCATTTCATTGATTCCGCTTTTGTTGCTTCTTTTGAGCCCTTAGATGTGAGTCATGCTTTATCTTATTCTAGTTTGATCAATGCCATGCATGAAGAACTTGAAAATTTTGAAAGAAATCAAGTCTGGACTCTGTAGATCCCTCCTAATGTTCATTTTATTGGAATAAAATGGATTTTCAAAAACAAGCAAGGGGAGGATGGATATGTGGTTAGAAACAAAGCTAGACTTGTAGCTCAGGGTATTTCACAAATTGAAGGGATTGATTTTGCTGAAACTTTTGCACCTATTGCTCGTCTAGAGGCCATTAGGATTATGCTTGCATTTGCTGCATCCCATGGTTTCAAACTTTATCAAATGGATGTACAAGGGTTTTTCTTAATGGCTTCATAAATGAAGATATTTTTGTAAAACAACCCTTGGCTTTGAAAACCCCAAATACCCCCATAGAGTTTTTAAACTTCATAAAGCTCTTGATGGACTCAAGTAGGCCCCTCGGGTATGGTATGATAGACTTAAGTCTTTTCTGCTTGAGCGAGTGTATTTGATGGGATCTGTTGATAAAACTCATTTCACTCTCAAGCATGACAAAGATTTCCTCCTAGTTCAGATTTATGTTGACGATATCATATTTGGTGGCTCTTCTCATGCTTTGGTTACCAAGTTTGCAAATACCATGAGCAGGGAGTTCAATATGTCCAAGATGGGCGAAATCACGTTTTTCCTTGGTTTGTAAATCAAGCAAAGCAAACAAGGTACCTTCGTCCATCAGACGAAGTACACCAAGGACCTACTTAAGAAGTTTGACATGGTTGATGCGAAGCCCCTTGCCACTCCGATGGCTACTTCGGTAGCATTGGATCCTGACGAGGATGGAGAAGTCGTAGATCAGGAGTTCCGAAGCATGATCGGCTCTCTTCTCTACTTGACTGCTACGAGGCCATACATACACTTTGTTGTGTGTTTGTGCGCTCGTTTTCAGGCTTCGCCAAGGGCTTCACACCGCCAAGCGGTAAAGCGCATACTCAGGTATCTCAAACTGAGAAACCAAGGGTTGGTTTCGGTGTTTTGTGATGATTGATTGACAGGATTTTACCCTCTGTTCGAAGGGTACCTCCGAAGGGGGTTCAGAGGTGGTACCTCCGAAGGGTGTTTCGGAGGTGGTTTTACCGAAGGGTGTTCGGTGTTTGCTTGCTGCAGCTGTTGCAGCGGAGTGTGCATGTCGGAGGGGTCCGACAGTACACGATGACTGGGTGTGTACCGAAGGGTTCGGTACTTTGGGCGGTACACCGGAGTGTGTGCCGGAGGTTGCTAACCCGGAGAGGTCTCCGGAGTACTGGAAACACTTGTTTGCTTGTCTGTGGTGCTGTAACGCCTCGATTTAAACAAATCGAGACATTATTAAATTTCATAAGAAAAACAATAATACAAGAGGTTCATCATGCGACAACCGTACATACGACAATATCCATGGTACGCAGACCATATTTATTACATCATTGTTTTAATAAAAACGGCAAAGTGAAATAATTAGAAAACGGCATGACGAACATCTTCTTCAGGATCTTTCTTCTCGACTGGGTCGCTACTCCAGACCGTCTTCAAAGTAAGCATCCTCTGTGGGGTCCAACGGGTATGAGTACAAAAAGTACTCAACAAGCCACCGCAAATGCAAATAATAATGCAGGATAATAAACAAGGAAGGATAATGGCTAACATTGCAGAATAATGCAGTTGCAGTTATGGCATTTAGTGTAATCATATTTTAATCATGCGGAAAGTAAACATGAGCATCATCAACATCAACTAACTCGAGGAGTACGTTTTACCTCCTCGCACAACGGTCCTTACATGCCAATCCATCATGCACATTCATATTCAAAGTAAACTAACTGGGGGATGTCACGCAACCCGCCCTTGACCGTGGGCTCGGCTTTTCGAAAAGATTTTAGACTCTGATCAGAGATGTACTACTGTACCCACAAGGCACGCACTCATCCCAACGAGATGACCCATTTCACGGGAACTCGTGCCAAAACCTCAATATGAGATGTTCCAAGCGATAACCACCCGCTCTAGGTTTCGCCGGCGCGCCGGGCCGCATCCCGGCTAACGTCGCACCCCCTTTTGCGCCACATTGGTACAAGTCACCCGCAGGTGCAACTTGACCCATCTCCAAATGGTGGCCTCGGTTTGGAACAACCCATACCTTAGTTAGGACTTACCCACTAGACTTGTGGTTAGTACGTAAGTGTATTGCAACGGATCCCTCAGACCGGTCCTTATAGTGCCCCGGGTGCTACCGACCAATGCCCTAGCTTGCACCCGGAACCCACCATGCATACACTCACAACCATGACTCATCACCAACAGAATTTCCAAGGATAAGAAGCAACGGGGATCATATAATAGAACCATTTTGCTACGACTCATTTTTATCCTATAGCGGCCGTGTCAATACTTTGGACACTAGCTAATATCATTGATCATATGGTGACAAGGAGGTTAGGCGAGATAGCATGGCTTGGGTTGCACATCAAGGTCGGGGGATCCTAAATAATTATAATGTAAGGGTTCATTTGACTAATGCATATATAACCTATGTGTTTTAGCGATAGTCAATTCCAACATGGGTTCAATATGTTCAAAAGAATGGTTTGGTGACTTGCCTTGTTCAGCAAAGGGAGAGGGAGGGACTTCGGGGAAGTACTCCGGCTCCTCGGCGACGTCGTAGTCTTTTTGATATAGTGAAGTAAAATAAAAAGAATGCAACATTCAATCAAACAATATAACATTACATTATAAACACATAAGTTAAAGTTGGTTTGATTATAAATAAAATAAATTCTATGGTTAAAGTTTTGTGGTTTATTTCATAAATATATTTTAAAGGAATTAAAGAGTTGTCCTTTTTAGAGAGGGGTTCTAAAAGGGTTTATTTTCAATTTTAAGTCCTTTAACAAAATTTAGAATTGAAGGTTCCATAGGAAACCTAGTGATTTACCCATGTCAACAGGAGATTAATAAATATAAACTTTACTAGAATTTAAATAATTAAATTTTACATTTTTAACCTAAGGGCATTTAAACATTCATTTAAATAATCATGAAATGTTCAATGTAAACCTACTGTTTTTATTGCATAAACATGTAGAGAATAATTTTATGAATTTTCTGAAGTTGGAATGGTAATTTTTAGAGTTCAAATGCATTAGATATGAATTTTACAAGTTTAAAAGCGTTTCTGGAATTTATTTTCAAATTTTAAATCCCTCGGGTCCACGGTGAGCCAGGCCCACGGTGAACCCGCGCACTATGCGCGTGCGCCGGGTCGATATGGATCGTCGGATCCAGATCCGACGCGCGAGGGCGAGGCGGGACGCGTAAGTGACTACGGACGGCCAGGATTAAAACGTTTGAAGGGGTACCACGTGGACGCGCGAGATTAAACGCGGGGTTTTAAAACTAACGGACGCACGAGATTAAAACGTACCCCTTCGCCGAGATCTGACGGATCAGATTAAACCGCACGCGGGGATTAATCGTCACCGTCGGATCCAGATCGCACGGCGTGGATCGAATCCGACACGGCACGGGTACTCGACTCGTGCCGGTCATCTTCTCTGACGACGGCGAGCGGGCCAGCGGCCACGGCGAGCGACGGCGACCCTAGCTGAGCCTAGAAATGGAAAGAGGGCACTACGGCAGTCACGACGGTACCTTAGGCGAGACGAGGGGTCGACGGAGCGCGGTCGGCGGCGAGGGTAGACGTCGGAGTGGTTCGGGCTTCTCGTCGGCGATGGTGTTCCGGCGGGGTTCGACGTCGGCGGAGGGGTGGCCGAGGTCGGGGTCGTTCTTGCGGTCACGTTGGTGGCGGAGGCATGGGTGGAGGTGGTCCGGTGCGACGGCGGGCGGTGGCCGGAGACGAACCAGAGGGATGGCGCTAACAGGCGATGTGCGGGCGTTCTGTTGGGTCTAAGTGCGAATGGGTGCGTGAACCGAACGCGGCGGAGGCAGGGGGGTTTAAATAAGGCGTCGGAGGGGGCTCGCATGCAAGGAAACCAGGGAGAGCTTTTACTCGCCGGCAATGGCTCGGCCATGCACGCGTAGCGGCGATCCCGTGGCGTAAACGCGAGGATTTAAGCGGGGAAACGGTCGGCCGAGCGCGGGGGGCTGTTTAATGGCGCCAATTTAAAGCGGGAGGGGCCAGCGAGGCGGATCCGAGGCGGGGTCGTCGGCCGGCGGGATTTGGGGTGGAGGCGGGAGGTAGACGACAGGTCTGACAGGCGGGGGCCACTGGCCAGCAGGCGCGAACGGGCGAGGGTGGCGACTGACGGGTGGGGCCGGAGTGTCGGGTTCGCGCGCGAGGGGAGGGATTCGGCGCCGACAGGTGGGACCGGGTTGTCAGTCTGAGCGCGCGGGTGGAGTGGGCTGGGCCGGCCGGGAGAGAGAGAAGGGAGGGAGGGGAGCCCAATACTGTGCTAACACATTTCTGAATAAAAATAATTCCAGAAAATAGATTAAAATATTAGGGCTACTTCCAAGGTTGGTAAAAATTTATAAAAATTCTCAAAAATATAGTTTGGTCTTGGGATCATATACAAAAATTTTCACCTCCTAGTTTGGCCATCTACTCTATGTTGTAGTTCAAAAGGTATAAAAGGGAATTAAAAGTATTTTCAGAAATAGTAATTCCAAGAAATTGAATTTAATAATATATTTATTGTTTTGAAAATTTGGGGTGTTACAGGTGCGCAGGGACGTCGGAGGCGACGGACAAGGTTCGTAGCAGGTGAACCTGGGTCAAGCGGGAGGCTTGATGCCAGGGGAGCGGGGAGCTCCGTCACGGTGGCTGCGAAGGTGGTCCGGGTCGGTCCTCGGGTCGAGGCGTGCCAGGTGAAGGCAGAGAGTGCGGAGCGTGGCTCCGGCTGAAGGTACTCCGAGACAAAGTCCTCGGAGGTGAGGCACTTCGAAGGTACTCCGGATGGAGTGACTTCGGAGTTGGTGGATCAAGTCCTCTGCGGAGGCATGAAATTCGAAGTGTGCTCCGGAGGGAGACATTCGAAGATACCCGACGAAGGTCTCAGAAGTCGAGGCGCATCGAAGGCATGGTCCGGGTGAGGCTAGTCGAGGAGTGTGCTCGGGGAGAGGCACTGCGACGAAGGGCTCATGGAATGCTTCATGCGGAGGCCTTGGACGAAGGAGGGACTTCGAAGGGTTGTACTCCGAAGGTGGGGCTTCGGAGGGAGGAAGGCTTCGGAGCGAGGCTTGCTCCGGAGCAAGGTTGACTTGAGGTGCTTCGGCCTGCATGGCTTCGGTACACGGACTGACGGAGTTCGAGCTGGGAGTAGCTGCGAAGCCGTGGTGGTCCACTCCGGAGGTATTGGTGCGAAGGCCCAAGGGGCTTTGACGGCTTCGGCTCAAAACCGTCACTGTATCGAAGGCTGACTTCGGTGAAGCGAAGGTCATCTGGCTCAAGGCTTCTCGCCGAAGCTACCGCACCCTTGCGTGCGAAGGGAGGATTCCAGAAGGTCAAAGACTGCAAAGGCTGACACTGTCTGTTCTGTAAAAGGCTGACACTGTCCCCTCTGCAAAGCTGACAGAGAAGCCTCCAGAATAAAGGTGGACTACCTTTTGTACCCCTTAGTTCTGTAGAGACAAATCCTTTGTAAACCCTAGGGGTAGTGTAGTCATTTCCTTTGGGTGAACTGTGGGCTATAAATATGGGGGCTCGGTAGGTAACATTTAACACTTTGAGCATTTACTGTTGAGCTCCTGTAGCCACACACTTCGTTGTATTTCATCCAGAGTTCAATCTATTTTGTGTTCCTTGTTCAAGCGGCGAAGCCCTGCTTCCTGTGCTTTTTGCTTGAGCTCGCGTTACATACCTCGCTTGTTATAGTGCACCGAAGCCTGTCTAGGCGAAGGTTGTTTCTGTGCGAAGTGTGTTTTTCAGCGTGCGTTCGCTCTGTGTAACAGGAGGCGAGACCTCGCTGCTTACTAGCGAAGCCCTGATCGAAGCCCGTGTTTTTTATCGTGTCTGAGAACCTAGCGAAGTCTGTGAGTGTGCGTTTAGACCTTCGTGTACGAAGCCCAGCACCAGTTGCTGCTGCCAAGTACTTGGTTGAAGTCCTTAGAGGGGTGTCCACTCTTGCGAAGGGTGAAGTGCGAAGCCTGCTCGAAGCACCCTGTGTGCGGAGCCTGCACTGACTTAGCAGAGTAGATTTTCGAGGGTTGTAAGTGGAGCGAAGTCTTCTTGGCTTCGAACTTTTGCTCCTCCGAAGCCTGTGTTCGAAGGTGTCGAAGTACCTCCGAACCAGACTTTCGAAGGTAGTGTTCGAAGCCTGTTCCGCAGAAGACAGAACTGAAACCGAAGGCTAGTTTTTAGCCCGAAATTTTAAAAGCTCCCATTCACCCCCCCCTCTGGTCGCCGTTTCCGGTCCAACACAAACATACCCTCGAATTTGGCATTTGGTATTCTACATCTTCTTTTTTGTGCCTTCGTGGTTATTCAGATGCAGATTTTGCTGGGTGTAGAATTGATAGAAAAAGTACCTCCAGTACTTGTCATTTTCGAGGTAGTTCTCTTGTTTGTTGGTCTTCCCGCAAACAGTCTAGCGTTGTGCAATCTACAACTAAAGTTGAATATGTTGCAGCAGCTAGCTATTGCTCACAGATTTTGTGGATGGTGTCTACTTTGCGGGATTTTGGGTTATATTATACAAGTGTTCCACTTTTTTTGTGATAACACTAGTGCGATTTGTATTGCTAACAACCCAGTTCAACATTCCAGAACCAAACACATTGATGTGAGATATCATTTTCTCAGAGACCACAATGAGAAGGATGATATTGAACTTCAATATGTTGATACCCAGAACCAGTTTGCCGATATTTTTACCAAACCTCTTGATGCTTCTCGATTTGCTTATTTACATGGGGAACTTGGTATTTGTCACCCTTATGGCATCTTGTGATGGAGAGTTGTGTGTTATTGCATAAGCTTCTATCATATGCTTAACTGCTTTTAAATGTACTTGCCCTTGAATTATTGTCTTTAATCATGATGATTTTGCTCTATTGAACATGTCTGATATTTGTCATGAGCATGACTTTTATTTCTAAAAATTAAAATATGATCACTGCTTAGTCTTGTAACTAGCATGAGTAGGCTGAGTGATTTTTCTATCTTTTACATGCCTAGTAGATAACTCCTTTACACTTGGATGCAAACTTGCAACTTGAACATTCTAATGCTTTACATGGAAATCTTGTACGAAAAATTGATAAAAATCATGAAATTGCTATCCATGTCTTCTATGCTAACATTAAAAAGATCCACGTGGGTTTGCTGTGTCGCACTGCCTTGTTCTAAACTGCTTACCATAGCACTTTGGTATGTACTGGGACACTATAGTGTATGCCATGACTAATGCTTTAAGCTTCTGATGGTCTTTGCTTGACCTAGGCTTGGCTTAGTCGGTTAGCATAAGGTTCACATGCAAATAACCCCTGGCACCAAAATTAAAAAGAAAAGGATAAAAAGATTGAAAATATTGCATAATCACAAGTTTGCTGAAGCTCCATGTTATTTGACTATGCATATCTAGGTAGTATTTGCTAGCTTTTGTCTTCCATGCTTTACCTTGTCTAGTATGCTAGTCTGAGTGGTGATGCTTTTATCTGCTAAAATCTAAAAATGCTTGCTCTTTCTTTTCATTGGATATGATTCATACGAACTTATCATGCAGTACTTTTAGACACTATTCAAGGCAAATGCTTGTTTTGTACTGTAATTGCTACTAATCATGTTTCAGAAACTTACATATGTACTCACCCTCATACCTCTCTCTGTACTCCTTGATTCTTGCATTGCCAAAGGGGGAGAGTGTTTTATATCAGGGGAATTTTTGATGCCGAAGGGAAAGAAATGTGCTTGTATGCTTTGCCAAATGGGCTCTTTATTTGAAAGGGGGAGAAACTCTTTTATTAAGTGACGTGTTTTGGCTCATGTCTGAGTTTTTATGGTCACTTGTGTGCTAAAAATTTCAAATTTTCTTGATATTGAATTTGGTTGTCAATGCACTCATCAAGGGGGAGATTGAAAAACCAAGTTGACATGTGCCTTGGTTTCAAACTTGTGATGAGTGATTAACAAGTTTCCTTTTCGATGAAGGGGTCCCTCCGAAGGGGTTCGAAGGTGTTTCACCGAAGGGTTCGATGCTTGATGGTTGTACATGTGTGTAGCGGAATATGTCTATCAAAGGGGTCCGACAGAATACATTTCGGAGCTTGTACCGAAAGGTTCAATATTTTGGGTGGTACACCGGAGTGTGTACCAGAGGGTGTTGACCCGGAGAGGTTTTCGGGGTATCGGATACACTTGTTTGCTTGTTGGTGGTGTGCAGGTGACTTCGGAGGCGACATGACAGTACACAGCAGGTGAACCTGGGTCAAGCAGGGAGCTTGATGCCAGACGAGTAGGGAGCTCGGTCACGGAGGCTGCGTCTAGTTGAGGTCGGTCCTCGGGTCGAGTTGCACCAGACAAAGGCAGAAAATGCGGAGGGTGGCTCCGGCTGAAGGTATCCCGAGACAAAGTCCTCTACAGTGAGGCAAGGCTTTCGAAGTGCTTCATGTGGAGGCCTTGGACGAAGAAGGGACTTCAGAAGGTGGTGAAGGTACTTGGAAGGTGGGGCTTCAGAGTGTGGATGACTTGATATACTTCGGCCATGCATGGCTTCGGTACACGGAAGGGCGGAGTTCAAACTTGGAGTAGCTTCGAAGCCGTGGTGGTCCAATCTGGAGGTGATGGTGCGAAGGCTCAAGGGTTTTGACGGCTTCATCTCAAAACCGTCAATGTATCGACGACTGATTTCAGTGGAGCGAAAGCCTTCGGATTCGAAGCATGCCACCGAAGCCTCTACACACTTCGTGTGCAAAGAGGGCTCCGAAAGATTCCGCTTTGTAAAAGTTGATCGTGTCTGTTCTGCAAAGGCTGATACTCTCTGCTCTGTGAAACTGATAAAAGGAGCTTCCAATAAAGTAGACTACCATCTGTACCCCCGTGTCTGCCAGAGACAAAAACGATGTAAACGCTGGGGGTAAAGTAGTCTATTCGCATGACTGAGTTGTGCCTATAAATAGTGAGGCTGGTTGTGTCTAGGTAACACTTTGAGAGATCATTCCGAAACATCTAGAGCCAACCACCGTTCTCATGTAGAGCCAGCCGCCATTCTCATGTAATCAGTTCTGTGAGTCTTTTTGTGTTCCCTGTTTATGCAATGAACTTTTAGTTTTCTCAATGATTCACTTTGCATGAACTTGTATCTGTTTTCTTCGCACTATATGAGTTGAGTTTTCCTTGCATTTCATTTTGTTCTGTGCAAACCAGAGTTCTTACTCTATGTTCTTCTCGACGAAATGTTGTCTCTCATGCGTACGATTTATGTGAGTGATTTTGGTGCATGTTCTCTCTGTGTAAATCGGAGGCTAGTCCTCACTGATTACTAGCGAAGCACTTTGTGAAGTGTGCATTCGAGACCTGTTCTTTTCTCGTAGTAGAAGTCTTCTTTGTAGTCAATTTGCTTGCTCCTGTTTAGAGCACTCCGTAGTGTGAAGCCTAGTACCTTTACTAGTATGGAGTATCTGTTCGGAGCACTTTTAGGGAAACGTACTTGTGCGAAGTGCGGTTGTGCGGAGCCTGCACAATCTCTGCAGAGTTCTATGCGTTTTTGGGTTTTTGAGTGCGAGCGAAGTTTTCTGAACTTCAAACTTTTACCCCGTGCGAAGCCTGTGTTTGGAGTGTGTTCAATACCTCCGAACCAGGCACTTCAAAGGGTGTGTTCGATGTTTGTTCAGTAGAAGAGAAAATTTATAAGCTCCCATTCACCCCCCTCTGGTCGGTTGTTTTGGTCCAATTTTAAAGATGACTAGTCTAGCAGTCAACATCATCCAACCAGCTAGCAATCTGTAATCCGAAGTCTCCTCTAGTCCACCACTTGAGATGCCTTCCCAACTACAAGCACTCGGACGGTCACCATTAAGAGTCAAGCCGTCCATTAAACTACATGATACATAATTGTATAATTAATTATTGACGCCAATATTTGGTAAAGCACGTGCCCACTAAAAAGCCCATACAGTCAACAAAAGTCAAGAAGATCTGGTCAAAGATGGTCAATGAAGCCCATCCATGCTATAACAATATGATCTTATGCAGAGGAGCTGATAGAGATAAAGATGGAAGAAGATAAAGATAAATCTAGAATCAATTAAGATAGAGTGCTTGGACGGCAAGTCTCCGGACTATAAATATGTACCCTTAATTAGCTTAGGAACACACATCTTTGTCAAACAACTACTTGGCACATCGCCACCCTTGGCTTCCCAAGGTTAATCCCGACGGGATTCGACACTCGGAGCTGGGATGTATTGTTCCGATCTCCGGCGAAGAGGTGAGTCTCGCCACCCCCGATGATCGTATCAACTAGGTCAGTGCCTTCACGGTTGCATCGGTTTGATCTCTTGGAGCACTGGTTGAAACAATATGATCGTCGGTTTATCACAGTGTATTGGCTAGGTCTAAGGCTGCATTAGATTGATCTCTTAGATTGATGTGATCTAGGTGTGGTAGTTTGAGGCTTCATCGGTTAGGTCTGACATCTCTTGCTTTTGTATCTTTTTCATGTTGTATAATGTTCATCTAAATAAAGCATGCCCGATACTTTGACATATTATTAAGATCATCGTGATTATCTACTGTCTTGGTTAGGTCCAATCTAATTATTGTGATGATTTTCATGATATAGAGATGTTATCTGGCACATTTTATTTATTTCTATCGGAGTACAAGCCGATAGGTTATCTTCAATTCAATGCCATATCTTATTCGCCATCAAAAAGCGCTCATCGGCCCATACGTGTAAACTGCATATCTCATCGGCCGATGATATGCTTGCCTGATCGTCTCGCCCGTGGTCATCGGCCCTATGGCCGATCGGCATAATAGTCCACAATTATCCTATCCTTATTGTGGTCATCGGCTTGATAGCCGATAGGCTATGCTATTAATATTGTTTCCTCTATTTCCTTATCAGTTGTAGGGTCAAATGTGGGTGACGTGGCCACGTTCGGCCCGGCTAGCCACTGCGCGCCGACGTGACGGTAGTCATTGGCCACGTTCAGCGCTGCAACGGCCGAACGTGGTCGACGTGGCACGTTCGCCCCTCCCCCACTGTCGAACGTGGTGGGAAGCAGTGGGGGCTATAAAAAGGGGGCCTAAGGCCCCCTCTCCACCACACCACCACACACCCCCTATTCTTCTCGATGGATTGTTCCGGGCTTCCTCAAGGTAAGTCGGTCATGAATTTTTTTCTTTATTTAATTTCGTAATTAGGTAGTATAATCACTTCAATATTTAATAGACATATTTATGTTGACATACATTCATAGATGGTGAAGAAGGATATAGCGACTCCCATTTACGATTCCTATCATTGTCCGCCGGAAGATGTCGAACCCCCTATTTGTTTCTGTGGAGACACATGTAAATTAATGCGAAGCCAAGATGATCTCATCATCGAGATGAGGTATTGGAAGTGTGCGAACTACTCGTGGACTCCGAAAAAGTCGAAGCCAAGGCCAAAGCGTGGACCACGTGTAAACAAACCGGTATTACATTTTTTCCTTTCTTTTTTATATTTTTCTCGAATGAAACGCTTACAATGTGTCTGTTAATATTTTTGCGTGTAGGTAACTCCTCAACCATCGCCACCTCTGTTATGTGACTTTGTCAAATGGATAGACAAAGAGGTGCATCTAGACGATTGGGCCTCGGTTATGATGACCCATACGTTCAACAGGGAGATATTTGAGATGAGATGCAAGCGGGAGGAGGAGCTCGAGGAAAAATTTAGGAGGAGGGAGGAGGCATAGCACAAGGCAAAAGAGGAGCACGAGGCTGAGAGAGAGGAAGCGTGAGAGGGCTCGTCGTGCGCATGCAGCTGGACCGGAGGCCATAAGGAAGGGGAAATACCCTCGGTGCACTCAGTAGGCACGTAGTGTAGTTTGTATTTTTAAATTTGTGTTGTACTTTGTTATGTTGTGTACTCCTTTATGCGTTGTTCGTGATGTACTGTTTTAATTAGTACGTAATTTTCACTTCGAGTCGTACGAGTTTGATCATAAAATTTCAATTCTACATGTTTTGCCTCAAACGTTTTAAGGAAACAACGTAGGTCCATACAAATCGTCCAACACAGTTAGATAGTACAACTTTTTTCCTACTGATTTCTCCGCTCTCTCTCTCGCCTAGCATGTCTTCGTTGCTCCCTGTACCTAAGTTGTTTATGTCTGTTGTATTGTCTCAGTTGTCTATCCTCTTCACTCCATCTCGCACTCCTCGCTTTATCATCAGCTTCAATCCTTCTCGTTTCGTACTCAGAGTGACTTTCCACCTCTGTGATGAAATCATCCTTGTAGGTAGGTTGCGCAACATCTATCCACCGACGGAATGAGCATATCCTAATATTTTGCTGGCACGATAAGTAGTAAGATCACTATTGCGTTACAAAATTATATGAAATTAAACATGTAAAATTGTTGTCATCACTTACCACGACGTGTTCATGTAGGTTGGGGCACACAAATTCTCTCCTTCCCACTCAGGAATTCCTAGAGGATTTATCATCCAATTTTAACTAGCATGCTCAACCTCGAGTAGATGTTCTTCTTTCCTTCTTGTGTACTCCGTCGTAGTCTCGGCTTGCCTTACATTCCTTCTAGCGGATCTTTTGCTTGAATCATCGATCCATTGAGTGAAAGAACACTACTTGGATTATCCTGTAATAACAAAATATGTAAAGTTAATTGATGGAGTTGCAGACTGGTATTAATGTTTATGTTCTTACCATGAAGTCATCATCGATGCTGAGACATATGAAATATCGTCTACCAACATCTTGTGCTGACGTCACAATCATTACTTGACACCGTTCCCCGCAGTGACACTTGGGACGTTGAAGCCACGGTGGTACTCCGATCGGATGTTTGGTCCCCCTATGATGAGTTGAAATCGAGGAGGAAGCCATCTAGGAGAACATTTTTATCACATAATCACAATTTGATAGTGTTAATTAAAATAGTAATTATGGTGAAATATGCGTAGGAGTTTTATGGTGAAATATAGAACGTCGTAACGAATACGAGCATACAAGTAGAGTCATAATAAAATGAAACGAGTCATGGTGAAATATTGAGATTTAGTACAAAATGTTTGATACAATGTAGTCCTATCTGGTGATCCACACACCCTAGTCATGGTTACTCCTACCACGAGTCCGTCTCGGTGGCCTCGTCGACAATGTAAGCCTATCCGGTGCTCGACGCTGCCTAGTCGGCCTAGTGGACAGCTGCTCCTCAGCCTGAGTAGGCTGAGTAGACAGTGGTGCTCCCTGAAGCTGCGAAGACCCAAATACTTGAGTGTCGAAGCCACTAGCCCAACCATCGAAACCAGGTGACTATTGTATGTTGTCAGATGAGCTGAGAGGTCTAGACGGGCTGTGATACGGATATGACGTTGTACAAAAAAATGTGATTAGTTAAAAGATAAATTATAACAAACTCATGTGTTGCAGAGCACAATACTCAAATGTACCAAACGTCATCTCCAATGCTTTCTGTTTAGCCCTCCATGCCTTTGCATAGTTGATGGTATATTGAAATCTTCTCTCTATTACAAGTATTAAGGCCCGAGGCTCATAGCTCAGATTCTCAACGATCTCTGAGTACATAACCCCGACAATGTAACTTGCACTTAAATTCTTATGCCTAGTCACAGTTGTATCAACTAAGCATTTATGTTGGACCACAATTGAGCAGACCTAATGAATTCCCCACTTGGGTTTGTGTGCATGAACTCTCCATGGACAGTCCTGATTCCGGCACACTACATCATAGGTAGTAGTGTTTGACTTCGTAACGTGAAATGATCGTCGCAATGACAACGACCATGCTTTCACGACATCTTTGCATTGCATCCTTAGTAGGGTACACAACACCCATGTGCACCTCATTTTGTGCATACTCCTAACGAGTCTAACGCTCATCACTAATAGAAAGACCATCAAAATATTCTGTTTGCCACTTGTTAGGAATCGGAATGTTTGACTCTTCATCAGCATTGTTCTCTTCATCGCCTTCTTCATCAGAGATCACGTCTGCACCCTGCTCAATAGCTTCCTCCAAAGCTTCATCCTCTCTCAAGGACCTCATCTACGTCTTCTATTAACTCCCTTTCGTCAGCATTGCCTCCGGCTACTACATCCGTCTCAGGGATATCCTCATGGACTTGGCTGCTTTCACTGATCTCTAATTGTACGCCTGACTAAACAACTTGATCCGGTTCCGACTCTACATTTGGATGACACGAGGAGTGAAGTAGACTAGCAAAACCCGTTCTCAACTTCTTTCTAACGCTCTTTTAATATAGCCCGTCCACATGTTACTCGAGGTAATAGGAGCCATCTCCCAAAATATCCCTTGGGGCACACGGCTGCACCGGGCATACAGTTGTAAATCCCACTATTCCATATCTAACCGAAAAATCCCATACATCTACTTCTTAATGTTGGAAATTCCACGTTCCTTCACCCGACTTAAACTATTCTCAGTAAAATGAAAACTACTGAGATCAGCACCGTCTAGACCCATAACTACTTTACCATCTCCATAGTAAATCCTAAAAGATGTTCTATCCATAATGGCTAAAAACATTAAATTCATACCACAATATTGACCCAACTGTACACATCATCAAACTTTCCTTATTACGATATTAATTACGACACAATATGCTTTTAAACATGTGATCCTTTACAACAATATTTTAACTCTAAATAGTACTAAATTATCTCAAAAAATATCATACACTATCTAGAAAACACATGTAAATTTTAGGTACATTACTTATTACAGTAGTTTAAATAGTACAAGCATATGCACAAAGTATAATCAAATTGTAGCTAAACTATTACAAATATACTATTAAGTTCTAAAATACTAGTAATGTACATCTAAAATACTACACAATTATTTCTAAAATAGTACTAAATTAAGTATATGTACAAGAAAATACCTGGAACTGAACGGAGACTTAAGTGGATGCAATCAAATCTTGGCTCAGCACGCTTACTAAGCAAGCAGAACAATGCTATGAACAATAAAAAAAATTTATTTAACATGTCAACTAAATTAGTACGTGCGCATATATCAAACAAATGTAAACCTACATTATATGCACAACAACCCTAAATTATCTCTAAATTAATCTCTAAATTAAATCTAAAATAATCTTATAGTGTCTCTAAAATAATCCTAAAGTTTTTATATAACAACTATAAATTAATTTGAAAGCACATGTCAAATAACATTATAACTAAATTACTCTTAAACTATTCCTAAAATAATCCTAAATTAACTCTAAATTACACCTAAACTACTCCTAAATTACCCCTAAATTATTCCTAAACTACCTATTAAACTACTACTAAAATAAAAATTAAAACTGAACAAAAAAGAATAAAAACATACCTTTAGGGGATTTGAGATCCTCTGCAGTTGGCCTCGCCGACTGTAGAGGGCAGTCAGCCCCTCAGCGCCGTCCGATTTCAATCGGACGGACGTGCGAGGGGGGCTTCGCACCGGTGGGACCCACTTCGCAGGAGGCTTCGCACCGTCCGATCAAGATCAGACGGCTGCGAAGCCCGACTGCCCTCTGCAGTCACCCCTCTGACTGCAGAGGAACCGCTCCCCCTTTAGGGAGCACCCACAGCAAGCACCGAAGGAGGGAGGGGGTGTGTGGTGGTGTGGTGGAGAGGGGGCCTTCGGCCCCCTTTTTATATCCCCCACCGCTCCCCACGTTTGGTAGTGTGTGGGGGTGGGGGTGGGGGGGCGAACATGCCACGTCAGTCACGTTCGACCGTTGCAGCGCTGAACGTGGCCAACGGCTACCGTCATGTCGACGCATAACGGCTAGCCAGACCGAACGTGACCACGTCACCAACGTTCGGCCCTTGTTCCACCGAACATGCGTGACGTAGCCACGTTCGGCGCGGCTAGCCATTGTGCGCCGATGTGGCGGCCACATTCGGCGCTGCAATGGCCGAACGTGGCCGACGTGGCAGGTTTGGCCGAACCACTGCCGAATGTGGTGCCACGTGGCCACGTTCGGTGGTTACACCACCGACGGGTGTCTAGATTTATAAATTTTAAAAATGGGATATCAAAATTGTTTTTTTTAAATATTATTAAAAAATTCTCTCTTCTCTCTATTTCACAGCACAACAAACCAAACCAAACTCTTATTTAGGAACCGGAAATAGTTGCTACCAAAGTATAGCATAATGTTTCTTGGTATGAACAATCACGTAAGAACATAGAAAACACAAGTTATAGAAAAAACCGTATTGATTAATTTATCTACACGTGTGTTTATAATAAGGAAATGAACACTTCATTTATGGTCAAAACCTCTAAAAGAAAACACCACTTGGAGAAAATATTAGAAAGGAAAGAATCATTTACGGAAGGAAAGCTGAATTCAAGATACGCCCACGGAGTTCTATATATTCTTGGATTCCCGTAACTGTCACTAGAAAGATTATACACACAAGTAGGAGCTCAAAAAATGAATTTGGAACATGCCGCCACCGGCAGGGTCGCATTTGACGAACGTCACGCTCGCCGCCGGCAGGGTCGCAAAATTAAAAAAAAAACAGACAGGTTTGCAAAACAAGCAGATCGGCTGCTTAGGCCCCATTTGACATGGCTCCAACACTAGTCAGAGCAGCTCCACTCCAGAAATCCAGCTAGAGCTGTCTCTGAGTGGAGCTGGAGCTGTCTGTTGAGGGTGTTTGGCTAGAATGGTACTCTGAGATCCAGAGTTGTGTTTTGTCACTGTGGTTTGTCCAATTTGCTCTTGGTAAACATTCGTACACTTCATTGACGCATGCAGCAACAAAATAATATGACATACAACCGGCGAGGCGGGAGGGGGCGGCGGCCACCGACAGAGGGGATGGAGGAATCGGCGGCGGGGTGGAGGAAGGCGAGCTCGCGAGATCCTGGGCGCGGTCTGTCGCGTGAATGGGAAGGTGGCGCGGGGAGAAAAGAAAAAACGGTTCCGGGTGTGTAGTAATGGCAATTGCGGGTAATTACTTATGAACTCCATATGGTTGAGGAGCTCTGGAGCTACAATTGAGGTGCTCCAAACAAATGAACTAGAGCTCCAAAAACTCCATGGAATTACATTTTTTAGAGCTGGGGTGTTTGGCTAGCTCCGATCAGCTCTAGCCTGGAGTTCGGCTCCAGAGTCATGCCAAACACCCCCTTAAAATAGGTAATTATAGGCTTAGATAATTTTACATATAATCCTCTTGACCCGTAAAACCTATTTGATAGAGTTTCGCATCCTAAAATTCACACTTAAAAACTAACTAGATTTTGTTCTATATTCCAGTTCATTTTTTAAAAATATGTTCTCAGAGAAATCTATTTCTCAAAAAAATATTTAATTTGGCTTCAACTTCATTGGAGCTGAAACATACCAAACACATAATCCGGCAACAGCTGCGGGCCGCTCGCCACGTCGCCTTCGCGCTCCTGCCTTTCTCTACCCTCCGAGGTTCCGAATTCCGATCCCCCAAAGCCAAACGAGAAATCCAGAAGCAGGCACACTGTAGGCGACGGCAGAAGCTTCGCGAACCCTATTGATCTCTCTCTCCTTCTGATCCGCGCGTGCCCCCGGCTACAAGTTGCTGCTGGTGGTGACACGGCATGGGGCTGGAGATGAGGGTGGCGGTGGCGGAGGAGGAGGAGGTGGAGGCTGCGCCTGCTGCGGCTCCATCGGCGGCGGGTGAGCGCGTCGGGGTGGAGATATATCCGCTCAGCCGCTACTACTTCGGAGCCAGGGAGGCTGCCGGTGGCGGCGGCGGGGGGAGGGAGACCGCCGCCGGCGCCGATCGCGAACTCCGCCTCAAGGCCAAGTACTCTACAGACTACAGCCTACTCGCTGCTGCTGTTTGTTGCGCGCCCTTGTGCTGCTAGGCTTGCTAGCTCTTGCGTTGTGAGATTATTCCTTGACGTGATCAGCTCAATTGAGAAACTCGTCTGTGTGACTGTGTTCTTGTGCAGCTTCGTGGCGCACGGGCTCCGGACCAGCGTCCATGGCGTCCTCCTGGTCTCTGCTTTCCTCTGCTTTAGCCTTGTCAATCACCGTGGCCATGACCGATCTGTCCTGTGCTTTGATCTGTGCTTGCCGACGATCTACGCTCAACTAGTTATTTTATTCCGTTGATGCTGACGCACGTCTGCAGGTGGAGCTGTTTGATCATCCGCATGTGCTGCTCCTGCAAGTCAGGAACTCCTCCTTCCTCCTCCCCGGAGGTCGCCTGAGACCAGGGGAACAAGGTATTCACCATTGCAATTCTCCGGGAATATTTCAAGATGCAATCTCTGTAATATTTAGTAGTACATGTGATTATCTGGTGAGATTTTGCTAGTGCACTTCTATATGATTTGGGTCACAAGTTTTTTTTTTTTTGGAACCGACTCCTTTGACTCCAAGGCCAACGCAGAGGGCGCTCGGCCGATCCAAACCGTCCAATTGAGATCTAACGGTGTGCAGTCCATCTCGGTCGCTACGAAACCATCTTCCACCATCAGATCTCATCTGAATGGCTCGGATTGGTCAACTACTCTCTACAGTTGACCGATCCGAACCGTTCAGGCGAGATCTGATGGTGTGAAGTCTGTCTCGGCTGCTGCGAAACCCTCTTGCACCGTCAGTTCTCATCTGAATAGCTTGGATCGGTCGACTACTCTCTATAGTCAGGTTGAGAGGATCTCATTTCATTTGTTGCGTGCTCATCTCGATCTGCTTCAGATGTCCGAGGACTGAAGCGCAAACTTTCGAGCAAGCTATCCATCTTAGGAGATCAGGAAGGTGAAGTTGAGGTCGACGAATGGCAGGTACAACAGCGCGACAATATGTGTTCATTAGCAGTATGATCCAGCATTTTTTCCATCCTTTCATGCATTGTTCATGGAATAGATTGGGGAGCGCATTGGGATGTGGTGGCGATCCGAGTTTGATGCCCTTCCATTTCCGTATCTACTACCTCATGCGCCTGCGCCAAAGGTAATAAAAAGTTGACACTCCAGTTCATCCCCGTGGTTTCCTCATCAATGTTTTCTTTTAGTTGTAACCTGAGAATGAATCTTGTCCCTCTCATGAAGGAGTGCATAAAGCTGTTCTTGGTTAAACTGCCGGTGTCTCGCCAGTTTGTTGTGCCAAGGAACATGAAGCTGCTAGCTGTTCCTCTATCCCAGATTCATAACAATGCTCAGGTCGGTTGGAGCATCAGGCATCACCATCCAACACAAATGATTTCACCGTCGTTGAATTGCTTCAGCTGACCTTTCTTTGCAGGTATACGGTCCAATCATAGCTGGAATTCCTGATTTGCTATCAAAGTTCTCCTTCAACTTCATCAATGACTGAGACTGGCTCACTGAGATGCCACATGCTGCCCAGACATCACAGCTTACAGGAGACTAGCACATGTGGTCAAGTCATAGTACTTGTACAAGTTGTATATAGAGCATACAGTGTTTATGTAAACTTTGTATTCACCAGCTGCGTGTGCAACCCCTTTCACGTTTCTATGTTTTTTTTTTGTTTTTCTTTTCGCAACACCTTGGGTATTGCAGTTTTTGTATCCTTCTCTTTTGCCTGGAAAAATGGACAAGATGTGGTTTCATTGCTACCGTCCTGCAAACCCTGAACTGAACTAGGCACACCTGTGCGACGAGCACACGGACACGTTCGTTTTGTTGCAAAAAAAAAATACAACATAGTTTCGGTTTTTTTTTTTCAAAATTAAACTCCTCAAATTCTAACTAAGTTTAAATAAAAATATTTTAACATCTACAATATCAAATAAATACACTATTAAGATATATTCAATAATCAATTTAATGATACTAGTTTGATGTTGTAGTTATTGATATGTTTTTTATAAAATTGGTTAAATCTATAAAAGTTTAACTAATTTAAAAAAAGACAAATAATTTATAACATGCAACCGTTGGAGTAAGGACCTGTTTGTTGGTAGAACTCTGGATGGTAGAACTCTAGATCCTGAAATCCACACTAAAATCCACACTAAAATTAAAGTGGAGCAGTTGGAACTAGCTAGATCTTACTCCACCACTCTAGTTCATTTTTCTGGAGCACTCTAAGTGGCATAAATGTAGTAGCTTTCTTAAGAGTTAATATTCTTGTAACTCTTTTTGTTGAATTCATCTTCTCATAGTCTATATATATGGAAGATTTTGAATGCAATGGACAGTAGTAATACTATCTCATTCCATCTTGCTCTCTCAGTTCTTTACATCTTAATTATCTTATAGCTAATATACAGGTATTATACTTATCGAATGATTTTAATCCACTAATGGGGAAATTGGCTCTATTTTTAGGTGAATTTGGGAAGAATTCATTTCACGTGGACCTTCTTTCGCTCTTATCCTCACAACAACATGCCTGCCCAAATCCATACACACTCCTAATTATAGAACCCAATTCAGGTTTGTATAAAATCTGGAGTAATCCAAGAATCGAAATTATTAGTTTGCTATTCATCACAATAGTCCAGGCTCTAGGACATTCACGGATAATCTTGTTGCTTTCTTGAGAAAGGCAAGCTAAGCCCATTTTAATTTCCTAATATCTTGATTTGAGAAGCTTCATGTCTGGGGTTACCTGCAAACATGAATGGTCTACTTTGCTTAATTCCAAGATAATCTTTTTGCTTACTGCAGATGGATGCTGCAGATGTAACCCACCAGGAACATCACAAGGAGAAGAAGGAAAAGGTAATAAATTAAAAGAGAGATTAACACGGGCTATTCATGGGTTTGAATTCCATGATATTATTATATTAAACAAATTGTACGATACACCAGAAATATTACGAACCGTTTATTTGTTTTGACCTAGAAAGTAATAGATTATCTTTGATTTTTCTACACAGACTTTTTAATTTTCTACGGTGATTTCCAATTATGTGTCGGTTACTAAGTATTTTTAATTTAGTTTATTTTTAATCCTAACTAAAGTTATGAACTTTATATTATACTGCACCTGATAGTATGGGTAGTAGAATTTTTAGAGCAATAAAATCTGAATTAAAACTCACATAATATGATAAAGTTGGATATACTTTATCATGATAAAATATATCCAACGGTTAAAAATACCCTTATTAAAAGTCCTAGATAAAATATTTTAAACACCATAAAAATCAATGAATTTCTACTATCATATTAGCACTGGTAGTCTAAAAGAGAAGCAAAACTGATACAGAACAATACAACATGATCACGAAGGTATGATGAACACCTGCTCGATCTCTTGCATGGCATTGTTGTGTACTTAAGGATCAGGCCGAAGATGTGAAGCCGGCGAAGGAGAAGAAGGAAAAGAAGGATAAGAAGAAGGAGAAGGGCAAGGAGAAGGAGAAGGTGGAGGAGACGACGGATGTGACCAAGCTGAGAGCCAAGCTGGAGAAGCTCGACGCAAAGATCGATGACCTGAAGGCCAAGAAGCAGGAGATCGTGGCTCGACTCCTCCAGCTCGAGGGGGCAGCTGCTGCAGATGGTGCCCCGCCGACGAGCGGCTGAGGAGATCCGAGCTTTCAGGCGGTTCTTGCATTGACGAGATGAAACATTGCAGCCAGTGTGACCTCTGCTTCTGAATAAGTTGGTGCAGCAGGCTCAAACTCTGATTTTTTTTTCTTTGCTGATGAGCAAAAGGCCATGTGCAAATGAGTACCGTTTGTATGATCAGGAAGTGAAATCCAATTCGTTGCCTTTGCAAAATGGTGCTTGAGATATGTTACAGAAAATTGTTCCTGAACCCAACTTCTGCAGTAAATTCCCAGATTACGTGTTTCCATTTCTCCAATTTCTGCAGCTTTCATTGCAGGCTTGTATTTGATATTTCTCCACAGGAAGTATAAACATGAAAATATCGTAAAAGATAGCAACATCCTAGAAATCATCGTTATAATATACAAGAAGTCGAGGCAATACTTTAGGTCATAAACATACAAATAATTGCAAGCAGCACGATTACACTGCAGGGGTTTTATTTTTCAGAAACATGCTGTTTTTTTGTGCAATCCATCTAAGTATATTGACATTCACATAGGCAAATAACCTCAGGGAATACTATGAACAAACTGTACTGGAGCATGAGTGCATGAGGTACTCACAAAAAAAGAACTGCTGTTTTCCAAAGTTTTATCTCACAAAATATAAATATGTAGATTGGATAGTATTGCAGACTTGCATAATGTTTGGGAAATCAAGAACATCCATTTTTCGCCGCTCGCCGCCTTCTTAGAGCAACCTTGCCTGGAGCTGACCATCTCTTATCTGTGCAGCAATATCTTTGACGGCGCCTGGTCCGTGAGGGATGAAAACTGAAGAGGACTTGGATGATGCCCCAATCTCCTTCATGGTGTCAAAGTATTGGGTAACCAGAACCATATCCATGACATCCTTGGCAGAGGTCCCAGGCACGTTCTCGGAGAAGGCAAGAACACTGTCTCTCAGTCCATCGACTATAGCCTGGCGTTGCCTTGCGATGCCCACACCAGCCAAGTACTTGGATTCTGCTTCTCCTTCAGCTCTCTTGATCTGGAGAATCTTCTCTGCCTCAGCTTTCTCATTGGCTGCCATCCTCAGCCTGGCAGCTGTATCACCCAATCATAAGAACAGTTAAAAGATGTTTACATCTAAGATATATACAAAACCACATGCATACAGTCCATATTTAGAAACCATTAAACCACCTAAACGTATATTAAAACAAAATATTTACTTGACTACATGTTGGCCAAAATAATTTGGTGCAAACAAATCAAGAAATGGGTTGCACTTAAATGTCTGTGTTACTATGTAAACCTTCAAGGATTCACAACAAGTTATGTACATTTTTATCTAACAGAATTATACCCCACACATTTCCATATTTAACTCTGAAACATTAAAAATCTAAATGTGAAGTACTCGAAAAATTCTATCAACACTTTTCAAAGTTAGAATATAGAACATAAAAAACTAGACGGCATGAATTATATGGCTTTCATGTGTGAGTTTGCCAACTTTTTGACAGATGTTGGGAAGGCAAAACTCAAGGGTATGCCTCCTATTTTTCATTTCTAAAAGAAAAGAATTACTCGTGCTTCCTTGGAATGCAAGCCAAATGTAAACTGTAAAGAGTAAAGATATTCAAAATAATGTCTTGAATGAAATCCACATGCATTGATGTTTTAACTAATACTTGCCAGCATTGATTTCATTCATTGCTCTCTTCACATGCTCATCTGGTTCAATATCAACAATCAGAGTTTGCACAATCTCATACCCATACATTGACATTGCCTACACAGTACACAAATTAGTCAGTATAAACCTCCATTATGCTCTAGAAGACCACCAATTAATGAACAGAAACCTTTTCAAGTTCATCTTCCACAGCTTTTGCAATTTCATTCTTCTGCTCAAATGCATCATCCAAGTTCATCTTTGGAACACTAGCCCTGATCACTGAACATGAGGAACAAGTTCTGTTAGTATTGAATGAGAGAGGAAAAACATAGACATGGGAATATTTTGGGCTAATGCATGAGTATAGAATATTAGAGTGAGTGAAAAAATCAGGATGGGAGCTATAGATGCACCAGAAGCATGAATGTTCAACACATAAAAAACACATTACCATCAAATACATATGACTGGATTTGCTCCCTTGTGTTGCTAAGCCTGTAAAAGGCATCGGATGCTTTCTCAGAAAGAGCGCGGTATTGCACAGACGCCACAACATTGACAAAAACATTATCCTGCATATTATTCACACATGATATCTATCAGCACAAAGCTAGAACAAGAAAAAATGAATTTACTCCTTGATGTTTCACGCAAATTATTTAAGTGAGAAATGAGAAAACAGATATATTACGTGTAGTCATTATCAGTGGGATATAGTAAAGGAACAATAGAATGAAACAAAATGTAGGACTTTTCAGAAGCATTTTTTGATTATGCTAGGTAATTGCTCCAGTCACTTCCCATGAAATATAAAACAAAGAAGAATAAAGAAAATAAATTGGGGAAACCTTAGTCTTTGTTTCACATCGAACGTCAAGTTGCTGGACACGCAATGTAAGATATCCAGCGATCTGCTGCCCTATGCACCATGGTAGGAAGTGGCATCCAGGCTCAAGAACCTCATCAAACTTCCCAAAAGATTCCTTGATGGCTACTGTGGATTGATCCACTTGTATCAAACCGAGTGCCTGACCCATGGCTTATCTACAACAGAAGAAATGGTGGATTACAAATGGTGCTATATACTAATGGATAGAGACTAACATTTGAATGTTTTTATAATCTTGGCTTATGATCAATTGAAATTCAAGTTACAAGTTTTCAGTACCATACAAACAGATGATGTGTCAATAAATAATGGATTGCATCGCCGAACTAAAATATATAAAACCATGGTTACTAAAGAAGATGAATATATGCCAGGAAGAATAGATTGGGCAACACACTCCAAATGAACGGACAACTAATTGCAATACTGGATCCAATACACATCTTGTTCAAACAGCATATTAATAATAAAAAGGCAAGAACTGAAACAATGGAGTACCAACAATAATACAGAAAAAAATTAGTCATAGCAAAGAAAGAAAAAGTTCACCATAAAAAATGCAGCAATCAACAAGAAAGATGAAAAATAAAACCTATGTATGCCGATCAATTTCGTGCAAAGAAGTCAGGATTATCTGGTTCAGGGTGTTCTTGGTTGCTATATGGTAAACCAAAGATAACGTATAATATAGTCGAAGATGAAGCTGATGCTAATCCTGAGGAACGTGGAATGCGATACGTCCATAAATGACAGCACAATCCAAGAAATCCAACTGGCGAAAACAAAATGCCAGCTCATGCAAAGACAATTCTAATCATTTATTGGAAAGTCAAACGGAAGAACCAGCAAGGCTTCACCGGACGACTAACAATCCCCAAAGTCGCAACCTTTAGTGGGCAGCATGAGCCCGCGTGAGGCAATCTTTTTTTTTCCAGCTGAGGTGCGGCGCTGCTCGACTGCTCCAGTCTGGAGGAATAAATAAGATTGGGCCCCTATCTTATCAAAGTTTCACTGTACATCATTAAACAAATATTTTCAGTTTAGACTTTGCTACCATCTTGTTTTATCTTGGACGCTCTTACTCTTTTTCTAGACCCCAATCTTATGTCACTTGTTCTTGCTCATAGAAATGTTGAAAAAAAGTATAAAGTGAAACAAAAATTGAAAATTAAGGGTCCAAAAAATGAAAATATGTATTAAATGGGTCCAAAATGAAACTTAACGTAAAAAAGAGGTCAAAATAAAACTTATGTCTGAAAGCGCGTGCTTGACTTGGCTGAAACACTAGCTGAAATTTCTTAAGCAGTGCGGATTTCAGATTGACAGTATGGAACAGTATCCGTACAATTGTATACAGACGGAAGAGCATGCCTAAATCCGTTCGGCCGGAGATCGGTAACACCAAGATCGGAGGCCACGACGAAAGACCCATCCGGAATTACCAGGCAAAATCTGAAGGGAGAGGAGCGCCGAATCCCCTCCCGGCTCCCCCTCACAAATAGAAGTCTCGCGTCGACGGAATTACGCAGCCAATTTCCACCACGAGAAAGAAATTAAACCCAAGAAAAAAATCCCCGAGAGGAAACCCCAAGGAAGCAGGGACGTACGGCGGAGAAATTCCAAGAAACCGAGCTCGGGCTCGCGTCGCTACCGCGGAGGGAAGAGGCTGGAGAGTGGAGAGGGGTGGGTTTTACCTCGACGGAGTCTCCGGAGGTGGGCGGCGGACGGTACCGTCGAGGTAGCGGTGTGGTCTCCTCGACCCCTCCGAAAAAATTCGCCCTTTTTGTCCCGGCGAACTCGACGGCGTTGCTGCGGTTTTCTACTTATCGGGTTTCTCATCCTTTCCTGTGCGCGTACTTGCGCGTGCGGTGGCCGTGCGATTGGATGTGGACAGCCGACATTGAACGAACCGCCTGTTTGTTGCTGCTATTTTAGAACGTTTCCCCCCACCATAGCCTAAGGGCTGGTTTGGAAGCCTACAATCCCGATTCTTAGAGCATCCACAATGGTTGTCTCAAATAGCTAGCTCATGTGGAGCTGAGAGAAAAATAAAAATAATAATTTATTTCACCATTAGTATTTGGTCCCACACGTAATAAACTTAGTTTCTTGGAATACGTGAAATCTCCTATCTATTAGCTCGTCGCTAGCTATTCTCTTTTTCCCCACATTTTCTATCCACGTAGGAAAGAGAGTGAATATAGCTAGTGAAATAGACAACCATTGGAGATGCTCTTAGGGTATGGTCGGGAAAAACGTTCCCCTAAATTGAATTTTTTAAATAATATTGTTGTGGTTGCTATAGTGCCGAACATGACTGACGTGGACATGTAGTTGTTGCAGTGCTGACGTGGACTAGCCGTTGGTCACATTCGGTGGCCACGTTCAGCCGATCCAGTGCTGAATATGGCTCTATAAATAGGGGGTCGAACGTCGCCTTCTAAGCACACCCGGTGTACTTGTCTAGCACGTCCCGAGCCCCTGAGCTGCCTACTCCTCACAAGTCAGGCTTTCATCCCTCTTTTTTATTCTGTGTTTATTAAGGTAGTAATTTTGAATTGTGTTAGGGATATATTGTAGTAATTAGGTAGTTTAATCAATTCAAGATTTAAATGACATTTTAGAGTAATGTATGTACGGTTGATTTATGCATAGTTTATAGAAAATATAGACATATTATAAATATATTGAATTTATGTTGACATACAATTTTAGATGGTGAAAAAAGATATATCGACTCACGTTTAAGATCCTCATCACCGTCCACCGGAAGGTGTAGAACCTCCTATGTGTTTTCGTGAAGACACATGTAAATTCATGAGAAGCATGGATGAGCTCACCTACGAAATGAGGTATTGGAAGTGTGTGAACTACTCTTGTCCTTCGGAAAAGCCAAGACCAAAACGTGGACCACGTGCAAACAAACTGGTATTAATAACTTTTTTGTTCATTTGTATATATTTCTCGAATAAATCACTTACAATGTGTGTATTAAAATTTATGTGTGTAGGTAACTCTTCCACCGTCGCCACCTCTGCTATGTGACTTTGTCGAATGGATCGACAAAGAGGTTGATCCGGATGACTAGGCCTCTCTTATGAATCACCATGCGTTCAACAGGGAGCTCAATGAGATGAGATATCAGAGGGGATGTGAGCGTGAGGAAGAATTTAAGAGAAGGGAGGAGGCGGAACACAAGGCAAAAGAGGAGCGCGAGGCTGATAGAGAGAGGAAGCGTGAGAGAACTCGTTGTGCGCATGAAGAAGGACCGAGGCCATAAGAAAGGGAAAGTACCTTCGCTGCACTCAGTAGTCACCTAATGTAATTTGCATTTGTCAATTGTAATGTACTATATTGTGTTATGTCTTGTACCTCGTTATATGTTGTTTGTGTTAGAGTATTAAATAATTAATACGTATTTCTTACTTTGTGGTGCTAGAGGTTTTATGATAAAATTGCGTGTAGAAGCTTTATGGTGAAATATATCTCGTCGTAACGAAGATGTGCATACAAGCAGAATTATAAGAAAAAGAAACAAATACAAACATAATCATAAGAAAAAGCAACATCTAATACAAAAGGTTCAATACAATGTAAGCTTATGTGGTGATCGACACACCCTAGTCGGCCTAATCATGACACCTACCCCGAGTTCGTCTCGGTGGCAGATCGGACAATGTAGGTTTATTTGGGGATCGACGCACCCTAGTCGGTCAAGCGGGCCACTGCTCCTCAGGCTGAGTGGGCAGTGGGGCTCCCTGAAGCTGCGAAGGCCCAAACACCTCAGTGTGGTCACCACTCTCCCAAGCATCGAACCGGATGATTGTTGGAAGCCACCTTGCGATGAGCTGAGACGTCCAGACGGGCTCTAACATGCGGAGTGCAGATATGTATATGGTGCTGTACAAAAAATAAGAGATTAATGAAAAGATAAATTATAACAAAATTATGTGTTCGAGGCTACAATACTCATCAGGTGTCGCATATGCTTTATAACCCGATGGACCTAGGCTCAATGATGTCTTCGGAACAAACGAAGGGCCCGCACCATAGAAGTACTATGGGGGCGACAGATACCAATAAAGTGGCATCATCAGAGGGGCTGGCTGAGGATGTGGTGTCTGAGGGCCAGCAATAGATGGTGGCTAAGCTACAACAGCAAGAGGAGGTTGAGCTACAACTACTGGAGGTGGTTGTGGTGATGTCAGTGTAAGACACCAGTCGAGGTCATCAATACTGTCCCATAGCATCGTACAATCTAGCGCGTCGTGCACGACATAGGATAATAGTCCACAATTATCCTATTTTTATTGCGGTCATCGTCTCGATAGCCGATAGGCTATGCTACTGATATTGTTTTCTTCGTTTCCTTATCAATTGCAGGGTCAAACTGATTGGTATGCCTTGAACCCTTCTTCTAAAAACGTAGGACATGGATTGAAGTTAAGCAGATCTTTCAGGACACACATGTGTCAAAGTGTGACCAAAAAACGCACCAACACGTTTTTCAGCATGCCTAGTGGGACAACACTTCAGCAATCCAGCCATGGCGGGTGAACTCAACGACGACAACATCATTATGTTCACCCTAGAGACCTTGACTGAGGAACAAAGGGCGGAGGTACGGAAACACGTTGACGCTTTCTAGGAGCTATGCCTGCAAGTCTAAAGAATGACTCGAGCGAGTCCCATCCTAAGGGATTGTTGGGGAATAAGGGAGCTACGCTAGCCGACAAATTCAAAATTTTCGACCTAAACTCAAGACCATGCGTGTGTGAAAATCATAGATCGTTACCTTCTAGCACGAGATGCGATAGGTGCAGCGGAAGAAGATGTCGAAGAAGCGCGTCAAGGCTATCATCGCTTCGTCTTAGTCGTTTCTCGCCAATCCAATCGGTGAAGATGACGTAGATGTTTACGTGATGAAGTCCACAAGCATCGCTATTAGAGAAACGCCTCCATGGTATTGGTATCCACACATACAGGGATGAAGTTCCTCCCACGATAGCGTGCTAGCACCGTACATGAGAGACGGGGATTCTCGACCTCAACTATTGAGATCAGGAAAGGGAGGAGAAGAGTTTTGGTGACTAGGTCTAAACTATGGTCAAGCTTGTCCTCTAAGACCTCCTCCTCTCTTTATATAGGTCTGAGAGTCCCTGGTCGTCCACATCTCGAAACCACACAAATCGGTTACAACCGATTTGTGTTGCAATAGATCCAATCTGTTTTACCCACATTAGAACTTCCGATTTTGGATTGGAACTTCCGACATGATATTTTGGTCTCTCGATTTAGTACGACATGTAACAGATCTAATCTGTTTTCGCCCACCTCGGGAATCGGTACATTGTCGGAACTTCCAAAGCAACTTTTGCTCCCTGACTCGAGTCCAAAAAATAATAGGATTTACATATTTTTTGCCATTTTTGAAATTCAACTACTGGATTTTAATTTTTTTAAATAAAATATTATTAAAAAATCGTTATCCTACAACATGACGGGGAATAACCGCGGCTTCTATTTTTGGTTCGAGCGAAGTAGCGGAGGCGTTCTCTCTCTTCCATTTTGGCCACGGGAAACTTCGCGGAAGCTTCGCATTGTCAACTCGACTGGATGGGTCACGTTGCCGGTCAATACGTTGTTTTTAAAGCCGGTTTAAGTGGATTAAGATCGTCTAACGTGGCCGGCTGGTCGTCACTCTGCAGTCAGTCAACGCCGTTCCTTACTATCCGAAGGCTCCCAGCGCTCTATAGTACGGAGACAAGTCAATCTTTAAAACGTTAAACTGCTAATATATTAAAAATATTAATATTTTATTTATGAAAGTGATATTACTATATTTATTGAGGAAATACTTTTATATATGTATATTTTAATATTTTGTAAATATCACTCCGGAAGCGATTAGCTGACTAGTCATATGAAGCGATATTTACAAAATATTAAAATATACATATATAAAATTTTAATATATTAACGGTTTAATATTTTAAGATTTAACAACACATATTTCAGGTCATTTTAATATTTGAGAAAGAAGGTAGTAACATCAACTACATTAATGTAGTACATGGATAAAGTCAAAATAACAAACACTTGACGCTGGCATTTTGCTTATCCTAACGCTGACTCCCCCTCGTACTGCAGAGCGCTGGGAGCCTTGAGCCAACCAAGTTAGACGATCTCAATCCGTTTAAGGGGTTGTTTGGATTTTTTAGCGTTGTCACATCTAATGTTTAAATACTATTTTAGAGTATTAAATGTAGACTATTTATAAAACTCATTCATAATCGGAGGATTATTTACGAGACGAATCTAATGAATCTAATTACACCGTGATTTGACAATGTGATGCTACAGTAAACATTTGCTAATTATGGATTAATTAGGCTTAAAAAATTCGTCTCGCGATTTAGTCTCCGATTCTGCAATTATTTTTATAATTAGTTCACGTTTAGTTCTTCAAATTAATGTCGAAACATCCGATGTGACACGGGCTAAAATTTAGCCCATGAATCCAAACACCCCTAAGTACAGCTACCGTTGCTGATTGTCCACATGTCATAAAATACCTTATTTCTAGCAACTTTAATTTGTTATAAAAACATTTTGTTTTTTATCTCCTTAATTTCCGTAAATCAAGAAATTTTACTTGGCTAAATACGCTAAACTATTATTTCAAAACATTGTTTTCTTCAGTAAGGATACTATAGTTTTTTTTACTCTCGTCACTTATTTATCTAACCTATCTCGAATATAAAGTTTATGTGAAACAGATAAGTGTATATGTTTTTAAAATTGTATTTAACTAATTCATAGCATGATACTATAGACTAATGATATCTATTTTAGTTTTAAACATTTTAGCTAAATATTTCACAAAGAACTTGTATGATGAATTGTTTGTTCGGTGAATTTAAAAATTAATGATTTTATACTACCAACAATTAATATACAGATAGTATAATAGAATATTTAGGTGGCGTTTGTTATTACATTATACCATGATTCGTGTGTATAGCAATTGAGTCTAGAACTATGTATCATATATACAAGTGCAATAAAAATGTAAACGTCATCGCAAATCTTTGTAATAACGAGTAAGTCATTCTAGTCTTATTTATATTTATCTATAGATTCCTTTATCTATAGATGAATATAAATAAAACCAAAATGACTTATATTAACAAGAGGAAGTACTATTAATTATGTGCTATGGTAATTGTTGGGACGACGGATCGAACCAGCAAGTTTTCTTAGTGGATGGAAGTAATGAAATGTTGTGTGCTCTGTGTTCTCGGATCCTGTGTATTACAACTACAGTTGGGGGGTATTTATAGGGTGGCCCGCTCTGAAGGGTCGGGTCCCTGCAACCCCAACTGCCACTCGGTCTGACATCGGTCAGCAGTACAGACAAAACAGACACTTCATAGTACAGACAAGTGTTACATAGTACAGACAAGAAGGCGTGATCTGGCGGCGTGTCGGCCGTGTCGGGCGCTGCAAAGTCCGCCCGACACGGCGCAGGCGATCACGATCTTGTCCCCCTACGGTCTTGACTGGTCTTCTTAACATCCGGCCTCCCTCCGGAGCCTCACTCGGGCCGAAGGGTGGCCTCCGGCACGCCTCCAGCTCCTTCGCCCGGAGGTTTAAGTACCTCCGGCGCTGGGCTTCGGGTCTCCTGGTTGTGGTCTTCCTTTGGAATCGTACGGACCTTCATGCTCTCCTGCTATCATCGGGATTATCCTCCCCAACAGTAATAAATAAGCTACTTTGATACCTTAGGTTTGTTTGGCTCGAGAGCGCACTTAAGGGGTGTTTGGTTCCATAGACTAAAATTTAGTCCATGTCACATTGGATATTTGAACATCAAATTGAAGGACTAAAAACAAACTAATTATAAAAACAATTGTAGAATCGGAGGATAATTCGCGAGACGAATTTATTAAGCCTAATTAATCCATGATTAGCAAATGTTTACTGTAGCATCACATTGTCAAATCATGATGTAATTAGGCTCATTAAATTCGTCTCGCAAATAATATCAAAACATTTGATGTGACATGTACTAAAATTTAATCCCTCAAACCAAACACCCGCTTAGACATGAAACAAGCTACTTCAATATCTTAAATGTGATGATGATTCTATTCTAGTTTTTAAGGATGAAATGACTTTATTTCAATATTTAGAGATAGGACAACTCTATCCTATTTTAGGACCTTAGACACATTGTCATCCTTACGTTCTAAGTGGGTTAAGTACGATGTTTTTTTAGGATTAGCCCATTTAACATATAGGGAATATTCTTCTATGAGGGTCACTTCATCTACTAATCAAACACTTAAAAATTAGGGAAAATTACTCGCATACCATTATAATTTTTAGAAATTGCCTATATGCCACTGTCAGTGACTGTGGCGGCCCCCATCTGTCAGTGACACACCAATGACATATTGGCAAACCGTAAAAATTGTAATGGCACAGAAAAAATTAACCCTAAAAAATAAGATAGAATCATTTATCTCACTCTACTCTACTGATCAAACACATAAAAATAGGATAGAACTGTTCCAACTCACTATGCTCTCCATCCAAACACAATTTTGCTTTGTTCAACATCATCCAATCAAGTATCCGAGGACAATAAACTTGGGAAAATATCCTGTGCAATCTACATTCGTACAATCGTGCGATCCATTGTATCCAATCAAGATCCAACGGTTACATATGAAACCTAATATTTTTTACTTTTTCATATGTAACCGTTAGATATTGATTGGATACACCAGATTGCATGATTGCACATGATATTTCCATAATAAACTTGTCGATTTAAGAACAAAAACTTTTAGCAAAACGAAATAAGTAGCCCTACGCTGTTTATTTGCAAAACGAAAGGGCAATTTGTTTTGTACAAGCTACAATACATAGCTCGCTAGGAGAGGACGTGGAAGGCACCCGCCTCCTTGGCCACCGTGACGAACACGTCCTCCAGCGTCGCGTCCGCCACGCCCCATCCCTGCACCGGCACCGTCCGCCGCGCCGCCTCCACCGCGCGCAGCACGCCGTCCAGCCGGTGGCCCCCATCCCCGCGCCGCGGCACCTCGAACTTCTGCGTGCCGCCCACGCCGTACACCTTCGCCGCCCCCGGGCACCGCCGCGACACCACCCGCGCCACCGCCTCCCCGTGCTCCGCCGCCGTCGTTATCGTCAGCACGCGCGCGCCCCCGTACCTCGCCTTCAGCTGCACCTTCCACGACATTGTCAATAACCAAGTTCTTAACTACATTGCCTGGAAAGGAAAAAAAAACTCAACTTTGAGGCCAATTCTGCCATTGTTTTACCTCCATTGGAGTCCCGAGGCACTGGAAGTTGCCGTCGACGAAGATGCCGACGCGGTCACAGAGCTCCTCAGCCTCTTCCATGGAATGTGCTGAAACGCTCAGAGTTTGTCACCATATGACCTGCAGCTTGCATATAATATATCTTGAAAAGATTCATTACTGGTGAGGATGATGGTGCAGTTCTTCTTCGCTCGCTTGATGACTTTCCACAGATTGCTCCTCGACGTCGTGTCCAATCCGGTGCTCGGTTCATCCATGTAAACAACCTGATGAATAGCAATGCAATCAATTTACAGCTCAATTTTTTTTCACATATGTGTGGAAGCCTGGAAGGGAATGCAGAGCTTGAGTTCATGGGAAACAGTGATACTTTCGGATTGCCGATCAGTGCGATGGCGACACTGAGCCTTCTCTTCATGCCACCACTGTACTTGCTCACCGATTTGTCGCCGAAACCGCCGTGGAACAGATTCACGCTCTTCAGAGACTCGTCGACTGCCTGGATCAAGGAACGCAAGATGATCAAACAAAATTTCTTCTTCCATCTCTCTGTACTGCAATCTGTTTGTAATTGTGAGGTTACAGTTTGAGCTACATCTACAGTGGGAAGTATCTGGTAGGACTTAGGAGTTTGTAACATTACCTTGATTAGAACAGCTCCTGTGAGATTCTTCATTCGACCATAGAACATTAGATGCTCTCTTCCTGTCAGTGTCTCCCAAAGCAAACTGCACACGCATTGGACAAATGTTTTGTTGTTGCCATCAATCAGTTGAGTGACAAAACCATCTTCAGAAGAAATGCTAGAGACTAGACACTTGTGAATTGTGATCATACTCGTGCTGTGGACATACACCAATGTTTGCATATATTTCATTCATATCTCTCCTTAAGTCCATCCCATGTATGTAAGCAGTTCCGCAAGTCGGCGACACTAGTCCAATCATCTGCAAAGATAAACAAATCAGTGTGAAAAATTCAAGTACTAAGATTGATGCCTGAATGCTAGTCTGACAAAACTTTTTTTAAAAAATAAGCTCAACAATATAAGGAGAGATATATATATATTCACCATGTTGATGAAGGATGTCTTCCCCGCGCCATTGGGACCGAGCATTCCGAAACACTGCCCTTTTCGCAAAGCAAGTGACAACCCTTTAACAGCAAGCTTATCAGGGTTCCCATTCTTTCCAGGGTACACTTTCTTCAGGTTATTGCAGATGATCATATTCTTCATGTCCATTTCCTTCAGTAATTTTTTCACCGCCTTGCGCTGAAAGTACGAAAAAGAAAGAAATTGAACAGAAGTTTAGTACTTTATCCTTGAGTATTTCAGTACTTTTTCTCAGAAAACTTGTACAAAGAAGCATTATTGAAGCACAACCCATTTCAGATAAAAAAAGAAGCACATCAATTCAGTTTGATGGTGAACTAACCTCAAGGAAAACATCAGGTTTTACCATATCAACAAACACTCTCCTAGATCTCTGCTTCATTTTGTCTGGCCTCCACGACGGCGATGAGTGCTTTGTTGACATAGATCCAAACAGAAACAGTGGATGCCATGCAGGTCTATGATCCAGTAAAAAGGCCACAGGAAGCAGAAGTATCCATTCTACAGACATTACAACCAAAACATATTTCATCCCATTGATGGGATCATTCAAGTCTCTCCATTGCATCCCAGGCTTTCCTATTTTCCTTCCCGCAAACGCGTAATCTGCCAACTCATAAATTCCTCGGTAGAGGGCAAACCCAGGAACAAGCTCCATAGTCACAAGCCATTGTCCTAATAAACAAGTTCTTGATTAGTATCCAATCAAATTTACAAGTTCTTGATTAGTATCCAATCAAATTTATTCATCTACTCAATTTTGAATGTTCAGAACAGTTGCCGGGAAACGCTTACTTGGGAATGTAGTATCTTCAATGAACAACCTCAGAAGTGCTTGTCCAAGAAGACTTGATCCAAACACATAAATGTAACTAATTACTGTAACATTACGCAGACAATATTGATACTGATTAATCAGCTCATCTACATAGCCACATAATTAATTAACAAAACAAAAGGGTTTCATTTACTGACCACTAGCAGTCCTGACTGATCTAAAGAAAGACGCGAACAGAAAGGCGAGGACAATCTGAAGGTTGATATATAGAAAATAGAATGCAAACTGTATGGTGTAGCTGTTTAGTATGAAGATATCTAGCCCTGAAATACCAAAAAAGGGGGCTCTATCAGTTTGATCTGAAAGCTTATTTGAATGTGTAAATTTACCAATTCTCTGAACTATGCAGTTGAATAATACCTATAAAGGATCCAAATATCGCGAAGAACATCATGTAAGCTGCTGAAAGGGACAAGAAGTAGGCGTAAGATATCAACCAATAAGGTCCATCCTTCAAGCCATGCATCTTCATCATCAGTCTCAAATTATGCTGCTTCTCGTAAACAAGGCATGTCAATATGACCTGACAAACCATTGAATCAAACTGTAAACAACTTGAGTATGGTGTTGAGCATTTTGCTAGATAAAAGATTGTGGAAGGAAATAAAATGGGCTCACTGGAAGGAGGAGTTGAACCGTCCAGGTAAAGAACAGTGCATCAAGGATCGTGGTAAGATCCAGCCTGATTTTAACGGCAGCTTTTGGCATCTCTTTCAGATATTCGAGGCGCATTTCTACATTTTCCCCTCCAAGAAACCTCAGATATGCAGCTGATGCCTACAATTAAAATGCATAATTAGTAGTGGTGATAGTAAAAGGCTATGCCTTACTGCACATCACA
Organism: Zizania palustris; assembly: GCA_019279435.1. Lineage (NCBI taxonomy): Eukaryota > Viridiplantae > Streptophyta > Magnoliopsida > Poales > Poaceae > Zizania > Zizania palustris. The sequence continues at coordinate 16,496,087 of JAAALK010000290.1, forward strand.
GTAAATTCATTTGTAGGAAAAAACACTTTGAAAAGTGTTATACCCTACAAAACACATAAAAAAATTGGCACATGTATCAATATCTGAACAAATGACATCAATTATGTTGTAGAAGATGTTCTGTTTTTGCTACAGTAAGCACCATGTTTCAAAGTTCTTGCCATATATTGATTGGTTATTCTTGAGTTCAGATAAAAGTCTTTTAAATCTACTCCTCCATCTAGAAGTGAATGCATATCAAAATAGGCCAAGTATAAGAAGTACCATATTAACCAACCGTGCAACACGCAAAACTGTCATAGGATGCTGCCCATTATCCCTGTTGAATGTAGAGTTGTATGAGACATGTACATGGAATTTCCTCTTGCTTGTGTCAAGAAAGTCATAACCTGCACAAAATGGAACCTAAAATATAAGATAAGATAATAAGATATATATGTCTTAAACAAAAAAAAATCTAGATCTCGTATTCTAGTGATACAGTTGGAAGGAAAACTAATTTCAGGCGAGAGTTTACTACCAGAGAGGAATTCATTCGATGCTCTCTGCTTATTCCCACCCTTATAACCCTTGAACAATTGGCGATTTATCACCTCTGAATTATCGCACCAAAGTGGCACACCTTGAACACACTGCACATCTGCTCCAATTCAGCAAGTCGTCTGTTATTGTAAAAACATTTTCATGCGACAACTTTACACAAGCAAGCTGAAAAATCAGTTCTTTTACCGAGTCGAAGTGGCATCGTGTCAGAATTTCCTGAAACATTGCGCGAATCCCATATACATTTTGTTTGGATCACATATAGGGTGCCATTGGGCACTAGACCAGGTTCTATGAACAGTACATGCGCCGGCAACGTGCTTGTACCCTGGAAGGAGAAAGTAAGATTCAGTGCCACTGTCACTCATCCACCACAACGGCTCCATGAAAATTGACTGGATCTTTCGCGTGAAATGCTGCTGATCAAGCAACTCACAGGGACTATTGTTGAGAGCTTCTCAAGACTGGAGGAATTCGTTGTTTCGGGCATGCCGAGATAGTATGAAAGAGGGACATCTGGGAACAGTCCCTTTCCAAGCCCTGCAAGAACAAAATCAAATGTAGCAATAGAATGCAGGAGAGTTCCAGATAGAAATGCATGGAGCATTTGCTGATTTTGCACCTTCGGACAGGCGGCGGTTCTGGCCGGTGATGAGCACGGCGACCGGGCGCGGGTCGGACGGGTTGCCGCTGCACGGCGTCAGGGCGCGGTCCCGGGCGTCCGGCACCTGCACCAGCGCCGGCCACCTCGGCGGCGTCGGCACTGCGCAGCTGAGTGCCTGCGTGCTCGTGGAGTACTGCACGCCGCACTCCGTCGCCACGCAGGCGCCGGTGCGGCCGTCGGAGCGCACGCAGGCGCAGCCGCATCGGAACGGCGGCCTGTCCAGCTCGTGGTCGACCACGATCTGGATCGCGACGAGAAGCACGCACAGGAACGCCGGGAACGCCGCGATCGCCACGTTGGCCATGGCGTTCCTCCTCTGCCAAAAAAAAAAGCATTTTCTTGTTGACATCTCGAGAATAATCAAGCGCATCTTCATCCAAGAATCAAGAACTGGATTTTGTCCAGCTGAGCAGTCACCATTGCATTACCTGGAAAGAGAGGTTCTTGAGGAGGAGAGCATGAACCTGCCTGAAAAACCTCGCAAGCCATCGCATCCGACAAGAACCGGCCGCCATGCGAGCTCCTCCCGAGCTCTGACGGACAGATCAAAGACGAAGACTCGACGCAACAAGTAGAAATGAATCAAATGATCAGCCAACCTAAGCTCTCAGCATCCTCGCAATCAACAACACGCACGCCACAAATATGTATACAGTGACTGGCTGACTGCAAGTTGACTCAGCTGGCCGGCGGTGGCTGGGTTACCACGGCGCCGTGAGCATCACGCGTGCTTCTTCTACCGTTGCTGCCTTCACTTCTTCCATGGCAGGGCGCATGCAAGATTGCAAGCACACGCCTCCGACCGCTCCAAGAAAAGCTGCATCTCCTTAACTCGGGCGGATGTTACGCTTGCATTTTATAATTTGTTCTGCTCAGCTAGCAGTAACCGATGATTCATCAGTTACACTTACATGCATGAGCAGCTGCATTGGGATTGGAGATCACATATACTGTACGCATACAGTGACTGCTCCTAAATTCTCCGCGGCTTCAAAGATTTAGGAGGGATCTCGGAATTTCATGCGTACCTGAAGTTAGCAGGAAAATGCTCCAAAGTTAAATGATTTCATAAAAATATCTTCTTTGCCCTTTTACATCTTTTACGATCAAAAGATATATTTTTTTGGCTATTTGTCCACGAAAATTTTGTCACGGCCCGAATTAGTTGAGAAAATTGAAACTATATGATTATGATTATTGTTAAAATGACACTTCATAGATGTTCTATAATAAGGGGTGTTTGGATCTGGTGGCTAAAATTTAGTCCGTGTCACGGAAGATAATTCGTGAGATGAATTTATTAAACCTAATTAATCTATGATTAGCAAATGTTTAATGTAGTATCATATTATCAAATCATGACGTTCGTCTCGCGAATAATTCACCGATTATGAATGAGTTTTGTAAATAGTCTACATTTAATACTCCAAAATAGTATTTAAATATTTGATGTGAATGTGGCTAAAATTAGCCACTAAGTCTTTTTGTCATTTTCTATGTTTTTGTTTTTTTATTCCAAAATCAATATGAAATGACGTTTTTACCCTCCTTTCTTCTCATCTCCAACTCTGAGCCTCCGACGCCGACCGCCTTGCCGCTCGCCTGACTCCCTGCCGAGTGGCGACCCTGATCGCCAGATCCGTCGGCCCAACTTCTCTCCGGTTGCGCCTGGCCGCCTGCGCCTCCACCTCCGCCGTCGGTCCGCGCGCCGTGCCTCCGCCTAACCCCAGTTGCCAGTTGCCACAGCTATTCACCCGATCGAGTCCGGCTGCCGCCGCCGCCGCTCCTCGGTCCGACCCCGGTTGCCGGATCAAGGTCTTACTCTTACTAATGTCGTGCTTTTCTCTTGGGAGAATTTTTACACTTAATAATCCAGACCGATCAAAGTTATCCATGCTGTTTATGGAGTGAGTCAGGTATCACTTTGCTGCATTTTAGCCCACGTATTATGTTAGTTGCATAATGCGCTACGTGCTGGCAGCCATGCACGCACTGGTGCCGTGTGATTTCGAGTGTGTTTTCAGCTGGTTGTATTTACTTTCTTTCTATCAGTGACAGTGAATTCAGAAAGACCACTAGACCACTTTTACTGTTATTTTATTGATAGTAGAGTGCATTCTAACCATTGATTTTTAATCTTTGAATGGTTCAGATTAATTTCTACTACTAATCTAATGAGGGCTAGTAGAATGTATAGAGGGCAAAATCATCCAAAATTGTTTGGTGTGAAGGTTAAAGTGTTAATTTTCTATATGTGAAATCCTAGCAATGCAATCTTTTTTCTGATACATTGCCTCTAGCACAATTACGAAGGTGGTAATTGGTTAGTATTATATGAAAAACCACTACCGACGGTTATACCTAGATTATAATCAATTAAAAGTAAAAAAAAAACTACCCTTTATAACTGATGGCTAGGATCTTTGAAAGAATCTGGACTGTTCATGAATCCATATTGCTTGTTATTATATTGCTTTGATGATCTGTTAAGCAAGATGTGGAACATTAGTATTGATCTCCACATCGATCTCGGTTGTAGGAAAAAAGAATGGTATTATTCAAAGATGGACCAGAGAAAATCACAGTTACCAACACAAGCAAATTGCCAGTATCTTAGTTTACAAGTTAGATCAACCTCCATTTGATTCGGAATTTCAGGTCTGATACAGGGCACAGACGGGACAGGAAGCCTTTTTTTTACAGCATGATGTATCTGGCAAAACATATGACGGGTGTTTGAAGACTTCTGTATCAATGCGGGTGATATTGCTGTGCCATTTGTGAATTCAGATTTTAATTTTCACAGCCTAAAATCCAGTGGTGAATTCCAAGACTGTAGATGTTTTCCTCTAATGACTCTTAGGATCTTATTTGTTGATTCTTAGTAACTAGCTGGTCTGAATATCTAGTTGGTTGGTTTGGTCGGAGTATCTAGTGAGAATCTAGGAAAGCTCGTGTTTTATAGCTTCTGTATTCTAATTCATTTTTAGATTTTACAACTACTGATTCTTTTGAGCTTTAGCTTTCCAAACTTTTTAGAAAGCTCGCTTTTGGCTTTTATAACTTAGAAGGGTGGTTTTCCGAAAGCTAGCTTTCAAAAAGCTAATACCGTTTGGCAACCTAGCTTTTGGAATTATGGGATGAAGTGACTGTTATGTGGGGTCCACAAAATATCATCGCGAGGATGGGGCACGGCTATGACGGAAGGGGCGGTGGGGCCAGGCGACGGCGACGCTGAGCGGGGTGGCGGGGTGACGCCGGACATGGCGGCGGGGAAGGGCGGGGCGACGCCGGACAACCGAAAGAGAGGGAGACAACGCAGATAGAGATGGAAAGTTACGGAAAGCTCACATTTCACTGCTTCTGTGCTTTCTATGTAATCATAGCTTTTGTGGTTTTTGGCTTTCGAAAAGCGCAACCTAGAAGCTAGTTGTTTATTTGAGCTTTCGACTTTCCAGGGTAGAAAGCTACTGAAAAACTTAAACAAACAAGGCCTAAGTGGCAGTTACCAGAACAGACAAGCCCTAAACATGAAAAAATTGATGTGACTATTTTTTAAGGGAAGCAACCGATTATTTTTTAATTCCAAAGATAATTAAGTTGACAATTTATTTTCTAATTGCAACAGTTTATCCCTTGTGTTTGGAAACCAGCGCACTAAACAACAAAGAAAAAAATCTATATGGTAACTACACAAGTATAAAGCATCTGAAATTCCTCAATAGAATAAATTAGTCAAACAGAGCAGTATCCTATGCTACATTTTGCTTGCCGTTTCAGCAATGACAAAATAATGAGACGTTATTGATAACCTCATAGAAACATCGCTTCACTATGCAAAGAAAGTGAGGTCTGCATCTGTGTCCCATCCTATTCCAAATAGAATGATATTCCAGTTTTTTTTTTCAGTTCCACAATATCATGTTTGTCCCAATTATCCAATGGACTCATTTCAGCTCTCAGAGCCTTACAATTCATATCAATTTCTTGTTCAGGATATCATAAAAGTAAGCTACATCAAAGAAATAAAGGACTGTGAATTAGCTTTGGTGCTTTCTTGGCATGTTACTCAACCATTTCTTGGTCAAAACAGACTGATATTACTAATAGTATTATACATCGGGATGTGAATAACTACATCTGTAATTGCTAATGGTACAACTAAAAAAATGAAATATACAACTTTGCAATACTACATGAATACCTCAAGCACAATGCTAAGTAAAAGCTAGGGCATAATTCACACAGGCATATATACAGCACACACTCCTCTAGAAGGAAAAGAATAATGGTCTATCAATCCAACGTGGTATTTAAGCAATCACACTGAACTCCTGTGCTCCCTGGGCAACCTTGATGAAGACATCCTCCAAGGTAGTGTCGACGAGGCCCCAAGCGTGTATGCTGAACCGGCTTTTTGCCCTCTCCACTGCATGGAAAACGTCTGCTATCTTCACCTCCTGTTTTGGTAGCTCAAATTTCTGTGTTCCTGATATGTGATATATCCTGCTTGCACTTGGTGACAAATTCTGAACCAGTTGCTCGATGTCCTGCTCGTATTCTGAAGATGTTGTCATCGTTAACACATATGTGCCGCCATATCTAGCTTTCAGCTGCAAACATCACAATCCAAATATTTTTTAAAAAATAGTGAACTATGGAAGTTACACAAAATGTACTTATGTGCTTCATAGTTCATACAGGTAACTAGGTGAAATACCTCTTTTGGATTCCCAAGGCATTGAAATCCACCATCCACAAAAATGCCGAGTCTATCACATAGCACCTCTGCCTCTTCCATTGAATGCGCTGAAAACAAAAATAAGAGCAGGTTATCCACCATTATTGTCTATATAAGCAATGAAGAGAAGATCAGAAAAGTTCACTACTTGTAAGAATGATAGCACGATTTTTCTTCGCTTCCTTCACAACATTCCATAGGTTATTTCTTGATGCTGGATCTAGTCCTGTGCTAGGCTCATCCATGAAAACAACCTAAAAAGGAACAATTTTCAGTTTCACATTACATTGTATTTTGTACAGTTGAAAAACAACACACATAAAACATAGGAGTACTTTGGGGTCTCCAATTAATGAGATTGCGACACTAAGCCTTCGTTTCATGCCACCACTGTACTTCCCCACTTGCTTATTGCCAACACCCCCATGAAATAGGTTAACACTCTTCAGGGAGTCATCAACTGCCTGATGGTACAACATATTTATCAGTTCAAATATCGATATGTGCATGTATATATTATTGGAATAGTTACTGCAATGAAAATAAACAAACATATAGCGCACCATTTTACAGTGAAGGAAAATAATAGAGATTAGTGCAAAGAGCCAAAGACAACAACTGTACCTTCTCTAATTCAGTGCCTTTAAGATTCTTTAGTCTCCCGTAAAATAATAGATGCTCTTTTCCAGTCAATGTTTCCCAAAGTAAACTACATTTCGAGCAGCATTAGAAGTCATGGTATGCTTTCAATGGAGTCACACAAAATATTACTAAATTAGTTTCGGAGCAAGACCATACTCGTGTTGTGGGCATACACCCATATTTGTGTAGATGTTATCCATATCGGTGTTTATATCCATTCCATGGACATAAGCTGTGCCAGATGTAGGTGGAATGAGCCCAGTCATCTGTGGGAATGGTGGGGGGATGGAAAGTATACCAGTAAGGAGTAAGGAGTAAGGAGTGTGTAATGTTGTCTAATTTTTGTCAGAAAATAGAAGTGCTACGTATTGCCACTGTACCATGCTGATGAATGATGTTTTCCCAGCTCCATTCGGGCCAAGCATTCCAAAACATTGGCCTTTGGCGAGGGCAAGAGACAACCCTCGAACCGCAAGCTTGTCTGGATTTCCATCCTTTCCGTGGTAAACCTTTTTTAGGTTGTCGCATATGATTGCTTGGTTTGCATTTGGTTCCAGCAGAAGTTGCTCGACAACCTCTCTCTGAATACGTTTCAGCAAAATAATGAATGAAATGGATATGAAATATGAGAAATTTGTTAAGGACTAAAGGAGTAACTTACTTCTTGAGCAGTGTCAGGGTTGTCCATTTCAACAACTACTTTAGATCCTTGCCGCCCAAAGCTATGTCTACGAAATGATTGAGAACGCTTTTGAAAACGTTTCAAGAAAAATAAGGGCGTTTTTCGAACTCCACCACTGAATGATGAGATTTTATCCAAATAAAATGCCAATGGAAGCAGTATAGCCCATTCGACAACCATGATAATCAAGACATTGCGCATTCCATTCTCAGAGTCACTCAGATTAGTCCACTCCATACCATTTGTTCCCATTGAATTTCCAGCGAACGCGTATTGACCAAGCTCGTATAACCCACGATACAGTGAAAATCCAGGGATGATTTCCATAACTACTATCCAACCCTCTGTGTATGAAGAAAGCAAGTGTTGTCATGCATATGATATTAAAATAATTTTCAAAAATAAATAGGAAAGAAACCTACTCGGGAAACTGGTACTCTCCACAAAAAAACGCAGGAGAAATGCCCCTAGTAAGCCTGAACCGAATACGTATATATAACCAACCACTGCAGCACAGAAATTTCTCATATTAGTCACCCATGAGTCTTCTTTACATGTTGTGTGTTTGAATCACAAACCTGTGGCTGTTTTGACAGAAGAAAAGAAGGCAGCAACAAAAAACGCAAGTGCGATCTGGAGATTTATGTAGATGAAGTAGAAAACAGCCTGAAGACTGTAGTTATTTGTTTTAAAGAAATTTAAACCTGCACAGAAGAAAATTAAATTTTAAAGTATGAAAAATTATTTGCAAAAATACCACGTACTGGAGAAATTTCCCGTTGGTTACCTATCAAGGATCCAAATACGACAAAGAGTATCATATAGACAGATGATAGAGCAATGAAGTAAGAATAGGATATCATCCAGTAAGGTCCATCCTTCAAACCATGCATCTTCATCATAATTTTCAGCTTCTGTTGCTTTTCATACACGAGATATGTTAAGATAACCTGGGAAGAAAATGAAGTACCAACTCAACATTTGACGTTCATTGCTACTTATGTAAGAGTTTGAGATAGGTTGCATGACTTGCATCTCATACTTACTGGAAAAAGTAGTTCAATGATCCATGTGAAGAATAGAGCACCAAGAAGAGAAGAGAGATCAAACTTTTGTTTGGTACCTACTTTTGGCATGTCTTTAACATATTCAAGTAGCATTTCCAGTCCACTTCCTCTAAGAAATTTAACATATGCATTGGATGCCTGTAGGAAAGATGGAATGACCTGTATTAGTACTTGTAGCCTTGTAGGGCACATGAAAATTGTTAGACCTGACGTAGTGGCAGTTCAAAGTACATACCATGTTAACCAGACGTGGTACTCGTAACAATGAGATGGAGTTGGATGCAGTGTTGTTGTTATATGTAGAGTTGTACCAAATGTTTATTTCAAGGCCATTGTTGTTTGTGTTCAAGAAGTCATAACCTTTGGAGAAAAGGCAAACATATACATAAGAAAAGGTGAAGGAGTGTTACTATCAATAATGGTACAAATTTTTGTCCAAGTAGATCAGAATATGAGATTACCTGCAATAAATTCATTTGTATTTACTCCTCCACTTCCTCCTTGCTTTCTAAACCCTCTAAATAGTTCATTGTTGATTTGTGATACACTTTCACGCCATAATGACAAACCCTGAATGCAGTCTATATCTGGACATTTTCAAAAAAGAACAGCAGCTTTGGTCATTTTCACAGGCATAGGAAACTTATAATAAAATTTACAGCCTTTTTATTCTTATTGTCAGAAGTATAACATTAGAATTCAGTAGCAATAAATCATTGCTGATCAAATATATTTATATCCTAGCTTTTCATAGTACTCATTTAAATCTCAGTAACCTAGTCACAGGATCTTATAGCACTTTAAATCTCACTGTTCCTTCTGTCATTTTGTAATACTCCCTCCAGTAACAAACACACATCCTCTTGGACATGGACACAATTTCTAAAATGCATCTTTGACCACTAATTTCTATTTCAAGACAAATCTACCATATGATTATCATGTATCCTATGTAAAAATACAAATATATTTATAATCAAAATTACAAAATGGCATTATTTGTGACTAGAGGGCGTAAGTGGGAAACAAAAGAAATAAATACAAGAGTAATGCAAGAAAGTTGACTATAGACAATGATGAGTAATAGTGCAATACTCTGCAATTTAAGGTACTAGACTGTAAATGTGATCAAGTGCTTCTATGGAAGTCAACTAAAATCACAATAATGAGGTAGTAATTCCAAATGTCCATGATTTCTAGTAGTATTATCACAACCACTAGTCCACTACTTATATACCACGCCTTTCTGTCCCTGTACATATTACATGTTGATTTCAATAAGTTAGGCCTAGCACTTACCCTACTACCTGTTCCATTCAAATACATTAGTGCCATGACACATGCATATATATTTTTTTTCTTCATGGTAATTTTAATAGGTCTTCAGAACATATGTGGTGGCTACTTTTTGCCCTGTACAGTTATGAAAACTTACTGAGTTCAACAGGAATGGGTCCAGCATTGTATGAAACCGTCCGTGATAAATTGGACGAACACTGAGGCTGGACAACATATAAAGGATGGCCTGGGATAAATGCTGGCTCTATAAATTGTGTTGTCCATGTCCACGTATCTGAGCCCTAAAACAAACAAATCCAATCAAGAGCTCCACGCATTAGAAAGAACAAGGTATCACGACTGTACAGGTGAGGTCTGCCATTAGGCGTGAAGAAACTCACAGCAACAATCTTGGAGAACGTGTCGATATAATCCGTTAAATTCATGGAGGGAGTCATAGCAGGGAACAGTCCACCCGAAAGACCTGCCAATGAGAAAAGCATCGACGAACTATGAACACTTTCGTCCAAAGAATGAACAACCAATCAGAAAATTTTCCCTTGCTAGTGTCCCATGGGAAAAAAAAGCATACTTTCAGCGATCGAGCGGTTCTTTCCGGTGACGAGGAGAGAAGCGGGGCAAGACCCTGTGTCCCGGCAGATTGGGTCAGGCAAACCGTCGAACGGCTGGGAGGCGGTCCTGACGGCCCGGGACTCGGGGCGGGGCACCTGCACCAGGGCCGGCCACGGCGTCGGGCTGTGGATCGGGCAGCTACCCACCTGGTCGAGCGTCGAGTGCTGGGTGCCGCACTCTGTCCTCCGGCAGCTCCCGTCGCTGGCGGTCTCGACGCAGGCGCAGCCGCAGCGGTACTTGGGCTTGTTGAGCTCGTGATTGAGGACGCCCTGCAGAAGAACGAGAATCACGCAGACGAGGATCGGGAACAGGGCGACGCACGCGTTCGTCTTCAGGTTCCTCTTCTGCGATCGCAGCAGCGAGCAACACGGTCAGAAATCAAACCGATCGGCCGTCGACCAACCATCCAGAAAGGCGCATGCTTTGGCCGATTCTCGTCGGTTTCGGCCGCCATGCCGCTGCGGCCACGACGAATCAAAGAAACAGAGCAAGAAACAGAGAGGGAAGGGGACCTGGAAGCAGAGGTTCTTGCGGAGGAGGGCATTGGCCTGGGTCGCGAATCCCGCGGAGCCCCTCGAGTGGCTCGACGAGTCGGCCATCGTCGACGAGCCTCCGCTGCCGGACCAAGAGGAGATGAGAAGCTGAACCGGCGATCACCATCTTCTCCGGCCTTTATAGCCTCTCCGCCTGGCTCCCGCCGTCCCGCCGCCACTGCAGGTGCAGGGGATGGCCTGGCCTCTCTCCTCTCCTCGAGGGACCATACTAGAATAAAGAGAAATCAGGAGGGTTTAAATGTAAAAGTTTTAGCCGTCAGGGTCTCTGTCATCCGTCAGGACGCCGTTAGCCCATGGTTCAGGACACTCCGCCTTCTCAATAGGGGATACCGTTAGCCCACGTTTTGTTCGTTCGTTTCACAAGTTGGTTTTTATTTTTATAAGTTAATTTTTAGTTTTGATTAATTTTCAATTGAATACACTATTAGTAGTTTATTAATTTTATATTACATATGTTAATATTTTTTATTAAAGTTAGTTAAAGTTAGAAAATGTTAACTTCAAAAAAACAAAAGTATGGTGATATAGAATGGAGGAGTGTTTGTGAAAGTTGCAACATGTTTGACAATCAAAATTGATCTTTTGCTGTTTATGACTCGTGAAAGTAGTCGAAAGATGCTAAGCAGTAAATTGTGAAAAAATTATTGTGAGTTATAAAAAACTATTGTGACTTGTGAGGTGTGGAAAAACGAAGAAACTGTTTAATTAGAGTAGTTATGGATTTCTGTTTTGATAGCTCCTCGAGTTTGGTTACGTTATTAATATACAATTTTGTATGTAAATTTTTGTAATGATGAAATTTTATCATGTTTATACTAAAATTATATATTTTTAAATTACACTAAAATAATATATTTTATTAAATGTTTACATAAATCGATATGTTATAATGTCATGGTGAATAATTTTCATTTAAAATTGAACTGAAAAATTACGAAAGTTGGGGTCAGTTTGCACTATGAAAATGCTGGTTCAGCTTCCAGCTTCCTAGTTAAAAAGCTGGTTGGAAAAACTGAACTAAACAGTAGGTTTTTGTCGAATCTATGGTTATGTTATGAAAATTGTTAAATTTATTATCTAAATTCACTGTACTTCATGAATTAGAAGCGAGGAAACAACAAACTCAGCTCACAGCTCAGGGAGGAGAAATTGGAACGAACTCAGATCGAGTAGAGAAGGAAAAAAAACTGAAAGGTTATCTAAACCGTATCGGCCGTGTCATGCCGCGTATCTTCGACAAATCAAATCAAATATCCGAACAAATTAAAGTCAAAGTCAAACATGTAGAGCAAGAGCTTTCGTACAAGGGGCTAGCTAGCTTAAGCTAGGTTGAGTTTGCTTAAACAATTCCTCTTAATTTAGATCAAGTAATTCTTTAAGTTTGGTGTAGTGGACTAAAATCCATGGATTTAAAAGTCCACACTTGTATTAGATAATATGTGGGAGAATTGGACTAATATAATTACTCGCCAGCTTATCGTTTTTCTTGAGTAACAAGGTATGTAGTGATTTAAGATTTTATGTCCTAGAGAAAATGTGGAGAGACCAGAGATATGTTTACGTGTCAATAAATAAAATATTATTTTATTCATTAAAATTAGGTATTATTATTGATAAATGAGTTCTGTTTGGATCCAAGTGGCTAAAACAAACTGACTAAAATGTAGTCATTTTAGAGGCTAAAGATCCTAACAGTAAGAACTAAATGCTAGAGGCTAATTTTTTAGTCCCATTAGACCCAAAGGAGAAGCTAAAAAGGGCTAAAATGCTCATTTTCTCACCTCTATCATCATCATGCATGCATGTATGAAAAGCAAGAATAATAAATAGGAGACATTTGAGTTATTCTGCATGACAATAAAGTATTTAGCCCCTACTTTATTTACCGGATCCAAACAATTTAGTCACTAATTTTAGTCATTTTACATTAGCCCTCGGATCCAAACAACACCTTATTCATAAAAACACACTAGCGGATCGATCTCGTCGTTGACCGTTATTATTATTCAACCTTTGAAAGTTAGAAGCCTCGTAGCCAAACAGAGAATGAATTCTGAAGTACCCATACAAGAGAGGAACAAGTCCATTTTTGGCCATCGAACTAAGGCTGAAATTTGTTTTTGGCCATCGAACTCCAAAACCAGGAATCTTCGGCCACTGAACTTTATAAACCATGTATAATTGACCACCAAGTCCTGTTTTGAATGGTTTCAGGTGGTTTTGACCGCCATGTTGGACTCCGTCACCACATCACCCGCCACATCAGCTTGTTGACTCAGCTGCAGTCCACACGTCAGGTTAGGGGCCCTCCTTATCTCTTCGTTAGGTCACTCGACAGCGGCGCTGGCTCATTCAAATCCTACGACGACGCTAGGGTTTGAGGAGGGGGCGGCGGAAGGGACGGGACGGGAGCCATGGCCAGGTCGTCGAGCTCGTCTTCCTCGACGGGTACGCTTGGAAGTTTGGGTGAAGAGTCTCCAATCCTATACAGGCATGGTCCCCTAGATTACTCGCCGCCGACGATCTGCTATTGCGGGAACAAGGCGACGCGGTGGATTTCTTAGAGCGAAGCGAACCTAAGGCGATGCTACTTCAATTGCTACCGTTGACGCTACGCCACGCCGCCCTCTGCCTTGCGCACCGATGATTTGAGGAACGAGATGTCGTCGGGTGACCTAACGAAGAGATAAGGAGGGCCCCTGACCTGACGTGTGGGTCGCAGCTGAATCAGCAAGACGATGTGGCGGGTGATGTGGCGACGGAGTCCAACGTGGCAGTCAAAACCACCTGAAACCATTCAAAACAGGACTCGGTGGTCAATTATACACGGTTTATAAATTAAAGTTCAGTGGCTGAAGATTCCTGGTTTTGGAGTTCGATGACCAAAAACAAACTTCGATCTTAGTTCGATGGCCAAAAATGGACTTGTTCCTACCAGAGAAATGGCAACTGCAGTATGTCCAAATTAACAGTCGGCATCACGCACGAATTTAACATAGTTAATTATTACAACGAACTCAGGAAAACAAGCTACGTACGTACGTCATGTCATGCCGTTGAATTTTCATGTTGGATTTGTTGACTACCACGAAAAATACTTCAATTCCAAGTTTCAAACATGGCACACAAAGGTTGCGTGCATATATTGGTTCTTTACTTTAGATGATGAGCTAGCTAGCCATTCACATATATGTATGCATAATTCGAGTGACTATATACCTCATGAGATCATGTCAAGCTCATTGTAATTACTAATCAACTATTTAGGAAACTTCTTTGAGCTTGCTCTCCCATCGGTGGATAACTGGACACATCGCCATATGGATGATAACATGAAGAGATAATTACGGGTATATTACAAAACTGCGAAAACCAAATTTGTCAACACGTAGAGCACTAATATTGTACGTCTAGCTATTATTATACTCGCCAAACCTGAAAAAAATTACTCGTACAAGTACACCGTCATTGTGCCCGTTAATATCATTTTTGCCGAATGTTTTTTTTAAAAAAACACTCGGCAAATGTTTGGTTTGCCAAGTGTTTTTCAAAAAAAACATTCGGTAAATCTAATTTTACCGAGTGTCCGAAATAATACACTCAATAAGTTTCAAACACTAGGTGAATACTGAATACTGGTTTTCGTAGTGCATGCATATGCATGTAATCAGTCACTATCAAACACACGCATAATTAATTCAAACTTGGGGATTATTTATTTGTTGATGTATAAGATCTCACATGTCATGTCATGTTGTATGGAGTGTTGCTATATAGTTATAAGTCTACTAGTAGTAGTTGCTAACCATGCTTTGACAATTGCTAAACTAATAGTCAATTAAATTGGAGCTAGCATCAAGACATCGACTTGTCGATATGCATACCTCTCAAAAAATATATATAAATGATGTGAGGTTTACTTGTCTGAATTCAAAGAACACTGGTTTCGTTGAATCGTTGGAAGTTTATTTCCTTCATTTCCAGCATATAAAACTTCACACACACTCGCATGAAACTTTTGCTTAATTAGTTTATAATGCCTTTAAACATGGAGCTGCTGGCAAAAGCCCAATGGTATTGGCCGTTGGGGAGATCTATCTATAAATTTGGATTTTTTTTCCAACGAAAAGTTTAAGTAATGGCCTATAACATGGGACTGCCAATTGGATTGGAAATTAAACTATCGATCTGCTGGCTAGGTCAGCTCATAGGATTATTAAGATGCATGAAGTTTGGATTCTTTTATTAATTATTAGGTGCAAATTTTAAAATATTTTATGTACAATTTAAATTTTAAGTCGTGACTTTTCTTAAAGCTCAGATAATTTATATGAAAGATATTATGAGAACAGGTAGTCAGGTACTATTTAGATTTGAACTATTCTTTTCCAAAATAAATATTGATTTGATAAAGCTAGCATTCTGAACGCCCTATATATATACCAATATCCAAAATATGTATGGCCAAACAGTTTAATTTTAACATTATGAAAAAATATAAAATGTGTGAGCATATTTACAGTATCGTGAAATATTTAAAATACCATCATATATAGTATTAATTTTGTAAACTTTAATTTCAATTATGTTATACCGGAAATTGTTGGCCAAAACTATGTTTTGAATACGGTACGGTGTCAATGGCCAGTAGGATTAGCAAGAACACACACACACACACTGCACATATATATACTTTATTTCCACAAGTCCAATAAGATATAAGGAACATAGATATATATAATAATTAATACCAAGTCCCAAAGGAAGAGGAAGCCAATTTTCTACGGATCAATCAAGTGCTAGCTAGAGACACGAACTTGTATAAATTTATTTAAAACTTATATCATCCAATAAATTATATGATACTCCTACCTATATTGGACGGAGCAAGAACGGTGTTGCATTCATTTTCTGATAGCCCCCTTGGTCATCTATACTCTATCTGTGGAAAATTATAAGGTATTGTTGTGTAAGAAGGGATTACGGGAGTACCCGTAGTAAGGATTTAAGTTAGGCTAAGAGGCACTTTGTGGACTAGACTCAATGATTATCTGATCATAATACAAAGAGAGATAAGAGATTTTAGACGGGTTTAGGCCTCTCGAAGGATAATAGTCCCAATCTTGTGTGTTGGAGTATGATTCATCTATGTATCACAACATATATGCGCATGAATCAAAAAGAGATGGCCCGAAAAGGCTCCCTGATCTCTTTATATATGAGAGATATTGGGGTTTACAAATTATATTTAATGGTTCCCATGACCTAGCCAATTATGATGGAAAATTGTTATATCGTGATCAATAACTCCAGGTGACAATGACTATATTAACCACATAATTATGAGGTTTTAATGGGCAAACTGAGTCTTGATGCATGACAACCGTCCAAGTGTCTGTAGTCGGGAAGGACTCCCGAGTGTTAGACTCGGAGAGCCTTTAGATTGTCGACTGCTAACAGACTAGATAACATTGATTGTTAACTGTTTGTCTTTAATGTTGTGTATGTTGACCCATTTTTCTCTCGATCATCGTAAATTCACTCGGGAGGTATCCAAGATCGCATTCCCGACATAAGGTATATAATTAATATTCTGAAGAAGTGTTGTGCTAAGGCCTTTTTCAAAATAAAATATACCCTATAATTTTCTACTGGAGGAAGGAGTAGTGCAAATTCTCTCTCTGTAGAAAATTATAAGGTATATAATTAATATTCTGAAGAAGTCTTGTGCTAAGGCCTTTTCAAAATAAAATACACCCTATAATTTTCTACCGGAGGGGAGTAGTATTACTAGTATATAATTATATTGATGTAATGCACACTAGTCGTGTGATGCTTAGGCAGCAAGTTGTCGGGAAGCAACAAGGCAAATACTGTGTTCACGGGGTATAATTGAAGTAAGAATATGTCGAAGCATTATTATAGTTTATGGATCGAATTGTGAACTCATGACCATCCATACAATTTGTTTAAACCAGAGCATGACGATGAACATAATATACAACCACAACTAGCTAGCTAGCTTCATCTCCAAGCATTTAATTCAATAATTCTCCAGTGCCAGTGAGAGCGAGCGAGAGAGAAGATAGATCCGACAGCATCCATGCATATGGAGTACACAGTTAGCTATTGACCATTCGACTAGCTATCTAGCTTGTTCAATCTAACTGCTAATTAACTGCATATGCAACTTGGCAGTGGCTATCGCATGCTCATGCTGTCATGCACAATATCCAGCAATTAATCAATAATGTGCGACACATGAAATGATCGACCAGGACACATGCATATGCTTGCATAAGTCAACTGCATCACTTGAGATATATATGATCGGATGCAAACTGCGGTTTATTAGCCGATTGGATCGATATATATACAGTTGCATGCGTACTTTTCACAAAGTACTAATGACAAACAAACCATGAGCACTACATACGCCGTTTGTTTTCGGTGTGTAGGCAGATCTATCGACGTACAGAAACTCAATCTTTATTTAAGAACATTCGTTAAGGACTCCTGGACGAAGATTCCATGCATAATGCATTGAGTAGTTCACTCGAATTCGGGTGAATTCCACATAAATTATATTGCTTAATTCTCGCTCTGGACCAGGGTTTATAATTGGAATTAATGTTGAAATGCGAGTTCGCTTGAATCAGTCCAAAACCAATTGATCTCTGTTGGATTCTAAAGAATTTTGTCGAATTCTAGGCTCGAATTGGTCAAATATACGAGGAGCGGCAATGCGGTATACGATGCATATTCAAATCCGGCCTGCTCAAAACACATCATAAACATATATATGCATAACAATTCGTGAGCTATTTTGATATTGTTTGAAAAATATATGAATTCGACGAACACTAGTGGCTTATTTTAATTAATTAATTTTTTAGTTCACGCTTATTATAGTGAAATAAATGGCTCATATATATACTAGTCAGAGGCCTGTGCTTTGCAACAAAATCTTATTTTATAATAGGTTTTTATTTCCGCGCAAAATACATAAATTAAAAGACTGAAATATAAATACAATTTTCTTTTTCTGATTTTTTATTTTCTTTTTTATTCTTTTTCTTTTTTTTCCTCTTTTCTTCTTTCTTTCTCACGCAATGAATCCTGGTCGCATGCATGCACAAAGGGCGGGCGGTTGCACAGGGGCGCAGGGGGCGGGGCACGATTGAGCGCACGTCGCGCTTTGACGGGGCGGGGCGGTTGCACCGGTTTTTTTAGAGTGGTTGCACCGGTTTTTTTAGGGTATAAGTTTTGATTGGTTTTTTATGGGAAGTGAGAGGCGCGCTGCACGGGGAGAGAGGCTGCGGACGGACGAGTAAGTGGCCGCTTTATAATAGTAGAGATATATATATCTTAACTATATTAAAACGTCCAGATTTCCGTGTCCTCTGTCTGCAACCCCGTGCCTTCTCACATCTTATAAAAAACCGATCAAAACTTATACCCCGTAAAAATCGCCTGAACCAGCTCGCCCGCCCGCCCCGGACCGCCCGAGTGCAACCGCCTGGCCACCCGCGCGCAACCGCCTGGCCGCACGCGCCGTGGGCAGCGTGACGCGCGCAGCGCATGCACCAAACTGAAGGAAACTTGAGAAATAAGAAAAACAGAAAAAAAAAAGAAAAAAGATATATTTTTGTATTTCAATTTTTCAATTTTTTTATTTTTACGCGGATGTACGAATTTTGTGTAAAAACACTTAGATTTCTAAAAAATCATACAGAAACATGAATTTTACGAAAATATCTTGTTGCAAAATAAATTTCTGTTACAAAGCACAATCATCTGATTAGTATATATATATATATATATGTTTAAGTTGAAGTTTTTTTTCTAAAGTTCCCGCCTATGAGTCTGACTTACTTTGTATGTCACATGTATATATAATTGATTGAGATCTTGCTGTCCGGCTGTTCGATCGCGTGTACAGTGTCGGAACGAATCACCACGTACAGTGTCGCCAACAACACATGCATGCACCTCGTCATTCGAGGAAATTAAACGAAGATGTATTATTAATTGTTTGGACTGGTAGCTAGCTAGCTAGATCAATGTAAATTTTCTTCAGATAATGGCAACTAGCTAGTAAATAATTGGGCTTAATTTGGTAGGATATATATATATATATATATATATATGTTGCTTGAGGCTTGAGCTAACAGTACTGGGAAATTTCCTGCATACGTACGTTACCTTCTGACTTTTGACTCGATCGATCGATCTAAAACTATTGTATTAAATATAATGGATGCAAAACCATATCTAAAATACCTTGATTTTGATCAATTTTTAATATTATAGATTCATATAAATAAATAAATATATGCTATATATTATGAAGCTATTCATAGTGATATGTTTCATAACACTGTTTCCTAAAAGTCCACATCAGGTTTACAACTAAATGAAATACCCTCTCTCAGTGGAGAGTTTTATTTCACTATTTCCTATGCTAACCAGTGTAATTAAATGTAATTAGCTCTCATGAAATACACTCTCTTTGATGAAACGATTTGGCTCTCAGTGGGCGTTTCATTTCGTTTCATCCATCTTTGAAACGGGTTAGCACCATGTCATGGTGATGACACTACTTTCTTCTCTTTCCTCATTAATTGAATGTCATGTCAATAAAAAATCTGATGTGTTATGGTAATTAATATCATGAAACTCTCATTGTGAATAGCCTGATATACACTCAACTGTGAAGTTAGAGCAAAATAGAGAAATACAAAATTAAACTAATATATGCCAACTTTTTTAACTGAACTGTAAGACGTGTATTATAATATTGAGCTAGCTAAAGGTACATATTACATATATGATCAAAATAGGTGAGTAATATCTCTTTTTTTTAAGTCGGTGAATTAGGGTTTAAGGTTTGCACGCACACCGGACTAGCTAGCTATATGAGCTGCCGCTGAGGCCTGGATATATACACAAGTAATCTACCAATACAATTTTGTTTTCAATATCCAAAAGACATCAATATAATACTTAGTTTTGAATATTCAACGATAGAGGCATGTCCAAAGCGCCACATTTTAATTGCCAATTTCCAATTTCTTTTTTTTTCTTCGAACATATACCAAAAGCTAAGACGACCCAATGAAAAATGAGTAGTTTTTCTATGAAAACATCCTTGCCTACTATCAGGTTTAGCTTGAGAAAAATCAAATCTAGTGCAAGCACGCTAGTTTTGGATTATCGAAGATTAATTAAAATTATTTTAAATAAAAATATATTAACATTTATAATATAATTCTTTTACGATACATTTTATTACGTCTTAGGAGATAAGGGTTGTACAAAATATATTGCACACCGCTATAAGAACATACATCAATGTCGGGTCAAAATGACTATTAGTGGTGTTCTGACTATCACAGACTAGTCGGAATTGATAGTCGATGGTTATCAGTGGCGGTTCTAGAAATGACACTAACAACAAGTAGCAATATTGGTTCCAGAACCAAACCGACACTGATACACGTGTATCAATGTCGGTTCAATAATACAATTGTCATTGATATGCTATTATCAGTGTTGTTTTGGATCATAAACCGATACTATTATGTATTTCATGCTATTATATATATATATATAAACCATACTATATTAATTCTATATCTAGATGCATATATATACTAACTTTATTTGCATAGCTTATATCATATGACATATATTAACTTAAAATATTAGAACACATTTATATAAATGTTTTCATAAGTTTCAAATGTGATATTTTTTACGGACTTAAGCACAAATTAAATTACTCCACATACATAATATTGAGAATCGTCGCAAGACACTTTTCAAGCTCTTGATATCGTTCTTAGGGAATGCCTAGTAGAAGGTCTCAGCACAAGTTCATGTTTTACAATTAGCTTGTGTTACAGACCATCCACTAGGGCATATCCCTAAGAGTGATACCAAGAGCTTGGATAGTATCATGCGATGATTTTCTCTATCTATAAGCCATGAATTGCTTAAGTTTATATGAAAAATTATACCACATACATAAAAGCCTTTAGTGCACCATTGTTAATAACGTGGAATGAAAAGCACGTATTGTGCCGATAACTAAGTTGTTATCTTGTATAAATTGACTAAAGTCAGTCATCAGGTAGCACCATTCATCTGTTGCTTTAGTGCTAGCTTGGAAATAACTGGCACTGATATGATACTACTTTTAAGTGGTTATGTGGTAGCGGGCACAACTTTTTTCTTAAGGGTTAATTTTTTCCGTGCCATTACAATTTTCACGGTTTGCTAATATGCCATCGGTGTGTCACTGACAGATGGGAGCCGCCACAGTCACTGACAGTGACATATTGGCAATTTCTGAAAATTATAATGGCATGTATGAGTAAAATCTGGTTCCCAAATCTATTTCAAAACCAAGCAACGAATTAATAGACATTAACAATAGACTTTCTAAAAAAATAAAAAAGTATATAATAATTTTGGATGATCTATTACCTCCTTTTAATTATGATTATTTGATTGATTAAGATGGATATTTCATGGTTATTTGGGTATACTCTAAAATTTATCTAAAATATTAAATAAATACAGTATTAAAACATAAATAAATTTTATCAAAGTTGTATAAGTTTGACTTTAAAATGACTTAGAATATATGTAAGGAGAGTACAAATAGACCCTTTTTCAAGTATCGTTAAGTTCAAGTAAAGAGTTGAACTATCACCAACTCACGATCACATGTTTGCTCCTCCGGTCAAGCATCTGACCTTACAAAATTCAAGTGAGATTTGGCTCTTTCCATCCATGATCCATAGATCAAACTCTGCTTAAACATTGTGCGGTCTTCAGTACTCTTGATTCCCTTTTCTTGATAATTCTCGTTTCAAAACAAAAGCGCGTACGCATTTGAGATCATGCATGCACGAAGCTGACTTTTTAACGCTTCATATGTGATCTAACAGTAAGCTTCTTTCATATACATGAGCGTATCATGGAGCTGACTTTTTATCGCCGTGTTTTTCTGGACTGTACGTTGAATTAATCAATTATTTATGCCCGTACGTCTTTGCCATAAACGACACGAACTTAACGAGAGTATTTGAAATATCAGATCTTCATCAGAGACCATGCATGATGCATCATGTACGTAGTTATGTCAACACTTGATTTGCCATGAAATTCCAGGAACTTGGTTAATTGACTTTCAACTTCTTCGCCTCCAAGTATCATATCCCAAGTCGATTACAGCGTGTGTGCATTATAACTTAAGTTATCGATAAGAGGTTTCGTTTTATGTTTAAAAAATTAATAAAATTAAAAACCTCTAACCTTAATCATCATCGCATCGGCCAAATATTAACTGTTCGGATTTGTCATACAGAAACGAAAATCATTCAACTTCTCATGAAAAACATTATCATAAGAGAAAATTGATAATTTGTCATCGTTAAATTTGGGTTTTGATTATTTGCCACCCTAAATTTTGGCTTCTTCAATAAAATACCACCCTAAACTTTATCCTACTTGATTTTTTGCCATTTCATCATATTTTAATTCATTTCTCATTTTTCTCTCCCTAGAAAAAAGACCCGTCTACGCTATCAAAAAACATTTCCTCGTTATACGTAAGTGTGGCGTTTTCATTTTCTAATCGAATGGATAAAATAAGAACGATAGATTCACTACAACAAAACAGAACATTTTCGTCGGCCAAATTAACTTCCGTCGGCTTTTGGGAAAGCCGATGGAAGTTAAATAACTTCCGTCGGCTCCTGGAGGCCGACGGAAGTTAACTTAACTTCCGTCGGCTTCTCACAGTGGCCGACGAAAGTTAGCGGGGATTTTGCCACGGCCGATCGGATCCCCTAACTTCCGTCGGCTTTAATGCTGACCGACGGAAGTTAGAGAGTTTTTCCCCAACCGCGCGCGCGTACAGGGAGACCTAACTCTCTGTACGCGCACACCCGCCGCCGCCTCACTCCCGCGCCACCTCCCGCCCGCGCCGCCGCTGCCCACCTCCGGTCCACACTGCCGCCTCCCGCGCCGCATCTCGCCCTCGCCGCCGCCGCCCACCTCCGGCCCGTGCCCTCGCCGCCTCTCCGGCCCGCGCCGCCGCCTCCCGCGCCGCATCCCGCCCGCGCCGCCGCCGCCCACCTCTGGCCCGCGCCCTCGCCGCCTCTCGCCCGTGCCGCCGTCTACGTCGCCTGCAACGCCGCCCGGCCACCCACCGCCGGCCCGCCGCCGTGCCCCACCGCCGCCGGTCCGCGCCGACCGCCCGCGTCGCCGTCTTGCCTGGTCCCACGCGCCGCCATCCACCGGCCTCCCACCACCGCCAACCGCCCGACGGCCACCCGTCGCCGCCCATTGAGGTACCCATCTCTCTCTCTCTTTCTACATTTTTCATATTTCAACAATTTAGAGCTATCTAGCAAGACAACAATGGAGAAATGAGACAATCTACTAACAGTATCTAAGGCATTAAAACCTTACCTTGCATGCTATAAGTTAATCAGTGCTTTTTCTTATGAATAATCAGTGTTCCTTTTAGAACCTTAGTAAAAAGTTGTGGTTACTGTTCCATATTCCCTGTACGCCATTAAATTTTTATCAAGGAATTGTACAGGACTGTAATATACAAATTTCTTTTGAAAACTATACTAATTCTAACAAAAAAATTCAAAAAAATAAAATGTACGACTTTTAGACGAAATCAAAATTAGCATACTCACGGCCGCTCCTGGATCTCGGAGACGGTGTCCATCACCTGCCCGCGGCCTTGCTCCTGGATTGCCTTCTACAGGAATTATATAGTGCTAACAATCGCCGCCTCTGCTACCCCTCCCCTTGCTCCGCCAGCCGCCGCCTCTGCTACCCCTCCCCTTGCGCCGCCGGTCGCCGCCTCTGCTACTCCTCCCCGTGCGCCGCGTCTCCGCCTCTGCTACCCCTTCCCCTTGTGCCGCCGCCGCCTCTGCTACCCCTCCCCATGGCACCTCTCTCCTCTCTGCCTCTCTCATCCTCTCCCCCTCCCTCGCGGCGATGGCGCGGCGAGGGCTCGATAGGGCATGGCGAGGGCGCAACGGGACCACGGCGAGGGCATGACGAGGGCGTGGCAAGGACGTGACGAGGTCAGATCTGGCCACCCAGTGCACTAGTGTAGAAAATAGGGAAGAGAAGAGGAGGGAGAGGAGATCAAGTGTGGCGGCTGGAGAGGGGGTTGAGAGAGAGAGGTAGTGGGGAGAAGTTAGGGTTTAGAAATGGGATTTAAATGAGCTGAAATTTAAATGGGTTGTGTGGTAAAATTTAAATATATATGTGCTATTAATTTCTGGTCACAAAGGAAGCGATCCTACACAGCCAGATGTCTTGTGTAGCCAGACAGCCACGGACCATTTGGTGAGATGTTATTAAGAGTTTACGTAATTTCATTTTTCTGCGTCTAGCTAATCGAACATGTTTTTTGCAGGCGCAGTATGGTGAACACATAGTTCGACTCCATGGAGAGGACTATGATTGGCGGAGAGAACCTGTCGACCAAATGGCCGTGTACTCCAGCGGAGGTGGCAAAAGCCATGGACGGTGAGACAATGTTTTTATTAATGTTTTGTGTATGGTATTGTGATGGTAACTAACTCATTCAATATTGCAGGTACTCCATGTTCAATGGAGTTATTGACTCGAGAGCGGTGAGAGCTCAGAAGTCAGCTCAGTCGTCGCAGAGCTCCGTCGGAGTTGGCTCCAGCCGTCGTCACTCTTCAGAAACCCCGGAGGTGGTTCGGGTGAGGGAGGAAATGAGGCGGCTACACGAGCACAACAGGAAACAACAAGAGCACTATACCGCCTGCTTATCACAACAGCAGGCGATGATCCAAGTAAGTTTAGTTTAGAGTGTTGCAGTTCAAAAGTATTCATAAATAGGTTTAGAACTAACTGATTACATTACAACATGTGTAGCAACTAGCCCATCAAAATAGTGGATTTGGCATGTCCATGTTCTAACCACTACCTCCCCCGCCACCACCACTATCTCCTACTTCACCTGAGGTACCTCCTAGATACTTAAGTTAGCGTTTAGAAGGGTAGTTGAGTTCGTTCTCTAATTTTGTCTATTTCTTCAGAGTTTCCGTACGCCTGGTCAGGATGGAGCCTCCGGGGCAAATGTGGACGAAGCGGGAGGCAGCGGCGGCACCCACGACCCAAATGTGGGCGATCAGTGAGTATGGATGTGTATTGTGAACTTGGATTGAATCTCGATGTGTTATGTGACTTTGTATGTGAATTTGGATGGTATATGTGAATGCGGATGTGTATTGTGACTTTGAATGTGAATTAAGTTGTGTTATGTGATTTTGGATGTGTGGTGTGAAGTTTTGGATGTGAGATGTGATTTTGGATGTTATATGTGAAGTTTGAATGTGATTTTGGATGTGAAATGTGAATTTGGATGTGTATTGTGAATGTGATTGAAATTATGGTTGTATGTGAGTGTGAGTAGGGGAACCAGGAAAAAACAAAAAAATACCAGCTAACTTCCGTCGGCTTTTACCATAGTCGACGGAAGTTAGCTGCTTTCGGCCACGTGGGAAGAAAGGCTAACTTCCGTCGGCTAGGGCCAAAAGTTAGCTGCCCCTAACTTCCGTTGGCCAGGCTGGCCGACGGAAGTTAGCGCCCCTCTGCTGACGTGGCAGAGTTCGGTGCTAACTTCCGTCGGCCACGCGAAGCCGACGGAAGTTAGCCTTTTGCCGATGGAAGTTAGCTTCTTCCGTCAGAAAAGGGCTAACTTCCGTTGGCTTTGGCCGACGGAAGTTCCCTGTTTTGTTGTAGTGATTAGTCTTTTTCTAGAGAGAAAAAATGAGAATTAAGTTAAAATCTGATAACATGGCAAAAAATCAAGTAATATAAAATTTAGGGGGGCAAATAATCGAAGCCTAGACTTATTGATGACAAATTATCAATTTTCTCTGCCAGAAATCATTGGATACCCCAAACTCCGTACACAATTCAGAAAACAAAAACTAGGGATTGAAATTGTATGCACTTACTAATTCAACATGTTAAACACTATAGTTATTTAAACGATTTTTAATATTTAAGGATCGGAGTAGAATACTCGATTTTGTACTTTAGAGTTTTAAATATTATAGTTCAATAGCTGAGAAGTTATGCAGATTTTTCCTACGAAATTGGACTGAATCAATTTGCGCAAATAATTCCTCGTCATGTTTTCCAATAGCCGTTCAATAAAAAATAAAATAAAGGGATATGATCGAAGACAAATGCAATCACCGTACTACACCGGTCAAACCTGCACGAATCACAAGGACGTACGGTTCTCTAACCTGCAGGCGGCCACAAAAAAATCACAAATCGACATCGAATACAACGCGTTGCGTACGCACCTCCAAATTAATACTCCCTCCGTTAGCAACGTTTGACAATTCATCTTATTTAATAAATTTTTTAAAATATAATTTATTTTGTTATAATTTGTTTTATTATCGAAAGTATTCAAAGAATAACTTATAAATATAAAAATTGAATAAGACGAATGGTCAAACGTTAGCTTAAAAGTCAACTGCGTCATTTAAAAGTTAACAAAGAGAGTATTATATTGCCTCGGTCTTCAAACGCTTTTTAAAATTTGAATGAACAATGTTTTTACACTATCAAATTATGTAGCATGACAGCGTTATATAATTAAATTCACAACCTAAAATATTGTGCTAATACCATATTGGTACAATATAGTTTGGGTTATTTGTTTTAATATTGTCAAGAGTGCATCTATAAAATATTTGGGAGAGAATAATATTTACGGAGCGCCGTTGTGTATGAATAATAATAGCCTATACGAAGATACTTGTAGAATGATTTGGTTAGGCTAATGGGGCGTTGTGCTACGATTTAATGGTTATCTCAAAAATGAGAGAAATACAAAGAAATTTAGATAGATTCGGACTTCTTGGAGGATAATAACCATACTAATCTGTGTATAGTTTGGCTTAGAAAAATGGACTCTGCCTTGAGAAAATGATAAAGTCTACCTCTTACAGGCTCCCTTCGATCCCTTTATATGAGAGAGATCGGAGATTAAAAATGATGATTAAGACACCTCATTGATGACCATTCACGAGGATAAATGGCTATATCATGCTTAATGGTTCTATATGGTAATGAGTAATGACTATATTAACCATACAACTACGGAGTTTAAAAGAGTGGACTGAGTATTGATGATGACTGTCCGACTGCCGACAGTCGAGAAGGACTCCCGAATATTGAACTCGGTGAACCCTCGGCTTCGCAACTGCTAGCAGACTAGTTAACATTGAATGTTGATTGATTGTCTTTAATGCTGTGTCTGCTGTCCGCTCCTTTACTCGGGCTTCATAAATCAATTTGAAAAGTACTTCGGATCATATCCCAACACGAGGACCTTATATGTACATATTTGGAACTAGGGGAGGTTAAATGAAAACATGCCCATATAACTTAGTCCGGTGGGTTCTTCTTCCTCCGTGATCAGCTCCCGCGCACACATGCATGATGCATGGAGCCAGAATAGCCGCCCGATTAACTGTTTCCTACTAAACTTTTTTGTTAGTTTGCATATGATCTCTTCTTAATACCTCGGGCGTCCAGTTCTTAATCAGTAGTTAATCCATAGTCGTCGTCCACGCTGCTGCTATGCTTTATTTCACAAATGCAAAAAATAACAAGGATGTCACGCGTAAATCACTTGAAGTATGTAGTATTAATTAAGAGTCTCTTTCTCTGATGATTGACTAGGTGATATATATTTGGGACAGCTGACCCTTAAAGGAGAAGCTAACTATGTGTTTAAAAAAAATTATAGCTAGCTTAAATAATAATTATAATCTTTCATATAACTTATAAACAAAACTGATCATTTGCCTGGTTATCAGATAATTATAATTATATATGCTACAATACTGATTATTTTAAGTTGTCTCAAAAGATCATATTATTGCATGGATTACTACAATATGATATGTGTTATAAATCTGGGATAACTTATTGATACCTAATGATTGGATTATAAGTGAATTGTATAGCAAATGAAAAATTATAGCTAGTTAAATAATAATCAAAATGAGTTATCTCTCTATTTATCTAATAATCAGGATTATATTATAATTTTTATTATTTTAAGTTGTCTAAAGAGCCTACATTCTAAACACTATATATATTGTCTTTCAAAACTTTTATGAAAATTGGCACAAAATTTCTTTATATTTTGATTTTTTACGGTTAAATTTCACAGTATGACCATCATCTTTAATCTATAAATTTCACAAATCTAAAATTGCCACAAATAATGTTATACAGTTATTTTTAACTAAGTCGAAGAGAGACAACATTATGACAAATGTTACTGATATATATATGCTATCCTCCACTATGGGTGTAGAATAACTATTCTACCGAGAAATCTACTACTGAGAAAAAAGTAGTACTCAATTGCTATTCTACTGAGAAAATTTACTACTGAAAGTAGTCGGTGTTGTAGAATAGCGCTCCCGTCTCTGTGTGTGTATATATATATATATATATATATGACAAAAAAACAGAAGTTTCATATAATAAGTTAATTTACTTCTGCTTTGAAACTGAACGCAACATGGACCACAAAGCTACTCTTCACTCTTTATACATTTTAAGGTTAAAATCTTAGAGCATCTCCGGCCCAAGTACTTATAAATTTAGATGCATGTTTTGGTAAAAAATAAAGCTCTAATAGTTTCCCTAAACAAATCTCTTTCCTAATAATTCCCTAAATCACTATTCATCAATCTCAAATATAGGATTAGCTTGATAAGTGCTTATTTCCGATCGTATATATTTTTTCTTTTATGTGCACATTGTTTTCTTCCACGTGTGTTGTAAGATTATAAACTATATTTGTAAGATTTTAAAAATAGGGATCGCGATTATAAAAAAATTTGTTGTAGATTGATTAATTTTTAGAAAGAAATATAGTTTAGGATTATTCTTATATGAGATTTAGGAAATAAAATTTAAGAGTTCTTGAGATGCTTTTACGCCACAAAAAATCGCGAGCATAAGTTATAAAACTGTTCACTCGTATTAATTGCATGGTTTAAAGGGTTAACATAATATCCAAACGAGACAAATCACTACTGGTTTATTATACTCGCATCATGAAAAGAAGGTATGCTAGAGTTTTAAATTTGTTCTAAATATAACAACCTATTATTTATTATAATAAAACAACAGTCTTTTTCATTTAAAGTATTCATACTATATTTAAACTTTATTATTTATTAATCCATTTAATTTTTTTATCCGTACTTGCCCACCCTAGAAAAAGTAATATAGAGTAATATAGTATTCTTAATTATCACCTTAATATACATACATAACGTTCAAATTAAAAACGAATAGATAAAACACTAGTAAACCTATAAGAAAAAAATACTTCTATAGAATATTTTTTAATTAAGCGGAGGAGAGATGAAGTGATGAAAAGGGGAAAAATTGCACATTTATGAAATAAAAAACAAAAGTTTCATAGGTTATTTTATTAATTCAGCTTTGAAACTGAACACAAAACCAACCACAGAGTTACTCTTCACTCTTTATCCTTTTTAGGGTTAAAATCCACGAGACTACGCGGCAAAAACCGCAGGCTTCTTCCATCTTCGTCTTCCTCGCGGGCTCCGGCCGTTTTCTTCCAAATACCCCCTTTATAAATACCCCAATCCCCAACGCCCCCTTGTTTCCGTCCATTCCAAGGGACCAGGAAGGCAAGAACTACTCCTCCGCCTCGCCTGCGATGGAGCTCCTGAGCGGGGCGGCGCTGGCGTGGCAGCAGTACCGGTCGCTGCTCCGCAAGAATGCGACGCTCACCTGGCGCCACCGGAGGTCGGCGGCGCTGCAGCTGCTCTCGTCGCTCGTCTTCATCTTCCTCATCTTCTGCATCGACCGCGCCATCCGCTCCCGCTTCTCCTACACCACCGCATACCGCAACGTGCCCGACCCGGAGGCGCTCGTCGCGCCGCCCATCCCGCCTTGCGAGGACAAGTTCTTCGTCAAGGAGCCCTGCTACGACTTCCTCTGGAGCGGCGGCGGCAGCGCCCGCGTCGCGGGGCTCGTCGAGGCCATCCGGAGGAACAACCCCGGCAGGCTGATCCCAGCCGACAAGGTGACGGCTTCGATTCCACTCTACATCTCTTTGGATTTCAGTTGGGAAAGATTCGGTTTTGTTTCGTTTTCTGAGGAAGATTTGGTGTATATCGCAATTGCTGTGTCATTTGGGCGTGCGGATTTTGGGTTTTGGTGGAGAAAGATTGTTTTTTTTGGTTTTAGCGTGATACACTGATACACATTAAATTTGGGGGTATTGTAGCTATTAGCCTCTTGAAAGAGGGGGACCTTGAAGCATTTTTGAGGATGTATTTCGGTCAAATAACTTGGGGAGTTTGGAACCTTAGCATATAGTTTGATTTGACTAGATGAGAAGTCACTTTTTTATTCAGAGAAAAGTTACTGTAATCTTTTGGAGCAGAGTAGATGATTTGACGTTCAACTGAGATGGCCATTTGGGTCTGATGTTGGCAATTTTAGTTTGTGATTTGTTTCCATGCTATGATTTAACTGGTGGGTACTCACTTTAGATGGTGGACCATACGAGCTTTTCAAAGAAAGTATGAAAAGATGTTAATTTTTTTTGTTAATGGGAATTGTGAAGTATCGGGGTTCACTACGAACAGCTAGTTTTAATGGTAGTAAAGATCCTGTGTTTTTCCTCAGAAAATTCATCGGGGAATGTACTGATCGTTTTAAGAGATTTAATAATTTATCGCCAGCAAAAAATGAGTTCGATTCTTTGCTATCCTAGCTTATATATTATTGACTTAGACGATGCATGTAATTGTCACAACGAGGTAATCTTGAGAGCAGGAAATCATCAATTTTTTCATCTTTGGAGAACTACATGGTTCCCATACATTTGAATATTTGATGGTCTTTTGTGAACGGACATGCACATCTTCCTAAGTTCCAAATGAATGTTTAACTTCTGATTATGTGGAATTATGTTGTCAAGAACTTGGGCAGAATTTATAAAACGTGCTGTTCATGTGACGGTTTAATTACTTAATTTATTTGGGAATCTGGGTCTTCATGTGTCCATTCATTACCAATTGATAGAAGCTCAGAGCCTCGGAGTTAGTGATAAATTGCAAAGCAGTACGTGCACTAGTCAAAGTACAGTAGTTTCTGTATCACGTAAACAAGCTACAAGACCCTAGAATTATTATCACTGAACACGTTGTCTGACAGTCTGATTGTTTCTTGGTGAGTTTCTCAGGTGTTAGGTTTTAGGACTCCAGATGAAGTTGATTCTTGGCTTTTCGATAATCCAATGCGCTGCCCTGGTGCCTTGCATTTCCAAGATATAAATGCCACTCAGATAAAGTATGGTATTCAGACGAACTCCACTCCGGTAGCTCGGAGAGGAACATTTGAGGACCCTACCTTCAAGTTCCAGATACCACTTCAAGTTGCAGCTGAGAGGGAAATGGCAAGGCTGTTGATTGGAGGTACTGCTGCTTCCATGCCCTTTTTGTGTGGAACTTGTTGCTTCTGTGCGTTTTACTTAGTACAACTAATGTCGTACCCTTTCACATCAATTCCTGCTGTTTAGTAATTCTTGAAGTCTTTTGATTATATGTATTGGAAGTATTTATTGTATAATGCAAAAAAATTGTTAGCTGCATGTTTGCTTCCATTTGATAGTTGTGCTTGGCAAATAAAAATATACTTTGATAATAATACGACAGATCCAAATTTTAGCTGGACAGTGGGGTTCAAGGAATTCGCTCACCCAGCTACAGAAACCTTCTCTACTATTGCCCGAGCTGGTCCAACTTTCTTCCTTGCCATTGCAATGTTTGGATTTGTTTTTCAAATCAGTGCGTTGGTGACAGAGAAAGAACTTAAGCTTCGTCAGGTTTGAGCTTCCCCATCCTCAGCCAGCTTTTATAAGATTTACATGACATCACTCAAAGTTTGGTTCATAATTACAGGCAATGTCTATCATGGGGCTCTATGAGTCAGCATATTGGTTATCTTGGTTTACCTGGGAGGCTTTTCTCACATTACTTTCAGCACTATTTACTGTGCTCTTTGGGATGATGTTCCAGTTTGACTTCTTTCTGAACAATAACTTTGGAATCCTATTCCTCCTGTTCTTCCTCTTCCAACTGAACATGGTAATTTCCATATACTGACTGACATGCTTGTTTTCTTCTATGTCCATCTTAAGTGTTGAATTTAGATAAAAAACATGCTTGCATGGATGATTTTTTTACAGATTTCATGATTGCCATTGCAGCTTAGTTTTGCGTTCATGATATCCACATTTGTAACGAAAGCAGCATCAGCTACTACTGTTGGATTTGCAATATTCATTATTGGCTTCTTGACACAGGTAACTTAATCATCATCCTATGGATCTAATATTTCGATTTGTCAAAACAAATTGTGAACCACTTTATTTCCTCACTATGCAGCTTGTTACAAGCTTTGGGTTCCCATATTCAACTTCCTACCAGAAGTCGTACCGGACAATATGGTCCTTGTTTCCTCCTGATGTTTTTGCCCAAGCCCTCAATATTCTAGGTAAGGCAACAGCCACTCCTGAAGACAAAGGAATTAGCTGGAATCAGCGGGGAAAGTGCCAATCGTTTGAGACGGACTGTGTCATTACTATTGTACGTACAAATCTTCGCTTATTAGATAGTAGTGCTTTGCTGCTTTAATGCTTATGCAAGTATCAAGCTGAGTGTTCATAAACATCTCATAGGATGATATCTACAAATGGCTCATCTCCACATTTTTCTTGTGGTTTGTCCTGGCGATCTACTTTGACAACATAATTCCAAATGTCAATGGCGTTCGAAAGTCGGTGTTCTACTTTCTGATGCCTTCATACTGGACAGGGAAAGGGGGAGGCAAGATGCAAGGTCAGAGTTGTTTGAACTACTGTTCTTGATGATGCTCTAACTGTGGTTTCTTATATAAGTTGAATGCTCCATTACAGAGGGAGGCCTCTTTAGCTTCTTTGGTTCGAACCGTCCAGCTGATGATGCTACTCCTACTGATGAGGATGTTCTTGCTGAGGAAAACCTAGTAAAACAACAAGCATCAAACGATGAAGTAGATCCTGGTGTTGCAGTTCAAATACGTGGTTTGCGGAAAACATATCCAGGGAGTTTTAGTATGAGTTGCTGCAGATGCAGAACAACTAAACCATTTCATTCTGTCAAAGTAAGTTCACAATAGACTTCTGTTGTATAAAACATGAACTATTTGCTTATTTTGATTATTAATCACAAAAAATTCCTGAAGGGCTTATGGGTGAACCTTGAGAAGGACCAACTGTTTTGTCTTCTTGGGCCCAATGGAGCTGGTAAAACAACTACAATCAGTTGCCTGACAGGAATCACACCAGTAACAGGCGGTGACGGTTGGTATTTTTCTTTGAAGTAAGCGTTTGCAATGTTTCTTAATATATATATATATATACTAATAAGCCACGCTGAACATTCACAGCAATGATTTATGGGCATTCTGTTCGGAGTACTGCTGGGATGTCGAACATTCGCAGGATGATCGGAGTCTGTCCGCAGGTAGGTTCTTTAAGCATTATCATATTACCGTTGCATTTGAATGGATCAATGGAAGATAAATGTTTGTGTTTTATTTGTTTGCAGTTTGACATATTGTGGGACGCATTGACAGCTAAAGAACACATGGAGTTGTTTGCTAGCATCAAGGGATTGCCACTATCAACAATCAAGTCGGTATGTTTCTTAAGAACCGATTGACTTGTGCTCCTCCCTAAAACACTTAATTGTTTTGCATTTTGATCTTTCTCTGGTTGTTCAATCAATGCAGGTAGCAGAGCAATCATTAGCCCAAGTAAAGCTCAGCCAGGCAGCTAATGTTAGAGCAGGTAGCTACAGCGGAGGAATGAAACGCCGGTTAAGTGTTGCAATCGCTCTAATTGGTGACCCAAAATTGGTCTTTCTTGATGAACCGGTAAAGACTGACAAATTTGCCACTGGTTTCCTTCGCACACATCCCATATCATGTATTGATCTAACAATGTATATCCTACACAGACTACTGGCATGGATCCAATAACAAGGAGGCATGTCTGGGACATCATAGAGGAAGCAAAGAAAGGAAGGGCTATTGTCTTGACCACCCATTCAATGGAGGAAGCTGACATTCTAAGTGACCGGATTGCTATCATGGCTAAAGGGAAATTGCGGTGCATTGGAACTTCAATCAGGCTGAAGTCCAAATTTGGAACTGGATATATTGCTAATGTGAATTTCTCTGGAAATGGCTACACACAAAGCCCTAACATCAACAGCAACACTGAGGCCCCGGTTAATCCTAACATACAAGCTGTCAAATGGTTCTTCAAGGAAGTATGTATCTCATCATTAAATCATACACTATTCAATTTCATTCTTCATATTGTGATGTTAATTATTTTTTGACACAGCGGCTTGATGTGGATCCAAAAGAGGAGAGTAGGACATTTTTAACGTTTGTCATCCCCCATCAGAAAGAACCACTTCTGACGGTATTGCCTTGGCACCTAAAACTCTGGCAACATTGTTCCTTAATTTAATGATATACTAATGTGCATTTCATGAGGCAGAGTTTCTTTGGAGAACTCCAAGACAGGGAAGGGGAGTTTGGTATCTCAGACATTCAACTCGGCCTCACGACACTTGAAGAAGTATTCCTGAACATTGCAAAGCAGGCAGAGCTGGAGAGCTCTACTGCTGAAGGCACCCTGGTCACTCTGAACCTATTATCAGGTTCATCGATTCAGGTTTGTCCTCAGTGAACATTTCTGCAATTTTGGACATGAAAAAGAGAACTTTAGTGATATACATATAACTTCCATTCAAAAATTTCCTGAATTTTCTCTTGAGAGTTCTGAATTTCTCTGGCAATGCAGATACCCAAGGGGGCTCGTTTTGTTGGAATTCCCGGAACCGAGTCAGATGAGCATCCAAGGGGCATCATGGTTGAAGTGTACTGGGATCAGGATGATAATGGATCACTCTGCATTTCTGGTCACTCTGATGAAATCCCTGTGCCGGCAAATGTTGAGCTGGGACGGCTCCCTTCCCTGTCTCGTAGGGCCTCAATGGGCCGTGGAGGCCCCGTTGGGTACATCATTGATCCGAACCAGGTCCCATCAGCAAGATAGTCCGAAAACAAGATGAATCTGAGAGAGTGAAATTTAGATCAGTTTCCATGTAAATTATCTCTAGGCTTAATGCTACATGTAGAAATCTTCTGTCCTGGAACACTGTTATTTTCTGTTTTGTGGTAAAGAAGGGCTTGATGATGGATACAACAGGATTACATTTGTTTTCTGCTTGGTGGCAAACAAGGGCTTGATGATACAAATGCAAGAATGACAGGGACACTTGTTGCTTCAGGATTGTAAGATGTTTGGACCCTTATTTTGTAGTTAATAAACGATTGATTCATTCAAAAGGTGAGGTACATAGTTACTACAAGCATTAGTGCATCGTTCTTGTTGTTTGTACAGTTTTTGGTTCCAATGATATAGCTTCTGACATAAACTGAGTTACGCGGACACACACACAAATAAAACTTGCAAGTAATCTAAATTTCTGTTCTTTACTTTACCAGTACGATGTAGTTTAGTTGAACGGGATCTTGATCTTATATTTACAAACAAATTGTGTACGGTTATCATTTGCTGCAGTGATAAGAAGATACTGATACGTCAGCTGACTTGAGTTTTTCAGTCTGAAGTTGTTGAGTGTTCACTACCCAAACAAACTGCTGCGTTGGATAATATTTAACCGGAAAATAAATAAATACATGAATGATACATATATGCAGGTCATGTCAGAAGTATCAAGCAATTACCTAGTTACAGGTTGTAACAAGTTAAATATAGGGCAACTTGGGTAATGAATTAGAGTAAATTGAAATCCCTAATTGCGCGGGCGGCAATTCCAAATCTTTACTGACAAGTTTTGCTGCTTGCTATTAAGTTACATGCATCCACCAGTTCTTTTTAGTTATGCAAACTGGAAATTGGTTGTTCATGGCTCGTGAGCTGGTGGGCTGTCGGAATGCATATCCACTGATGAATCATTTGAGGCCGCAGGATTGGAATCACGGTTTCCTGTGTAAACAATGGCATCTGCAAAGTATCCTGTGTCACCCCCTTGCTGTATATGGTACATTTGCAGGTTTTGTCGGACAGGGCTGGATAGTGCCTTCGAAAACACCATTGAATTCTTGCAAGACTGCGTGCTTGTGTTGGGGATGTGCATTGGACATTGGAGATTCTGGATTGTACATTGTGATCTTGGAGAACTTACTGCACTGTCACCTCCATCGTCAATCTCGTGCTACAGTAAAGAACAGCTCATAAACATGAATACATGTGTAAGGACATGAGCTATTAATGCAACGTTAGCACATTTGTTGGTAAATGCTAATACCGTGCTACATATCACCGATACGTGGGAACAACCGCCGTATCCATATCCGATACGGCAGGATACGACGATACGTCCCAATACACCTCCATAGGCGTATCGGAAAGTATTGGATTAATTCAATTTAAAAATAAATAATTTAATTCTCGAAACGCGACCGATACTTGCTGATACACTGAGCTCGATACGCGGAGGCATGGTAGAGATGTCATCAGCGCGGGGAAGAGGCCGGCAGCACAAGGGCCACTACGGAGAGGCCACCGACTCGGGGGGCACCGTGGGAGAGAGGGGAGGAGGAGGGCTCCTCACGGGAGGAAGAAAGGGGGAGGGGCGGCACGCCGGCGCTGGACAAGGAGGGGGATGGGCGATGCGTCGACACAGGACAGGGAAGGTGGGGATTGAGGGGTTAGGGTTTATATTTTCCTTATATATTAATATTAAACGAGTAATGGGTGAAGTAGTATGGATATAGATAAATGGGTAATCGGGTATTATTACCATCTTTAATTATAAGATATATTAAGTTATTTTTATTTGAAGAAAAAACAAGAATATATTTATATATATACTCGTTGTATCGATGTATCTTAATTTTAGAGGATTCGGCGTATGGCCGTACCCATATCATGTATCGGTGATACATAGATACTATGTCTTTTTGCTGAGTGTTACAGCAAATGGAGCACAAACATAAAAGTGAACAGTCTACAAAGAGAAATGTGACCTGAATGTGGGATGCTATGTCAGAAACTGTGAGCTTCAAGCCATTTTCGTGCTGTCGCACCATCCACTGGTAGAGCTTTTCCTGCATAAATTAAAAGGCTGCACAATATTACCATAAAAAACAAACATCCATCCATCAATCTAAATAAGAGCACCAAAA
The DNA here is from genome assembly GCA_019279435.1 of Zizania palustris. NCBI lineage: Eukaryota > Viridiplantae > Streptophyta > Magnoliopsida > Poales > Poaceae > Zizania > Zizania palustris. The sequence continues at coordinate 16,533,327 of JAAALK010000290.1, forward strand.
GGATGTTAAACGCCAGTATAGAAATTGGGTGTCAATAGTAACCCCAATTGTTGGCCTATTGTATGGACACAATCTGTGAGTTGATTTAAACAGCTAAATTACTTGCATATTTATGCCATACTAGCATAAATGGGGGTCAAGACAACTAAACCAATTGTAGATTTGGTTATGTGCCACCATCACATAAGCTTTCTATAAGGAGCTATGCATTCATGAACGCCACAGCTCAATACACGATATCATCGTGTCCTCCCATGAACCATTGCAGCCTGTTGGTCAACCGAGAAATTCATTTCAATTCTTACTTCTCAATTGGAGCTTCAACAGGCAATAGTATGTATCACCTCTTTGAAGTGATTCAAAACTTATAGGAGAAGATTGAGCTACAACCAGAGCAAGTATGTCCCATCTAATACAGGTCTACTAGTTGAGTACAAGTTGCTCAAGATACCACTTGCCAAATTTTACTAGATTGCTTGTAAAATTAAATTAAGAACACTGCCAAAATCTATCACCAAACAACATTCTTAGCTAAACTTCAATCCAATATTGCTGGTTACAATCCTTTAACATGGAGGAAAAAAACATCGCCTTCCAAGATTGGAAAAGCATCCTGCACCTAATGCTACAATTTTTCAATAGTGAAACACTGAACAAGAAAAAGGAAACTTGGCAAGGATGAAACTTTCGAAATAGTGCACAAGAAAATCCATCCCATACGTTTCTCCTTTCTGTTCTGCACTCCAATCCGATTTCTCCATTCACTTTTCTGTATCACTATGAACACATTTAACTTGGATATTGGAATACACATCTGGATCATTTCCAATTATCTTTACTCACTGATAATAAACGAAATTCATAAGAAACTGTATTTTCTGTAATTAAATGAGATACTAATAATGAAATCAGATATCCATTTGGGTTCAGACGCCATGACGGTGCTTTTATTAACGTAGTGAAACATCCACTTGAGCAGAATTTGCGTCTGTAAGAAACAATTATTGTCACAAGTAAATGGCAACAACAAAACCAAGCATGAATAGCAGTGAGCAATCCAAATCTCAAGCTCCACATAATTCACCACAGTTGAAGGCAGAATAATTCAGCTTTATACAAACAACCTAGCGACCAGGGAATCTCGAGATCAATCCTTCACAAAAAAGAAGTAGCAAACACCAAGGTTTGGAAGAAACCGAGCTCATAACGCAAAAACATTCAGTGTTTCACCCGCCGCAATAAAATGTTTCGACCGAAGAGCAGAACGAAAAGATGGGGAAAAAAAATCTAATCTTTCGAGTAAGAATCGAGTGGTGCGTCACAGCACCTCGAAAGCGTGAGGGCCGTACCAAGGCGTGGCGCTCGCCGGCGTGGAAGGAGATCCTCTGGTGCCCGCCGGCCAGCGCGTAGAGCTGCGACAGCGAGTTGGCGGCGCCGCGGAAGGCGCCGTACAGCGCCCGGTCGGCCTCCTCCTCAACCACCCGCGCCGCCTCCACCTTCCGCTTTCTCCCCGCCATCCCCGGCGCCCCTCTCTCCCCCTCCCCTCCTAGCCCCTCCAATTCAATCGAATCGAGCACCGAGCCCTAAGGATTCGCGATTGGCGCAAATCACGTGGGGGGAACGGGAATCCACTAGGAAGAGGACGACGTCGATGAGTCGCGGACTCCGACGAAAGTGACGAATAATTAAATATTTTTATAAGGATTAATATTGTAAATACTCTATGAGTTTTGATTGTTCCAGCTTCTCACGGTTTTAATCGATCTGAATTAATGAGAATATAGAAAAGTAGTTTAGATTCTAGTTTATTTTTAGATTCTGCAGTTACTGATTTTCACAATCTAAACCAGAATCTAGACAGTATGTTTCAGTTTCAGATTGTAGCTATAGTTGTTAGAAACTAAAACAAACATGTCCTAAGTTTACATTTGTATATTTCCTCAATTAATACCTATTTACTATTAAATCGGACATTATTTTATATTTAAACTAGTAGATACGTATAGTTTAGCTAAATACTGTTGTTAAATTATATTTCAACATAGTGACTATACCCCAGCCCAATGGTCCAGCATGGGCGTGCATGGCATCTCTAGTCGTCTAGATAGTGTAGTACTTACAATACAACTAAGGTGGTGTTTGGTTGGTTTAAGGTAACGTAAACGTTAATGTAATTAATTATAGTATTAATGAATAACAATGTAACGAATTACTGAATTTGTTTGGTTAACAAGTGTATGCAATCTGCTTACATTAAAGTATTTAGTAAATAAATGTAATGTATTCCGTTTACATCACAACGTTTGGTTGATAATATATACTTTCAAGCAAAAAATCAATTAGTAATTTGAGATTCATCTTTAGCATATTGAACAGTGAAAATATTGTCAAACCTGCAAATGCGCCTTATTCTGCATTCAATAGTGCAAAGAAAACAAATGGTTCTTCATCTGCTTCTGATGCAAAGTCTTCAGGTGTTACCGTGTCAATCAACTCAAGTAATCCATATAAATCTGTAGGTTGCTTACAAGATGTAGTTGTGGAAACTAAACGCAGTGGCGCGCAGGAGTCCCAGGCAGCGGCACGAGGGAGCAGCGGCGCGCAGGAGTGTAACGGGTCGCGGCTCAACGCACTCTCTGAATCGATGATAACAGAGTGAACGCGAGAATCTTACCGCTGGAAAACGATAGCTGGAAGCGTTGCTCGCCGGACCAATCCGCCAGGATGGTCGGAATCATCGAGAGATCGCCGCCGATCATGCCGTAACGAACCAAGACAACAGGAGGGAAATTTCTGTTATGATATCTCTTCCCGCTACGAGTGTAGCGGGTTTGACAAAACCCCCCAGCCGCCAGCTCATGTCCAGGTCACAGTACGCCTCCACTTATAGTATTTTACGCTTTCAGCGCAACAAAACAACACACTCCCTGCACCTACAGCAGTACGCTTACACACAGCTACTGCCCTGGCGATGTCGCAGCCACAACTGTGACATTTGCCCCCCCTTGAAGTGTATCATCATTCCAAATTGAAGCCGAAGGAAAACGAGCACGTAACACGGAATAATCCTCCCAGGTTGCGCACGCGTCCGGCAAAGTACCCCAACGAACCAGCAACTGAACATGAGCTGTGTTGCCCTTCTTCACCAAGCGACGGTCTAAAATGGCTGAAGGAACCAAATCCATGGTGTCCAACTGAACCATTGTAGGGAGATGAGAAAAAACCGGAGTGTAAGCAGGAATGAAAGGCTTCAGCTGAGATACATGGAAGACTAGATGAATCGCGCTGTCCGTGGGAAGAGCGAGTTTGTATGCGACTGTACCGATTCGAGCCACTACCTCAAATGGACCAAAATACTTGAATGAAATCTTTGGGTAGGGTCTGTTGGCAACCGTTGTTTGAGCATAGGGATGTAGCTTCAACAAAACGCGATCCCCCACCTGGAACATCCGAAAGGTACGCCTGGAGTCAGCTTGTTGTTTCATTCTGCATTGAGCTTTAGCAAGATGTTGTTTCAGCATGTCCGAAAACAGCTGCCTGTCTTGCAGTAAACCATCCACATCCGGCACAGGTGCCTGATCCCGTTGATTTAAGCATAGTTCCGGAATAAACGAGTAATGCGGGTCTGTGCCATATAAAACCTTGTATGGTGAATAGTTCAAAGAAGTGTGGAAACTGGTATTATACCAGAACTGCGCCAAGGCTAGCCATTGCATCCATTTTCGAGGAGAAGTTGTGGTAGTGCACCGCAAGTACATCTCCAAGCATTGATTCACGCGCTCCGTCTGGCCGTCGGATTGCGGATGGTATGCTGAAGACAGATTGAGAGGGACTTGCAATTTTTCAAATAAGTATTGCCAGAAGTGACTAGTGAAGATCCTGTCCCGGTCCGACACAATGGATGTGGGGAGTCCATGAAGTGAGACGACACGATCCAAGAAGAGTTTAGCCACTTGAGAAGCTGTAAATGGGTGTTTTAATGGCAGGAAATGAGCAAACTTTGAGTATCTATCCACTACTACTAATATGCAATTGAAACCCTCGGACACCGGCAAGCCTTCAATGAAATCAAGGGATATATCCTGCCAGGCCCCTTTTGGAATGGGTAATGGCTGTAACAAACCCGGTGGATGACACAATTCATGCTTGGCTTTTTGACAAACTTCACATTGCATAATAAAGTCCTGCACTGCCCTGTTCACACCCGGCCACGTAAACAGCTTATGAAGACGTTGGTACGTGACTTGCACCCCGGAATGGCCACCAATCGCAGATGAGTGGAATGAAGAAATCAGCTTAGTCTGCAGAGCAGCATTCTGTCCAATCCAAATTTTCCCATGTAATCGAATCAGTCCCGCCACCAGTGTATAACCTTGGTCGTTTGCCCCTGAAATTGCCAACTCCTAGAGCAAGGTCTGGGCATCAGGGTCTAATGCATATGAATTGAGAACCTCCTGAATCCAGACCGGCTGAACAGTGGATATAGACTGTAATTCTAATAGGTGACCCACTCGAGACAGTGCGTCAGCAACAGCATTGGTACTTCCACGGCGGTATTGAAATTTATACTGCAACCCAATCAATTTCGTCATAGCTTTACGTTGCATATCTGAATTGAGCTCTTGCGTTTCCAAGTGACATAACGCCTTGTGGTCCGTAAAGATAGTGAACGGTCCTCTTATCACGTATGACCGCCACTTTTCCACCGCCATCAATATTGCCAAGAACTCCTTTTCATATATGGACAATTGTTGATTCTTAATACTCAGCGCCTTACTGAAAAATGCAATAGGGTGACCATGTTGGGATAATACGGCTCCCACACCCGTATCACATGCATCCGTTTCCACACAGAAAGGTTGATCAAACTGCGGCAAAGCCAGCACTGGAGTGCGACTCATAGCAAATTTGACCGCTTCAAAAGCTTCTTGAGCTTTAGGATTCCAAGCAAAACTAGTTGTCTTCTTAAGTAACATAGTGAGGGGCTTAGTCAATATTCCATAATTGCGAACAAACTTGCGATAGTAACCTGTTAACCCCAAAAATCCCCGGAGTTCAGTGACTGACTAGGGAACAGGCCACTGGAGCATTACTCTAGTTTTCTCTTCATCTACAGCCACACCTTCTGCAGAAATAATATGCCCGAGATACTCCAACTTCTGAAGGGCAAAGGTGCATTTGCTAAGTTTTACACTGAGTTGATGCTGTTGGAGAATAGACAATACCTCCTGCAAATGGCCCACATGGGCTGATAACATCTTGCTATAAACCAAAATATCGTCCATGAACACCAAGACATATTTCCTCATTTGTTTAGCAAAAATGGCGTTCATTAAGCATTGAAAAGTTGCTGGCGCATTCGTTAAACCAAACAGCATGACTTGAAATTGGAAATGTCCATGGTGAGTCTTAAATGCCGTTTTGTACTCATCCACTTCACACATCCGGATTTGGTGATAGCCACTCTTAAGGTCCAATTTAGAGAACCACCGTGACCCTCCAAGCTCATCTAAGAGTTCATCTATAATTGGCAAGGGAAACTTATTTTTGATAGTGACCGAGTTCAACTTACGATAGTCTATACAGAAGCGCCAGGTTCCATCTTTCTTCTTTACCAGCAACACCGGTGAGGCAAACGGACTGTGGCTTGGGGTAAGCAACCCAGCCTGTATCATCTCAGAAACCTGTTGCTCAATTTCATCCTTTTGAGCCGGTGAATACCTATAAGGCCGTATATTCACCGGTATGGTACCCGGTAGAAGAGGTATGTAATGATCAAAGCTTCTATGTGGGGGTAACTGTGAAGATGACTGAAAAACAGAGTGGTACTGATCCAGAACCGCTTGGACCTCCTGAGGAATTGGCTCTTGCTGATGTGTCTCCACCGTTTGTACCACTTCTACAGCCCATATGTCATTGCTCTTTTCGCTCTTGAGTAACTCTTGTCTAGACATTGGTTGCATGGCATGTACTCTATGACTAGTCAGACCTTGCAAGGTGATCTCACTGTTTTTGATAGAGAACAAAATTTTCTTGTTAATCCAATCACATTCCATTGGACTATGCTTCTCCAACCAATCCATGCCTAAGATGGCATCATACCCTCCCAATGCTAGAATTTGCATATCATGAGCAAAAGTGTGACCTTGTACCCACCACTCAAAGTTGGAAATCCTCTGTTTGCAATCCACCAGGCCACCATCAGCCACCTTTACTGTTAAGGTGGGTATTTCCTCCACTGCTAACTACAGTCTAGGTAATAAGGTTGCATTTAGGAAATTGTGGGAACTCCCTGAGTCAACCAGAAATAAGAGTTTCTGCCTCTGGACCAACACTGGCAATTGTATTGTGTTGGAATCCTTCAAGCCCCCCACATCATTAACTGACAGATAGGCTTCCCCACCATCTTCCATGGTCTCTCCTGCTGCCAAGGTGTCTAACACCAAATCCGACAACACCTCCGAGTGATCCAACACTTCTGTAGCATGTATAGTAGGAGTAATATTACATTGATGTCCTGGAGTATACTTTTCTCCACATTTAAAGCACATGCCATGTGTTCTCCTATATTCCGTTAATTGCTGAGCTTTCCACATTTCTCCAGTACCCATCTTTGGTTTATCACCCATTCTGTTGTTGACATTTGGCTTAGTCCCCCATTTCCTCTTCGTGTCATTCAATTCCGACAACCCTTCTTTGGCCAAGGCCAGATGATAAGCATGACTTCTAGTCTTAGGCACTTGTGATTGCACATGCAAACGAATATCCTCTTTTAGCCCCAATACAAATTGTCCCACCAACCACAATTCACAATCTGCAGCTAGATCATATAGTCGAATCTGGTAAAACAGCTCATCAAACTGGCTCTTATACTCATCCACAGTACCCAATTGTCTCAGCTTCAACAATTCCGTCATCTTAATGTGCTGCAAATACGCTTCAAACTCTGCTGCTACTACAGTACAGAAATCCACCCAAGTGTGTCTTCCAACCACTTGCTTCCATGCTTTGTACCAATGTGCAGCCTTGCCAATCATGTTTAAGGTCGCAGCAGAGACCTTAAAGTTCTCCGGAACTTGGTATAACTCAAAGTATGTTACACAATTATCAAGCCATACTCTCGCTGCAGATCCATCAAACTTGGGTAGTTCCATTTTCGGAGGCGTCCATCTTCTCTGCTGATGCTCTGGTAATACTCGTTCCCCACCACTTCCATCTCCAACCATAACCACTGGAACAAATGTGTGGGGTTCTTGAGTATTCATACCTGAACCCTCCGTTGCTTGACTTCCTCCCGACTGAGTTTTCATCACCCTTGCTGTTGCCACTTGTTCTTTCTGGACCAAATCAACCTGAGACTGCATCTGGTTCATCCTTTCTCTTTGCAACTCCAGCTTGAAGTCTATCTGCATCAACTTCTCTTGGATCAACTCTAGTCCCTCCACTTTTGCTGCCAAACTTGTTAAGGCATCCACCTTGCCAGTCAGCGCGGACACCGCCTCTAATACTCGCTCCTCCATCTCGCTCTGAGCCGACAGAATCTGTCTCACTTGCAAGGATGGGCGCGCCAGATTGATGAACTTGCTTTCCGAGCCGGTTGAACCCCTTGAGAGGACTTATGGTTGATCAAGCCGAAGCGATCACCACCTCAATACGGGAGAATTTTACCAACCTGACCAAGAAAATTTCGCAAGCTCCTCAATCCAACCTGGAACGCTCTGATACCACTGTAACAGGTCGCGGCTCAACACACTCTCTGAATTGATGATAACAGAGTGAACGCGAGAATCTTACCGCTGGAAAACGATAGCTGGAAGCGTCGCTCGCCGGACCAATCCGCCAGGATGACCGGAATCACCGAGAGATCACCGCCGATCACGCCGTAACGAACCAAGACAACAGGAGGGAAATTTCTGTTATGATATCTCTTCCCGCTACGACTGTAGCGGGTTCGACAAAACCCCCCAACCGCTAGCTCATGTCCAGGTCACAGTACGCCTCCACTTATAGTATTTTACGCTTTCAGCGCAACAAAACAACACACTCCCTGCACCTACAGCAGTATGCTTACACACAACTACTGCCCTGGCGATGTCGCAGCCACAGCTGTGACAAGGAGCCACCACGCTCGGGAGGGAGGGGCGGCGCTCGGCGCTCGGGAGGGGAAAGAGAGCAAGTCTTGTAACAGTAAGGGTTTGCCCCCGTTTTGGGCTGTAATCTCATTTCCTCGGGTGCAGTATCAATTTCCTTTTCTTTGATTACAGTACAGCTCAAACAAACGCAGATAACAATTTTTCTTAGTATTGTAATCTGTTACGGGCTAAAAAAGGCCCAACCAAACAACTTCTAAGTGGGTTGTGGGCGATAAGGTAATTATATAAACCCTAACACAATAATAATCAATTAACACTTCATTGATAAAATTCCATATACGCCGTTCACATCTTTCCATATTTGCCATTGAATGTTTTTCATTCGCATATATGCTATTGTTTAAATTTTGTGTCTCATTTTATCATTGTCGTGAGTCTCCGTAGCTCTCAACGTTAACTATGCTAAAACTTTAGGTGAAAACAATTTATCATTTTATCTTATTTAGGTGAAAACTGATAAACAACTAATAAACAACCCAAATAAGTGATCTATTCTAGGATAACGTACAAAACAATTTTGACAACTAATATAAAAAAAGCCTAAATAAAAAATTAAGATTGTTTAAAAATAATTTTATAAGAGATGGACTGCAACAAAGATCCTTCTAGACACCAGATTCACAATACATGACAATACTCACCATATACTCACCAAAAGCATATGCAACATATCAATTAACTTCAAGTTTAAAAGTCTTCTCTAAATAATTATTTAGAAATAGCACTACTCCTTTTGTATATTATACAAAAGCTTCATTACACCATTGTACCATTACAGTGCCAAAAGCAACATGTGACAAGTACAAAAGCTTCATTACACCATTTTAGTACAAAAAAACATGCTCGGATTGACACCAAATTGTTGTCATTGTTAGAAAATGTTGAAACACATTTATTGATCTATATCACAAGCTTCCTCTTGCTTCTTGTTCCCAACGATTTCCCATCGCTTGAACGCTCCAATGTGTACACAGGAATGACTTTTCCTTTACCCTTGTCCGTGGTTTGAGCATGAGGTGTGACACTACCCTTCCTCTTCTTGGTAGTCTTCTTGTTTGATTTCGTAAGTGGGGTTACATGATTTTTAAGTGTTGATGATGCTATGATAGCCAATGGTTATTTTTTTTTCAACCGCGTTCTTTGCTAATTTGGCCTCAAGCTCTCTCAAACCAGTGCATCCTCATGCTGGTTTCAACAAAAATCGAAAACAGCTCACCAACAAGACAAAATACAACTCATGCAATGTAAATAGACATGGAGGTATAACTTTGCCACTGAAATGATATTGAAAATTTGGAACTTTACCGGCTTAAACAAGCTAAACTCTAAACTAATAACATCGTGCTGAGTAGCGGCACGATGAGTAGCAACATGGTGAGGTATAACTTTGTCACTGAACTGAAATGATATTTCCTTAATGAAAATTAATTGGTTTCCAAACAAATGAATAAATAGAAATTGCAACATATTCACTAGTTCAACTAGAAGCAAATATCCGTTTAAGATTAACAAAGGAATATGGTCAAAGACCACAAATTCTATTGATGTAAGACTAACCCAGTTAAAACAAAGATTGACAAAGCTTACATGTATAGCTTAGATTTCCTACTATTTTACTATCACTAATAGTGCTACATGTTCATCTAGCAATGTTAGCTTGTTGGCACATGACAGCTTAGACAAACGGTTGCATAATAGATAGCTAAAAACTTCCCCAAAATGCTTTTATGGGGTAGAACTTTAGGGTCTATATTATTCAGATCCAAAATACACAACTCAATATTTTTCAAACAAGACAAGCACATCCATCATTTATTCTCTTCAACTAATAAACTCCTTTGATTGACTGAATCAAAGTTGAGTTTTCGACGGATGCCTGGGCTGAGCTTTACCACTTTAATAGATTTCCTCGGTGGCACATCTGGGCGAAAAAATTGCTATTTTGACACTCTAAAGATGTGCACTTTGTTAATGATGACACTTCTGAGGCTGACATATAGGACCACTTGAGTCAATAAAAGTAGGTCCGGATGTCAAAAATGCAAAAGCCACTTCTTTAAAGTGTCAAAATAGCAAATCTCCCCATCTGGGCAGATGGAGGATGTTATTGCCACGCCCACCTTACGGAGGAGGAAGGAGCTAGATTGAAGAAGGTTCCTGATGGAGAGGAATAGGGAAAATTGTGTCTGGCTAGAGGGAGAGGGACATTCTTGTGACCATGTGTGTTGCGTGTGCATGTGTTGTGATGAGAGGGTAGTTTGGCTATTTTAAAAATAGCTAATGTGGAACGTTACATAGACTGACAGTAGTGGCTTAACAGGAAACAAAAAATTTAAACAATGGCATATACAAGAATGGCAAACTTTCAAGGACATATATGAGAAGAGGTGAACTTTGAGTACCATATATGGAACTTTCTCTACTTCATTAGTCTCTAGTCATCTTGTGCATGCAATCATCATCACCCTGAGCTTAGAGTCCCATATTCGGTGGATCTACTCTCCGCCGCCACCCATCGCCTCCAATCTAGTAGATCTTCCCATCAAGTTGCCTTTCATTGGCCGCCGACCACTGTCCCGAACAGGGAAACCTATCGCCGTGTTGATTTTTTAATAATATAATTTTTTAAAAAAATTCAAAAGTGATACATGTTTTTGAAAAATAGAAAAATAGGCTTTTGTCGGCTGATAAATATTTTATTTCTGATTCGAATAAGAATACAAATATTTTCTAATATCAAATACAAAATGGATAGTTCTATTTCGAATACGAAACTGAATATTTACTAAGTTCAACTTGAATTTTTTTGACGTCAAATACAGAATTTTTGGCGCTGAGTGTGAAAGATGCGAAAATTATGTTTGGCAAGTATTTGCACTTTGCAAACACAAAATTTTTGTTGAGTGTCTGAAATTTAGCACTCGACAAATTTATTTATTTATTTATTTTAAAATTTTAAAATGTGTTTTTCCTTTTATTGATTTTTTTGTGAAATATTTTAAAATTTAGTGGGTAAGGCCTAAAAATATACTAAAAATATGAATATGATTTTTTGGATAATTTATCTCATTATTTCATGCACTTGTTCAGATTTGGCCTATTTTTCAATTTAAATCCTAAAATACAGTTAATGAATTAAAAATAGCTAGCCAACCTAGAAAAATGCCAAATTTTTTTGTGGCATAAGATCTGCTGTATTTTTGTTGTAGAAAAAAATTAAATTAAAATGAATATTTAACAATCATTTTTTTTCAAACCCAACACATTCCATTCTTTAAATCCAAATTCATCCTCGAAGAATCTTTGTTTTTTGAACATTATACGTGACAACTTTATCCAAACATTTTAATTTTTTATCACACCATCTATGTGTCATATTATAACAACATGACATGTTTCATGTTTTTCTGATTTTATTTGATTTTTTAGAATTAAAAAACCATGAATCTTCACATTGTCGATCAAGTGTCGCAACCTAATTTTTTCTAAATTTCTTTCCATTTAGTAGGTAAGGCATACAAATGGACTCAAAAAATATGAATATAATTTCTCTATAAATTGTGGTTCATTATTTCATGCACCTGAGTTCAAATTTGAGCTATTTCAATATAAATCCTAGAAACACACTTAATGAATTTAAAATAATAAGCTGACCCGAAAAAATATCAATTTTTTACATGAGATAAACTACGTTATATTTTGATTATAAAAAATTTTCAAATTCAAACAAAAATTTAACTATTGAATTCCTTTCAAACCTAACACATTTCTTTTCTAAACCTTAATTCATTGTATGAGAATCTTTGGTTTCTTAAAATTTGTAGGATTGATTCACATTAAGATAGACAATGAGGGGGGTGAATGATTTATGAAGATAAAAAACTTAAACACTTAACCTCTGATTACAAAACCAAAAATTAATCACGTTATAGTTCTTGACAAAACTATGTTTAGTCACTAAAAGGGTTATATTAAAATCTTTAACTCTGATTGATCTGAACTTTGAAAGAATAAAGTAGATAAAATTTTTGAACTAAACCAACTGGAATCACCTCGATCGATCAGACTTCTGGATCAAAATATATTAATGAAACAAAACTGCTGAACAGAAGAGTGATGGAAATTGATTAAGCCCTAATTAATCTATTAACGAAAAACTGCATGTAATTTTACAGGCTACACTTTCGAGATCAGCGCTATGGTGTCTTAGACAGGTTTAACCAAATCAAATCAACCATAAACCAAGAACCAATGATTTAATCTAAAACAAAAAGCAAGACATGCAAATATTGAATAAATTCAAAGGAACGAGATTACCGCACTTAATCATACGAAGATTTCACTTTATTTTCTATGCATAAAGTGGCTAGACCATTTAATCTTTCTTGTGACATTGTTGACCTTAAATAATTCTTCAACAGTTTTAACTTCGAAAAACTTCTTTCAGCTGATGCCACAGTCACAGGTATAGTAAATAATATTCGATAAGCAATTAAAATATTTGGATAATAATCTACATCTCTAACAAACTCAAAAATCTCAATAGAAGACATATGATCATTTGGCAAAGTCATTTGTAAGACTCTTATTTCAGAAGAAAGATCATCAAGATCAACATCAGATGATCTATTTTGAGAAAAAGTTTTTACAAATTTAGTACAACATTTTCTTAATTCCGTATCATCCAATGACTTCATGACTTTTGAGTTAAGCAAAAAACCAAATATACTTTTGAACACCTGTAGTTCTTCAAATATATTTTTCAATGAAGTATTTGCCATATCTACCATAACTAAGAAGTAACTAGTTTCAAAAGCTTTTTTAGCCGACTGAATTTCTTCAATGCAATCACTCTCATCAAACTATTTTTTCTAGTAGCATGGCGTTTAATTGTAAATGATGGCTCTATATTTGTTGGCGCAAAAGTTACACCAACAGGTTCTCTGAGATCAAGAACGAACAAACAAAGAGTTTGTGCTTTAGGACTGCCTCGAACCTCCGAGTTGGATAATAGCTCGAGTAGTCCGAATGTGTGTATTGAATAACTTGTTCCGAGGGGATCCCCCTTACAGGGTATAGAGGGGGGTATTTATAGGTAAAAATGCATAAGGAAAAAACCTAATTACCCCTAGATTACAACCGACATAGTGGAAATTATTTGGTGCCAGGAACAAGGTTATAAAAGGTAAAACACTACAAGGTAGATGGATAAGCCAAACATCTCATCAATCTTGTCCTTCAGCTTCGGGGCCTTTATCTTCCATTCGGAGGGTTCATCGAGGCTTCGCATCGCTGCACCCTTCGGCTTGACACCTCTACCTCCGAACGACTGCTCACCAGCTTCGGAGCTCTTCTTAGCCTTTGAAGTATTAATCTTTAAGTCCTGAAAATGGAGTAATTTCCCCCAACAGTAGCCCCTTGAATACGCCTCTCTGTAGTTAACCTGTTTAGAAAGAAGGCAGTATACGGAAGGAACATTTCTATTTTTTGAGACTTAAAGGGGATTCAGACATGTTATAACTCACAGAGGACTTCGAATCCAAAGTGTTCGAACCTCCCCCTTCGGGTTCCTTATGCGATGGGAACATGTACTGGGAAGAGAACCATTTCGGGGCGCAAACGTCGTGAAGAGCCGTTTGATTATAGCCGTTACGGTACAAGTAACCGTTACACACTGTAAAAGGTAACGGTCGATTTTTACGGTGGTTGCTCGCCATTCCATTTACTGGACCCACATGCCAGCGATAGAAGCCGAACCTGCAGTGTGAAAGCAATCGAAGAGTAGCACCCGACGAGCGGTTATAAAAGGGAAAGACAAGGATTAACCGAGGCTTTTTACCGCTTCCAGTACTCGCGATTCACTTTCTCCAATCCTTCAACCTCTTGATCATCCGAGCGAATGGCGAGAACTAGCCACACCACTCCAACGACAGCCAGCACTCTTGCGCAGAGGCAGGCGTGGGCCGCCTCGGCAGCAGCGGCAATGGCGGGGACTTCGGGCGGCGCTTGGCCCAAGAATCCTCGGGAGCTCTGTCGCGCCCCGATTTAATAAATCAGGACCTTTATTGAAATTCCAAAGAAAATCAATAAACCAAGACGTTCATAAAGCGACCACGTACAATACGGGCAATCATTCACGGTTCGTAGACCGCATTAATACAAAAGTGAATTAAAGTGAAGAGAAACTAATAAAATCAAGGGTCCTAGATGAACGCCTCCTTCCAGTCTCGCCTTGACTGGGTCGCTACTCCAGACCTTCATCCTCCTCGTAGTAGACGGGCTCTGATGGTGTAAGTCAATGAGGTGAGTACAGATGTACTCAGCAAGCCACCGAATGCAAATATAATGCAAGGTAATAACAAGGGAGATAGTGGCTAGTTTTGCGGAAGCAGCATAATTGTAAAGCTTTAAATGAGAGCAATTTATTAGTACGAAAAAGTAAACATGTGCATGTGTATCATCATCTTCTAACTCGAGGGGTACAGTCACCCCACCTCGCTCAACAGTCCTTACGTGCCATGAATAACTTGAGTATTCAAACAATTGTAAACTAACTGCGAGTAGTCACACAACCCGCCCTTGACCGTGGGCTCGGCTTTTCGAAAAGATTAAATTACTCTGATCAGAGATGTACCACTGTACCCACAAGGCACGCACTCATCACCTACACCGAAGTGTAACGAGATGACCCATCACACGGGAACTCGTGCCAAAACCTTCCATATGGTTCCCTCCGACTCCACAACACCCTCTTATGGGTTTCGTATCGTGTCTCGACGTGTCGAGTGCTCACCATACCCCCCCTTGAGCCTTCTTTGGTACAAGTCGCCCACAGGCTAGCCCCTTGTACCCCTCCACTATGGTGCATAGAGCCGAAGAGTTCCACACTTCCAGTTAGGACTTACCCATTAGACTTGTGGTTGGTACGGAAGTGCTTTGCAACAGATCCCGCAGACCGGTCCTTATAGTGCCCCGGGTGCGACCAACCAGTGCCCGAGCTTGCACCCGGAACCCACCATACTTATAACCTAGCCAACTCCAACAGAGTCCAGAGACGAGAATAACAGGGAAATACATATACAGAATCCAGCTATCTACGACTCGTTCTTTTTAACCTATAGCAGTTGTGCCGGTACATTGGGCACTAGCTAATACTTTTATAGTAGAGTGACAAGGAGTTAAGGCTCAATAAGCATGGCTTGGGTTTGCACACAAGGACAGGGATCTAATAAATATAAGTGTAAGGTTTGAATATTCGACTAATGCAATATTAACCTATGGGTTATAGCGATAAGTTATTAAAACATGGGCTCAATATGATCAACTGTTTCCACAGAGATGGTCGATGACTTGCCTTGCTCTGCAAAGGGTGAAGGAGGAACCTCGGGGTAGAACTCCTGCTCCTCGACGAACTCGTAGTCTTCTCGTTACGAAAAATAAATAATACATTCAATAAACAGATAAAATTCACAAAATAAAGGAACATACATCATTTGTGGGTGTTTTTATGTGAAGTAGTATTTTAATATTCTGAGTTTTATATAAAACAGTAAAGTCTAATATTTTAGGATTTTTCCCAATTTATTTTCTGTATTATTCATTTTAATCATAAGGGATTTTTATTCATTTATTTATTAATAATATTTTGGGAAACAGAAACATACTGTTTTTATGGCATTAATGTGTAGAGAATAATATTCTGGTTTTAACAAAATTTGAATGGTGAAATTTGGAGTTAAATTGAGCAAGATATGAATTTTTGAAGTTTTAAACTATTTTCTGAATTATTTTTAAACCAGAAAACGGTCTCTGGTCCACGGTGAACTGGGTTCACCGTGAACCGACGACTACGCGCGTGAGCCGGGGTGATCAGGACCGTAGGATCAAGATCCAACGGTCGCTAGCGGAGCGGGGCGCTTAAATGAGATTGGAGGGCTCAGATTGCCCGATACCGGTCAACATCGGTCAAAGCAATCTGGGCCCTCGATCTCGGGTTCTAATCGTGGCCGTTCAGTCCGGATCGAACGGCAGGGGCGCCGTCCGGCACGCGCGCGGCACGGGGGAAACCGAGGGCTTCGTCCCCAGCGCCGGCCGAACAACGGCGAGCTCCCTCTGGCGACGGCGATGGCCGAAGGCCCTATTCTTTGCCAAAAATGGAATGAGGAGGGGATGGCGGTCACGTTCGTACCTTAAGTGGCGACGGTGATCAACGGACGGCGACCGACGATGGGGTAGACGGCGGAGGGGGTTCGGGAGCTCGACGGCGACGACGATCCGGCGGTTTCCAAGGCCAACGGAGGGGTGGCCAGGGAAGGGGGGTCGTCGACGGTCACTCTGGTGGCGGTGGCTAGGGCGGAGGAGGCCGAGGTCGACGACGATGACTCGCCGGAGGTGGAGCAGAGCTAGGGCCAAAAAAAACCTTGCGGCAGTGCTCCTGAAGGCGATGGCTTGCGCTAGGGAGGTGTGGGCTAAGTGCGGCGGCCGGAGAGGGTTTAAGTAGGGGCTTCGTCGTCGTTTAAACGGAAGGGAACCGTGGAGATCCGAGGGGATTCCTATTTTGCACCGGCGGGCTTCCATAAGCGCGCATGCTTGCTGTCTAAGCCAAAGACGCGTGGGGATTAGGGGGAAAGTGATCGCTAGTGCTCGAGGAAAAGGAATCCGGGTCAATCTGGGCTAACGCGGGTGGCCGGCGGCGGGATTCGGAAGGGGATCTCGCCGGAAAGGAAAGAGGAGGGGGTTTCCTTCGGGGAAGATGGATCCGACAGGTGGCCCCCACCTGTCGGTGTGTGAGTGCGGGAGGGAGGGCGCCGACATGCGGGGCCAGTGTGTCAGCGGCAGAAGAGGGGGCGTTGGTGGCTGTCAGGTGGGCCTGGCGAGGTGTGGCGCGGAGGAGAGAGGGAGGGGGAGCGCCGACAGGCTGGCCCCGCCTGTCAGCGAGAGGGGCGGAAATGGGCTGGGCCGAAAGGCTTTGGGAGGGGAATATGGGGTTGCGGCCCATTAATATTTAAAATTGTTTTTCTGTTTAAAATAATTCTTGAAATTGGTTTATTTGTTTAAGGCTTGAAGCACTGTTGATAAAATTTTGTAAAAATTCTCAAAAATATTTCTTGGCCTCTAGTTTATCCCATAAAATTTCCAAGTCCAAATTTTGGATATTTGTCTCTGTTTGGCTTTAATAAGGCTCTTTTATGATTTCTCCTTTACTAATAAATTCAAAAATGATTTAAAATTTATTTTATTCCTTTTTAATTTCTGGGGTGTTACAATCCTATCCCCCTTACAGAGAATCTCGTCCTCGAGATTCGGACTAATCCTCGAATAGCTCAGGATGCTGCGCCTTGAGTTCATCTTCTTTTTCCCAAGTAGCTTCTTCTATCGGATGATTGCTCCACTGCACTTTGCAGAAGCAGATTACTCGACTCCTGGTGGTTCTTTCTTTGACTTCCAATATTTTGACCGGCTTTTCCACATAGGTCAGATCTTCTTGGACATCCAACTGCTGAAGGTCCACTTGTTCTGTGGGGACGCGGAGACACTTCTTGAGTTGGGAAACATGAAACACGTCATGCACTCCAGTCAATGAGGGTGGTAGTTCCAACTGGTAAGCTACTTCGCCTTGGCGTCGAACAACGGGAAATGGTCCAACATATCGAGGGGCCAATTTTCCTCTCATGTTAAACCGTTGAGTTCCACGGAGAGGCGTGACTCGTAGGTAGACATGATCTCCTTCTTCAAAGGCTAGGTCTCGACGGCGATTGTCTGCGTAGCTCTTCTGTCGCGATTGGGCTGTCTTGAGTCGGTCTCTGATGATCCGTACCTTCTCTTCAGCTTCACGAAGAATGTCGGTTCCGAATACTTGGGATTCACCAGTTTGGTCCCAAAGTAGAGGCGTCCTGCACTTACGTCCGTATAGTGCTTCAAAAGGAGACATCTGAAGACTGGCTTGATAGCTGTTGTTGTATGAAAACTCAGCGTACGGCAAGCTCTTGTCCCAAGTGGCTCCAAAATCCAAAACACATGCTCGAAGCATATCCTCTAGTATTTGATTTACCCTCTCTGTTTGTCCATCTGTCTGAGGATGGTAGGCAGTACTGAAATTCAATCTCGTGCCCATCTCCTCTTGAAGGTTTTTCCAGAAACGAGAGGTAAACTGACTTCCTCGGTCAGACACTATCTTCTTAGGCACTCCATGAAGACATACTATCCGGGCCATATATAGCTCTGCAAGCTTAGGGCCACTGAAGGTCGTCTTCACGGCTATGAAATGAGCTACTTTCGTAAGCCGATCGATGATCACCCAAATAGAATCATACCCAAGTTGGGTCTTAGGTAGTCCGGTGATGAAATCCATACCGATCTCTTCCCACTTCCATTCAGGCACTTTAAGTGGCTGAACAATCCTGCAGGTATCTGGTGTTCAGCTTTTACTCTTCTGCAGGTGTCACACTCGGCGACGAACTGGGCAATCTCTCTCTTCATGCTAACCCACCAATAGCGTTCCTTCAGATCCTGGTACATCTTGGTACTGCCAGGATGAATGGAGTACAACGTCTCATGGGCTTCTCTTAGGATAAGGGTCTTTATCTCAGGTTTATCTGGTACACATATCCGGGTTCCAAACCATATGGTGCCATTCTCGTCCTCTGAAAATCCGGGGGCTTTTCCTTGTCTCATGTTCTTCCTAATGGCAGCTATATCCGGGTCCTCCAACTGAGCTTCACGGATCTGCTCAAATAGAATAGGCTGGGTTTCCAAGGTGGCTAGATATGCTCCGGTAGTCAATCCAAGATTCAACTTTTCCATCTCCCTACATAACAAGGGTGCGTGTTCTTGAATCATCATGGCTGTGCAATATCCCATGCGACTTAAGGCATCAGCTACCACATTTGCTTTTCCGGGGTGGTAGTGTATACCTAAGTCATAGTCCTTAATCAATTCCAGCCATCGTCTTTGCCTCAGGTTAAGGTCAGGCTGTGTGAAGATATACTTCAAACTCTTGTGATCCGTAAAGATCTCACAGCGATTCCCAACCAAATAGTGCCTCCAAATCTTGAGGGCGTGCACTACGGCGGCTAATTCCAAATCATGGGTCGAATAATTCAACTCATGAGGTCTCAACTGACGGGAGGCATAAGATATAACCTTCCCATCTTGCATAAGAACACATCCCAATCCTTGGCGAGATGCGTCGCAATAGACATGGAAGTCTTTACGGATATCAGGTAGGGTCAGTATGGGTGCTGACACCAGGCGGGTCTTGAGGGTGCGGAAACTTTCCTCGCATTCAGGAGTCCATTCAAACTTCTCTCCTTTCTGCAACAACTTGGTCATAGGCTTGGCTATCTTGGAAAAATTCTCAATAAATCTCCGATAATATCCGGCCAAACCCAGAAAACTCCGTATCTCAGATACGTTCGTGGGTGGCAACCAATCCGTAACTGCTTCTACGGTGGCAGGGTCTACTGCGATTCCTTGCGCAGAGATGATGTGTCCAAGGAACTTTACTTCTGCCGTCCAAAACTTGCATTTGCTGTACTTGGCATATAATTGGTGTTCCCTTAACTTTCCTAAGGTTAACCGGAGGTGAGTCTCGTGCTCTTTCTGGTCCTTGGAATAAATGAGGATGTCGTCTATGAATACCACGATGAACTTGTCCAAATACTCCATGAACACTTTATTCATCATATTCATGAAGAACGCAGGGGCGTTGGTCAATCCAAAGGACATAACCGTGCACTCATACAATCCATAACGGGTGGTGAAGGCAGTCTTGGGTATATCCTCTTCTCGAATCCTCAACTGATGGTAACCAGACCGCAGGTCGATCTTCGAGAATACCGTAGCTCCCTTGAGCTGGTCGAAGAGATCGTCGATCCGAGGCAACGGGTACTTATTCTTGATGGTTACCTCATTCAAGGCGCGATAATCCACACACATACACTTTGCCTTGTCTTCTTTCTTCTCGACGAAGATGACGGGAGCACCCCATGGCGACGTACTTGGTCTGATATAGCCTTTCCTTTCAAGATCCTCCAATTGCTGCTTCATCTCAGCTAATTCGTTGGCGGCCATCCGGTATGGTCGCTTGTAGATAGGGGTGGTTCCTGGCACCAAGTCAATCCTGAACTCGATGTCCCTCTTGGGTGGCATCCCTGGTAGATCCTCTGGGAATACGTCCGGGTATTCACTGACTACTGGTATCTCTTCCAAGGTAATCTGATGTAGTCTTGGTCTTCTGATCTTCAATCTTGGCATCTGAAATGTGATGGCAGTACCTTCTTCGCTGGTCACAGTCACTTTTCTTTGGGCACATTCTATCACTCCTTGGTATTTATTTAACCAATCCATTCCTAGAATGAGATCCAGGCCTTGGCATTCTATTAGGATGGGGTCGGCCCAAAATACGGTGCCGTGGATATCTATCCATACCTTTGGGCTATATGTTAGGGCTAGAGTTTGTTTACCCGGGGTGACTATTTGTACGGCTCTGGGTAGTTCTTCTGTGCTTAGATTGTTCTTTTCCACAAATTCAGTTGAGATGAAGGAGTGCGTAGCTCCGGTGTCAAACAAAACTATTGCAATTGCTGAATTTACCATGAACTTACCCATCACGATCTCGGGCGCGGCCTGGGCTTCCTCGGCGGTGATATGGTTGACGCGAGCACGGATGGCGGGGTTCGTCGTGACTCCCTGTGCGCGCTTGGGGTGGGGGCACTGATAGGCGAAATGCCCCTCCTGGCGGCAGTTAAAACATACCACGGGCTTGCCGTGCTTGTCGCGCAGAATCTCTGCCTTCTTTGCCGGGGCGGGTGGTGCAGCTGGCGCGGCAGGAGCGGGGCGAGGCTGTCCGGCTCCGGTGTTGGCGGCAGGTGGTGCCGGACGATGTACTGGGCGGGGGTGGTATTGTGGCGTCGGAGGAGGAGGGGTGAAACGAGGCCTCTGCGCCATGCCTTGGTTCTGCCTGAAAGCAATCATTCTTTTCCTCTTCAGGTCGACCTTATTTTGCTGAGTCTCCTGAATAATAGCCTTATTAACCAACTTTTGGAAGTTGGCATAATCTCCGGAAACGAGTTGAAGGGACAACTCATCCTTAAGACCTCGAAGGAACTTAGACTGCCTGGCCGCGTCAGTACGGACTTCTTCAGGCGCGTATCGAGCCAGCCGGTTGAACTCGTGTAAATACTCCGTGACGGACCTGCTCCCCTGCTGCAGGTCCCTGAACTCCTGGTGCTTCTGTGCGATGATGCCCTCTGGGATATGAGCGGCACGGAAAGCGGCCGAGAATTCTGCCCAAGTGGGGGCGTGGCCCTCGGGCAGAGTCTCGCGGTGGTTGTCCCACCACTCAGCGGCGGGACCATGAAGTTGGTGGGTGGCGAAGGCCACCCTCTCCTGCTCAGTGCAGGTCAGCAGATCGAGCTTCTTCTCAATGGTCCTTAACCAATCCCCAGCCTCCATGGGGTTGGTGGTGCTTGAGAAGGTTGGTGGGCGAACTCGGAGGAACTCCGAGAGCTGGGACGCGGGAGCGGGAGCTGGGGCGGCGTGATGATGCAGCTCGGGCTGTTGGTGATGGCGGAAAAACTGAGCCTGCTGCTCTTGCATCTGCTGCTGCTGTTGTTGCATCTGGTTTAATAGGGCAGCAACCAACTGGTTCTGAGTGGCCATCATCTCAGCCAGTGTGGGGTGGTTGGCGACTGGGGCTTGCCTTTGCCCGGTCGCTCCCCACTGTGGAAAGTTGCTGTTCTCTCCTCCGTTCTGGGGAGCGTTGGAGCCTTGGTTGTTCGACATCCTGAGGTTTCCAAAATTATACAATATTCTTTTAGCGGATACTTTTATTAAATTTTATTCCAAAAATGCCGTTCTTGCGGTTACATTTATTTATTACTTCATTCATGCCTTATGTTTTGACATGAATGCTAATACAATCAAGCAAAAATGGAAAACACTCAACCGAAAAACTACGTCTACGGTAGCTCGGGGGATGGCTCGATCTCGGGCTCGTGGGAGATGGTCGGGGTCGAGGAGCTGGACGGTCCGGCGGGTGGTGCGCTGCGGGAGATCCTCTTGGGCCTCACAGTGGGGATCCGAAGGGGTTTCTTCCTGCGAGGCGGAAGAGGCGCGATCTCCTCTATGTCCTTCTTCAACTCCTCTATCTGGTAGCGGAGATGGGGGTTGGTGGCGACACGCTGACGAAGGAGCTCATTTTGACGCCGCAACTCCTCTACCTCGGCAGCCAAGCGGTGTCCCCGCTGGATGCGGCGGCGAAGCTCTCCGTTCTCGCGGTTCAGATCCTCAGAAGAGTGTCGGTAGAAGCTGATGGTGTCGCGCTGTCCATTGGCGTCCTGCAGCGCCTCGTAGTGGAGATCATCCATGGCCTCCAACAAGCGCATGGTATGACCAATCGCTGAATGGCGCTGGGAGAGGGTGCTGACGAAGACACTGTGTGGGCTCCCTGGGGTGCGAAGAGGAACGAAGCGAAAGTCCGTGTCGTAGAGCTCGCTGTCGTAGATCATCCGGAGCTCCGTGAGTGCCTGGAGGGTGGTGCGCTGACTGGCAACCAAGAAGGTAGGTCCTCCTCCGCGGTAGGTGTGAGCGGTCTGAGGGGAGGGCTGGACGACGACGGTGACCTCGCAAAAGCTTTCTTCCTCGTCGGGGAAGACTCCATGGTACATCGGCTCATGCTCAAATCCGAGAAAACTGACGAGCATGCGTAGCTCGCGGATGAATCCGGCCTCATCACGAAGGTTCCCGCTCATGGTACGGGCCGACATCTACAAAAGAGAGAAAATTTTTGTGAAAACCTCGGGAGATGAGAGGATAAGTAATCTTTTGTAAAATATAGTGAATATATATAAGTCCTAAGGTCAGGTCTGTTTGGCTTCCTACAGTCAAGTCGGCTCTGATACCATCTTGTCGTGCCCCGATTTAATAAATCAGGACCTTTATTGAAATTCCAAAGAAAATCAATAAACCAAGACGTTCATAAAGCGACCACGTACAATACGGGCAATCATTCACGGTTCGTAGACCGCATTAATACAAAAGTGAATTAAAGTGAAGAGAAACTAATAAAATCAAGGGTCCTAGATGAACGCCTCCTTCCAGTCTCGCCTTAACTGGGTCGCTACTCCAGACCTTCATCCTCCTCGTAGTAGACGGGCTCTGATGGTGTAAGTCAACGGGGTGAGTACAGATGTACTCAGCAAGCCACCGAATGCAAATATAATGCAAGGTAATAACAAGGGAGATAGTGGCTAGTTTTGCGGAAGCAGCATAATTGTAAAGCTTTAAATGAGAGCAATTTATTAGTACGAAAAAGTAAACATGTGCATGTGTATCATCATCTTCTAACTCGAGGGGTACAGTCACCCCACCTCGCTCAACAGTCCTTACGTGCCATGAATAACTTGAGTATTCAAACAATTGTAAACTAACTGCGAGTAGTCACACAACCCGCCCTTGACCGTGGGCTCGGCTTTTCGAAAAGATTAAATTACTCTGATCAGAGATGTACCACTGTACCCACAAGGCACGCACTCATCACCTACACCGAAGTGTAACGAGATGACCCATCACACGGGAACTCGTGCCAAAACCTTCCATATGGTTCCCTCCGACTCCACAACACCCTCTTATGGGTTTCGTATCGTGTCTCGACGTGTCGAGTGCTCACCATACCCCCCCTTGAGCCTTCTTTGGTACAAGTCGCCCGCAGGCTAGCCCCTTGTACCCCTCCACTATGGTGCATAGAGCCGAAGAGTTCCACACTTCCAGTTAGGACTTACCCATTAGACTTGTGGTTGGTACGGAAGTGCTTTGCAACAGATCCCGCAGACCGGTCCTTATAGTGCCCCGGGTGCGACCAACCAGTGCCCGAGCTTGCACCCGGAACCCACCATACTTATAACCTAGCCAACTCCAATAGAGTCCAGAGACGAGAATAACAGGGAAATACATATACAGAATCCAGCTATCTACGACTCGTTCTTTTTAACCTATAGCAGTTGTGCCGGTACATTGGGCACTAGCTAATACTTTTATAGTAGAGTGACAAGGAGTTAAGGCTCAATAAGCATGGCTTGGGTTTGCACACAAGGACAGGGATCTAATAAATATAAGTGTAAGGTTTGAATATTCGACTAATGCAATATTAACCTATGGGTTATAGCGATAAGTTATTAAAACATGGGCTCAATATGATCAACTGTTTCCACAGAGATGGTCGATGACTTGCCTTGCTCTGCAAAGGGTGAAGGAGGAACCTCGGGGTAGAACTCCTGCTCCTCGACGAACTCGTAGTCTTCTCGTTACGAAAAATAAATAATACATTCAATAAACAGATAAAATTCACAAAATAAAGGAACATACATCATTTGTGGGTGTTTTTATGTGAAGTAGTATTTTAATATTCTGAGTTTTATATAAAACAGTAAAGTCTAATATTTTAGGATTTTTCCCAATTTATTTTCTGTATTATTCATTTTAATCATAAGGGATTTTTATTCATTTATTTATTAATAATATTTTGGGAAACAGAAACATACTGTTTTTATGGCATTAATGTGTAGAGAATAATATTCTGGTTTTAACAAAATTTGAATGGTGAAATTTGGAGTTAAATTGAGCAAGATATGAATTTTTGAAGTTTTAAACTATTTTCTGAATTATTTTTAAACCAGAAAACGGTCTCTGGTCCACGGTGAACTGGGTTCACCGTGAACCGACGACTACGCGCGTGAGCCGGGGTGATCAGGACCGTAGGATCAAGATCCAACGGTCGCTAGCGGAGCGGGGCGCTTAAATGAGATTGGAGGGCTCAGATTGCCCGATACCGGTCAACATCGGTCAAAGCAATCTGGGCCCTCGATCTCGGGTTCTAATCGTGGCCGTTCAGTCCGGATCGAACGGCAGGGGCGCCGTCCGGCACGCGCGTGGCACGGGGGAAACCGAGGGCTTCGTCCCCAGCGCCGGCCGAACAACGGCGAGCTCCCTCTGGCGACGGCGATGGCCGAAGGCCCTATTCTTTGCCAAAAATGGAATGAGGAGGGGATGGCGGTCACGTTCGTACCTTAAGTGGCGACGGTGATCAACGGACGGCGACCGACGATGGGGTAGACGGCGGAGGGGGTTCGGGAGCTCGACGGCGACGACGATCCGGCGGTTTCCAAGGCCAACGGAGGGGTGGCCAGGGACGGGGGGTCGTCGACGGTCACTCTGGTGGCGGTGGCTAGGGCGGAGGAGGCCGAGGTCGACGACGATGACTCGCCGGAGGTGGAGCAGAGCTAGGGCCAAAAAAAAACCTTGCGGCAGTGCTCCTGAAGGCGATGGCTTGCGCTAGGGAGGTGTGGGCTAAGTGCGGCGGCCGGAGAGGGTTTAAGTAGGGGCTTCGTCGTCGTTTAAACGGAAGGGAACCGTGGAGATCCGAGGGGATTCCTATTTTGCACCGGCGGGCTTCCATAAGCGCGCATGCTTGCTGTCTAAGCCAAAGACGCGTGGGGATTAGGGGGAAAGTGATCGCTGGTGCTCGAGGAAAAGGAATCCGGGTCAATCTGGGCTAACGCGGGTGGCCGGCGGCGGGATTCGGAAGGGGATCTCGCCGGAAAGGAAAGGGGAGGGGGTTTCCTTTGGGGAAGATGGATCCGACAGGTGGCCCCCACCTGTCGGTGTGTGAGTGCGGGAGGGAGGGCGCCGACATGCGGGGCCAGTGTGTCAGCGGCAGAAGAGGGGGCGTTGGTGGCTGTCAGGTGGGCCTGGCGAGGTGTGGCGCGGAGGAGAGAGGGAGGGGGAGCGCCGACAGGCTGGCCCCGCCTGTCAGCGAGAGGGGCGGAAATGGGCTGGGCCGAAAGGCTTTGGGAGGGGAATATGGGGTTGCGGCCCATTAATATTTAAAATTCTTTTTCTGTTTAAAATAATTCCTGAAATTGGTTTATTTGTTTAAGGCTTGAAGCACTGTTGATAAAATTTTGTAAAAATTCTCAAAAATATTTCTTGGCCTCTAGTTTATCCCATAAAATTTCCAAGTCCAAATTTTGGATATTTGTCTCTGTTTGGCTTTAATAAGGCTCTTTTATGATTTCTCCTTTACTAATAAATTCAAAAATGATTTAAAATTTATTTTATTCCTTTTTAATTTCTGGGGTGTTACAAGCTCCGTCCACCTTCCAAGAAGAAAATCGCTCAAAGCTTCCTCATCGGTCAATCCGTGAGCACCGCCGAGTCCATTGAAGAGGCCGTGGATGGGAAACTGGGCGCTGGACGGAGGACTCGGGTCCCTGGACCGGAATCAACTCCAAGGCCATGAAGCGAGGAGGTGGTGGTCTTCGAAGCGTTCTTCGAAGCAGGCTTGGGGCTTCCGGCCGTAGACTTCTTGGCGGAGGTACTAGACCTGTTCCACATAACCTTACCTCAACTGTCTCCCAACGCCATCGCTCGCCTAGCCGTCTTTGAATGGGCGCTCCAGGCGAAGGGATGCGAAGGGTTCTCCGAGATCTTCGCCGCGACCCATGAGGCCATATGCCAGCCGAAGCCACAGGATGGGCCTGGGGACTCTAAGGTGACCATAGCTTTTGGCAGCGTCAATTTCCAACTTCGGAGGGAGCATGCCCTTCACTTCCCTGCAAAGGCCATCAATGACAGATGGTACACCAATTGGATACTTCGGTGGTTTTACGCCGAAGTCGGAGAGGACTCCCCCTCGCAGGTCCTCTCCAGGAGATTTGGTTCCAGAAGGAGGCAGAGATCTCCCAGAACCCTAGCCTGCTCTCGACGAGGCTAGGGCTGCTCACTTCGGTGGCTCGCCGCATGAGTATGCGCGATCTAGCCGAAGAGTTTATCGCCCTTCGGATCCCTCCCCTCGGAGCTAACTGGCCGATCGTGTTTCAACAGGCCTCGGAGGGAGATCTCCGAAACCTAGGTAAGACTTCATTTCCTGCAGCATTATATTAGATGAAGGAAACAATTATATTTACGATATCATACCCTTTTCTTTCAGTGGCTCCTCTGGCGTTGGCTTCGTAGGACATAGTTCGAGCCACCGAACGAGTTCTCGGAGCCCCTTCGGTGGCCGAAAAACAAAAGAGACTAGAGCTGGTGGGACGCTGGGAGCGCTCCAACAGAGTATGGTGAGCTCTCGGGATGGAGCCCCCTCCTCTTCCTGACTTCGCCTCAACCAGAGCGGCTGCTCGCAAAAGGAAGGGCACTGCTGAACCATCCAAGAAAGCCAGCAAGCAGCCGTCCAAGAAGAAGAAAGTAGTGAAGCCCCCTTCGCGGTTGACGCCTGCCTCGTCAGCTTCATCGCCGGGCGCTCGGAGCTCAGCCTCCGAGGAGATGGAGGACTCCGACGCTCAGATAGCGTCGGCCTTCGAGACCTATCTCCTGGATGACGATGAAGACCTAGGGGAGGTTCCCCCTGGAACTTCTGTTAGGGAGGCAGCAGGCGTAACCCCGACGGTTCCCCCTGAGCCCGTCGTCGTACATGTGGAGTCGGGCTCTGCCACTCCCAACTCACCCACACCTGAAGCGGTTACGGCGGAAGTCATGGCTCCAGCAGGGAATGCGGAGGAGAGGGCCTCGGGAGATGACTTCGCCGACATCCTTCAAATGTACGAGGTCCTGGAGGATCCAGCGATCCTACCTCACGAGGCCTCCGAAGGTACTCCTCGGAGCTCCCTTTGTGACTAATACCTGCAAATTGTTCCTTGTAATATACTTATTAATTTTGTTCGACAAAATAGGTACCTCTAAGGGCATCGATGCTCCGGCGGTGCCTGAAGTCCCAGCATCTTTGGAGGCTGCCGCCCGAGTGGACCCCCCTGCGCCTTCGGACGCTCCAGGCTTGATGGCGGAGAATGCGCCTGTCGGAGCAGAGGATGCGCCCGTCGGAGTGGAGGATACATCCCTCGAAGCAGATTTGGCGACGGAGATCGCTCCTGTGGTGGCGGATCCGATGGTCGAGGTTGCCCCTGCTGTCGCGACTTTGGTCGAAGGGGTGGCTTTCGACGATCGGGGTATCCCTGCTTCGCCCTCCTTGCCTTCTTTCGTGCCGGGGAGAGGCAAGAGCATATCTAGCCTCAGCCTTCTTCCTGGCCCTGCAACGACCTCCGTCGGCAATTCGGAGGATGAAGCCGTAGCAGATGACCATCAAGCCTTATCTTGGCTTCCTCTGCTGGCTTCGTTCTTGGAGCAACGGGAGGGCCTCCGAAGGCTCATGGAGCCCCTGGCAGAGAAAAGCCAGGATATCGCCAATTCGGACTTGGTCTCCATCTTGAGTGAGGCTAGGGCTTCGACCCTCAACATAGCCCTCGAAAGGGCTGCCCTTCAGGTATGAAAAAACACCACAGCTACTTCGCATTAGTGATCATTAATACTTCGGTACTTACTTGTTCTTTTTGCAGCAATTTGTCCTTGCTAGTGGAACGGAGGGCTAGGGCAGCGTCCGATGAAGCCCTCCGGATAGCGCGACAAGACTGCGACGTGCTTCGCTCCTCTGCCCAAGAGGTCGAGGCTGAGTGCGTCGTCCTTCGGGCAGAAGTTGAAAGGCTCCACCAAGCAGCTGCTGCTTCGAGTGCACAGTTGGTGGAGCTCCAGGGGGCTCTCAACCAGGCAATGGCCCAGAAGAGCTCTTTAATGCTCCAGGTGGCCGAGGTATCTGCAACTGCTGCAGGGCTGGAAGCAGCGGAGAAGAAGAACTCCAGCATGGCGGGATGTACCTTGGAGGCCCTTCAGGGTACCTTGGAGTACTTCGGCACTATGTGCCCTTCGTCTTCTGCTGCGAACCTCGAGCCCCTCGACCGGAAGCTGAAGAGGATCCAAGTGGCTTCATCGCTGATGATGAACTCCGGCATTCGGTACGGAGAAATCTCCAGGCAGTGCGCCGGCATCGGGGTTCTTCGTCACCTCGAGTCTCTTCAGATCCCCCTCGGCTCAGTTGGGGGTTCGACCCCTGGAAGCTTCGCGTCCGACGACTTGCTGCGGCCATCTTCGGATGTAGCCTTGGCCTGGGAAGCCTTCCGGTCAACCTGGAAGACGGACCACAAGGTCGCAGCTAAAGCTTGGATCGACGAAGCCCACCGGCAGAAGCAGGCGCAAACAAGGCCACCTCTTCCTGCCTCGCCAGCCCCTGTCATTCCTGCTCCGCCAACTGACCCGCAGGTCTAGCTTTTTAGGGTTATTATGTATGCGAAGTCTTGTAAAGCCCTTTTTTATCAATGGAAAAGCTATAAACAAGAAACTTGTCTTGGGTGTTCTGTTTTTTTAGGTTTTGTCATGCCCTTCGAGCCCTGACCTCGAACTATTGGAAATTACTAACGAGCTCCGAAAGGAGTGGGCAAACCTTGAGGGCTTAAGGCCTTACCGCCACTCTCGCTTCTCTGTTCTTCGCGGAGATGGAGGGGAGATAACCATTGAAGTTTGCCAAGACGTCTTAGCTTATATTAAAGAGGAGGAGAAGGCGGAAGTATCCTCGTCTTCCGAACCTATGGACTGGTCCGACTCGGAGTACTGGGCCGAAGACCCTGTGGAGGCTGACTCTGAAAGGCTCTTGACGTGAGCGGAGCTTCAAGAAGAGCAAAAGAAACTACGAGCCTCGAAGAAAAAGAGAAGCATTCGAACGAAGAGGGCCAAGTCGACAGCTTCGAGCTCCGAAGGGCAGAGTAGCCGGAGGGGTAGCTCTAGATGCCGACAGGGTCTTTGATTTTTTCTAGGCTTGGACCAAAACTTTTCTTGATGTAAAAGTATAATGATTTAATGTGAAATGCTTCGAAAGTATGTCGTGTGGTTCCTATCCTCCGACCCCCCTTGTGGGTGGTGGATCCTTTACTGTAGAAAAGGGTTCGCCAGGCACAATGATGCTCCGAACAACCGGATGCTTCAAATTACACTTATCATTTGTACTTTGGCATTACTACCTCGCGACTCCCTCTTTTTTTGCACAGATCTTGACAGAGCCGGAGCATGAAATCCATAGTTTGGCCACCTTCGGCTCTTGTACAGATAGTTCGCACCCGAGGGCCAAAAAATCTGTTTGCTTTTAAAGTCCTTAGACTCTTCTACGGATCCTAACAAGCCGGAGCCTGGAATCCATAGGGTGGCCACCTTCGGCTCTTTTACAGATACTTTGTACCCGGAGGCTGAAAGTCTGTTTCTTTTTAAAGTCCTTAGACTCTTCTACGAATCCTAACAAGCCGGAGCCCGGAATCCGTAGGGTGGCAACCTTCGGCTCTTTTACAGATACTTTGTACCCGGAGGCCGAAAGTCTGTTTCTTTTTAAAGTCCTTAGACTCTTCTACAGATCCTAACAAGCCGGAGCCTGGAATCCGTAGGGTGGCCACCTTCGGCTCTTTTACAGATACTTCGTACCCAGAGGCCGAAAGTCTGTTTCTTTTTAAAGTCCTTAGACTCTTCTATGGATCCTAACAAGGCAGAGCCTGGAATCCGTAGGGTGGCAGTGGAGCCTCTGAACTGATGGTTTGCAGGCAGCTGCCTGGGTCTTGGGAAAATGCTTGACTCTGCAAGCATCTCCGTCCTCCCGACGCGTCCATCAGGAGTAAGGGATATTCAAAGAGCAAATAAAATTCGACCCTTATCTTTATTCATAGAAAGGAAAATTTTACAAGCGATTACAAGGAGCCCCTAAGCGTAATAACGCTTAAGGTGCTCCGCATGCCATGCATGCTTCAACTCTTCCCCTTCTAAATTAGCTAATTTAAACGATCCGGGGCGCCCTGAGCGTAAGATAACATATGGTCCTTCCCATTTGTTTCCTAGCTTCCCCGGAGCTATTACACTTCGCAACACTAGATGACTAGGTTTTAGCTCATTTAGCTTTATCTTCGGGTCATACCATGTCTTTGTGTGGTCTTGGTACTTATTCAGATTGGCGACAACTCGAAGCCTTGTTTCTTCTGTCAAATCCAGCGACGTGCTCCTATCACCTTCGTCTCCAGGTTGAACTACGCGAAGGGATCCACCTCTGAGCTCCGTCGGAGTCATGGCCTTATCTCCGAATAGTAATCTAAATGGGGTGAAACCTGTGGACCTGATTTGAGTGGTTCGAATGGACGACAAGATTTTAGGGAGCTCTTCGACCCACAGCCCCTTGGCCAAGCCAACGATTCGACGATTCAGCCAGGAGAGGATGTTCCCGTTGGCTCGCTCAATGGCTCCATTGGATTGTGGATAGCGCACCGCAGCGAAGCACAACTTAATGCCCAGATCTTCACAAAATGCTTGGAAAGTGTCAGCTTCGAACTAGGTTCTATTATCCACCGTCAACTCCCTTGGCACTCCGAACCTGCATATAATGTTCTGCCAGAAAATTTTTTGCACATTCCTCGAGGTGATAGCTGTCAATGGCTCCGCTTCAACCCACTTTGAGAAATACTCGATTGCTACTACCGCAAACTTCAAGCCACCTTTTGCCATTGGGAAAGGGCCTATGAGGTCCATGCCCCATCTAGCCATTGGCCATACTGGGGTGATAACTTGAAGCTGGGCTGGCGGGCGATGGCTTCGTCTGCCCATCCATTGGCAGCCTTGGCATGTTCGAACCAGTTCCTCCGCATCTCTTACTATAGTTGGCCAATAAAACCCTTGTCGAAGCGTCTTGTCAGCTAGCGCACGAGGGGCTAAATGACCTCCGCACAAGCCTTCGTGGATGTCTCGAAGTATATCTTGACCTTCGGGCTGGGAGATGCATCGAAGTAGAGGTGAACACACTCCAGCTTTGTATAATACTCCATCGATAAGCTTGTAATTTCGAGCTCTTGCTTGCAATCTTCGGGCTTCTGGACCTTCGA
Organism: Zizania palustris; assembly: GCA_019279435.1. Classification (NCBI taxonomy): domain Eukaryota; kingdom Viridiplantae; phylum Streptophyta; class Magnoliopsida; order Poales; family Poaceae; genus Zizania; species Zizania palustris. The sequence goes on from JAAALK010000290.1 coordinate 16,565,272, forward strand.
GAGGGTCTATGCTACTTTGCAACATGTTCATAATCAGAGCCCGCCAATCTGTAATCGGAATGCACAGTACTTCCGAAGAGGGTAACTGAATAGCTGCTTGCTGCGCTAGTTCTTCGTAGAAAGCACCCTCCGGAAGGTCCACCGCCCCTGCTGCAGCCTTTGCAAGAATATCTGCGAGTTGATTCTCTGCACGAGGGATACTCCGAACTGTAAATCCTCTGAATGCTGCTTCGGCCTTGCGGATTTCTTCAAGGTATTGTGCTAGATGTGGATTCTTTGCTTGAAAGCTTTTATCAACATGCCCTGCGATGACTTGGGAATCTGTCTTAATCACTATCCTTGCGGCTCCGAGCGCTTTAGCCTTTCGGAGGCCTAGCAGGATTCCTTCGTACTCGGCGATGTTATTAGTGGTTCTGAAGTTGAGCCTCGCAGAATACATGGCCTTCTGCCCTGATGGTGATATGATGATGGCCCCTGCTCCGGCACCGGATGCTTGATAAGCTCTGTCAAAAAATATTGTCCATAAACCTTCGGAGGGTTCTTCCGGGGCCCAAATAGCAGATGGAGTCCACTCTGCTATGAAATTGGTTATGATTTGGGATTTAATAGCTGTTCTTGCCGTGAAGGAGATTCCGAAGGGTGCTTTATTTAATGAAGTATAGTCAATACACATGCGCCATTTGTTCGAGTCCTTCTTCCTTACAAAAACAGGGTTAGCCAACCACTCGGTATGGGCTACTTCCCTGATGATGCCAGCTCTTAATAATTTTTCTACTTCGGCTTTAGCGAGGCTTGCTCTTTCTGCTGACAGCTTGCGGAGCCCCTGGCGTACTGGCCTGGCCTTCGGGTTGACGAGCAGACTGTCGCGCCCCGATTTAATAAATCAGGACTTTATTGAAATTCCATAGAAAATCAATAAAACAAGACGTTCATCATGCGACCACGTACAATACGGCAATCATTCATGGTTCGTAGACCGCATTAATACAAAAGTGAATAAAGTTGAAGAGAAACTAATAAAACAAGGGTCCTAGATGAACGCCTCCTTCCAGTCTCGCCTTGACTGGGTCGCTACTCCAGACCTTCATCCTCCTCGTAGTAGACGGGCTCTGATGTTGTAAGTCAACGGGGTGAGTACTGATGTACTCAGCAAGTCACCGAATGCAAATATAATGCAAGGTAATAACAAGGGAGATAATGGCTAATTTTGCGGAAGCAGCATAATTGTAAAGCTTTAAATGAGAGCAATTTATTAGTACGGAAAAGTAAACATGTGCATGTGTATCATCATCTTCTAACTCGAGGGGTACAGTCACCCCACCTCGCTCAACAGTCCTTACGTGCCATGAATAATCCGAACATTCACACAATTGTAAACTAACTGCGAGTAGTCACACAACCCGCCCTTGACCGTGGGCTCGGCTTTTCGAAAAGATTAAATTACTCTGATCAAAGATGTACCACTGTACCCACAAGGCACGCACTCATCACCTACACCGAAGTGTAACGAGATGACCCATCACACGGGAACTCGTGCCAAAACCTTCCATATGGTTCCCTCCGACTCCACAACACCCTCTTATGGGTTTCGTATCGTGTCTCGACGTGTCGAGTGCTCACCATACCCCCCCTTGAGCCTTCTTTGGTACAAGTCGCCCGCAGGCTAGCCCCTTGTACCCCTCCACTATGGTGCATAGAGCCGAAGAGTTCCACACTTCCAGTTAGGACTTACCCATTAGACTTGTGGTTGGTACGGAAGTGCTTTGCAACAGATCCCGCAGACCGGTCCTTATAGTGCCCCGGGTGCGACAAACCAGTGCCCGAGCTTGCACCCGGAACCCACCATACTTATAACCTAGCCAACTCCAACAGAGTCCAGAGACGAGAATAACAGGGAAATACATATACAGAATCCAGCTATCTACGACTCGTTCTTTTTAACCTATAGCAGTTGTGCCGGTACATTGGGCACTAGCTAATATTTTAATAGTAGAGTGACAAGGAGTTAAGGCTCAATAAGCATGGCTTGGGTTTGCACACAAGGACAGGGATCTAATAAATATAAGTGTAAGGCTTGAGTATTTGACTAATGCAATATTAACCTATGGGTTATAGCGATAAGTTATTAAAACATGGGCTCAATAATGATCAACTGTTTCCACAGAGGTGGTCGATGACTTGCCTTGATCTGCAAAGGGTGAAGGTGGAACCTCGGGATAGAACTCCGGATCTTCGACGACGTCGTAGTCTTCTCGATACGGAAAAGTAAATAAAGCATTCAATAAACAATCCAAAACAATCAATCATACTAACATACATGTTTATGTTGGATAAAGTAAATGAGATAGAGTCTTAACTTTTAGGGATTTGTTACTTAAACATTTAAGATTAATTTTTAATGAGATTTCTTAATTTTATAACTTGATGTAATTATTTTTCCTAAGGGGGTTTTATTTTTCCCTTTTTAAAGTTGTAGTAAAAAGGTATAGAATAACCTTATTGTAGTAAGAATACTGGACTTAAGTTATTAGGTTACCCGAGGTTATTATATAAATTTTTAGGATATTTTCCTAAAGGGTTGACTTCTTCTTAAATGCATTAATTACATGTCCAAAAGGGCCTTTGTAATATTATTTAATAGATTAAAGTGGGCAAAGTGAACATGTTATCTTTATTGCATTAAAATAGTAGAATCAAGTCATTAAGTCCTTTGAATTTATTATGTCATTTTCATGATATTTTTGTATTTCCATTATATGAATTAATCATTTATTTTAAAGGGTTTTGGAAATGTTATTTAATAAAATGAAATGGGCAAAATGAATATTTTTATTGGCTTATAAACAGTGTAAGGGAGTTATTGTGTCCCTAGAAATTAATATATATATTTTTAAGGATTTTTCTAGATTATTTAAATGTAATATGATTTAAGTCCTAAAGGGGACTTAGAAATGTACTTTAATAAAATGTCATGGACAAAATGGTTATTCTACTTTTACTGTATTAACAACAGTGAAACAGAGCCATTATATCTTCTGATATTATTTTATGAATTGTTAAGGGTTTATCTGAATTATTTTATTGCAATATTGATTAATTCCTAAAGGGGACTTTTCTTTATTATTTAATAAGATTATTATGTGCCAAATAAACATATTGTTTTTATTGCATAAAAGTGTAGAGGATGAAAATACAAATTTTCCAGAATCAAAATGGTGAATTTTGGAGTTAAATTGAGCAAGATATGAATTTTTAAAGTTCAAACTAATTTTCTGGAATTTATTTTAAACAGAAATCTGTCCCTGGTCTACGGTGAGCCAGGCCCACGGTGGACCAGCGACTGCGTGCGTGAGCCGGAGCGATCAGAACCGCAGGATCAAGATCCAACGGCCAGGACGCGTGCGGGGCGATTAAGTGGCGATCGACGGCTCAGGAAGCCCGATACCCCTTTGACCAAGTGGACGGCCCGGATTAAACCCGAGTGGGTTTTAATCCTAGCCGGTCATCTCCGACCGCACGGTACCGAGCCCGTCCGGCACGCGCGTGGCACGGGGGAAGCCGAGGGCTTCGTCCCCGACTCCGGCGGTGCGGCGGCGAGGGCGAACGGCGGCGGCGGGGGTCCATGGCCCTAGGCGACGGCAAAAACGGAAAGAGGGTCGGAAGGGGATTGCTACCGTACCGGAAGTGGCGACGGCGATGGACTGGTGGCGACCGGCGGCGAGGAGGAAGCGGCGAAGCTTTCGGGTCCGACGACGGCGCGGCGATCCGGCGACGATCCGGCCCAACAGAGGTGGGGCCGAGGGAGTGTGTGTGACGGCGGTCGTGACGGTGGCCTTGGCGAGGGTGGCGGTGGCACGGTGCGCCGGCGATCGGCTGCCGGAGGGGAAACAGGGGAAAACCCTAAAAAGGGGGTGGCGGCCGTCGAGATTTGCGATGACCAGGCTCTAGTGGTGTGGTTCGGTTGCGGCGAGGGTAGGAGGCCTTTTATAGGGCTCGCCGGCGTGGTTATGGCATGGTAAGTAAAGGAAACCCGAGGGGATTCCTTGAGCTTCTCCGGCCAGCTTCTATGAGCTCGGATCCCCTTCCATTCGGGTGAAAATGCGTCGGTTTTGGGCGGAAGAAGATTGCCAGCGGTCGGGAAGGCGATCCGGGGCTCGATTCGGCTGAAGGGCGACGGCCGGCGGTGGATTAGGAAAGGGGGCCGGCGGGATTTGGAAAGGGATCCCCTTTCTAACGGAGAAGACGATCCCGACAGGTGGCCCCCACCTGTCGGCGGGCTAACGTGAAGGGATATGCCACTGACACGCGGGCCATGCTTGGCAGCGACCAAGCGAGGGGAGCGGGAGGCTGACGTGCGGGCCAGACAGGGGCGTGGCGCACGGGAGAGAGAGAGGGCGCCGACATGCGGGCCCAGGATGGCAACGAGTGAGCGGAGGCTGACCAGTGGGTCCGGCCAGGCGCGAGCGCGGGGAAGCGGAGGGCGTCGGCGCCGACAGGCTGGCCCCGCCTGTCAGCGAGAGAGGCTGGACTGGGCCGGGCCAAAAGGCTCTGGGAGGGGAATACAGGGTTGCGGCCCAATAAGAGTTAGAATTCATTTTCTATTAAATTTAATTCCAGAAATTCAAATATTTGCTTAAGGCTTGAAGCACTGTTGATAAAATTTTGTAAAAATTCTCAAAAATATTTCTTGGCCTCTAGTTTATCCCATAAAATTTTCAAGTCCAAATTTTGAATATTTATCTCTGTTTGGCTTTAATAGGGCTCTTTTAGGATTTTTATTAATAACAAAATTCAAAAATTCATTTAATATTATTTTCCCTTTATTTTATTCCCTTTTAATTTTGGGGCTGTTACAATCCTATCCCCCTTACAGAGAATCTCGTCCTCGAGATTCGAAGCGAACCTCGGGAAAACTTAAGGGACTGAGTTCTACTGGTGCTCTGGGTTAGGAGGAGGAGTTACATCAGAAGTAGGCAAGGCGATCTCCGGATCCGGGTTGGTTGAAACCAAATTGGGAGTGTCTTCGGTTGTATCTGGTTTCTCTTTGTGGGGATCTAGAGTATGTCCCTCTGGTTTTGGAATGGAAGATGGCACTCGCTTGGGGTAGGGGCACTCGTTGGCGTAGTGTCCTCCTTGGCGACAGTTGTAGCACACAATTGGCTTGCCGTTCCTGTCCCTCTTGTATCCGGTAGCTTGTGCTGGAGTTCTTTCGGTAGGCGGTGCTCGGGGTGGGATGTCTGTGATTGGCCCTCCGAGGGTGGTTCGTGGCTTGGCAGGGGTTGGGGCTTGAGGTGGAATCATTCTGGTTTCTGGTATAATTGCTTCGTTCACCAATCTTTGAAAGTTGGCGAAGTCCCCGTAGATTAACTGAAGGGAGAGCTCTTGTTGGTGTTGCTGGAGACGGAACAACTGTGCCTGCTGTTCTTGCATCTGCTTTTGTTGTTGTTGCATCTGGGTAAGAAGTGTGGCGATCAGTTGATTCTGTTTTGTCATTACCTCCGCAAGTGTGGGATGATAGACAACAGTGGTCTGCTGAGGTACAGGTGCACCCCACTGAGGCAGATTGCCCGAGGTGTTTCCATCGTGTGGAGCTTCTGATCCTTGGTTATCAGCCATCCTGAAGTTGAAGGGTTCAAAAGAAGGTGCCGTCATTAAGGGGAAATTGTTACTTATTTTATTGCCTAAGACGGATAAGTTTGACCTAGATGCTTTATGTTAGTTCCTTATTAACTTTCACACTCATGCCCTATTTAATATAAATGACTTATCATGTATTTTATTCACTCAACATTCGTGTTGTCACATATTTTATTAATTTGTGTTAGATGTTTAAGATGAAGTGATGTTGATTATATCTTATTGAATTCCTTGGTACCAAAAATTCAAGAAAATTTTTGGAACACAATTTGATGCTTAGGAGAATTTTTAGGAAAGATACTCTGGCTAATTTTAAATGAAATGTTTAGGCCCATATTTTAGCTTTCCTCTTTCTTGCTTTATACTAAATACTTTTCCTGAGATTTATTTATTAAGGGGAAATTTTATTTTTAATGCCTCGCAAAAATCGAGGTGTTACAATCCTAACTTCCTTAACAAGAATCTCGTCCCGAGATTCGGAAAGGCTAGAAGGTTAAAGATAGACTTCAAGTCTATATTTTCATAGATTGGGCTTGTTTAAATTAGAGCTTTCTTGGCAACTTGTCTTGACTTCATGATTGGAGATGTTCTCGCAGAACGGCGACGAACGAATCACGTTGACTTGAAACTAGAGGTAGATTCTCTCCTTTAGATTGGGATTATGATCTAATAGGTCTAGGAAATGATATTAAGCTTTATTTTTAAAGTGATCGTTCTTGCGATTACATTTATTTATATCTTTGTTCATGCCTTATTTTTGACATGAATGGTAATACAATCAAGTAAAAATGAAAATAACAATCAATCGTAAAACTACGTCTATGGCAGCTCAGGGGATGGCTCGATCTCGGGCTCGTGGGAGACGGTCGGGGTCGAGGAACTGGATGGTCCGACGGGTGGAGCACTGCGGGAGATCCTCTTGGGCCTCACGGTGGGGATCCGAAGGGGTTTCTTCTTGCGAGGCAGAAGAGGTGCGATCTCCTCAAGATCCTTCTTCAAGTCTTTGAGCTGCTGGCGGAGCTGGGTATTGACCATGGCGCCTTGGCGTAGAAGCTCGTTCTGACGCCTCAACTCCTCTACCTCGAGAGTCAGCTGGGGGTTCTGCTGGACTTGTCGACGGAGCTCAGCATTCTCGCGGGCCAGGTTCTCCGATGAGTGACGGTAGAAGTCGATGGTGTCGTGCTGGCTATCTGCGTCGAGGACGGCCTCCGTGTGAAGGTTGTCCATAGCCTCCAAGAGTCTCATGGTGCGGGCGATGGCGGAGTTGTCCTGAGGGAGGGAGTTGATGTAGATGCTGCGGTGACTTCCGGGTGTGCGCATGGGCATGAAGCGGTAGATGGTGTCGCGAAGGTGGCAGTCGTAGACCAGTCGAAGCTCGGCGAGGGACTGAAGAGCGGCTCGCTGGCTGGCCACCACGAACGAAGGTCCTCCGACTCCATGGGTGTAGAAGGGTGGCTGCGTGGAGGAGGGGCGGATCACAACCGTGACCTCGCAGTAGCTCTCGTTCGCATCGGGAAAGATCCCGTGGAACGCAGGCTCATGGGGAAAACCCAAAAAGTCGACGAGCACGCGAAGCTCGCGGATGAATCCGGCCTCGTCACGAAGAGTCCCGCTCATGGTATGGACCGGCATCTACAAAAGAGAGAAGGTTTTTGTGAAAACCTCGGAAGATGAGAGGATAAGTAATCTTTTGTAAAATATAGTGAATATATATAAGTCCTAAGGTCAGGTCTGTTTGGCTTCCTACAGTCAAGTCGGCTCTGATACCATCTTGTCGCGCCCCGATTTAATAAATCAGGACTTTATTGAAATTCCATAGAAAATCAATAAAACAAGACGTTCATCATGCGACCACGTACAATACGGCAATCATTCACGGTTCGTAGACTGCATTAATACAAAAGTGAATAAACTTGAAGAGAAACTAATAAAACAAGGGTCCTAGATGAACGCCTCCTTCCAGTCTCGCCTTGACTGGGTCGCTACTCCAGACCTTCATCCTCCTCGTAGTAGACGAGCTCTGATGTTGTAAGTCAACGGGGTGAGTACTGATGTACTCAGCAAGCCACCGAATGCAAATATAATGCAATGTAATAACAAGGGAGATAGTGGCTAATTTTGCGGAAGCAGCATAATTGTAAAGCTTTAAATGAGAGCAATTTATTAGTACGGAAAAGTAAACATGTGCATGTGTATCATCATCTTCTAACTCGAGGGGTACAGTCACCCCACCTCGCTCAACAGTCCTTACGTGCCATGAATAATCCGAACATTCACACAATTGTAAACTAACTGCGAGTAGTCACACAACCCGCCCTTGACCGTGGGCTCGGCTTTTCGAAAAGATTAAATTACTCTGATCAGAGATGTACCACTGTACCCACAAGGCACGCACTCATCACCTACACCGAAGTGTAACGAGATGACCCATCACACGGGAACTCGTGCCAAAACCTTCCATATGGTTCCCTCCGACTCCACAACACCCTCTTATGGGTTTCGTATCGTGTCTCGACGTGTCGAGTGCTCACCATACAACCCCTTGAGCCTTCTTTGGTACAAGTCGCCCGCAGGCTAGCCCCTTGTACCCCTCCACTATGGTGCATAGAGCCGAAGAGTTCCACACTTCCAGTTAGGACTTACCCATTAGACTTGTGGTTGGTACGGAAGTGCTTTGCAACAGATCCCGCAGACCGGTCCTTATAGTGCCCCGGGTGCGACAAACCAGTGCCCGAGCTTGCACCCGGAACCCACCATACTTATAACCTAGCCAACTCCAACAGAGTCCAGAGACGAGAATAACAGGGAAATACATATACAGAATCCAGCTATCTACGACTCGTTCTTTTTAACCTATAGCAGTTGTGCCGGTACATTGGGCACTAGCTAATATTTTAATAGTAGAGTGACAAGGAGTTAAGGCTCAATAAGCATGGCTTGGGTTTGCACACAAGGACAGGGATCTAATAAATATAAGTGTAAGGCTTGAGTATTTGACTAATGCAATATTAACCTATGGGTTATAGCGATAAGTTATTAAAACATGGGCTCAATAATGATCAACTGTTTCCACAGAGGTGGTCGATGACTTGCCTTGATCTGCAAAGGGTGAAGGTGGAACCTCGGGATAGAACTCCGGATCTTCGACGACGTCGTAGTCTTCTCGATACGGAAAAGTAAATAAAGCATTCAATAAACAATCCAAAACAATCAATCATACTAACATACATGTTTATGTTGGATAAAGTAAATGAGATAGAGTCTTAACTTTTAGGGATTTGTTACTTAAACATTTAAGATTAATTTTTAATGAGATTTCTTAATTTTATAACTTGATGTAATTATTTTTCCTAAGGGGGTTTTATTTTTCCCTTTTTAAAGTTGTAGTAAAAAGGTATAGAATAACCTTATTGTAGTAAGAATACTGGACTTAAGTTATTAGGTTACCCGAGGTTATTATATAAATTTTTAGGATATTTTCCTAAAGGGTTGACTTCTTCTTAAATGCATTAATTACATGTCCAAAAAGGGCCTTTGTAATATTATTTAATAGATTAAAGTGGGCAAAGTGAACATGTTATCTTTATTGCATTAAAATAGTAGAATCAAGTCATTAAGTCCTTTGAATTTATTATGTCATTTTCATGATATTTTTGTATTTCCATTATATGAATTAATCATTTATTTTAAAGGGTTTTGGAAATGTTATTTAATAAAATGAAATGGGCAAAATGAATATTTTTATTGGCTTATAAACAGTGTAAGGGAGTTATTGTGTCCCTAGAAATTAATATATATATTTTTAAGGATTTTTCTGGATTATTTAAATGTAATATGATTTAAGTCCTAAAGGGGACTTAGAAATGTACTTTAATAAAATGTCATGGACAAAATGGTTATTCTACTTTTACTGTATTAACAACAGTGAAACAGAGCCATTATATCTTCTGATATTATTTTATGAATTGTTAAGGGTTTATCTGAATTATTTTATTGCAATATTGATTAATTCCTAAAGGGGACTTTTCTTTATTATTTAATAAGATTATTATGTGCCAAATAAACATATTGTTTTTATTGCATAAAAGTGTAGAGGATGAAAATACAAATTTTCCAGAATCAAAATGGTGAATTTTGGAGTTAAATTGAGCAAGATATGAATTTTTAAAGTTCAAACTAATTTTCTGGAATTTATTTTAAACAGAAATCTGTCCCTGGTCTACGGTGAGCCAGGCCCACGGTGGACCAGCGACTGCGTGCGTGAGCCGGAGCGATCAGAACCGCAGGATCAAGATCCAACGGCCAGGACGCGTGCGGGGCGATTAAGTGGCGATCGACGGCTCAGGAAGCCCGATACCCCTTTGACCAAGTGGACGGCCCGGATTAAACCCGAGTGGGTTTTAATCCTAGCCGGTCATCTCCGATCGCACGGTACCGAGCCCGTCCGGCACGCGCGCGGCACGGGGGAAGCCGAGGGCTTCGTCCCCGACTCCGGCGGTGCGGCGGCGAGGGCGAACGGCGGCGGCGGGGGTCCATGGCCCTAGGCGACGGCAAAAACAGAAAGAGGGTCGGAAGGGGATTGCTACCATACCGGAAGTGGCGACGGCGATGGACTGGTGGCGACCGGCGGCGAGGAGGAAGCGGCGAAGCTTTCGGGTCCGACGACGGCGCGGCGATCCGGCGACGATCCGGCCCAACAGAGGTGGGGCCGAGGGAGTGTGTGTGACGGCGGTCGTGACGGTGGCCTTGGCGAGGGTGGCGGTGGCACGGTGCGCCGGCGATCGGCTGCCGGAGGGGAAACAGGGGAAAACCCTAAAAAGGGGGTGGCGGCCGTCGAGATTTGCGATGACCAGGCTCTAGTGGTGTGGTTCGGTTGCGGCGAGGGTAGGAGGCCTTTTATAGGGCTCGCCGGCGTGGTTATGGCATGGTAAGTAAAGGAAACCCGAGGGGATTCCTTGAGCTTCTCCGGCCAGCTTCTATGAGCTCGGATCCCCTTCCATTCGGGTGAAAATGCGTCGGTTTTGGGCGGAAGAAGATCGCCAGCGGTCGGGAAGGCGATCCGGGGCTCGATTCGGCTGAAGGGCGACGGCCGGCGGTGGATTAGGAAAGGGGGCCGGCGGGATTTGGAAAGGGATCCCCTTTCTAACGGAGAAGACGATCCCGACAGGTGGCCCCCACCTGTCGGCGGGCTAACGTGAAGGGATATGCCACTGACACGCGGGCCATGCTTGGCAGCGACCAAGCGAGGGGAGCGGGAGGCTGACGTGCGGGCCAGACAGGGGCGTGGCGCGCGGGAGAGAGAGAGGGCGCCGACATGCGGGCCCAGGATGGCAACGAGTGAGCGGAGGCTGACCAGTGGGTCCGGCCAGGCGCGAGCGCGGGGAAGCGGAGGGCGTCGGCGCCGACAGGCTGGCCCCGCCTGTCAGCGAGAGAGGCTGGACTGGGCCGGGCCAAAAGGCTCTGGGAGGGGAATACAGGGTTGCGGCCCAATAAGAGTTAGAATTCATTTTCTATTAAATTTAATTCCAGAAATTCAAATATTTGCTTAAGGCTTGAAGCACTGTTGATAAAATTTTGTAAAAATTCTCAAAAATATTTCTTGGCCTCTAGTTTATCCCATAAAATTTTCAAGTCCAAATTTTGAATATTTATCTCTGTTTGGCTTTAATAGGGCTCTTTTAGGATTTTTATTAATAACAAAATTCAAAAATTCATTTAATATTATTTTCCCTTTATTTTATTCCCTTTTAATTTTGGGGCTGTTACACAGACTATGCTCGATGATGCTTCAATCGACCCCGGTGATGTCTTCGTCGGTCCAAGCAAAGATGTCCAGATTTTGCCTGACGACGTCTTCTAACGAGGCAGCTATCTCCGGGGATAGCCCTTTGCCGAACTGCACTGGATACTCTTTGCCATCTTTTGAAATTATTCTTGTTTCGACATCACCTTCCGGGCTTGGCTTGAGCGAGGGCCCCTTCGAAGGGTTCGAGGCCTCCGACACTTTTTTCGATGCTTTTCGCCACATTGTGCACTTGCCGGGGGTCCAACGGCTGTCCATGACCATACTCCATCCTCCGGGCTACATCTTGATCTCCTGAAATAGTAAGCACTCCACCTTGCGTGGGCATTTTGAGACAAAGGTAATTATGGTGCGCTATAGCCCCGAACTGGTTCAGCATCCCTCGGCCGAAGATTGCATTGTAAGCATACGGGGCGTCGACCACGTCGAAGATCACCTCTTCTACCCTGGCCAAAGGCCCCTCTCCGAAGGCAACCTCGAGGCCTATCTGGCTGAGGGCATCGAGAGGCGGTCCTGAGAACCCTTGAAGTGGTCGGGCTGCTGGAAGTAGATGCTTCCAGGGTATGCACATCTGATCGAAGGCCTGGACCAAGGGGTCAGCATGGGGGAACTTCACCCCCACGGCATCGCTGGCAGTAACCGAGATGGGCACGTGGGACCACTTTGGCATTGCTTCGGCAGAACTCGATGTCCCAATGTGTCCGACCTCGCGGACGTACTCGCGCCGCTGCCTCTTGGACATGCTCCCGAGGGTCCCCCCTCCGGAGATGGGTAGGACCACTCGCTTGCCGCGGTCTTGCGGGTCTTCCTGCTTTGGTGGTGGCATAATGTTAGCCACTGGTAGCCGCATGGGGGCTTCAAGGGCACCGGCTCAGGCCACAATTTGCACAGGCTCCGATCGTGTCGATGGTGGGGCTCGATTCGAAGCACCCCGCCCGGTACTTCGTTCAAGGTAGTCGCCCCGAAGAGCCAACACTGCCTTGCAATCCTTCATGTCATGGCTCCTATTGTCGCCATGCACACAACAGAAAAAACTCTGACGCCTGCTGGGCACCCTTTCTTGAGGCTTCGGCGGCCCGACCTTGAAATTCCTCGTTTGCTGGAAATTGGCAGGTGCCTTCGGAGCAGAAGGTGCGATGTTTAGCACCTCCAAATGAAAATGCTTCTTTCCCCGCTTGTGCTCATTGAAGCGGTTGTCTTGAGGAGGCTGTAGGGGAGCAGAGGCTTCGGGCTCCCTCTTAACTTCTAGGAGGGTGGGCGATGGTGCTTCAGCTCGCCGAAGACAGCCTTCCTCCGCCTTGGCATACTGTTCGAAGTATGCCATCAGCTGCGCCACAGACGTCACCGGCTTCCGATGGAGTTTGCTGAGGAGGTCGGGGTTTAGCACCCCTTCTCGGGCGGCATCGACTACCGAAGAGGTAGACAGGCCCTTAATCTGCGATTTGGTGTGGGCGAAGCGCATGAAGTACTCCCGGAGTGTTTCTCCCGCCCGCTGTTTCACTTGGAACAAACTTCCTGTGGACATCGGGGCCACGAAGGTGCCTTGGAAGTTGCTCACAAATTTCTTCTTCAGCTGCTCCCAAGAGCTGATCGATCCTGGCTTCAGGGACCAGAACCATCGAAGCGCCACGCCTTCGAGAGCGAGGGGGAAGCATTTTGCCATAGTGCTTCGCATCCCTCCGCTTGCTTCTATTGCCAGGGCATATGAGCGGGCGAACTCTCCGGGGTCCGACCCCCCGGAGTACTTGTGCAACTTCGAGGCCTTGAATCTGGGGTCGAAAGGCACCCTTTGCAAGTCCGAATGCAACGAGGACTCATCATCGAAAGATGCATTCTCAGCCTCCTCCGGGACTTGGGTAGCTTCTGGGAGATTGCGAGCACCACTGTCTTGAGGCCCTTCTGGAGTTTCGGTGGAGGCTTGAGTGCGGAGACGATCGGCGGCCTCTTGCCTCCACCTGGCTACTTTCTCCTAAAGACTTGCTAGTTGAGTAGCCTCGGTTCCTGGAAGGTCTTCATCTTCGTCGGAGGGCACCTCCGGGTCTCGAGAGCTGACGTAATCAGTCTGAAGCACCGTAGGAGGAGCTCGAGGACCCCTAGGTACTCGACGCCCAGCGGCCTCGGTGGGAATCGATGGAGTAGTTGAGGGTCCGGCTCCTGCGGTTCGAGGGGACCTTCGGAGAGGACCCGAAGTTTGACTCCGCTTCGAAGGCATAGCTAGCCACGAAGAGGTCTTGGAGATGGAGGACTTCGAACGACTCGGGGAGCCGAGTGAAGGCCTTCGAGCTGCACTAAGAAACCCTTAATTGAAGGGTGCGTGGAATCCTGAGACTCCGAGGCTCCCTCCGTAAGTGGTCTTCGAAGTGCAGTCAGCAGCAGAGAACAAGCTTCTAGAACTCGGTTCCCCACGGACGGCGCCAACTATTGGCGCAAAAGTTACACCAACAGGTTCTCTAAGATCAAGAACGAACAAACAAAGAGTTTGTGCTTTAGGACTGCCTCGAACCTCCGAGTTGGATAATAGCTCGAGTAGTCCGAATGTGTGTATTGAATAACTTGTTCCGAGGGGATCCCCCTTACAGGGTATAGAGGGGGGGTATTTATAGGTAAAAATGCATAAGGAAAAGACCTAATTACCCCTAGATTACAACCGACATAGTGGAAACTATTTGGTGCCAGGAACAAAGTTATAAAAGGTAAAACACTACAAGGTAGATGGATAAGCCAAACATCTCATCAATCTTGTCCTTCAGCTTCGGGGCCTTTATCTTCCATTCGGAGGGTTCATCGAGGCTTCGCATCGCTGCACCCTTTGGCTTGACGCCTCTACCTCCGAACGACTGCTCACCAGCTTGGGAGCTTTTCTTAGCCTTTGAAGTATTAATCTTTAAGTCCTGAAAATGGAGTAATTTCCCCCAACAATATTCAATTCAGATGCAAGGCCTTTAGCAATATCAATACTAGATGCAAATCCTTCATTTCTATAGTTATCAAAAAAATTCATGATGCCTTCAATCTGCTGCAAGGTAGATTCAATGCACATGGATGAAGACTGCAACTTTTTACTTACCTTGTTGATAGAAAATAAAATGTCATGCCAAATTACCATAGAAAGTAAGAACTCAAAACTACCAAGAACATCAAAAAGATTTTTCGCATCACTCTTTGCCTTAGGGTCATCAAAAGAATTGCGTACCTCCAACAAAGCTAACCTTATTTTAGGAGCTTGATATCTGATAGCTTTAGCACTTTTGATACGGCTCTTGCAACGAGTACTGCATAAAGATTTCACGGTTAAACTTGGAATATGGTTAAGTAAAATTTTCCATCTTTTAGGTGAACCTGAAAATAATGCATATATTCGCTGCACAATCCCAAAAAAAGAAACAACTTTACGACATGAATTTTCCATATCACATAAAGTAAGATTGAGACTATGCCATGCACATGGCATGTACAAAGCTCTCCGGTTCAAATCAAGCAGCCGCTTTTGTACCCCTTGATGTTTCCCCTTCATGTTAGAACCATTGTCATATCCTTGACCTCTAACATCATCAATATTAAGATCAAACAATTTCACAACATTAAGCAATTCATTAAACAGTCCCAAACTAGATGTATCATCTACTTTCAAAAATTCTAGAAAGAACTCCTCTATTTTAATTTTTTATTTGACATATCAACACATCTAAAAATTAGAGTCATTTGTTCTTGATGACTCACATCAGGAGTACAATCAAGTATTATAGAAAAATATTTGGCCTCTTTAACAATCTTTATGATAGAACTAGAAATAGTGCATGCTAAAAGAGAAATCAACTCATTTTGAATTTTAGGACTAAGATAATGGTGATGGATTGTATTATTTTCAATGCGTCTAAGATGATCTTGCATTACCAAATCAAATTCGGCAATCATTTCACAACATGCTAAGAAGTTACCTTTATTGTCTTGGTAAAGCTTCTCACTAGATCCTCTAAAAGCCAAACTACATTTACTAAGATATTTCACAAACAACAATTATTCTTACCAATACCTGTTTCAAGCGCTCCTTCTCCTTCCTAATTTCCTCCTGCATATCACTATCAATTGTTTGATTTTTGCTCAATCTTATTCTTAATGCATTCCAAGTATTCATGTTAGTGATATGCTCAACACTATTCTCATGATCTTTAAGCCTTTGACTAAGATGTTTCCAATCATTTAAACTATCATCTGCTAACAAACTAGTGCTATTAATAGATTTAAAAAGCTTACAGCAAAAGCAAAAAACTTTGTCAACATGCTTCGAATAAACCAACCAATTTCTATCATGTAACTCGCCATTGCTCATTCTTTTAGAATAATAAGCATATGAAAAATGCTTACTGGTCTTATCCGTAGGGAACACAAGATTTTCTTCCTTTATAGGTCCATTTTCAACTAAAATATCTCTCTGCTTATTATTAAGATCACCCCAATTCCTCGGATCATAAATATCAACGGTAAAAACATATTCTTCATCAGCACTTAAGGTATCTATATTAGGTGAGCTACCTAAGTTTTTAGGCTCACTCAAATTACCTACATCCTCATTTATATCATCATTATCATCTAAACTTTCATTAGGTTGTTCTAAACAAACTATAGCTAAGTTATCAGGATTTCTAGAAGAACTTGTAGTACTTCTAAAAAACTTGTCAATGGCTCCTCTTTGTGTTTCTATAAACTCATATGCATGTTTTTTTATTTTTATTTTTTCACTTCCTGATAAATATTTTCTAGGCAAAGATGACATTAGGTAGAAAATAAAAATGTTAGAGATTAGAAACAAAGAACGTGAAGCCTCAAGTCTGCACGATATTTAACTTTCAAGAACAGACTAATTGACTAAAGATAAATAGCTAATTAGCTAGAGCCCAAAGATTAGGAGAGGCCGAGAGGATTTCTAGCAACCAGAAAGGCACCACAAGGATGTCAAGGATGAAGATTAAGATTTAAGAACACAATTCACCATAGTCTATATATACTTTGAATCTTTCATGGGAATCAGGAGGAGATTAGGAGGGGACTGATCACCACTCACCGGCATTTGGGCCCTGGTGGAATAGCCGAGGAGATGGATGCCTGGCTTGCCCGTTGCATTGTTTGCCCATTGCCATGGACCATGGTGGGCGCCGCCACGCATCTGCGCCGTGAGAACTGATGCCAATGATTAATAGGGGAGGGATTTAGGGCTAGCGGGAGGCGTGAGCAATCTAGGTGCTGGCGCTAGTGCCGGTGGCTGCACATTTGGGGATTTTGGAAATTTTGGGTGATATCAATGCCGCACAGGACCGAGTGTCGGGCGTGAGGGATGGCTGCACATTGCTGCGTTGCTAGGTCTTGAATTGGTCTGGCTTGCATTTACTGCATTGATGGGTCATGGGCTCATGACGTGCTGCATTAAGCATTTGGGCTTTGCCGCTTTGGGCTTGGGGTTGGGGCATTGGCCTGCCTGGCCAAATTTCCAAAATATTGTAGATTTTATGTGTGGTATGTGCTCTGTGTACTAGGCTATTGAACAAATGGGCTGTAAGCTATATACACATATATATAAAAATTGGGGGCCCCTAACTTTCATGGGCCCTAGGCGGTTGCCCCTCTCGCCCTGGCCTAGGAACGGCCCTGGACTCACTGCAAGCCTCCTCCAAGCAAACTACCACAACAATGTATGCATATAAACTTTGCTATACACGCATGCTCAGTGTACATAATTTCACGTCATGCTCCAACGTGACATCTTCTCACATGCATCATTCTTTTTCTTGAACATCTCACGTGGCAGACATCGTTGACCATTAGGACCACAATTCCTCCTAGAATTTAGCCCTGAAACCTCAGTTCCTCTTAAACTTAGTTTCAGTCCATCACTGACCTTGTTCCGCGTCAAGAAACACTTGCACATGAACCAACATACGAAACCATGTAATGAGCACAAGTCCATGACTTGACGCAAGAGTAGTTAACACAACACCACTTACAAAAAAACATCTAATACATGCCATTACACTAATCACTTTGCAAGTAAATTTCAATATAAACTATTTTTTCATCACATGATTTCACAAAATCCCACATGATAAATTTCTCGAAACAATTTTAACTTTTTATCACAACATCTATGTATTGTATCATAATAACAAGACAAGTCTTGTGTTTTCCAGACTTCATTTGCTTTGTATAATTAAAAAACTATTGTGCTCCACATTGCTCATCGAGTGTCTCAACCTAGATTTTTTCAAGCTCAAACAAACTTACAAATATCTTATTGCCTTGTACTACTAGAAAACCCCCACTAACTTAAATATTTCATAATTACATAAAAAATAAATAAGTCACACATATTAAAATAATGACGTCATGTTATACGGAATCCTTAAAAGTCCGATCTGTGCAAAGTCCTAAAATAGATATGATGTATACATTTTCATATCAACACATTTAGTAGAAATTCATATATCTGTTTATGTATCCATATTTGTCAAAAAAAATTAGGATGTTTCTGTTTATAATCCAAATTTAATTAGGATATGAATACAGATATACATATTTACAATTTATCACATACGAATATGGATAATTCAGATATTTTAACATCAATATCTATCCCTAGGAACATTGTGCCTAAATAGCTAGTCAGATGCCAGGTACGGAATTAGATATAAATATGTACAGATGTCCTCAAAATTAGGCGATAAACCAGAGTCTAGTTGTAAATCCCTAGATTTTAGAAGATTGACTCTACTCTGATTCCATGATCTATAGGAAACACGAGAGATCTTCTCCAAGATCTTAGCTCTCAACTCATTAATTGCTAAGTTATTCCACAAATTAATCCATAAACACACCTGATATAAATCTATAGATCATCTAGTTTTTTTAGCATACATCTTAGCTCTCGAGTCATTAATCGCTAAGTTGTCCCACAAATCAATCCGCAAACACCCATGAAAAAGGGTTATTATTCTTCGAGTTAACCGTATATTTTAAATCGCATCGCTTCACTATACTTCGATCACCATCATAGGCACCCTCATTGATGTATTGCTCCGTAAAACACCAAATATATACGTGTGTGTGAAAATGTAACATTTCCCACTAATCACGTCATTTATAGTTCCCATCTTCCTACATTTCATATCTACACAGAGAAGAAAGGATCCGTTTTCCGATGGTGATATATAGGCTACCATATATGTGTACGTGTGCCATACTTTGCTATCTCTGCTATAGTATGTACACTGTGTTTATTGCCGGTGTTCTTCCCCTTTTCCCCATCATTTGATCCTTTTCAGAATTTGTGTTTATTGTGGCACTGTATGCTCTCTTATGTCATACATGCCTAATGCTGCATGTAGCATTTGATTTGATCAATCCGATTATTAGGAATGGGTGGCATATGCGGAAGAGAAAGCAGAAGTATAAAATAATTCCGAGCTTGATCAACAAGATGAACTAGCTAGCTTCAGATGGCTCTATTGCATTGAGAGTTAACACCTGGCTCTATTACATTGAGAGTTAACACCAGGAGGGGTATGAAATGGGTCATCCAAATTCCATTTATTGCTTGGGGATATGGATTTAATTATCTTAAACTGGATGTGTATGGACATGGACGTAGTATGCACATGTATGTGCAAATCTAGCATTTAAGCCTCTTATAATGCGGTTTTGTCTTGTTCATAGGCCAACTTAAATTTAATAGTCTAAATAAACTGTTATTAAAATAATGTATGAACGTAATATTGTATTACTGACTTATTTTGTTTAGTGTTTAATTAATATATACTACCATTATTTGTTATATTTTTTATATGAGGTGAAATAATGATCTAAATAAGCTTAAGAAACCTTTAAACAAAAGTTTTTCCACCAATAGAAACTAACATAGCATTATGACTCAATTGGCCAATAATTTTTATCAAACAAATTCATATGTTTCTGTTTATTGTCCAAATTTAATCAAGATACGGATACTGATATTCATATTTACAATTTATCACATACGAATACAGATAATTCAAATATTTAAACATCAATATCTATCCCTAGGAGCATCGTGCCTAAATATGTACAGAAGTCCTCAAAATTAGGGGATAAACCGGAGTCTAGTTGTAAATCCCTAGATTTTAGAAGATTGACTCTAGTCTGATTCCATGATCTATATACATCGCTCGTTGTCTATATAAAGGAAACACGAGAGATCCTCTCCAAGATCATTTAGGTTTTTAGCATACATATCTTAGCTCTCAAGTCATTAATTGCTAAGTTGTTTCACAAATCAATCCATAAATACACATGACATATGGTTATTATCCTTAATACCTAAATCTATCTATAGATCATCTAGTTTTTTAGCATACATCTTAACTCTCGAGTCATTAATCGTTAAGTTGTTCCACAAATCAATCCGCAAACACACATGACATAGGGTTATTATTCTTCGAGTTGACCATATATTTTAAATCGCATCGCTTCCCTGTACTTCGATCACCACCACAGCTGGTACTCTCATTGATAGATGTATTGCTCGGTAAATCACCGAATATATATATGTGTGTGAAAATATAACATTTCCCCTCTAATCACGTCATTTATAGTTCCCATCTTCCTACATTTCATATAGGCTACCATATATGTGTGTGCCATATTCTGCAATCTATATATGCTCTAGTATGTACATTGTTTATTGCCCGTGTTCTTCCCCTTTCCCCCATCATTTGATCTTTTTCAGAATTTGTGTTTATTGTGGCACTGTATGCTCTCTTATGTCATACATGGCTAATGCTTCATGTATTATTTGATTTGATCAATCCGATCGTTAGGAATGGGTGGCATATGCAGAAGAAAAAGCAGAAACATAAAATAATTTTGAGCTTGGTCAACAAGCTGAACTAGCTCCAGATGGCTCTATTGCATTGAGAGTTAACACCAGGAGGGGTATGAAATGGGTCATCCAAATTCCAATCATTGCTTGGGGAGATGGATTTAATTATCTCAAACTGAATGTGTACGGACATGCAATATGCACATGTATATGCAAATCTAGCATTTAGGCCTCTTATAATGCGGTTTTGTCTTGTTCATATGCCAACTTAAATTTAATAGTCTAAATAAAATGTTATTAAAATAATGTATGAACGTAATATTGTTACTGACTTATTTTGTTTAGTGTTTAATTAATATATACTACCATTATTTGTTATAATTTTTTATATTAGGTGAAATAACGATCTAAATAAGCTTAAGAAACCTTAAAACAAAAGTATTTTCCACCAACAGGACCTAACATAGCATTATGACTCAATTAGACAATAATTTTTATCTTGTAGACAACTTATGTCCTTTTTAAGCTGTAAGCTAGTAATAATCTTGTAGACAACTTATGGCTTGTTCTTTTTAATCTTTAATTACTTCCAATTCATAACACATCACTCCTATTGGTTTTTTTTGTGATTGAAAATAATACCTCTGTGTTCTGTTCTTTTTTATTTGATGCCCTATAATTGCTTAAAAAGCCAATAATAAATTTGAAAATAATTGCATCATGCGTGTGAACTTTGTAGTGACAAACAAAATTTGAATCATCTCAATTTTTCCATGCATAGTGACAGAGAACTTGACCGTATGATGCAATCACTGCACGATGGAAAAGTGAGTTACCGTGCTTAAGTACTTATTATTACTGAAATTTGTGTGACGGTAAATCTGTCTCCAGCGCAATCGTCAGTAAAATCTATAATACTTTTAAAATCGGCATATACATACATATTGTAGCATCATTTTTTTCCGTTGTAACCTAAGAGCATTTCCGACAGTTCTCATAAAACTTATTTTCTATATGTCTTATATAGGGAATGACTTTAAAAGATTCTATCCTTATACAGCTTTAGTCTCCAACGACTTCTCTAAAACCCATTAATTATATTTTGAATCCTCTTTTTTATTTAAAACAATAGCTAAATTACAATTCTAATCAATATATATATATAAGTTTGTTTAAGAGCATAAGTGAATTAGCATAAAACATAAACATTCTTGGTATAGATTGTAGTTCAACCCTTAAATATTCTAAACTAACTAAACTAAATAATTTGTTTGTGCAATTTTCTTATCCTGTGTTTGAAGAAATTTCAATTTCAATTGATAAAATGATGTAAAATGAAGAATAACCGGTGGATTGGCAAACATGGAGTAATATGTCAATTCAAAATTTGAGACATGTAATGAGTTTTGTTTCCTACATTTGAGAGATGAGGAGAGATGAATAGAGAATGAGATAGGGTAGGAAATAAAATAAAGAATCTGTTGGAATATAGTTTTTACAACAAATACCTTAAGATCTGTTTGGTATAGCTTCAACTCCAAGATTCATGTTGAATCTGGAGTTCGTGTAATATAATAAAATAGCTTAAATATTTATTTTTAATATAAAATAAAAACTAAATTACTTAACTAAATATCCTTAATTCATCCATAGCTCTAGCTCCGGGATTTTTTAGAGTTAGGCTATACCTACTTTAAAAAAAACTTAGAGCCGAAACTGTCCCAAACGGACCTAAATTTGATTATAAAAAAGTAAATAAAACATCTCGAATTGGTTTTACGGTCTACCTACTACGAATTGGTTTTGCTGCGAAACAACCAAGGAAGTAAAAGCAGCCTAAAGTCCAATCAACACCTCAGCAACTTTGTCAGATCAACACATTGGGATCGATATGAAAAAAAATCAAATTATTTGTATTTGTATAGGATAAATTGTAAATGTAGATAGTCATATTCATATCTAATTAAATATAAATATAAAGGATGAAATATAAATATATGAATTTATTTAGGAGATACGAATATGGAAACAAATATCCAGATTT
This sequence comes from Zizania palustris, assembly GCA_019279435.1. NCBI lineage: Eukaryota > Viridiplantae > Streptophyta > Magnoliopsida > Poales > Poaceae > Zizania > Zizania palustris. The sequence continues at coordinate 16,587,601 of JAAALK010000290.1, forward strand.
CTATCGGGTGTACATGAAAAAAATTATATCCATATCTATTTAATATGTATGGTTCATTTGCTATTTATGTAATTATGAAATACTTATTAGTGGAGGGTTTCTAGCCGTATAAGGCTCTATTTAGGGATGCTTCAGATAGGAACAAGTAAAACAGAAGAAAGAAAGGAGAGGAAATGAAAGAGAAATGAAAAGAAGAGAAAAAAAGTTTTTTTTTTAAAAATGAAAATTTAAAAAATTCATAGCTTAGGGATTTGTAAGGTAACAAATTAGGATTTCAAAAAAATAAAATCTTTTGAAATCTTTTTGGATTTTAAAAGAGAATTTTTTTTATAGTCTGTTGAAGTTTATAGCATATATGGAAGAGAAATTATTTTTGGAGAACTGGTTAAATAGAGATTCAAAAATAGAGAGGATATTAGCATAACAAGTAAATCTCATCATCTACCAAACACCCCTTTACTATATGTTGCATTAAATTTATATATTTTATTTCTTAAATATATATATACTCACTGTACCAACTACCGATCGTACTCATTTTTAATTTCGTATCACATCGTCGTACCTTATCTTGTTGTATTCATGGAAGGTAGATGTTACATAAGCTACCTACTTCCTGCGTAGATAGACAATCTGTCAGTTTGCTGATTCTTCTTCTCTAATATACCAATTGCAGTCACATACACTTGTTATCTGCAAGAACATGCAACTACTCTCGGTTCTCCCTGGTTTGTACTAATTATGAATTTTGTGTACATTATATGGGAATGGGTGGTGTCAAGGAAAGAACATGGAGAGATTACACAATTTGCTCTCCGGTATGCACTACACATCCTTGAGATGGAGCGCGGCATAGCAGACAATGATTGAAGAATCGGATAAAAAATGTGAGGGCCTGAGTTTGATTTCAAAGAAGTCAATATTACACTTTATAACATTTTTTGAGTATAGTCAGTTAATTTTTGTTTAATATTTGTTCTTTGATTGATGAAGTTTCTACATTTTTGTATTACCGTGAGAACAAGATCTATTCATATTTACGTTTCTTAACTTATTAAATAGTAAGTGAGTAGTGTTCTTTTATTCGTATCGTTAACTAAAGCTTATAAGAAGGAATAAGCAATAAATCAAAAAATTCTTACATTTCATATGTACATGTATGCCGGCCACCATGTGAGTGGCATCCTGCTCTAGTATGTACATTGTGTGTTTATTGCCGGTGTTCTTCCCCTTTTCCCCATCATTTGATCCTTTTCAGAATTTGTGTTTATTATGGCACTGAATGCTCTCTTATGTCACACATGGCTAATGTTGCATGTAGTATTTGAATTGTGAGAGGAAACAAAATACGAATAATAGATCGTACATATATTACATTGAGTTTTGAAGAGCGATGTATATAGAAATAGTACTACATGCTCTTACAGCTGTATTGGTGTTCGAGATTATTGTTCCGTCGTTGAGTTGGACCCAAAGTTACCTTCTCACCTGAAATAAACTACAAAAGAGAAGCATTCTGGTTTTTGTGGGAAAACTTATTATTACTAAAATTTATCTTGTGCGGATCTTTTCCAAAAAAAACATTGCACAAAAATCCATTCTCATGTTCTCATTGACACGTGAGTTCTAATTATTAGTAAAATCTATACTACTTTTAAAACCAACATATATATATTGTAGCATCATTTTTTTCTTGTTGCAACCTAAGTGTACTCAACTAGTCAAGTGATACCAAAGCATCATGTCCAACTACCACCAATTGGTTTTGCTGCAAAACAAAACAACCAAGGAAATAAAAGCAGCAGCAGCTGTGCACCTAACACGAGTCCAATCAACAACTTTGTCAGATCAACACATTGGGATGGATATGGATAACAAAAAAATATCATTTATTTGTATTTGTATACGATAAATTGTAAATATGTAGATACTCATCGTATTTGTATCGGAATTAAATATAAATAATAAAATAAAAATATATGAATTAATTTAGCAAATATGGATATGGAAACAAATATCCAAATTTCTGTCGGGTGTATATTATATGCATATCTGTCATACTATCACACAATTCAGGCTGCCCACTCAAGGCAAAATGACATCACTATGTTAATATGTATGGTTCATTTATTATTTATGTCAGTTTGAAACCCTTGAGTAGTTAAGTTAGTGGAGAATTTCTAGTAGTATAAGTCTCTGTTTAGGGCTGCTTCAGCTAAGAAGAAGGAAAAAAAGAAAGAAAGGAGAGGAAAGAGAAAGAAAGGAGATAGAGGGAAGAGAAAAGAAAGAGTTAGAAATGAAAAGAAGAAAAATATTTTAAAAATTGAAAAATTGAAAATTTTATAACTTATGGATTTCTAAGGTTAAAAATTGGGATTTCAAAAATAAATAAATTATTTTGAAATATTTTGGGATTTTAAAAGAGAAAAATTTTAGAGAGTCAATTGAAGTTTAGCAGATATGGAAGATATTTTTTTTTAAAAAAAAGGATAAATAGGTTAATGGAGAATCAAAAATAGAGAGGATGTTATAGATGCTCTAATGGAGAATAAAAAATAGAGTAGCAATAGTATGTGCTGCACTCAAGTAGTTTTAGTACATGTTGCATTAAATTTATATAATTTATTTCTTATATATATATTTATTGTACCTACCTACATATTCATGTTTCATATCACATGGTCGTACTTTATCCTATATGTATCTGTTATATATATATATAAGCTTACTTCCAGTGTAGATAGACAATCTGTCAATTTGTTGATTCTTCTCATCGCATACACTTGTTGTCTGCAAGAACATGCAGCTACTCTCCGTTCTCTGTTGTTTGTACTAATTGTGAATTTTGTGTACATTATATGGGAATGGATGGTGTCAGGGAAAGAACATGGACATATTGAACACTTTGCTCTTCCGATCATACTAAACATCCCTGAGATCGAGCATGACATAGAAGATGAGTCATCCATAGCTGAGCCAGATTGAAAATGTGAGGACCTGAGTTTGATATCAAAGGAGTCAATACACTTCATAGCGGTTTTTCAGTATAATCAGTTAATTTTTGTTTAATATTTGTTCTTTGATTTACGAAGAATGAGATCTATTCGTATTTATATTGCTTAAACAATAGCAAGTGAGTAGTGTTCTTTTATTCATATTATAAACTAAAGATTTTAAGAAGCAATAAGCAATAAAATAAATTTGTAGTTACCGTAATTAGTATGTATACCAATTAACCAATATAATAAACAATAGTGCATCAAATTATTAATTGAGCAGATGCATTAATAAATTATTAATTAAGTAAATGAGCAATAATCAATATACTGAGGTTAAGACTCGAGTGGTTTGTAGGGGAGCACGTGCCCCCGGCACCCCTATTACTTTCCACAATTAAGCTGTTAGTCCATTTTCTTTTTTTAATTAATTATTTTAAATAAATTTAATCAATGTTATAGATTAGTTTTAACTATTACCTCTATGAGGTAACAAGCTACTATAAATGGACCTATATATATACTCGTTGTAACGATGCATTCATATTTCGTATCAATATGATTGTACCCTTATCCTATATTGGTGTGATGTAGCTGTTATATATGCAACTTCTTGCCTAGACAATCTGTCAGTTTGCTCATGCTTCTCCTCAAATATTTACATATGCAACACACATGGACAGAGAGATAGCATGCACACACTACGAAGAGAAAGAGCTAGGCTAGTATATCCCAATCGCACACACTTGTTGCCTGCAAGAACATGCATGTAGCTACTCTTTATTCTCCCTACTTTTTACTAATTGTGAAGTTTGTGTGCATGATATGGGAATGGGTGGTGTCAAGAGAAAAGAACATAGAAAGATTGAACAATTTGCTCTTCGGTCTGCCCTACACGTCCCTGAGATGGAGTACAACATAGCAGATGTCTCAACTACGTTGATCTGCCTCCTTCATTCTCATGTTGTGGTGCATCACATTATCAAGCTACCACTGTTGAGTGTTGAGCCACAACATCATCAAATCCAGCATTTTTGAAAGTGTAGCAGCCCTCCCACAACAATACCACAACATCACACGATGTAAGAAGAAAATATAACATCTTTTAATCCAAGTTTCAACAATTACGATAGTTATTTGTTGAACATTTCTTGATGATGTCAAGGCAGCGTAACAGAGGGATGAGTGATGCTACTTGTTGTTTGCTGGAGGTTCTCTCTGCCTTAATGATTTCCATTTCCCCATGCTAGCTATTCCTACTCAATGAAATACAGTAATAGCTACATTTTGTGATAGCTCTAGCAAATGGACGGTTGAGAGGAGAAAATAGGAAAAAGATTACTGAAGAATATTGTCAGATGCAGCTGCTATATATACATGGGACTGATGAGAGGAGAAAATAGGAAAAATAGAGAGGATGTTAGCATAACAAGTAAATCTCAGCATCTAGAAACAACATCGGTGATCTCAACTTATCTACTGGGCTCTCTCTCATGAATGTTAGGCCACTTCTGATACATGAATGCTTAAATAGGTGCTACTACCATGAAACTTACGACCTAAAAAAATGTTTTTTACCTAAGCACCTTTGTAAAAGCGCATTGGAGCTGGCCTTATAGAAGTGTTGCTTGAAAGTAGCATTAGTATGTGCTGCACTCAAGCAGTTTTAGTATATGTTTCATTAAATTCATATATTTATATATATATATATATACTCAGTAATGTACCTACTACCGGCCTATTCGTGTTTAATTTCATATCACATCGTCGTACCTTATCCTGTATTCATGCAATGTAGCGGTTACATAAGCTACTTTCTGCTTTGATAGACAATATGTAGGTTTGCTGATTCTTCTCCTCTAATATACCAATTGCAGTCGCATACACTTGTTATCTGCAAGAACATGCAGCTACTCTCGGTTCTCCCTAGTTTGTACTAATTATGAATTTTGTGTACATTATATGGGAATGGGTGGTGTCAAGGAAAGAACATGGAGAGATTACACAATTTGCTCTCTGGTCTGCACTACACGTCCTTGAGATGGAGTGCGGCATAGAAGACGATGACCTAAGAACCGGATCAAAAATGTGAGGGTCTAAGTTTTATTTCAAAGAAGTCAATAATACACTTTATAGCGATTTTTGAGTATATATAGTCGGTAAATTTTTGGTTAATTTTTGTTTAATATTTGTTCTTTGATTGATGAAGTTCCTATATTTTTGTATTACCGTGAGAACAAGATCTATTCATATTTACATTGCTTGGACCTATTAAATAGTAAGTGAGTAGTGTTGTTTTATTCGTATCGTTAACTAAAGCTTCTAAGAAGCAATAAACAATACATCAAAAAATTCTTACATTTCATATGTACATGTATGTCGGCCATGCACCATGTGAGTGCCATCCTGCTCTAGTATGTACATTGTGTGTTTATTGCCGGTGTTCTTCCCCTTTTCCTCATCATTTGATCCTTTTCAGAATTTGTGTTTACTGTGGCACCGAATGCTCTCTTATGTCACACATGGCTAATGCTGCATGTAGTATTTGAATTGTGAGAGGAAACGGAATACGAATAATAAATCGTACATGTATTACATTCAGTTTTGAAGACCAATGTATATAGAAATAGTACTACATGCTCTTACAGCTACACTGGTGTTCGAGATTATTGTTCCGTCGTTGAGTTGGATCCAAAGTTACCTTCTGTCTTAGATAAACTACAAAAGAGAAGCATTCCATTTTTTGTAGGGAAACTTATTATTACTAAAATTTATCTTGTGCGGTTTTTTTCCAAAAAAAAATTGTACAAAAATCCATTCTTATGTTCTCATTGACATGTGAGTTCTAATTATTAGTAAAATCTATACTACTTTTAAAACCAACATATACATATTGTAGCATCATTTTTTTCATGTTGCAACCTAAGTGTACGCGACTAGTGAGTGATACCAAAGCATCATGTCCAACTACCACCAATTGGATTTCAAAACAAAACAACCAAGGAAATAAAAGCAGCAGCAGCTGTGCACCTAACACCTGCTGCAGCCTAGAGTCCAATCAACAACTTTGTCAGATCAACACATTGGGATAGATATGCATAACAAAAAAATCTCATTTATTTGTATTTGTATACGATGAATTGTAAATACGTAGATACTCATCGTATTCATATCGAAATTAAATATAAATAATAAAATAAAAATATATGAATTAATTTTATGAATACGGATATGGAAACAAATATCCGATTTCGGTCGGATGTATATTATATGCATATCTATTTCATGCTATGACACAATCCAGGCTGTCCACTCAAGGCAAAATGATGTCACTACGAGGTTAATACGAGGAGATAGAGGGAAGAGAAAAGAAAGAGAAATAGAAATGAAAAGAATAGAAAAAATATTTTAAAAAATTGAAAAATTGAAAAATTTATAACTTATGAATTTATAAGGTTAAAAATTGGGATTTCAAAAAGAAATCAAATCTTTCAAAATATTTTGGGATTTTAAAAGAGAGAAATTTTTTAGAGAGTCTATTAAAGTTTATAGCAGATATGGAAGAGATTTTTTTTTAAAAAAATGGCTCAATAGGTTATTGGAGAATCAAAAATAGAGAAGATGTTATCGATGCTCTAATGGAGAATAAAAAATAGAGTAGCATTAGTATGTGCTGCACTCAAGTAGTTTTAGTACATGTTGCATTAAATTTATTATTTATATACACGCACATATATACACACACACTTACTGTACCTACCTACGTATTCATGTTTCGTATCACATCGTCGCACCTTATCCTATATGTATCTTTTATATATATATATATAAAAGCTTACTTCCAGCATAGATAGACAATTTGTCAGTTTGTTGATTCTTCTCATCTAATATACCAATCGCAATCAATCGCATACACTTGTTGTCTGCAAGAACATGCATCTTGCAGCTACTCTCTATTCTCTAGTTTGTACTAATTGTGAATTTTGTGTACATTATATGGGAATGGATGGTGTCAGGGAAAGAACATGGACAGATTGAACAGTTTGCTCTTCCGATCATACTAAATGTCCCTGAGATGGAGCATGACATAGCAGATGAGACATCCATAGCTGAGCCGGATTGAAAACGTGAGGACGTGAGTTTCATATCAAAGGAGTCAATACACTTCATAGTGGTTTTTTAGTATAATCAGTTAACTTTTGTTTAATATTTGTTCTTTGATTCATGAAGAATGAGATCTATTCGTATTTATATTGCTTAAACAATAGCAAGTGAGTAGTGTTCTTTTATTCATATTGTAAACTAAAGATTTTAAGAAGCAATAAGCAATAAAATAAATTTGTAGTTACCGTAATTAGTATGTATACCAATTAACCAATATAATAAACAATAGTGCATCAAATTATTAATTGAGCAGATGTGTTAATAACTTATTAATTAAGTAAATTAGCAATAATCAATATACTGAGGTTAAGACTCGAGTGGTTTGTAGGGGAGCACGTGCCCCAGACACCCCTGTTACTTTCCACAATTAAGCTGTTAGTCCATTTTCTTTTTTAATTAATTATTTTAAATACATTTTAATCAATGTTATAGATTAGTTTTAACTATTACCTCTATGAGGTAACAAGCTACTATATATGGACCTATATATATACTCATTGTACCGATGCATTCATGTTTTGTATCAATATGATGGTACCCTTATCCTATATTGGTGTGATGTAGCTGTTATATATGCAACTTCTTACCTAGACAATCTGTCAGTTTGCTCATGCTTCTCCTCTAATATTTACATATGCAACACACACGGACGGAGAGATAGAATGCACACACTACGAAGAGAAAGAGCTGGGCTAGTATATACCAATCGCAATGCGTGCAAGAACATGCATGTAGCTACTCTCTATTCTCCCTACTTTTTACTAATTGTGAATTTTGTGTTGGGTGGTGTCAAGGAAAGAACATAGACAAATTGAACAATTTTCTCTTCGGTCTTCCCTACACGTCCCTGAGATGGAGCACAACATAGCAGATGCCTCAACTACGTTGATCTGCCTCCTTCATTCTCACGTTGTGGTGCATCACATTATCAAGCTACCACTGATGAGTGTTGAGCCACAACATCATCAAAGCCATCATTTTTGAAAGTGTAGCAGCCCGTCCACAACAATACCACAACATCACACGGCGTAAGAAGAAAATATACCATCATTGTTGAACATTTCTTGATGATGGCAAGGCAGCGTAACAGAGGGATGAGTGATGCTACTTGTTGTTTGCTGGAGGATCTCTTTGCCTTGATGATTTCCATTTCCCCATGCTAGCCATTCCTACTCAATGAAATACAGTAATAGCTACATTTTGTGATAGCTCTAGCAAATGGACGGTTGAGAGGATAAAATAGGAAAAAGATTACTGAAGAATATTGTCAGATGCAGCTGCTATATATACATGGGACGGATGAGAGGAGAAAATAGGAAAAATAGAGAGGATTTTATCATAACAAGTAAATCTCAACATTAATATGATACTACAATAAACATTTGCTAATTAATTATGGATTAATTAATCTTAATAAATTTGTCTCGTGAATTATCCTCCGATTCTGCAATTATTATTTTTAATTAGTTCACGTTTAGTCCTTCGAATTGATGTACAAACATCCAATGTGACACGGGCTAAAATTTAACCCCTTATCCAAACACCCCTTTACTGTATGTTGCATTAAATTTATATATTTTATTTCTTAAATATATATACTCACTGTACCAACTACCGATCGTATTCATGTTTAATTTCGTATCATATCATCGTACCTTATCTTGTTGTATTCATGCAAGGTAGCTGTTACATAAGCTATCTACTTCCTGCGTAGATAGACAATCTGTCAGTTTGCTGATTCTTCTTCTCTAATATACCAATTGCAGTCGCATACACTTGTTATCTGCAAGAACATGCAGCTACTCTCGGTTCTCTCTGGTTTGTACTAATTATGAATTTTGTGTACATTATATGGGAATGGGTGGTGTCAAGGAAAGAACATGGAGAGATTACACAATTTGCTCTCCGGTATGCACTGCACATCCTTGAAATGGAGCGCGGCATAGCGGACAATGACTGAAGAACCGGATAAAAAATGTGAGGGCCTGAGTTTGATTTCAAATAAGTCAATAATACACTTTATAACATTTTTTGAGTATAGTCAGTTAATTTTTGTTTAATATTTGTTCTTTGATTGTTGAAGTTTCTACATTTTTGTATTACGATGAGAACAAGATCTATTCATATTTACGTTGCTTGAACTTATTAAATAGTAAGTGAGTAGTGTTCTTTTATTCGTTTCGTTAACTAAAGCTTCTATGAAGCAATAAGCAATAAATCAAAAAATTCTTATATTTCGTATGTACATGTATGCCTGCCACCATGTGAGTGGCATCCTGCTCTAGTATGTACATTGTGTGTTTATTGCCGGTGTTCTTCCCCTTTTCCCCATCATTTGATCCTTTTCAGAATTTGTGTTTATTGTGGCACTGAATGCTCTCTTATGTCACACATGGCTAATGCTGCATGTAGTATTTGAATTGTGAGAGGAAACGGAATACGAATAATAAACCGTACATGTATTACATTGAGTTTTGAAGACCAATGTATATAGAAATAGTACTACATGCTCTTACAGCTGTATTGGTGTTCGAGATTATTGTTCCATCGTTGAGTTGGATCCAAAAAAATTGCACAAAAATCCATTCTCATGTTCTCATTGACATGTGAGTTCTAATTATTAGTAAAATCTATACTACTTTTAAAACCAACATATACATATTGTAGCATCATTTTTTTCTTGTTGCAACCTAAGTGTACGCAAAAAGTGAGTGATACCAAAGCATCATGTCCATCTACCACCAATTGGATTTCCTGCAAAACAAAACAACCAAGGAAATAAAAGCAGCAGCAGTTGTGCACCTAACACATTGGGATGGATATGCATAACAAAAAAATCTCATTTATTTGTATTTGTATACGATGAATTGTAAAAATGTAGATACTCATTGTATTTATATCAGAATTAAATCTAAATAAAAAAATAAAAATATATTAATTAATTTAGCGAATACGGGTATGGAAACAAATATCCGAATTTCTGTCAGATGTATATTATATGCATATCTATTTCATGCTATCACACAATTCAGGTTGTCCACTCAAGGCAAAATGACGTTGCTGCGTTAATGTGTATGGTTCATTTATTATTTATGTAATTACGAGAGGAAAGAGGAAGAAAGGAGGTAGAGGGAAGAGAAAAGAAAGAGAACTAGAAATGAAAAGAAGAGAAAAGATATTTTAAAAAATTTAAAATTTGAAAATTTTGTAACTTATGGATTTCTAAGGTTAAAAATTGGGATTTCAAATATAAATCAAATATTTCGAAATATTTTGGGATTTTAAAAGAGAAAAAATTTAGAGAGTCTATTGAAGTATCACATGGTCGCACCTTATCCTATATGTATATATATATATATATATATAAGCTTACTTCCAACGTAGATAGACAATTTATCAGTTTGTTGATTCTTCTCATCTAATATACCAATCACAATCAATCGCATACACTTGTTGTCTGCAAGAACATGCTTCTTGCAGCTACTCTCTATTCTCTAGTTTGTACGTACTAATTGTTGGAAATGGATGGTGTCACGGAAAGAACATGGACATATTGAACAGTTTGCTCTTCAGATCATACTAAACGTCCCTGAGATGGAGCACGGGACATAGCAGATGACTCATCCATAGCTGAGCTGGATCGAAAACGTGAGGACCTGAGTTTGATATCAAAGGAGTCAATACACTTTATAATGATTTTTGAGTATAGTCAGTTAACTTTTGTTCAATATTTGTTTTTTGATTCATGAAAAATGAGATCTATTCATATTTATATTTGTTGGGGGAAAATATCTCATCTTCGGGGTTATTGCCGAAGCAGCATAAAGACAGTCAACCAGTTCGAAGATTGTCCGAAGACCATCTTCGAAGATGCCCAGAACCTCGTTCGAAGCCCGAAGACAGGCACTAGTTCGAAGCATGTTTTTGAACCAAAGCCCTTCAGGATCTTTTCCGCCAGCTAAGATGGAAGACTTATCTTCTATCCTATTAGATTAGTCTTTTACCATTTTAGCCCTATTAAGGAAACCGAATAGTTTCCTTAATGTCGGTTGTAATAGAGGGGTAAATAGGTCTTTTCCTTAATGTTTAGGCCTATAAATACCCCCCATTTCACCCTGTAATAGGGACCGATTACAAGTGATTCAATACACACTTTCGAACTATTCTAAGCTATTATCCTTTCGGAGACTTAGAACAGTTTGCTTCGCAAACACTTCGTTTGTTAGTTTCTTTTCTACAGAAACCTGTTAGCGTAATCTTTTACGCCAACAGTTGGCGCCGTCCGTGGGGAACCTAGTTCAAAAAACTTCGTTCTCTACCAATTTCTTACATCATGCCTCCTAAGCGGAGCGCACCTCGCAATCCTACTCGGAGGTCCTCTCGGATCTCCGGAGAGATACCCTTCGACACAGTCGAAGTCGGAGGGTCTTCGACTATCCCTCCACCTCAAACTCCGCAAGGGGCTTCTATCCCTCGAGGATACGAAACCTCTCCACCAACCCCTTCCATACTCCGACCGCCCGGAGCCACTCTGCCACCTTCCATTCCGATTCGAACTGATCATACCAGTTCTCAAGACCCGGAAGGTCCTTCCGGAGGAGATGAAGATAGCCTTGGAGACATGGCCACTCAAATGGCCAATCTTCAAGCTGAGGTAGCGAGGTGGCGACAAGAGGCTGCGAACAGGCTTCGCTCTCAAGCCACCCCAGCTATCCCCGAAGTGCACGAAGACGACGATCTTGATTATCCCGAAGCCCCGGAGAACGCCTCTTATGACAATGAATCTCCATTGCATCCCGAGCTTCAGAAGGTTCGCTTCGATCCCAAGTTCAAAGCTTCGAAGCTCTGCAAGTATACCGGAGACGAAGATCCTAGTGAGTTTGCACGTTCTTATGCCCTAGCGATTGAGGCTAGTGGCGGAGACAGAGAAACTATGGCGAAGTGCTTCCCGTTAGCCCTTCAAGGAGTGGCGTTGAGATGGTTCTGGTCTTTAAAGCCAGGATCAATCACTTCATGGTCACAATTGAAGAAGAAGTTTATAAGTAACTTTCAGGGCACCTTCGTGCCCCCCATGTCGACAGGAAGCCTTTTCCAAGTGAAACAGCTCCCCGGAGAAACATTGAGGCAGTACTTCAAGCGCTTCGCTCACACGAAGTCGCAAATTCGGGGGCTGTCCACATCTTCGGTGGTTGATGCGGCTCGGGAAGGCGTCAGTCATAAAGGCCTTCTAGATAAACTGCATCGGAAGAGCATCACCACAGTATCACAGCTGATGTCGTACTTCGAAGAATACTCGAAGTCAGAAGAAGGTTGGCTTCGGAGGACTACTGCTACTTCGACAGTATCGACAGAAGTTAAAGCAGAGGTGAAGGCTTCGGCACACCCACAAGAACCAGTCTCCGAAGTGCAACATGACAGAAGAAGAGGGCAAAAGCACCCTCGCTCTGAAGTCTTAAACATTGCACCCTCGCAGAAGTTTGCACCGAGAGCTCCACAGTCTGCGGGGAACAAGTCCAGTGGTTGGAGGCCGCCAGGGAAAACGGCCGGCAAGGGCCAAACCCTTTTTTGCTGTATTCATGGAGAGAATCGAAGTCATGCAACTGACACCTGCAAGGCTATTCTTACCCTTCGGGGAGAATATTTGGAGAGAACTTCGGGTCGAGGTAGTACCGACCGAAGTCCAGCAGCAGCAGTGCGCCCGGAGCCGGTCCAGGCTGTGGCGCGAATAGAAAATTTTGATGCTGCAAGGCATCCTCCAGTGGCCAATGTTATGCCACCTCCGAAGCAAGAAGAAGGGCAAGATAGAGGGAAGAGAGTAGTTCTCCCTATCTCCGGAGGAGGTACCCTCGGAAGCATGTCCAAGAGACAGCGAAGAGAGTACGTTCGAGAAGTAGGCCACATTGGGACTTCGTCATCTGCAGCTGCAATGCCGGAGTGGTCTCATGTTCCAATATCTTTCTCTGCGGAGGATGCAGCTGGTATCAAGTTCCCGCATGCAGATCCATTGGTTATTACTGCTGATATTGCAGGAACAGAAGTCCGAAGGGTGCTAATTGACGGAGGTAGCTCGGCAGATATCATATTTGTACAAGCCTTCGATCAGCTATGCATTTCCCGGAAGCATCTCCTCCCAGCGGCTCGTCCTCTGCAAGGCTTCGCAGGACCTCCGCTAGATGCACTTGGCCAGATAGGCCTGGAAGTAACCTTCGGAGAAGGTTTACTAGCCCGAACTGAAGAAGTTATCTTTGATGTGGTGGATGCCCCGTATGCTTATAATGTCATCTTCGGCCGAGGCATGTTGAATCAGTTCGGAGCTGTGGCGCATCACAACTACTTGTGCATGAAGATGCCCACACAGTCAGGAGTTCTGACAATCTTCGGAGATCAAGCCATAGCTCGGAGGGCAGAATATGGTCATGGTCCTCCTCTTGATCCGAGGCAAGTAAACAGTGTCCAAGATAATGGAGAAATTTTTTCAGCCTCCTCCGAAGCTTCGAAGAAGTCATTTCCAAGACCAAGTCCCGAAGGAGAGATTGCAACGAAGGTCATTGTCAAAGATGGTAAAGAATACACCTTTCAATTCGGTAAAGATTTACCTCCCGAAGTTGCAACTTCCTTGGAAAAGGTCGTAGAAGAAAATTTGGATGTCTTCGCTTGGTCTGACGAAGATATCACCGGAGTTGATCGGGATATTATTGAGCACAGCTTGCTTGTAAACCCGAAGGCCCGGCCTGTTCGACAAGGGCTCCGGAAGATGTCCGCAGAAAGAGCTGCCCTAGCTAAGGACGAAGTTGAAAAACTGTTGAAGGCTGGGATTATCAGAGAAGTGGCCCATACAGAATGGTTAGCCAACCCAGTCTTCGTCAGGAAGAAGTCCTCCGGAAAGTGGCGCATGTGCATTGATTTCACATCTTTGAATAAAGCGTGCCCACGTGACCCCTACCCCATGCCCCGAATTGATCAACTAGTTGACTCCACTGCAGGTTCGGAGTTACTAAGCTTCCTCGACGCGTATTCCGGTTATCATCAAATATGGTTGAAGCGCGAAGATGAAATCAAGACGAGCTTTGTAACTCCTTCGGGAGTTTTCTGCTATGTAAGAATGCCCTTCGGCCTAAGAAATGCCGGGGCTACTTTTTCAAGATTAGTTGCTAAGGCTCTAGGTCATCAACTAGGTCGCAATGTGGAGGCCTATATGGATGATATTGTAATAAAGAGTGCTTTAAAGCACCAACATAGCCTAGACTTAGCAGAAACATTCAGTAGCCTTCGGGCATGTGGGATCCGTCTTAACCCCGAAAAAATGTATATTCGGAGCTAAGGCTGGAAAGTTGTTAGGGTACTTAGTTTCAAGCAGGGGAATTGAGGCTAGCCCTACTCAAATAACTGCGCTGCAGAAGATGGCTCCTCCGGAGAATTTAAAGCAAGTGCAAAAGCTGACCGGACGTCTGGCCGCACTTAGCAGGTTTTTATCAAAGTCTGCGGAGAGGAGCTTGCCAATCTTTAAAGCTTTGAAAGGGTCCGAAGATTTTGCATGGACACCGGAGTGTCAGAAAAGCTTCGAAGATATTAAAGATTATCTCAGCAATCTTGCTACACTTACGGTGCCTATTGCGGACGAAACCCTACTTTTGTATCTTGCAGCCACAGGCTCAGCTGTCAGCGCAGTCCTTGTCAGAGAAGCTGATATCAATGGGAAGTTGGTCCAAAATCCTGTCTATTTTGTATCCGAAGCATTGTCAGGAGCGAAGACAAGATACTCCGAACTTGAGAAGTTCGTTTATGCTCTGATAATGGCTTCGAGGAAGTTAAGACATTATTTTTTGGCTCACAATGTAATTGTGCCAACTTCGTATCCTTTAGGAGATATGCTCCGAAGCAAAGATTCCACTGGAAGAATTGGAAAGTGGGCAGTAGAACTAGCACCCTTCGGCATATCTTTCCTGGCAAGGACAGCTATCAAATCTCAAGTCCTAGCAGACTTCGTAGCAGAGTGGACTCCACCTGCGAAGTTGACTCCGGAGAAATCAGATGACGGAGTTTGGACTATTTACTCCGATGGCGCTTTCCAAGCATCCGGAGCAGGCATTGGGGCAGTATTAATTTCACCATCAGGACAAAGAGCAATGTACTCCGCAAGACTCAACTTTAAGTCTACCAATAATATAGCGGAGTACGAAGGAATTTTATTGGGACTCCGGAAAGCACGTGCTCTAGGGGCTACAAGGATAATTATAAAAACAGATTCTCAGATAGTAGCAGGGCACGTAGACAAAAGTTTTCAAGTCCGACATCCACAGCTTGCAAAGTACTTGGAAGAAATTCGCAAGATTGAAGCACATTTCAAGGGTATTTCCATTCGGAGTATACCAAGAGCTGAAAATGTGCAAGCGGACATTTTAGCGAAGGCTGCTGCCGGAGCTGTGGACGTGCCTGACGAAGCTTTCTATGAGGAGCTCAATATACCTTCGGTGCCACAAGTTGCTTCTGCAGAGATTCTCTGCATTCCTAGTGCAGATTGGAAAGATTCAATCATGGAACTCTTGCAAGGAGGAACAAATTTGCCCGAAGAGCCCCAATTGTCAAGATTAAAGCTCAGAGCAAGAAACTATCAGTTAATCAACGGTATATTATACAAGGCCGGAGTATGTTCCCCTCTACTCCGATGTATATCTCAAGCCGAAGGCCAAGAAATTCTCCGAGAAATTCACGAAGGCCTTTGTGGAAGTCATTTAGCCCCTAGAGCTCTGGCAGGAAAAACACTTCGCCAGGGGCTTTATTGGCCCACAATAACAGCTGATGCGGAGAGCTTGGTCCGCACTTGTCAAGGATGCCAGTGGATGGGTCGACGGAGTCATCGCCCACCAACAGCTCTTCAAGTCATTGCTCTGGTATGGCCTATGGCCAGATGGGGTATGGATCTAATTGGTCCCTTTCCGTTAGCAAAGGGAAATCTAAAGTTCGCAGTGGTAGCCATTGAATATTTTTCTAAGTGGGTAGAAGCAGAGCCCTTAACAGCTATCACTTCGAATAATGTACAGAAATTCTTCTGGAAGAACATTATTTGCCGGTTCGGAGTGCCTAGATATCTCACAGTTGATAATGGAACACAGTTCGACGCAGAACCCTTCAGGAAGTTTTGCGAAGACCTAGGCATTCAACTATGTTTTGCTGCAGTAAGACATCCTCAGTCAAATGGAGCAGTTGAGCGAGCCAACGGGAATATCTTATCAGGGCTAAATCGAAGAATAGTAGGACTATCAAAGGGACTGTGGACCGAAGAGCTTCCGAAGATTTTGTGGTCCATTCGGACTACGCAAACAAGGTCCACAGGTTTTACTCCGTTCAGACTGCTATTCGGAGATGAAGCTATGACTCCAACGGAGCTCAAAGGAGGATCATTTCGCAGCACCGAACCGGACATCGAAGAAGAAAGACAAGCTTCGTTAGATTTGTCAGAAGAGACAAGGCTTCGAGCTGTAGCCAATCTATCAAAGTATCATCAGCAGACGAAGACTTGGTATGACCCGAAGGTTAAGCTCAGCGAGTTAAGGCCGGGTCATCTTGTTCTACGAAGCATTATAGCACCAGGGAAGTTAGGCAATAAATGGGAAGGTCCATATCTAATCGTCCGCTCGGGACGCCCTGGTTCATTCAAATTAGCTAATTTAGAAGGTGAAGAGTTAGCACATACTTGGCATGCGGAGCACCTAAAGCGATACTTCGCATAAGGGCTCCTTGTAATTCATTTGTAATCACCTCTAAATTAATAAAGCATACACCCTGATGGTTGCCTTCCCCTTGACACTCCTAGTTTCCCGAGCGGACGCGCTGGGACAGAAGTCGATCGAGAGGGAAGTGTCATTAAGCTGGGTTGTATTTCCGGACTTCGTACCCATAAAGTCGAAGCCTCCGGTGTGGTGGCTGAAATCCATCCAGAGCCCAAGCTGATACCTTGTAGGCATCCGTAAAAGAGCCAATACCACATTCTACGGAGTCCAAGCTTCGGCTGGTAGACTTCCGTAAAAAGAGCCGAAGGTGGCCAAAATCTGCGGAGTCCAAGCTGCAGCTTGTCAGACTTCCGTAAAAAGAGCCGAAGGTGGCCAAATTCTGCGAAGTCCAAGCTTCGGCTGGTAGACTTCTGCAAAAAAAGAGCCCAAAGTGGCCAAATTCTGCGAAGTCCAAGCTCCGGCTGGTAGACTTCTGCAAAAATAGCCGAAGGTGGCTACAATTTCTACGAAGTCCAAGCTCCGGCTGGTAGACTTCTGCAAAAAAAGAGCCCAAAGTGGCCAAATTCTGCGAAGTCCAAGCTCCGGCTGGTAGACTTCTGCAAAAATAGCCGAAGGTGGCTACAATTTCTACGAAGTCCAAGCTCCGGCTGGTAGACTTCTGCAAAAATAGCCGAAGGTGGCTACAATTTCTACGAAGTCCAAGCTCCGGCTGGTAGACTTCTGCAAAAATAGCCGAAGGTGGCTACAATTTCTACGAAGTCCAAGCTCCGGCTGGTAGACTTCTGCAAAAATAGCCGAAGGTGGCTAAAGCAAAACAGCATTTCAGCCATGAGCTCCGAATGTCTGTTCATATAAGTCCAAAGTGACAAATTTCTTAAGACACTAAAGTGTCCTCGAAGTTATCTTAATTGATTTCTTTCGTAAAATACAGGTACCAAGTTACCATTCTTCTGACTACAAAAAGTCGAAAACATTTCATAAGATTTCAAAAGATCTTTAAATGATAGAGGGGCTCCGAACCCCCCCAAAAAAAAAAATTGTACTCCGAAGTTTATTCTTTGCGCATAACCATCTTTGAATACAGTTCGAAGTTGCTTATACCCAAAGAGGGGCTAGTAAATATGGAGACAATTTTAAATCAGCATTCATTATTGAAACAAATGTGTTTACAGATTACATTATGAAAAATTGGTATCTATACCAAGAAGGAATCGGAGACCTGTTCGGTCCCGAGAGCTAGGGGTGGAACGACTAGTTCCAACATCGGAAGTTCTAAGAACTTTACGTTTAACTCTCTTCCTCCCCTTCGAAGCTCTAAAATCCTTTTGCTCTTGTTGAAGCTCGGCCCAAGTTCGAAGCCGCTCGGGGCTTCTTTCCCAGCTTCTAAGATCTTCAGATCTTTTATTTTGGGCTTCACCTTCGTCTTCGGACCAGTTAGTGTCCTCAGAAGACGAGGTGTTTGCGTCATTCTCTTTATCTTCCTCTTTGATATAAGACAATACGTCTTTGATTACTTCGGGCGCAATAACGCCGGAGTCATCTCGAGGAATAAGAAATCGAGGACGTTTATAACTCTTTAGAAGTTCGAAGGTGTTCCATAGTGAGCGAAGTTCACTGTTAAGCTCTAACACTTCGATATCTTCCATAAGAGGCAAAGCCTAAAAATATGACAAACAAGACTTTCATTGATAAATGCTTACAAGCATGAGCTTTACATAATAAAAAATCCTAAATAATCCTAAACCTGCGGGTTCGGAGGAGGCTGACTGCTCGAAGCTTGGTTCCGAACTTGCTTTTGGCGTTGGCCTTCATCAATCCAAGCCTTGATCGCAGATCGACCTTCGGCTCTCCACGAGGTTTGAAAGGCTCGCCAAGCAGTAGCCACGCCTTCGGAAGGGGTCAGAAGTCTTGCGTCGTCGAAGATGATGGAGCCCTCTGCGCTCGGAGTAATTACTCGGCCCAAATCCTCATAGTAACGAAGTAATCCAAGGGCAGACACTTGTCCGGAGAGTTCTCCATAACGCATGCCTGCCGTCTTCATTTGCTTCGCTGCTCCTTGGATCCTTTTTAACCGGCGCAGCAGAGTCACATTGTCATCCGAAGGTAGTGATCCAGTAGTACCGAAGTACTCCAAGACACCTAACATCTGTTCGATGACCTCCGAAGCCACCTTCTCAGACTTAAGCCTTTCCTCAATAAGCACATCTTTGGCCGAAGTCGTTTCAGCTAACACTCCGGAGATTCTAGCGTTCTCCGTAGTCAAAGCATTCTTTTGAGTTCGGAGTTGACCAGCTTCTTCTTGTAGCCTTACAAGTTCGGACCCCTTCGCAGCATCCTCTGTCCGCAGTCTTTCAATCTCCGCTCGAAGCACAATTCTTTCTGCTTCGAGCTCTTTCTTCGCAGCCTCCAAGCTTTGCCTAGCCCTTCGCTCTGCTAGTATTACATTGTCCATTTGAGCTACTCGACCTTCGGAGAAGTTAAAATTCCTTTGAAGAGTTTCGTTTTCTTCCCGAAGTTGAGCAATTTCGTTTTCGCTCGATAAAGCTGCGGCGCGGGCTAAGACTGCTTGCTAAGAAAAAAGAAAAACTGGAATAAGAAATTATTCACATTAAATTCATTATTTGGTTCGAAGATGCTTTATACCTGATAAGCTGCTCTTTCCACAGCAAGGTTAAGCTCCGAACCCTTCACTCTGCTTAAACGGGCTACCAGTTCTGTTTCCCCGACTTGGCGACTGGCTTCACCCAAAGGTTTAACCAAAGTCCCAAGTCCGGTTTTCTCCTCCAAAAAAGGAGTTATGAGAGGAAGCATTTTTGAAGCTTTCTGGTCAGCTCTGCTTAGCGAAGGTCCGGAGAGCTCTTCCGAGGCCCTTGGAACTCCTGAAGATGGCCCCTCTTCACTTGATTCACTTTCATCCGTTGAGTCAGATGAAGTCGATCCTTGAGTTGGAGGCTCTATGTGTCTTTTTCCTCTTCCAGGCCCCGGTAGAGTGACCTCTGGTCGTGGCTCCGAAGTTGTCGAAGGTCTTTGAATTGTATCTTCGTAAGATACTTCGACAACAGGAGGCTCTGCAAAAACAGAAATATTATACATTGTATAATTTTGCAAAAATTGATAAAAATTATGCAAAATTTACCTTCGACATTCTCTGGAATATCGAGTACCGGACTGATCGGAGGATCAAAAGTGTAGTCCTCATCCGAATCAGCCGTTAAATCTTGGACTGCAGGAGCATCGTCCTGGGGAGTCCTCATTACTTCTTCAGGAATCGAAGCCATAGTGACTTCGACCCCACCTTCGTCCACAAGAACTCCGTCCTGAGTTGTATCTTCTTGAACTACCGAAGTCTTTGGTTGATCAGCATTATCTCCAGACTCCGGTACATTCGCAGGCACTTCGGCCTCATCTACACCCATAGGGGCTTCGATTTGTTCTTCCTGGATATCCGGAGCTCTTACTTCTTCAATGTTGGCTTGGGGCTCCGGAATACCTGCAGTATCTTCAATGTAAATACTTCGTTGAGCTGCATCTTCATCAATTAATTTTACTAATAAAATACCTTCATCCTCTTTAGAACCAGAAAGTGAGGTTCTTGAGCTTGAAGGAGCAGGATCCAAAGGTGCGAGATTTTTTGGCTTCCGAGCCACCTTCTTCACCGGAGTCTTTGCTGAACTTGAAACTCCGGCTTCAGCTACTCTTTTCTTGGGGCCTTTCTCCTGAGGCACCCAATCCATCAGAGGGGGTGGAGTTAACTCCAGCATTCCCCATACTCTGTTAAATCGCTCCCAACTTCCGACTAATTTGATTCGCCATTCTTTTTCTGACGGAGTTGGAGCACCCAGAATCTTCTCCGAAGCCCTTACAATTTGTTCTGAAGTAATAGGGGCTGAAGAAGCTGAAAAATAATTCAAGTTAATCTTTCTTCGAAGTAAATATGTACTACGCATGTTGGTTTCGAAGTTACCTGCAGGGCTCGAAGTATAGTTAATCTTGCGAAGACCGCCTTCCGAGTCATCTTCGAAGACGATAGGCCAGTTGGCCATCAACGGAGGAATTTGAAGTCCGAGGAACTCTTCGGCTAAGTCCCGCATGCTCAACCTTCTGCTAATTTTCTGAAGCAAGTTGAGGCGAGCTTCGAGTTGGCCTTCGTCAGGTTGCACTAAGGCTTCCTTCCGGAACTGAATTTCTTTGAGGGGACCGGCCAGAGGACTGCTCACTCCAACTCCGGCATAAAACCACCTCAGAACCCAATCGGTGTACCATCTAGCATTGATGGCCTTAGCAGGGAATTGCAGGGCATATTCATCACGAAGCCTAAAATTGATGCTTCCGAAGGAAACCACCACCTTCTCACCTCCGGAGCCTACGAAGGTCTTTGGCTGACAAGTTGCTCTATGAAGCGCAGCGAAGATTTCAGCCCTCCCCTCACAACCTTCGGCTCTCAGTGCCCACTCGAAGATAGCTAACCTGGCTACAGCATTCGGAGACAGCTGGGGGAGGGTTACATGAAACAAGTCAAGTACTTCGGCTAAGAAATCCACAGCCGGGAGGCCCAAGCCCGCTTCGAAAAAAGCTTCGAACACTACAACTTCTCCGGGTCTCGGTGATGGAATCGATTCTTTGCCCGGCTTCCGAATCATAACCCCATCACTAATCTTTCCCCCTGCTGTGATTGCCAAAGACTCTTTCTTGCAGGTAGACGGCCCCAACTCAAAAGATTGATCCAAGTACTTAGTTGAGGGTGGGCACAGACCTTGGTCGTCGGGGATTTGGGGATTTCTCCCCCCTGCCGCCATGGATATTGTCGCCTGCATCGAGGATGTCGCCGCCAATGTCGCCGCCGCTGCTGCTGCGGCTGCCTGTTGCCGAGCCAAGGCCGAAGAGGGCGCAGATCCCTTGGTCTTCACCATCGCGATTGCCGGATTGATCTGAGGGAATGGAGACTAGGGCTCAAGAACTCGAAGGCTAGGGCTCAAGAACTCAAAGGGCTCAAAAAAGCTTTTGACTGAGAAGAAGCGGTAAAAAGGTAATCGGGTAAGTTTTGGGGCTCTTTATTTATAGCCTAATCTTTCCGTTTGTTACCGTTTGGGTTCTGCCCTTTCGCATTCCCGCCTGTTATTTTCCTCCGAAAATAACGCCTCATATAACTTCCGTTAGAAACAGAAACTAACGGCTATTTTTTCTAAGTCTAAAAAGACTTTCGAACTTCCTGAGTCAGTTCTAAGATAGTTCGAAAAGTAATTACCTTACGACTAATTCGAAGTTCATATCTTCATGCATTTCGGAGATAAAATAAAAACCAATAACCCCTATGATTGGTTATCTTTTCTTTCCGTATACTGCTCTCCTAACGTTACAGGTCGAACGGAGAAGCGTATTCGAGGGGCTACTGTTGGGGGAAAATATCTCATCTTCGGGGTTATTGCCGAAGCAGCATAAAGACAGTCAACCAGTTCGAAGATTGTCCGAAGACCATCTTCGAAGATGCCCAGAACCTCGTTCGAAGCCCGAAGACAGGCACTAGTTCGAAGCATGTTTTCGAACCAAAGCCCTTCAGGATCTTTTCCGCCAGCTAAGATGGAAGACTTATCTTCTATCCTATTAGATTAGTCTTTTACGATTTTAGCCCTATTAAGGAAACCGAATAGTTTCCTTAATGTCGGTTGTAATAGAGGGGTAAATAGGTCTTTTCCTTAATGTTTAGGCCTATAAATACCCCCCATTTCACCCTGTAATAGGGACCGATTACAAGTGATTCAATACACACTTTCGAACTATTCTAAGCTATTATCCTTTCGGAGACTTAGAACAGTTTGCTTCGCAAACACTTCGTTTGTTAGTTTCTTTTCTACAGAAACCTGTTAGCGTAATCTTTTACGCCAACAATATTGCTTAAACAATAGTAGGTGAGTAGCGTTCTTTTATTCATATGGTAAACTAAAGATTCTAAGAAGCAATAAGCAATAAAATAAATTTGTAGTTACCGTAATTAGTATGTATACCAATTAACCAATATAATAAATAATAGTGCATGAAATTATTAATTGAACAAATATGGTTAATAAATTATTAATTAATGAAATGAGCAATAATCAACATATTGAGGTTAAGACTCGAGTGGTTTGTAGGGAGCACGTGCTCCCAACACCCCTGTTACTTTCCACAATTAAGATGTTATTTCATTTTCTTTTTTAATTAATTATTTTAAATAAATTTAATCAATGTTATAGATTAGTTTTAACTATTACCCATACAAGGTAATGACCTACTATAAATAGACCTATATATATACTCGTTGTACCGATGCATTCATGTTTCATATCAATATGATTGTACCCTTATTCTATATTGGTGTGATGTAGCTGTTATATATTATGCAACTTCCTGCCTAGACAATCTGTCAGTTTGCTCATGCTTCTCCTCTAATATTTACATATGCAACACTCGCGGACAGAGAGATAGAATGCACACACTATGTAGGGAAAGAGCTGGGCTAGTATATACTGATCGCAATTGCACACACTTGCTGCCTGCAAGAACATGCATGTAGCTACTCTCTCTATTCTCCCTACTTTTTACTAATTGTGAATTTTGTTTGCATGATATGGGAATGGGTGGTGTCAAGGAAAGAACATAGATAGATTGAACAATTTTCTCTTCGGTCTACCCTACACGTCCCTAAGATGGAGCACAACATAGTAGATACCTCAACTACGTTGATCTGCCTCCTTCATTCTCGCATTGTGGTGCATCACATTATCAAGCTACCACTGTTGAGTGTTGAGCCACAACATCATCAAAGCCAGCATTTTTGAACGTGTAGCGGCCCGTCCACAACAATACCACAACATCACAGGACGTAAGAAGAAAATATAACGTCTTTTAATCCAAGTTTCAACAATTACGACAATTATTTGTTGAACATTTCTTAAAGATGGCAAGGCAGCGTAACAGAGGGATGAGTGATGCTACTTGTTGTTTGCTGGAGGTTCTCTCTACCTTGATGATTTCCATTTCCCCATGCTAGCCATTCCTACTCAATGAAATACAACAATAGCTACATTTTGTGATAGTTCCCATCTTCCTACATTTCATATCTACACTGAGAAGAAATGTTCAGTTTACCGATGGTGATATATATGCCACCATGTGTGTGAGTGCCATACATTCCATATCAATCCGATCGTTATATTAGGAATGGCTGCATAAAATAATTCCGAGCTTGATCAAGAAGCTGAACTAGCTTCAGATGGCTCTATTGCATTGAGAGTTAACACCAGGAGGGGTATGAAATGGGTCATCCAAATTCCGATCATTGCTTGTGGAGATGGATTTAATTATCTCAAACTGAATATGCATGGACGTGGACGCAGTATGCACATGTATATGCAAATCTAACATTTATGTCTCTTATAATACAGTTTTGTCTTGTTCATAGACCACCTTAAATTTGATAGTCTAAATAAACTGTTATTAGAAGAATTCATGAGAAGTCATGAGAAGTTAGCTGGATGTTTTGGTTTCTAAAATCTGAACGTAATTACTGACTTATTTTGTTTAGTGTTTAATTAATATATAGTAACATTACTTGTTATAATTTTTATATTAGGTGAAGTAACGATCTAAATAAGCTTAAGAAACCTTAAAACAAAACAATTTGATAATGTGATGCTACAGTAAACATTTGTTAATTATGAATTAATTAGGTTTAATAAATTCGTCTCATAAATTATCGTCTGATTCTGCAATTATTTTTATAATTAATTCACATTTAGTCATTCAAATTAATGTTCAAACATCCGATATGACACACGCTAAAATTACTATTGATCCAAACACCCCCGAGTGTATCAGCTAGTAAAGTGGTACCAAAACCAAAACCGGGCGATACTTTCATGCTGAGTCTGAAGCCGAGTGCAGATCTTGTCAATCGGTTTGGTTTTGCTGCAAAACAAAACAACCAAAGAAATAATAAAAGCAGCCTAAAGTCCCATCAACACCTCAGAAACTTTGTCAGATCAACACATTGGGATGGATATGAAAAAAATTCAAATTATTTGTATTTGTATAGGATAAATTGTAAATGTATAGTCGTATTACTGAATTAAATGTAAAAGATGAAATATAAATATATGAATTTATTTATGAGATACGAATATGGAAACAAATATGCAGATTTCTGTCGGATGTATATGAAAAAATTATATCCATATTTATTTCAGGCTATCACACAATTCAGGCTGTCAAGGACTCAGTGCAAAATGAGGTCACCACATTAATATGTATGGTTTATTTACTATTTATGTAATTATGAAATACTTATTAGTGTAGGGTTTCTAGCAGTATAAGGCTCTATTTAGAGTCTTTTTGATTTGGCTATTAGGAGCAGTTTTTGCTTCTTGAAAGCCAAAAGCCAACCAAAAGGTATATTCTAAGCCAACAGCATTTAGTAAAATCAGCTTTTGGTGTATTGAAATTGTGGAAACTCCTTTAGACCTGTTTTATGGCTTCTGCTTTTTAAATCTTTGATAATGCTAATATTCACAGATTGGCATTTCAAATTTCATGCAACTATACAAAATTTCATAAATTGACATTTCAAATTTCATACAACCATACAACATTCCATAAATTGACATTTCAAATTTTGTACAACCATATATACCTTCATAAATTGATATTTCAAATTTCATACAACCATAAATATTTTTATAAATTGACTTTTTGCATAGCTCATGGCTCAAAGCAGCTTCTCCATGGTCATTTCAGCCAAACGACGTTTAGTTTTCTCACAACTAACATCTCACAACAGCTTTTCCACAACCCACATCACACAACAGTTTTTTTCCACAGCCACAGCTCAACCAAACACACCTTTAGGGCTGCTTCACACATGAAGAAGTAAAACTGATACGAGGACGCGCCCAACCTTAACGGCGTATAATCAAAGATACTCATGAAACCTGACGAGTCTTGTGCAGCCAACCGTTGCAAGTGCAACAACCTGCATCATAGAGTTCGCCCAACCTTACGTTGTCCACTCAACCAAGTCAAGCGGATTACAACAAGTGCTTCTTCCGTGGGTTCTACAGCGAAGAGTAGTGCTATTCAATGTTTTAAGTGTTTGGGTCGAGGACATATCTCAAGGGAGTGTCCAAACAACCGCACAATGCTAATAACGGAGAGAGGTGAGTATGAATCTGCAAGTGAAGATGATGATGACCCAACTGCTGAAATGGGAGAAGAAGAGGACAAGACGACTTACTGTGATTTTGAGAGTGGTCAATCTCTCATTGTTACAAAGAAAGTGTTAAGTGTACAACCAAAACAAGATCATGAAAAACGCTGCAATCTTTTTCACACAAAAGCCAAGGTAAATGGTCGTGTATGTAAGGTAATCATAGATGGTGGAAGCTGTCATAATTTAGCTAGCAAAGAAATGTGTGAAAAACTTGGATTGAAGCAGCTACGACACCCACATCCATACCATGTATAGTGGTTGAATGATTGTGGAGAAGTGAAGATTCAACATATGGTGAAGGTGCCTTTCAAAATTGGTGAGTATAATGATATGGTAGAATGTGATGTTGTTCCTATGAAAGTTTGTCATTTGCTGCTAGGTCGACCATGGCAATTTGATCGTGGCATTTGTTGATAGCAAAAAATGACATTAATGTCTAGATTATCAAAATATCAATTTTTGGTGATTTGGGCCAAAAATACACATGTGCAGGGTCTGTCCGAAGCCCTACAGGGCCGAAGCCCGTCAAGCTATGGGCTCCGAAAGCCTCCAGCCAGCCCATGGGCTTCGGCCAGGAAGCCTTCGGAGGCCCACGCTGCCAAAAGCTTCGGAAGCCTTCGGAGGCCCACACTGCCGAAGCTTCGGAAGCCCACGCTGTCGAAGCTTTGGCCCAAGAGCAAGCCTCGACGGGCCTAGCCAAAGCCCACGCTGTCGAAGCTTCGGCCCGAGGAACAAGCCTCAAGGGGCCTGGCCGAAGCCCACGCTACCGAAGCTTCAGCCCAAGGAGCAGGCCCCGACGGGCCTGGCCGAAGCCCATGCTACCGAAGCTTCGGCCCAAGGAGCAGGCCTCGGTGGGCCTGGCCGAAGCCCACCTCGGCAGAGATAGAGTTGGACGCGTTTCTAGCTCAATCTTTATCTCTATCCGGCCGGATTAATAGTAGATTTGATTAGAGTTAACCCTCTATAAATAGAGAGGTCTGGCCGGCGTGGAGAGCCCCCCCAACTCAAACCAAAGCAAAGCCATGCTTTGATCATACCTTTACTTTTACCTTTACTTTTTTATACCTCTTCGTGGGTTTGCCTGGAAGCCCTCTGTCCGCCGCTACGGAATAGTGGTAAGCCTTGGTACTTCGCCTGTGAAGTCCCCGTTAATCTACGTAATAGATTGCTATCGCCTTGTTACTTCGCCTGTGAAGTATCCGCTAATCTGCGTAATAGATTGCTACCTCCGCTGCCTATGCAACACTTAGCAAAATTCGGTCCTCAGGCCGAATTGGTACTTCGCACTCTTCTGTTGCAGGCTTCGCCCATTCGGAGCCCCTTCGTCGAAGGTGTTCAGAGCTGAGAGATCGTTTCCGGAGGTCTCCCAGGACACCCTTCGGTGGGACCACAAGCTTCGACAACAGGCTTCGCCAGCATACTTCGTCAACAGGCTTCGCCACGACCATACTCCACATCAGACGAAGTTGCACTCGCGTGTGGCCCTCGCGTCACTATTCTGTAGATTGCTGTATCAGAGATTGCACTCTGAACCCCGCTGTTCGGAGTTGATCACCGCATCTAGATCTGTTCGGAGCTCACCTTCGATCAGGTCGCTCCGAACGCCGAAGTACCCTTCGGCGGAGCACTTCGCACCAGATCCGTTTGGAGTCTATCTTCGGCCGGATCAGTCCGAACGCCGAAGCACCCTTCGGCGGAGCACTTCGCATAAGACGCCGAAGGTACCCTTCGGCGCACCCTTCGCATCAGACTTCGAACCAGATGGGCTTCGACCGGTTTGTTGATTTTATTCTATTTAATCTATCTCTTTCGGCTAATTGGATTATTTTGTGTAATCTGGTTGCCTGGCGACTCCACCCCCTTATCACTATTAAGGGTAGTCGGAACACGACGTCGGTGTCACGTCACGCTTAGTCCTGTCTCTAAGTATCCGTGCACTTTTGGATCGTCGAACTGACCCAAGTGTGGGGGCACGTTTCCATGTCAACACACTTTTTGGCGACTCTGCTGGGGAAAGGTTACGCCAACATAATGAGTACATCTACATCGGCCGCCGGTACGTCTACATCGACTGCTACGTCTACACCGCTGATGGACCCAATAGGAGGCGCGGATATCGACAACCGCAACATATTGTCACCTACACTTAAAGATATCCCCGCAGAAGACCGAGCAGAGATCGAGGCAAGGCTAAAGGCGCTCCAAGACATGATGCTTGGAGGCTACATCAAGACACGTGCAGGCTTCGTCAAGCGCGACATCATCACCCCCGACCCCGCTCAGGTCTAGGTAACACCGGTATCTCCTCGTTTATCTTCTTTAGAAATTGAGCAAAAAATAGCCGCATCAGTGGATCAGGTCGTTAACGCTTAGCTACCCAACCGTTTAGATTCGGCAGTTAGCTCCCAAGTAGAGGCGACTCTTAGAAG
Source organism: Zizania palustris (assembly GCA_019279435.1). Classification (NCBI taxonomy): domain Eukaryota; kingdom Viridiplantae; phylum Streptophyta; class Magnoliopsida; order Poales; family Poaceae; genus Zizania; species Zizania palustris. Next base: position 16,616,162 of record JAAALK010000290.1, read on the forward strand.
GTTCGGCTTCACTGAGGCCGCACCCCCAGTTCCTATAGCTAGTGCACCTCCGACAAACATGTCTCCGACCTCATCACTTATGGCCGAGACCAATCATTATACATATGGTCAAACTAATGTTGCGTACCACACTACACCTGCGCCAATACCCGCGCTGCCTGCACCACACATGTAGGCGCCCGGACACGAGCACGTTATACAAATAGCGCGTAGGGAAGAAGCACATGGCTGACACGCCGATATCCCACCACGTGTCGCGTCCCCACATGAGAGGCGCATGCAAACAAACTACCAAGATGATTTAGATGTGCGGGTCCGCGCACTGTTTAGGGAGTGTGCCGGCTTCGTGCCCAAGGGACGGATTAGGGTTTACCGCAAACCATACCATGGTCATCTTGATACAGTACCCTACCCCCGCGGCTATAGAATCCCCGAGTTCACTAAATTTGATGGCGAGGGTAGCAGGACCACACTAGAACATGTTAGTCAGTTTTTGGCGCAGTGTGGAGAGGTTAGCGGGATAGATGCCCTCAAGGTTAGACTATTTTCTCTCTCGCTATCCGGCACAGCTTTCACTTGGTTTTCGGCGCTCCCGCCGAATTCCATTCACACGTGGGACGATTTAGAGCGGAAATTCCATGATTATTTCTACACGGGTGAAATAGAGCTTAGACTTTCGCATTTGACATCGGTTAAGCAAAAATCTAGTGAGAGCGCCTCTGAGTATATCAAGCGTTTCAGGGATACTAGAAACCGATGTTTTAGTCTTAATATTTCAGAAAGGGACTTGGCGGAATTAGCTTTTAATGGGTTGCGTTCTGAACTTAAAGAAAGATTAGACAACCAAAACTTTTTAGAAGTTAGCCAAGTTCTACAGCAGGCTCTGGTCCAAGAAGGTCGAACCAAAGATAAGAAATTTGTTAAGACGTTTAGCAAGCCTACGGCCGAAATCCACATCATGGAATGCTCTGATGAAGAGGAGTCAGAGGAGGAGGATTCGGCCGACATGTACGTGGCCGAATGGGTTACGAACGCTAAAAAAACATGTCACTTGCTCCGAACTATGACCATCCCCCACAAAGAATAGACTTAATGAGGTCAAGTACTCGTTCGACGTGACTAAATGTGATAAAATATTTGATTTCCTCTTAAAGAGCCAGCTTCTTAGGTTACCTAAGGGTCAGGTTATCCCACCTGCCGACAAATTAAAGAAGCATCCATACTGTAAGTGGCATGATTCACATTCTCATAATACTAATGATTGCAATGTTTTTCGACGGCAGATACAATCGGCCATAGAAGAAGTATGATTGAAGATAGACCATGATCCAAAAATGAAGCTGGATAAAGATCCTTTTCCAGTCAACGCCGTCGACCTCGGCGAGAAAAAGGTGTTGATTCATCCAGAACAGGTCGAGTCTGCTAAAGGAAAAGATGTGATTATTGGAGAACCGCGTACTCGCACACTCGTGCCAAAGAACCCCGAGGTAGGAGTGTGGAAACAGAACATCAATACCCCTTCGGCTAAGGCTTGCAAGAGGCCGAAGGTGACATATAACATGTTGTTAAACAAACATCAGAGGAGGGCCAAAGAAGTAGGCCCACGCGCTCAGCTAAAGCAGCCGAAGGGGCCAAAACCTTCGAAGGGTACCTTCGGACCGAAGGTTTTGAACCCTTCGCACGAAGGCTTTGGGCCGAGGTATCCTGGTGCTCCGCACGGTGGTTCTGAGGCACAATGGTCGAACCCCCCATGCAACAACTTCGAACCCCAATGGTCGGGTTCTCCGCACAACAACTTTGCACCCTAGTGGTCGGGTCCCCCATGCGACAGCTTCGGCTCCCAATGGCCGAAACCCGCACCATGGTGGACTTCTCCGATGGGAGGCTTTGGCCCACACTGGCCGAACATACCTCCGGCCTAGCGGGATCCTTCGCTGGTGTGGTCGGAGACACCTTCGACTTGGCCGAACCCCCCTTCGGGTGACGGATACGGCTCGCAATGGCCAAGGCCGCTAGAACCTCCGATGCCTCCACCGTATGACTGGGCGGGGACCTCATGGGCCCCGTACGTATCCGGGTCAGGGTACCCTCCATAGATTAACCATATGCCTTGTTTTCCTTCGGAGTATTATGGATGGCAGGGGAAACAAACGCAGCAGAGGGGGGCATTGTCAACAGGTTGTCTGTAGTACCTCCGAATCGGACCCTACAGAGTGAAGCCGAAGGGTGAGAGCACGCGGAGGCCGAAGTCAGGGAGTCTGAAGCCATAACTATCAGAGTTGGGTCTCAGGAAGTCCCAATCCTGAAGACTTTGTCGGCGAAGGATAACGGAGGTAAGTCACATGCTTCGGTCGGACTCCGCGCCAAAGCCTGGTTCGATCGTCCGAATGAGGTCGATCCGTTCGACGGGGTTCACAGCTGTTGGGGGAGATAATCCCTAGAGTCGACGGGGTGGGCCCCCGGCCGGAGGGCCCAGGCCTAATGACGAAGGCCGCCGTCCGGAGGAGCAAGGCCGGAGGCCATCTTCCGGAGGGGCAAGGCCGGAGGTCGCCTTCCGGAGGAGCAAGGCCGGAGGCCGCCTTCCAGAGGAGCAAGGCCGGAGGCCACCTTCCGGTGGGAGGAAGCCGGAGGCCGCCCCTCGGCGTAGGGCACCGGAGCTCGCCTTCCGGAGGCCGAAGGCCCGAGGCTCTCGGCCAATCCGGCAAGGCGGACCCGAAGAGAGTCGTGGCGGGAAAAGGACTAGGCGGTCGTACGAAAGGACAGGATCGCGATCTTCCGAGCCGTGTCGGGTGGCGCAGGAAGCACCCGACACGGTTGATACGCTGTCAGAATCGAATCTTCTTGTCTGTACTATGTATCTCTTTGTCTGTACTATGTACCGCCTATTTTGTCTGTACTACCAGTCAGGGTTGGTCGGGGGACCGTTGGCAGCCCAGAGGCGTTTAGTCCTCTGGGCGGGGCGCCCTATAAATACCCATCACTACAGTCGTAACAGGCAGGCTGAGCAAGGCATTGAATACACTACTCTCATTCTCCACTAAAACCTGCTGGTTCGATCCGTTGTTCCAACAGTTGGCGCCGTCCGTGGGGATCCTAGTCCGAAAAGCTAGTGTCCTCTACACCCATCCACCCAAAGCATGTCGAGCCGGAAAGGAGCGAGCACGGCCCCCCTGCGCAGGTCGACTCGAACCGCCGGGGGCAAGCCCGCCCCGGCCGATGACCCCAATCCTTCAGCTCCCATCACCACAACCGTCGGAGCGGCGCCTCCAGCGGGCTCCGCCCAGTTGCAAGAAGAGACGCCCGGAGCTCAAGGCACCGACAGCCTGCCCGAGCCGACCTCCGCCAACCTGGCCGGGTCGCCGGGCGGACCTCCAGTAGTAGTGTCCCTCCAGACAGACTACGTCCGCTCGCGGGACCCCGACACAACTTCCGGGGGAAGCGGGAGCCAAGCCGATGCCCTGGCCGCCGAGAATGCTAGGCTGAAGGCGGAGCTGGCTTTGTGGCGTCAGGAAGCGTCGCTCCGGCCTCCGGCCCCTCCGGCAGCCTTCCGCGCCGCGAGAGCCGCGGTCACGGACCTGAGCGACGACGAGAACCCCCCGGAAGAGGAGAACGCATCATACGACGAAGACTCTCCCCTGCACCCGGACCTCCAGAGGGTGCGCTTCAGTTCGAACTTTCGCGCCGCCAAGCTCCCCAAGTACTCCGGGGACTCCGACCCCGGCGAGTTCTCTCGCTCTTACGCTCTGGCGATAGAAGCGTCTGGGGGGAGCCGGGACGCCATGGACAAATGCTTCCCTCTGGCGCTCGAAGGGATCGCCCTTCGGTGGTTCTGGTCCCTCCGGCCAGGGACCATCCACTCGTGGGAGCAGCTGAAAAAGAAGTTCGTCAACAACTTCCAGGGAACCTTCGTGGCCCCTATGTCCACCGGGAGCCTTTTTCAAGTGAAGCAGCAACCCGGAGAGACCTTGCGGCAATACTCCCAGCGCTTTGCGCACACCAAAGCTCAGATCAAGGGGCTTTCGGCTTCTTCAGTCATCGACGCGGCCCGGGAAGGCGTCACCCACCCAGGTCTCCTCGACAAGCTCCACCGGAAGCCCATCTCTTCGGTGGCGCAGCTCATGATGTACTTCGAAGAGTATGCCCGGTCCGAAGAAGGCCAGATACGTCGACAGGCGATGGTAGTCCCTGTCCGAGCTCCGAACGTCCGGGCGTACGAAGCGCCTCCGGAGCCCAGCCGAGGCCCGCGTCGCGCCCCCGACTTCCGGCGCCTGGAGCCCGCCCGTCCGGACCTTGTTCATCAAGATTCACGATGGAACCGCAAGCACGTTCGGGGGGAAGTTCTTAGCATCACCCCTCAAGCGCCCGCCAAGCACCTGCACACGCCCGGCGGGAGTCGCCAGGCCGGGCCCAAGCCTCCACCCCGAGCGCCTGCCAGGGGAACCTTTTACTGCAGCGTCCACGGAGAGAACCGAAGCCACGACACCGACTCCTGCCGCACCATCCTCGCTCTTCGCAGTGACTACCTCGAGCGCCAGTCCGGTCGCGGTTCCTCCGACCGAGGGCATTCTACCCCTCGGCCGGACCAGGTCCAAATAGTCGGGCGACAGGAAGAGCCGGAGGCCGTGACCCCGGTCGAGGGGTTCGGCGGAGTCCCGACCCTCAAGCTCGAAGCCGCTCCGGACCGCGGCAAGCGCGTGGTCCTTCCCATATCCGGAGGGGAAGCCCTCGGAGCGCTGTCTAAGCGGCAGCGTCGGGATTACGCTCGGGAAGTTGGGCACATCGGCACGTCCAGCCCTTCGATCCTCCCGGAATGGTCTCACGTCCCCATCACCTTCACCGCCGAAGATGCCGCCGGAGTCAAGTTTCCTCACGCCGACCCACTCGTCATTTCGGTAGACATCGCCGGAGCCGAGGTGCGTCGCATTTTAGTCGACGGAGGGAGTTCCGCTGACATCATCTTCGTGCAGGCCTTTGATCAACTGTGTTTGTCGCGCAAGCACCTGCTGCCAGCCTCGCGACCGCTCCAGGGCTTCTCAGGCCCTCCGCTCGATGCTCTGGGCCAGATCTTGTTGGAAGTGGCGTTCAGCACCGCGCCCCTCCAGCGTCGCGAAGAAATCCTATTCGACGTCGTCGACGCTCCGTACGCCTACAACGCCATCTTCGGCCGAGGGATGCTCAATCGCTTCAGCGCCATCGCTCATCACAACTACCTCTGCCTCAAGATGCCGACTCCCGGAGGGGTGTTGACCGTCCTGGGCGACCAAGCCGCAGCCCGCCGGGTCGAGTACGGCCACGCGGCGCCTCTGGAGCCACGGCAGGTCCACAGTGTCCGCGAAGGTGCCGAGGACACCAACCTCCCACTGGAGGCCGGCCCTGCGCAGAAAGGGCGCCCCGCCAAACCCCTCCCAGAAGGGGAAGTTATCACCAAGACCCTGACTCACGGAGGGAAAGAGTACTCGATCAAGTTCGGAGGGGGCCTGGAGCCAGAATTATCAGCACAGCTCGAAGCCATCGTCTGTAGCAACCTCGACATCTTCGCATGGTCGGACGAAGACATCCCTGGAGTCGACCGGTCCATCATTGAGCATTCCCTGGCAGTTGATCCGAAGGCACGACCAGTCCGCCAGGGGCTTCGGAGGCTATCCACCGAACGGGCCGAGCTCGCCAAGGCAGAGACCGACAAGCTGCTCCGCGCCGGGGTCATCAAGGAAGTGAGTCACACCGACTGGTTGTCCAACCCTGTGTTTGTCCAGAAGAAAACATCTGGCAAATGGCGCATGTGTATCGACTTTACTTCTTTGAATAAAGCTTGCCCCCATGACCCTTACCCGCTGCCTCGCATCGATCAGCTAGTAGATTCCACAGCCGGAGCCGAGCTCCTCAGCTTCCTCGACGCATATTCCGGTTATCATCAGATCTGGCTCAAGCCCGAAGACCAAGTGAAAACCAGCTTTGTCACCCCAGCCGGAGTATTCTGTTACCTCCGGATGCCCTTCGGCCTCCGTAATGCCGGAGCGACCTTTTCAAGATTAATCTCAAAGGCCCTCGGTCATCAGCTCGGGCGAAACGTGGAAGCCTATATGGACGACATCGTCATCAAGACTGCCTCCGCAAGCCAACACGGGTCCGACATAGCCGAAACCTTCGACAGCCTCCGGCAGTGTGGGATCCGGCTTAACCCTGACAAGTGCGTCTTCGGAGCACGTGCAGGGAAGCTGCTTGGGTACCTCGTCTCCAGCCGCGGCATCGAAGCCAGTCCAACACAAGTTCAAGCACTGCAGAATATGGCGCCACCTCAGAACCTGAGGCAGGCGCAGAAGCTGGCCGGACGGTTGGCCGCCCTCGGGCGTTTTCTCGCCAAATCAGCAGAGCGAAGTTTGCCCATCTTCAAGGTGCTCCGAGGTTCCAAGCATTTCGAATGGACCCCTGAGTGCCAGGCCTGTTTCCAGCAAATAAAAGATTATCTCTCCGGCCTCGTGGCCCTCGCTACACCCCGGGCCGGCAGCCCTTTGTTGGTTTATCTCGCCGCCTCCGGCACCGCCGCGAGCGCGACCTTGGTTCAAGAGGAAGAGTCCAGTGGGAAGCTAGTCCAGCGTCCCGTCTACTTCGTTTCCGAAGTTCTCACCGATGCCAAGGCCAGGTACTCCGAGCTGGAGAAGGTGGCCTATGCCCTAGTCATGGCCTCCCGGAAGCTCCGGCACTACTTCTTGGCCCACGACATCATCATTCCAACAGCCTATCCGCTGGGCGACATGTTCAGAAACAAGGACGCCACTGGTCGCATCGGGAAGTGGGCAGTAGAACTGGCCCCATTCGGGATCTCCTTCGTTGCCCGGACAGCCATTAAATCCCAGATCCTCGCCGACTTCGTCGCGGAGTGGACGCGGGCCCAAGAGCCCGCGGGCACCAACACGGGCGAAGAGATTTGGACCGTCTTTACGGATGGCGCTTACCAGGCCTCCGGGGCTGGGGCCGGAGCAGTCATCGTCTCCCCGTCAGGTCAGCAGGCCCTATACTCCGCTCGGTTAAGCTTCAAGGCCACCAACAATGTCGCAGAATATGAAGGAGTCCTCTTAGGACTTCGCAAGGCGCTCGCACTGGGAGCCGCGCGTGTGATCGTGAAAACCGATTCCCAAGTGGTCGCCGGGCACATCGACAAGACCTTCCGGGCAAAGCACCCGGACCTCGCTTCCTACCTCGACTTCATCCGCAAGTGCGAAGTATCCTTCAAGGGTATTTCCGTCCAGAACATCCTGCGCAGCGACAACGCCCAGGCCGATGCCCTTGCCAAGGAGAAATACATGAAGGGCTGTGCGGCAGTCACCTGGCGCCGCGGGCCCTCGTAGGCAAGGCCCTCCGGCAAGGCGTATACTGGCCCACTATCATCGCTGACGCGGAAGAACTCGTCCGCACATGCCAGGGTTGCCAGTGGATGGGCCGCCGCAGTCACCGCCCCCCAGCAAGATTGCTACCTATCCCTCCTGTGTGGCCTTTGGCTCGCTGGGGCATGGACCTCGTCGGCCCACTCCCCAGAGCAAGGGGGAACCTGCGCTTCGTCGTCATCGCCGTCGAGTACTTCTCCAAGTGGGTTGAAGCGGAGCCTCTAACTACCATCACATCCCGAAGCGTCCAGAAGTTTTTTTGGCAGCATATCGTGTGCCGATTCGGTGTACCCAAGCAGCTCACATTGGACAACGGAACGCAGTTCGACGCCGGCACTTTCCGGACATTCTGTGACGAGCTGGGAATTCAGCTTTGCTTCGCGGCCGTGCGACACCCCCAGTCTAACGGGGCCGTGGAACGAGCTAACGGGCACATTCTGTCCGGCCTCCACAAGCGCATCGTCGGGTTGGCCCGAGGCACGTGGCCAGACGAACTACCCAAGATCTTATGGTCCATCCGGACGACCGTTTCTCGGGCAACGGGCTTCACCCCGTTCCGCCTTTTGTTCGGCGACGAAGCGATGACGCCGACGGAGCTCCGCGCCGGTTCACTGCGCGTCGTAGCACCCGAAGTTGAAGATGAGCGCGCCGTCTCCCTCGACCTAGCCGAAGAAACGCGGCTACGCGCCGTCGCCAACCTATACCACTATCAGAAAGAGACCAAGGGGTGGTATGACGCCAAGGTTAAGCGCAACGAGTTCCAACCAGGGCACCTCGTCCTCCGTGCGGTGGTCGCCCCCACCAAGTTGGGCAACAAGTGGGAAGGACCGTACATTGTTACGAAGTCAGGACGGCCTGGGTCCTACAGTCTCGCTACACTAGAAGGTGAAGAGCTGAAGCATACGTGGCACGCTGGGGACCTGAAGTGCTACTTCCCGTAACACTACCGATGTACTTTATTAGCGGCCACCGCCGCCTGTTTGTATCCCCCATCTGCGTAATAAAATTTTCAGCTAAACTATTCCGACCAGTACAGCTTGCGCCGCACCCCTCACATTCGGGTTCCGAGCTCCGGCTCGACGCACCCTCATTTTCGGGTTCCGAGCCCCGGCTCGACGCACCCTCATTTTCGGGTTCCGAGCCCCGGCTCGACGCACCCTCACATTCGGGTTCCGAGCTCCGGCTCGACGCACCCTCACATTTGGGTTCCGAGCTAGGCCTCGACGCGCCCCCACGTTCGGGTTCCGAGCCCCAGCACGACGCACCCTCACATTCGGGTTCCGAGCTATGCCTCGACGCACCCTCACATTCGGGTTCCGAGCTCCGGCTCGACGCACCCTCGCATTCGGGTTCCGAGCTATGCCTCGACGCACCCTCACATTCGGGTTCCGAGCTCCGGCTCGACGCACCCTCGCATTCGGGTTCCGAGATATGCCTCGACGCACCCTCACATTCGGGTTCCGAGCTCCGGCTCGACGCACCCTCACATTCGGGTTCCGAGCTATGCCTCGACGCACCCTCACATTCGGGTTCCGAGCTCCGGCCTCGACGCACCCTCGCATTCGGGTTCCGAGCTATGCCTCGGCGCACCCTCACATTCGGGTTCCGAGCTCCGGCTCGACGCACCCTCACATTCGGTCCCGAGCTATGCCTCGACGCACCCTCACATTCGGGCCCCGAGCCCCGGCTCGACACACCCCAAACGCGCCGATGTGACGCGCACCGTACGCTCTCCCTCTCCTGAGCTACTTGGCGCCCAGCTAGTCAACCAGCTACCCGCCAAGAAGGGGGGGGAAGAGAGAGAGCGAAGCGCAGACTGCAGCAAGCATATGAAGCATACAACAGTAAGCACATAAAGCATACAATGTTCGTTACAAGCAAAAGGAGGAGGTCAAGAAAAGTTCTCGTCCAGGCCAAGGAGGAACCGCGGGCCCCTTCGGTTAGAAGGGCCGGAAGTCGTGCTCGCCCCCCGACCGGACCTTTCCTTCTTCTTCCTGCGCTCCTCTTCCTTCTTCTGGGCGCGGAAAGTTCTCTGGTCCGATTGGAGCTGAGCCCAGCTGCGCAGACCGCCCTCCTCGGGGGGCGCTCCGCTCGAGTTAGCCTCCGTATCGGACCAATCAACCGGTTCGGAAGACGAGGACGGCGAGCGGGACCCTCTCTCTTCTTCCTTCGCATGTTTCAGAACCCCCTGAAGGACGTCGGAGTCGACACGCCCGTCACTGCCGCGGGGAAGAACGAAGCGCGCGGGCCGGTTTGCCCGCACAGCTTCAAAGATGGCCCAGCGATGCCGAAGGGCGTCGTCCGGTTCAAGTACCTCGACATCAAGATCGCGACCGCAAACACCCTGAGTAAGTCCCGGAAAAGTAGTCTTTATTAATACAACTAAGTTCCCTAAACTATTACAGGGTGAGGCTGGGACCAATCCCTAGAGCTACACCTGCGGGTCCGGCAAGCGGGCCGAGGTTGAAGGATTCGAAGGGGCTGGAGGGCCGCGCGCACGGAGTGCCTCCTCCAGCCAAGCCTGGATCGCCGCAGGACCTTCGGTCTGCCAGATTGCCTTGAGCGCCCTCCAAGATTGGGTCAGGGCGGGGCTTGGCGTCCGGAGGTGGTCCCCCACGAAGGCGACCGGGTGCGGGCTCGAAGGCGAAGGAAGCGGAAGCCCGGACGCCTCGAGGTGTCGGAGAATTCCATACGCGGCCACCCGAGCGGACACCTCGCCGTACTGCGCCATGGCAAGGTGTATTTGCCGGACGGCGGAGCGGACGAACTTCACCCGCCGGACCAGGGGCTCCCGAGCGACGTCGAACGTGCCGCAGCCAGTGCCGTAGCGCGCTAGCATCTTCCGCAAAGATTCGGCGGCCTCGGCCGCCGTCTTCCCGGCCTCGGCGAGCTCCTCGGCGGCCTTCCCGTTCCGCACGTTGAGGCCCGCCTCGACCTCCTCCAGGTGAGTCACCCGGGCTCCGAGGGCTTCGACCTTACTTTCCGCCTCTGAGGCCCGAGCTTGGAGTCGGGAAACCTCTCCCTCGAGCCGATCCGCCTCCGAGGCCCGGGCCCGGAGCACCTCCGCCTCGGCGGCTCGGGTTCGGAGGGTGCCGACCTCCGCTTCCAGCTCGTCGACGCGGGCGGCCCGGGCCCGGAGCCCCTCTAGCTCCGCGACGCGGGCCCTGAGCGAGTCCGCCTCCGCTGCTCGGGCCTCCAGCGCCGCAACCCTCGACGCCTGGGATCGGAGGGCCTCGGCCTCCGACGAGCGCTCGCGGGCCAACCTCTCCACGGCGGCCACCCAGGACGCGAGCCCTGCGGCGTACGCCTCATGCTGTTGGCGTTCGGAGAGCAGAGCGGACATCTGCCCCTGCGCTAGCGCCACCACCTGCACGCGGAAAAGTGGTCAGAAGAAGCCGCAACGAGGGCGTCAAGTGTGTCTAAGGAAAGTACCTGGCCCGCGGCCGTCTCGATGGCCCTTCCGAGGTCCAAGCTATCCGATAGCCCCAGCTCGCCTATCACCGGGGCCTCGCGCAGCCGCAGGTAGTAGTCGTGAACTGGGGCCACTCTCGAAGCGAAGTCCTCACCATCCAGCAGGAAAGGGCGCAGAAGCGGCACGGAGCCGCGCGCGGTTCGTAGGTCGGTGGGGGGTCGATGCCGGACTCCGACGTCCCCGGCGGGCTCCTGAGATGCCCTCTCGGCGCTCCTGGACTCCGCCTCGTCCCGCGGGTTCGAGCCTTCCCTCGCGGCGACAGGGGCTCCGGACCTCGCGTCCGGAGCATCTGCCGGGTAGCGGCCGACTGGCTCCACGCCTCCGGCCGAAGTACCTGCACGAGCGAATGGGAGTTGAATACAGGAAAGCTCCTTGCGCACGAAGGGGCATGACGAAGTTACCGTACCTGCGCCCGCAGTATTGTCGACAAGGTCCGGAGGCTGAAGATGGCCCGACGGGCTTGGGCGGTAAAAGAGGTTATCGATGGAGTTCGGCGGAGAGCTCGCCACCGCCGCGGCCAGCTCCGCCTCCTTGTCGGCGCTCCCTTCAACGACGCCGAGTGGGTCAGCTAGGCCCCCGCGGCCCAAGCTGTCCGTGGCCCTGCTCTCAAGGGAGTCCGCGGAGCCCCCCGCCGAAACGGGTATCGGCGAAGAGGCGGTCCCCGGCCGGGGCGTCGCTTCGACAGTGCGTGACTCTTGTTCGGCGCCCGGCGCGGGCTCCGTTGGGTTCGGGCGAAGGGGAGCATCCTCGCGCCCCCCGGTGCTCAGCCGGACCGGCAGAGGCGGGGCCAGAACCTCCGGAGGGTCTCCTGACTCCGACTGGACTCCTTCGCTGGAGCCCCCTCCCTCCGAACGGGAAGCCGAGGAAGGTCCCGGCGACGCGCGCTTCGGCCCCCTCACGATCTTCTTCTTCTTCGAGCGGCCCGGAGAAAGGTAGCCGTCCGCATCACCCGCTTTCCTCTTCGAGACGTCCCGGAGGATCTCGCCCTCCGGGAGAGGCGGGGGCGTGAGCTCGAGCGCCCCCCACACTCTGTTGGAGCGTTCCCAGGAGCCCACCAGCTCCAGCCGGCGGGCCCGCTCGGCCGCGGTGGGAACCCCCAGGATCCTCTCCGCCAAGCGGGCGATCTCTTCGGGTGTCCGAGCGACGAGCGATCCTGCATCTTTTCGTCAGGGCCGGGGTACCCCTCGAGCACGCAAAAGCAAGGCTGAAGGCAAAGAGAGCTGATACTTACCAAGCTGGCGAGAGAGCTCCGTCGGCACCGACGCGTCTCGACTGCTCCGGAGCAATGCTGGCCACTCCTCCTTCAGCGGGGGGATCTCGAGGGCCACGAACTCCTCCGCTAAGTCCCGCATGCTCATCCAGCGGGCGACGATCTGGAGAAGCTGTACCCTCGCCGAGATGGCCCTGGAGTTGGCTTCGACGCGCGCCTCTCTCCGGAACCAGATGTGGCGCGGTATTCCGGCCAGGCCGGAGGTGAGCCCTACGCGAACGTAGAACCACCGGCTCACCCACTTCGAGTACCACCTTTCGTTGGTGGCCTTCGCCGGGAAGGAGTCTGCGTACCTCCTCCGGAGCTGGAAGTTGATGCTCCCAAAAGCTAGCACCAGGCCGTCCTTCTTCTTCGGTTGGCAGAGGGCTTCGTGCATCTTCGCGAAGACCTCCGCTCTCCCTTCGCAGCCTTCGGCGCGCATCGCCCACTCGAAGATGGCGAGGCGGGCCACGGCATTGGGGGACAGCTGCGGGAGTTCCAGATGAAATGCCTCCAGAACCCCAGCAAGAAGCTCTGAGGCAGGGAACCCCAGGCCTGCGTCGAAGAAGGCTTCAAAGACGACGACCTCGCCTTCCCTCGGCCGCGGGGCCGGCTCCCGCCCCGGTCTCCTCTCCGGCGTCTCCGGACCAAGGCGGTTCCTGGTCGCCTGCTCGATCGAAGCATCAGTGCACGCAGACGCCCCGAGCTCCAGGGTCTGCTCTCGGAATCGCTCGGAAGCGGGGCGGAGCTCGCGCGCGCCGCGCGCCTCTGGCGTGTCGGTCGCCGCCGCCGCCGCCGCCGCCGCCATCTGGCGTTGCAGGAAACGCGGGTCCATCGCCATTGCAGGGACTGGGTTCCTCGACATTCTTGGAGAACAGATGGAAGGAGTGCAGGGCTCAGAGGACGAGTGAACAGTGGACCGAGCGGCTAGAGTTGGCGTGCACGGGTGAAGAAGGAGGAGGCCGTGAAGGGCGATTATATATCTTTTGGCAAGGCCGGCGGTTCGACTCCTGTTTCGGTTAACGTGTGAACGTGGCGGTTCGCGCGGCGCCGCATTTAAAACCGGCTGGCGCATCGGGGCGCGGTGGCGACCTCCCGGTGACCCGCCTCTTCGGTGCCGCCGGCGCGCGTATTAATTGCTCTTGGCGGCGCTCGCCCGGCCCCTCGGGGCTGGCGCCCCCGAGGTCAAGATGCGTCGGCCCCCCGTCAGCTCGGTCAACTCCCCTCGGTGTATTGGAAATGGCCGGAAGCCCGAGGCAGGGCTCAATCCTCCGGCCTCTCGACTCCCTGTCTCAGTGCCCTTCGGCGCCCCGGCAGATGCGGCGCCCTGAAGCGAGGTACGCACTCGTGTGAATTGGCGGGATTATCTTGTGCGCTTCCACCCCCTCCTATTGCAGGACTACGAGCAGGAAGAAGCGAGGGGCTACTGTTGGGGGAGATAATCCCTAGAGTCGACGGGGTGGGCCCCCGGCCGGAGGGCCCAGGCCTAATGACGAAGGCCGCCGTCCGGAGGAGCAAGGCCGGAGGCCATCTTCCGGAGGGGCAAGGCCGGAGGTCGCCTTCCGGAGGAGCAAGGCCGGAGGCCGCCTTTCGGAGGAGCAAGGCCGGAGGCCACCTTCTGGTGGGAGGAAGCCGGAGGCCGCCCCTCGGCGTAGGGCACCGGAGCTCGCCTTCCGGAGGCCGAAGGCCCGAGGCTCTCGGCCGATCCGGCAAGGCGGACCCGAAGAGAGTCGTGGCGGGAAAAGGACTAGGCGGTCGTACGAAAGGACAGGATCGCGATCTTCCGAGCCGTGTCGGGTGGCGCAGGAAGCACCCGACACGGTTGATACGCTGTCAGAATCGAATCTTCTTGTCTGTACTATGTATCTCTTTGTCTGTACTATGTACCGCCTATTTTGTCTGTACTACCAGTCAGGGTTGGTCGGGGGACCGTTGGCAGCCCGGAGGCGTTTAGTCCTCTGGGCGGGGCGCCCTATAAATACCCATCACTACAGTCGTAACAGGCAGGCTGAGCAAGGCATTGAATACACTACTCTCATTCTCCACTAAAACCTGCTGGTTCGATCCGTTGTTCCAACAACAGCGAAGCCCCCTTCGAACACAGGGCGCTCGAGACCGAAGGGCACACTTCGGCCAGAATTAACAGTGGTCAAACAGTAGCTCCAAGCACCAGGCCAAAGCCATCTTGGGCTCCTCCAGGCATGTCCAAATCACAAAAGAGACGCCTACAAAGGCTGTGGGCACAAGAAATACGTGAGAAGGTAGCTAAGGCTGAGCGCGATGCTATTTTCGAAGAGATCCGCCCTCGGCCAGCCACAAAGTAGGTATGGAGAGAGAAGCCGGTTGAGATAACCAACCCGGCTCCCAGTCCAAGCGACGATGAGGACGACATGCTTGACGATGATTACTCGCCCGTCTCTGAGGGGCCCGCACCTCAGACGATGGACATCAACATCGTCACATTACCCACCGAGTTTGCACCACCACGGGACGAGGCCGAGATCGCTCAATTAAACCTCAGTCCGTGCAGCGCCGTATTCGAGAAGCCCGAGGACTCAGCTCGCCATCTAAAGCCTCTCTATGTCAGGGGTCACATCGATGGGAAGCCGATTTCCCGGATGCTCATTGACGGTGGCGCCACAGTTAATCTAATGCCTTATTCATTATTGAAGAAACTTGGCAGGGACGAAGATGACCTGAAGAAGACCAACTTGATGCTCAACGGATTCAACGGCGAGAGCTCCGAAGCCAAGGGAGTACTCTCTATGGAGTTGACGGTGGGCAACAAGATGTTGCCAACAGCGTTCTTCGTCGTCGACGTACAAGGTAACTATAGTGTGTTACTCGGACACGACTGGATTCACGCGAACTGTTGCATCCCTTCTACTCTACACCAGTGCCTGATACAGTGGGATGGCGATGAGATAGAAGTCATCCCCGCGGATACTTCGGCCCAAGTAGCATTGGCCGATGTATCAGTCGACGCCGTTCATAACAAAGTAGAGTGTCTATCAGGTAGAGACCTTTCGGATTATGACTTTGTTAGCATATCCGGAGGATGGTTTGTACCAGTGTCTGTAAAGCCAGCTAGAGTAGCACGACTATTTTTGTACTAGTAGTCATGTCTAGCAAGAATAATCTAGATTGGCTAAAGTCTCGAGTGGAGTAGTATCGGTCTAATAAAGACGGTATTGCCAAAGCCATCGAGGACTTTAGCGAAGTGGAAAAATTAGGACAAGGTTTTGCGTCGGCCGATCCCTTGGAGAAAGTTGATATAGGCAATGGTAGCATTCCAAGGCCGACTTTTGTAAACCAACATTTACAGCCCGATGAAAAGGCTGAAATAATAAAGTTACTTCGGTCGTATGTCGATTGTTTCGCATGGGAATATAGCGAGATGCCAGGACTAAGACGTGAGCTTGTGGAGCATCGGCTGCCCATCAAGTCCAGGTTTAGGCCTTATAAACAGCCTCCCCGTCGCTTTAATTCGGTCGTCTATGACCGAGTTGAGGAAGTGGAACGGCTACTTAAGGCTGAAGTTATTAGGCCATGCAGGTACGCGGAATGGGTTGCTAACATTGTGCCTGTAGAGAAGAAAGGGAGCGGCAAGATACGAGTATGCATTGATTTCAGGGATCTGAACAGAGCCACTCCAAAAGATGAGTATCCGATGCCAATAGCTGACATGCTGATCAACGACGCCTCGGGACATAAGGTACTAAGTTTTCTTGATGGCAATGCTGGTTATAATCAAATCTTTATGGCCGAGGAGGACGTCTATAAGACTGCCTTTCGATGCCCTAGTTTTATTGGTTTGTTCGAATGGGTCGTCATGACTTTTGGTTTGAAAAATGCCGGCGCCACGTATCAGCGCGCTATGAACTTGATCTTTCATGACTTGTTAGGAGTCATGTTAGAAGTTTACATCGATGATGTCGTGCTCAAATCAGACGCTATGGGAAACCATTTAGCCGATTTGAAAGTTGCTTTCGATAGGATGCGGCAGTATGGGTTGAAAATGAACCCGCTTAAGTGTGCTTTTGGTGTGTCGGCGGGTAAGTTCTTAGGTTTCATGATTCATGAGAGAGGTATAGAAATTGATCCTAAGAGACTTGAGAAGATTAGAAACGTTGCAGTGCCGGCATGCAAGAAAGATGTGCAAAAGTTGCTAGGCAAGTTGAACTATCTGCGTCGCTTTATAACCAACTTGTTCGGCAAGATTGATGCCTTTGTCCCCATACTCCGGCTAAAAAATGAAGTCGAGTTCACTTGGGGGGCAAGCCAGCAAAGTGCTTTTGAGAAGATCAAGGAATGCTTATCATCACCGCCCGTGGTGAGAGCACCCAAGGCCGGAATTCTGTTTAGGCTATACATCGCCGCTGAAGACAGCGTGATTGGAGCCGTGCTAACTCAGGAGGTGGACGGGAAGGAGTACATCATCACATTCTTGAGCCACCGCCTGCTGGACGCCGAAACCAGGTACGCGTTTGTGGAGCGATTATGTTTATCACTTTATTACGCGTGCACCAAGTTACGCCATTATCTTCTCCCTACCACATGTGTTGTCGTTTTCCAAACCGATGTCATAAAGCACATGTTACAGAAGCCGATTCTAAGTGGAAGAATCGGAAAATGGGCTTACGCGTTGATTGAGTACGATTTGGCCTACGAGCCCTAAGAGCGATGAAAGGCCAAGTCGTAGCCAACTTTATAGTTGATCATCACATAGATGCTAACTGGAGTGATGTTATTGCTCTAGTTGAGGTAGTGCCGTGGGAAATCTATTTTGACGGTTCGGCTTGCAAGAATGGCCAAGGTATTGGAGTGGTTCTCATATCACCTAATGGTATGCGCTTTGAAACCTCAGCCCGACTAGAGTTTTCTTCCACTAATAACCAAGCCGAATACGAAGCCTTGTTGCTAGGTCTTGAACTACTAGAGTCTGTAGGCGCTAGACACGTCCACGCGTATGGTGATTCATTATTAGTAGTACAACAAGTGGCCAACAATGCTCAATGTTTTAATGGCTTGCTGAATAGCTACTTGGACAAGTGTCTAGACATAGTTGCTACTTTTGATGATTTCAAAATATCTCACGTGTCAAGAGAAGCCAATTCAATCGCCAATGATTTGGCTTAGCAAGCATCTGGCTACCAAGTCAAAAGAGGGAAATTTTCTGTATTGGAGAAGCCGATGTTTAGTCTCACTGCCGAAGCCAGTAATGCTGGACAGGCGCGCCCTTCGGGTCGAAGCCCTCGGATCGCCGAAGGCTACCACCTACCGGAGCCCCTGGATCGGAGTGCTCCGCCCACCAAGGGGTCCGGCATGCCGAAGCCTATAGTCCGAAGCCTCTCAGACGGGGAAGGCTCTCCAGGGTCCGAACCCTCCGAAGTACTTCGGTCCAGCACACTCCGAGCAGCCACTTCGGCTGGGCTTCGGTAGGAGCTGGAATGGCTCGAGGGGCACCTCGAAGTCAGTATTTTGGAAGATTTTTCAGAAGACAGACCAGCGAAGCCCTCTGAAACCTGTAAGGGCGATTGGAGAGTCCCAATCATCCAGTATTTGAGAGATCCCAGCCAAATGGTTGATCGAAAGGTTCGGCGACAAGCGTTCAAATTCGTGTTGGTAGATGACACATTGTATCGCCGAACCATCGACGGAGTGCTATTGAAGTGTTTAGACCACGAACAGTCCTAGGTGGCTACAGGAGAAGTCCATGAGGGGCTTTGCGGCACCCGCCAGTCGGCCCAAAAGATGAGTTGGATGCTCAAAAGAGTGGGTTTTTATTGGCCGACTATGACTGAAGACTGTTTCAAGTACTATAGAGGATGTGAGGCATGTCAGAAGTTTGGCAACATCCAGTTAGCCCCTGCCTCATTGCTCAGTCCTATTGTCAAGCCATGGCCGTTTCGAGGTTGGGGTCTAGACTTCATCGGTCAGATCTACCCTCCTTCCTCAAAAGGGCATCGGTTTGTGTTAATGGCGACAGATTACTTCACCAAATGGACCGAGGTCGTACCTCTCAAGAACATGACCCATAATGAGGTACGCGATTTTATTTTTAAACACATCATACATAGGTTCGGCATCCCTCAAACTCTTACTACGAATCAAGGTAGTTCATTTGTTTCTAAAGAAGTAAGGGACTTCGCCGAATACTTTGGCATTAAGTTGATGAACTCTTCACCTTACTATGCTCAGGCCAATGGTCAGGCCGAGTCTAGTAATAAAACCGTGATTAAGCTTATTAAGAAGAAAATTGAAGAGTTTCCTAAAAGGTGGCATGAAGTGCTTTCCGAGGCATTATGGGCTTGTAGGATTGCGAAGCACGGTGCCACCAAGGTCAGTCCATATGAGTTGGTATATGGACAAGGGGTCGTTCTGCCTGTAGAGGTAGATCTTGGCACCTTAAGAGTGTTGAAGCAAGACGGCTTATCGGTCAATGAATATGAAGCTCTTCTGAAGGATAATCTGGAGGAAGTGACCGATAAGAGACTAAGAGCTTTAGAAGCCATAGAGGTAGATAAGAAGAGAGTAGCTAGAGCCTACAATAAGAAGGTTAAACCAAAATCATTTCAAATAGGAGACTTGGTATGAAAGACGATTTTGCCTTTAGGCACGAAAAGTCCCAAATTCGGCAAATGGTCACCTAGTTGGGAAGGTCCTTTTAAGATAGCCGAAATCGCTCCCGGCAACGCATACGTGTTGGAATCCCTGCAGGGAGAGCGGTTTCGAAGGAATTTGAATGGTAGGTACTTGAAAGGATATTTCCCGAGTGTGTGGCAAACGTCATAAAGATGTCGGAAAGCCGATATGAACAGTATCATCTCAAGCTTGTTGTGCTTTTAGTTCACTAGTTCACTAAAAGGCAGGGGGGCATGTGTTGATAGCAAAAAATGGCATTAATGGCTAGATTATCAAAATATCAATTTTTGGTGATTTGGGCCGAAAATACACATGTCCAGGGTCTGTCCGAAGCCCTATAGGGCCGAAGCCCATCAAGCTATGGGCTCGAAAAGCCTCCAGCCAGCCCATGGGCTTTGGCCAGGAAGCCTTTGGAGGCCCACGCTGCCGAAGCTTCAGAAGCCCATGTTGTCGAAGCTTCGGCCCAAGAGCAAGCCTCGACGGGCCTAGCCAAATCCCACGCTGTCGAAGCTTCGGCCCGAGGAGCAAGCCTCAACGGGCCTGGCCGAAGCCCACGCTACCGAAGCTTCAACCCAAGGAGTAGGCCCCGACGGGCCTGGCCGAAGCCCACGCTACCAAAGCTTCGGCCCAAGGAGCAGGCCTCGGCGGGCCTGGCCGAAGCCCACCTTGGCAGAGATAGAGTTGGACGCGTTTCCAGCTCAATCTTTATCTCTATACGACCAGATTAATAGTAGATTAGATTAGAGTTAACCCTCTATAAATAGAGAGGCCTGGCCGGCGTGGAGAGCCCCCCAACTCAAACCAAACCAAAGCCATGCGTTGATCGTACCTTTACTTTTACCTTTACTTTTTTGTACCTCTTCGTGGGTTTGCCTGGAAGCCCTCCGTCTGCCGCTATGGAACAGTGGTAAGCCTTGGTACTTCGCCTGTGAAGTCCCCGTTAATCTACGTAACAGATTGCTATCGCCTTGTTACTTCGCCTGTGAAGTATCTGCTAATCTGCGTAATAGATTGCTACCTCCGCTGCTTGTGCAACACTTAGCAAAATTCGGTCCTCAGGTCGAATTGGTACTTCGCACTCTTCTGTCGCAGGCTTCGCCCGTTCGGAGCCCCTTCGTCAAAGGTGTTCAGAGCTGAGAGATCGGTTCCGGAGGTCTCCCAGGACACCCTTCGGCGGGACTGCAGGCTTCGACAACAGGCTTCGCCGGCATACTTCACCAACAGGCTTCGCCACGACCATACTCCACATCAGACGAAGTTGCACTCGCGCGTGGCCCTCGTGTCACTATTCTGTAGATTGTTGTATCGGAGATCGCACTCCGAACCCCGCTGTTCGGAGGTGATCACCACATCCAGGTCTATTCGGAGCACACCTTTGATCAGGTCGCTCCGAACACCGAAGTACCCTTCGGCGGAGCACTTCGCACCAGATCCGTTCGGAGTCTATCTTCGGCTGGATCAGTCCGAACACCGAAGCACCCTTCGGCGGAGCACTTCGCACCAGACGCCGAAGGTACCCTTCGGCGCACCCTTCGCATCAGACTTCGAACCAGACGGGCTTCGACTGGTTTGTTGATTTTATTCTATTTAATCTATCTCTTTTGGCTAATTAGATTATTTTGTGTAATCTGGTTGCCTGGTGACTCCACCCCCCTTATCACTATTAAGGGTAGTCGGAACGCGACGTCGGTGTCACGTCACGTTTAGGTCTGTCCCTAAGTATCCGTGCACTTTTGGATCGTCGAACTGACCCAAGTGCGGGGGCACATTTCTGTGTCTACAACATTCTACATGATGGTCACGCTAATCAGTATTCATTTAAGTGGAACAACAAAGAATTTGTCCTTCGACCAATGTCTCTTACTCAAATTTATGCTGATACAATACAAAAGAATGAGGTAAATGTTGGAAGTATTAAGGAGCAAGAGAAAAATAAAACTGAGAAACCCAATTCTAGAAATGAGAGTTACAAATCAAATGAGAATGGGAATAAAATGGGTGAGAAACAAAAGTTAGTTATGCTAGCCACTAAATCAGAACTAAGAGAAATAAATAAAAACTCAAATTGTGTGCATTTTGTGCTAGTATACAAAGATGTATTGTTTTCTACTAATGATATCTCCTCTCTTCCAAGTGCCATCACAAATGTTTTGCAGGAGTTTGGTGATGTTTTTCCAGAAGAAATACCAGCTGGTCTTCCCCCACTTCGAGGTATTGAACATCAAATCGACCTTATACCAGGAGCATCTCTTCCAAACAGACCTTCATACCGAGCCAATCCGGAGGACACGAAAGAAATACAGCGACAAGTACAAGAACTTCTTGAAAAAGGGTATGTTCATGAAAGCCTTAGTCCTTGTGCAGTTCCTGTTATTCTAGTTCCTAAGAAAGATGGTACATGGCGCATGTGTGTAGACTGTAGAGCGATTAACAACATCACAATTAGATACCGACATCCTATTCCTAGGTTAGACAATATGCTTGATGAATTAAGTGGTGCTGATATTTTCTCAAAAATCGATCTGTGTAGTGGGTATCATCAAATAAGAATGAAAGAGGGTGATGAGTGGAAAACTGCATTCAAAACAAAATTTGGTTTGTATGAGTGTCTAGTGATGTCTTTCGGTTTAACTAACGCATCTAGTACATTCATGAGACTAATGAATCATGTTTTGAGAGCATTCATTGGAAAATTTGTTGTGGTTTATTTTGATGATATTCTGATATATAGTCATAGCAAAGAAGAGCATGTTGACCATATTGTACAAGTGCTGCAAGTACTTCGATCTGAAAAGTTGTATGCTAACAAGGAGAAATGCACATTTTGCACAAGCAAGGTTGTCTTTTTGGGTTTTGTTGTTTCTGCACAGGGAGTAGAAGTGGATGAATCTAAAGTTGAAGCAATCAAGAATTGGCCAACACCTATCAATGTCAGTCAAGTGAGAAGCTTTCATGGTCTTGCTGGGTTCTATCGATGTTTTGTGAAGAATTTCAGCACCATCGCTGCACCTTTAAATGAGCTCACCAAGAAAGGTGTTGAGTTTGTTTGGGGTAAGTCACAAGAAAAAGCATTTCAAGAACTTAAGAAATGCCTCACTGAAGCACCTTTGCTTGTTTTGCCTGATTTTGACAAACCATTTGAAATTGAATGTGATGCTAGTGGTTTGGGTATTGGTGGTGTTTTGATACAAGAAGGAAAACCAATAGTATACTTTAGCGAGAAACTTGGTGGTGCTCAATTAAATTATCTTGTTTATGACAAAGAGTTGTATGCTTTGGTCCGTGTTCTAGACACTTGGCAACATTATCTATTGCCCAAAGAATTTATCATACATTCTGATCATGAAGCACTAAAATATTTGAGAGGTCAAGCTAAACTGAACCGTAGACATGCTAAATGGGTTGAATTTATTGAATTTTTCCCATACATTGTGAAATACAAGAACGGCAAAGAAAATGTGGTTGCTGATGCGTTGTCTCGTAGGATTGTTCATTTATCTCAACTTGATATTAATGTTCCAGGTTTGGAAAGTTTGAAAGATTTGTATGTTGTAGATAAAGAATTTGTTGAACCGTACGCTAAATGTAATGATGGGAAAGGCTGGAAAAAATTTCATGTTTATGACAGGTTCTTGTTCCATGCTAACAAGCTATGTGTTCTAGATTCGTCCGTACGTTTGCTGTTGTTGCAGGAATCACATGGCGGTGGTTTAATGGGACATTTTGGGAGAGAAAAGACTTTGGCCATGCTGTCCAATAATTTTTATTGGCCAAAGATGCGAAGAGATGTTGAACGATTTGTGCAGCATTGTGCTACATGCCATAAAGCTAAGTCCAAACTTAACCCATATGGTTTGTATACACCACTTCCTGTTCCTAGTGCACCTTGGAAAGATATTAGCATGGACTTTATTGTGGGATTGCCTAGGACAAAGAGGGGGGAGAGATTCCATATTTGTAACCGTGCATAGGTTTTCTAAAATGGCACACTTTATTCTCTATCACAAGACCGACGATGCTTCACATATTGCTGATTTATTTTTTAGGGAAATTGTGAGATTGCACGGGATGCCTAGAACCATTGTTTCAGATCGTGATGTGAAGTTTATGAGTTACTTTTGGAAGACATTGTGGGCCAAGCTTGGCACAAAATTGCTATTTTCAACAACTTGTCACCCGTAAACTGATGGTCAAATCGAGGTGGTAAACCGTACACTCTCCATGTTGCTGCGAACAATGATTAAGAAGAACTTGAAAGAATGGGAGGACTGCCTTCCACATGTTGAATTTGCATACAATAGAGCTATTCACTCAACAACACAATTGTGCCCGTTTGAAGTGGTGTATTGTTTTAAGCCAATCACACCACTTGATTTGCTGCCACTTCCTTTTCAAGAGAGAGCAAACATGGAGGCATCAAAACGTGCAGAGTTTGTGAAAGTTATGCATCTGAAGATCAAGGAAGTTATAGAGAAGAAGGCACGCTATTTTGCTCAAAAGGCAAACAAGGGAAGAAAGAAGATGCTTTTCAAACCAGGAGATTTAGTTTGGGTGCATTTACGCAAAGAGCGTTTTCTAGAGAAGCGCAAGTCCAAACTAATGCAACGTGTTGATGGTCCATTCAAAGTGTTAGAAAAGATAAATGACAATGCATACAAGATTGAGCTTCCTGAAGATAACTATAATGTGAGTACTACTTTCAATGTTGCTGATTTGCCACCATTCTTTGGACCATAACAAATAGAGTCGAGGATGACTCCTTTTCAAGAAGGGGAGGATGATACGGACAGCCTAGCATAAACAACATTTCCTTCCCCCAATGATCAAGATATTCCAAATCATTTTGAAGGAGCAATAACTCGCGCTCACGCAAAGCAAATAAATCAACAGGTGAACTCGCTCCTAAATAAGAATAGCATTGCACATGAAAATCAGTTGCTACCTAATGCCCATAATTTAATTGTTCTTAGGTATGACAATGTTGAAGAGTGGCCAAAGGAGCAGCACTTCATCAACAGCCATCAATAAAGCAATGAATGCAATGAATGCCATTTCGGATTCAAGTGACCAGTATGGAATAAAATGCTCATAGAAACCACATATTAAATCCAATAAATGTGTTCGACCACAGCTTGGAACATTTACTTCATAAGCTTTCCAACGGATCTGGCCTCACCCAATAATTCTACCAGAATAGAGAGTTATCGCCGACTTAATGTGGAGACCAGAAACTGTCAAACGTTTCATTTTCTTTAATTAGGGTGCTGCGTACCAATATTGGCTTAATGCCATGTAAAACGTACTGAACACCTCTACATCTCCCTCTCAATCCCTTCTATATAATAGGATCTTTCTCAATGTGTTGGGGAAACAGAATTTTGAGAATGAAACAACTATGCTTTATGCATGTTCTTGAGTGTTCTAGCTACTAGTTGAATCATCTCTGAAAATTGTGCATTCCTTCTCGTTGTTCTTGCAAGCCCTTTGTGATTGCAACGAGGATTATAATCCGCTTGACTTGGTTGAGTGGACAACGTGAGGTTGGGCGAACTCCGTGCTGCAGGTTGTTGCACATGCAACGGTTGGCTGCACAAGACTCGTCAGGTTTCACGAGTATCTTTGATTCTACACCGTGAAGGTTGGGCACATCCTCGTATCAAAAACAGAAGAAAGAAAGGAGAGGAAAAGAAAGATAAATAGAAATGAAAACAAGATAAAAAATATTTTAAAAAAATTGAAAATTTTTTTAAAAAAATTATAGCTTAGGGATTTCTAAGGTTAAAAATTAGGATTTAAAAAAGAAATAAAATCTTTCGAAATATTTTTGGATTTTAAAAGAGAAAATTTTATAGTATGTTAAAGTTTATAGCATATATGGAAGAGAAATTATTTTTGGAGAATCGGTTAAATAGAGATTAAAAAATAGAGAGGATCTTAGCATAACAAGTAAATCACATCATCTAGAAATAGCACCGGTGGTAACTTATCTACCAGGCTCTCTCTCAAGAACTTTAGGCCGCTTCCAATACATGGATGCTTAAATAGGTTCTACTATTGTGAAGCTTCTTACCTGAAAAAAATGTTTTTTACCTAAGCACCTTTGTAAGAGACGCATTGGAGATGACCTTATAGCAGTGTTGCTTGAAAGTAGCATTAGTATGTGCTGCACTCAGTTTGGAAGACTAAATTTGACAATGTGATATTATTTTGGAGTATTAAATATAGACTATTTATAAAACTCATTTATAATCGGTGGATTATTCATGAGACGAATCTAATAAGCCTAATTACGCCATGATTTGACAATATGATACTGCAATAAACATTTTATATATATATATACTCACTGTACCTACTACCAACGTATTCATGTTTAATTTCAAATCACGTCGTCGTATCTTATATTGTATTCATGCAATATAGCTGTTACATAAGCTACCTACTCCCTGCTTAGATAGACAATCTGTCAGTTTGTTGATTCTTCTCCTCTAATATACTAATGACAATCGCACACACTTGTTATCTGCAAGAACATGTAGCTACTCTCGGTTCTCCCTGGTTTGTACTAATTATGAATTTTGTGTACATTATATGGGAATGGGTGGTGTCAAGGAAAGAACATGGAGTGATTACACAATTTACTCTCTGGTATGCACTACACGTCCTTGAGATGGAGCGCGGCATAGCAGATGATGACCTAAGAACCGGATCAAAAACGTGAGGGCCTAAGTTTGATTTCAAAGAAGTCAATAATAAATCAAAAAATTCTTACATTTCGTATGTACATGTATGCCGGCCACCATGTGAGTGCCATCCTACTCTAGTATGTACACTGTGTTTATTGCCGGTGTTCTTCCCCTTTTCCCATCATTTGATCCTTTTCAGAATTTGTGTTTATTGTGGCACTGAATGCTCTCTTATGTCACACATGGCTAATGATGCATGTAGTATTTGAATTGTGAGAGGAAACAAAATACAAATAATAGATCGTACATATATTACATTCAGTTTTGAAGATCAATGTATATAGAAATAGTACTACATGCTCTTACAGCTGAATTAGTGTTTGAGATTATTGTTCCGTCGTTGAGTTGGATCCAAAGTTGGATCCAAAAAAATTGCACAAAAATCCATTTTTATGTTCTCATTGACACGTGAGTTCTAATTATTAGTAAAATCTATACTACTTTTAAAACCAACATATACATATTGTAGCATCATTTTTTTTCTTGTTGCAACCTAAGTGTACTCAACTAGTCAAGTGATACCAAAGCATCATGTCCAACTACCACCAATTGGTTTTGCTGTAAAACAAAACAACCAAGGAAATAAAAGCAGCAGTAGCTGTGCACCTAACACCTGCTGCAGCCTAGAGTCCAATCAACACCTTTGTCAGATCAACACATTGGGATGGATATGCATAACAAAAAAAAAATCTCATTTATTTGTATTTGTATTTGTATCTGTAAAAATATAGATACTCATCGTATTCATATCGGAATTAAATATAATTAATAAAATAAAATGTATGAATTAATTTAGTGAATACGGATATGGAAACAAATATCCGGATTTCTGTCAGATGTATATTATATGCATATCTATTTCATGCTATCACACAATTCAGGTTGCCCACTCAAGGCAAAATGGCGTATGCGTATTTATTATTTATGTAATTATGAAACCCTTAAGTAGTTAATTTAGTGGAGGGTTTCTAGTCTCTAGGGCTGCTTCAGCTAGGAAGAAGGAAAAAAACTAAATAAAGAAAAGAGAGGAAAGAGAAAGAAAGGAGATAGAGGGAAGAGAAAAGAAAGAGAAAGAGAAAAGAAAAGAAAAGAAAAGAAAATATACTTTAAAAATTGAAAATTGAAAATTTTATAACTTATGGATTTCTAAGGTTAAAAATTAGGATTTCAAAAATAAATCAAATCTTTCGAAATATTTTGGGATTTTAAAAGCGAGAAAAAATTTAGAGAGTCTATTGAAGTTTAGCAAATATGGAAGAGATTTTTTTAAAAAATGACTAAATAGGTTAATGGAGAATGAAAAATAGAGAGGATGTTATAGATGCTCTAATGGAGAATACAAAATAGAGTAGCATTAGTATGTGCTGCACTCAAGTCGTTTTAGTACATGTTGCATTAAATTTATATATTTTATTTCTTATATATATATATATATACTCACTGTACCTACCGATGTATTCATGTTTGGTATCACATCGTTGTACCTTATCATGTATGTATCTGTTATATATATATATATATATATATATATAAGCTACTTCTGCCGTAGATAGACAATCTATCAGTTTGTTGATTCTTCTCATCTAATATATCAATCGCAATCGCATACACTTGTTGTCTGCAAGAACATGCAGCTACTCTCGGTTCTCTCTGGTTTGTACTAATTGTGAATTTTGTGTACAGTATATGGGAATGAATGGTGTCAGGGAAAGAACATGGACAAATTGAACAGTTTGCTCTTCAGATCATAGTAAACGTCCCTGAGATGGAGCATGACATAGCAGATGACTCATCCATAGCTGAGCCGGATCGAAAATGCGAGGACCTGAGTTTGATATCAAAGGAGTCAATACACTTCATAGGTTTTTTTGAGTATAGTCAGTTAAATTTTATTCAATATTTGTTCTTTGGTTCACGAAGAATGAGGTCTATTCATATTTATATTGCTTAAACAATAGTAGGTAAGTAGTGTTCTTTTATTCATATTGTAAACTAAAGATTTTAAGAAACAATAAGCAATAAAATATTTTTGTAGTTACCGTAATTAGTATGTATACCAATTAACCAATATAATAAACAATAGTGCATCCAATTATTAATTGAGCAGATGCGTTAATAAATTATTAATTAAGTAAATGAGCAATAATCAATATACTGAGGTTAAGACTCGAGTGGTTTGTAGGGGAGCACGTGCCCCCGACACCCGTATTACTTTCCACAATTTAATCAATGTTATAGATTAGTTTTAACTATTACCTCTATGAGGTAACGAGCTACTATAAATGGACCTATATATATACTCGTTGTACCGATGCATTCATGTTTCGTATCAATATGATCATACCCTTATCCTATATTGGTGTGATGTAGCTGTTATATATGCAACTTCCTGCCTAGACAATCTGTCAGTTTGCTCATGCTTCTCCTCTAATATTTACATATGCAACACACATGGACAGAGAGATAGAATGCACACACTATGAAGAGAAAGAGTTGGGCTAGTATATACCAATCGCAATCGCACACACTTGCTGAATGCAAGAACATGCATGTAGCTACTCTCTATTCTCCCTACTTTTTACTAATTGTGAATTTTGTGTGCATGATATGGGAATCGGTCTGCCCTACACGTCCCTGAGATGGAGCACAACATAGCAGATGCCTCAACTACGTTGATCTGCCTCCTTCATTCTCACATTGTGGTGCATCACATTATCAAGCTACCACTGTTGAGTGTTCAGCCACAACATCATCAAAGCCAGTATTTTTGAACATGTAGCGGCCTGGCCACAACAATACCATAACATCACAGGACGCAAGAAGAAAATATAACGTCTTTTAATCCAAGTTTCAACAATTACGATAGTTATTTGTTGAACATTTCTTGAAGATGACAAGGCAGCGTAACAGAGAGATGAGTGATGCTACTTGTTGTTTGCCGGAGGTTCTCCCTGCCTTGATGATTTACATTTCCCCATGCTAGCCATTCCAACTCAACGAAATACAGCAATAGCTACATTTTGTGATAGCTCTAGCAAATGGACAGTTAAGAGGAGAAAATAGGAAAAAGATTAGTGAAGAATATTGTCAGATGCAGCTGCTATATATACATGGGACGGATGCCGGCTGAAACGAGCATTGTTACGTGTTAGTCCAACTATGTCTGATGTGACGAATAATTGTTGAAAATTGAGTCATTGAATTAAGATGGATCAAGTTGGGATGAATTTGTTTTAAAGATGTTTTGTTCGTCTCTCAATACAGCTAGAGCCGGTTCAGTTGGGATCCGGCTCCTCTAACTTCACAACGCCGAGTGCCCTCTGAGTTAATTGATTTAGGCCATCTAGTGTCAATCGGATAGTGCGAAGCTCCTCCCACAGCTGCGAGGTAGATTTCACCACGCGCAAAGCCCCATTTCAGCACCCATCGAATCTCAAAAGTAATAAAAAATGTATTATTAAAAAAATCATGATCCAACAAGGGCAGCAGAGGTAGACCAGGGTTGAAGCACGACCCAATAGGTAGCGGCGTGCACTCCATATCTAATAAAAAGCCAAGGTGATTATTATCAGAGGATGATGTGGCCGCCATGTCACCGAAAGGAAAAGAATTCTTGTCAAAAGCAAGTGACAAGAAATAATGATTTTTTTTGTGCTCAATACCTCAACATATGCATCCATTGCTTGCCTATTTATACAGCATTCAACCACGGCTTCTAATGGCTAGATCGATGAAGTTTACATAGATGCAAGTCCTGTAATAAAAAGGCAAGAATGCTAAGCCACACCAAATTGACCGGGATGAGTGGCATTAGGAAAAATTTGAGCACATATTTCTCAGGAATAGGTCAATCAGAGATGCCAGGCTTTCCGAAGAAGGCAACATTCAGCAGGAGCTAAAAATCCAGTTCCTGAATCATTCTATAGCAGGTAAATATGCTGTGATTTCAAGTTCAGTTTCCTCAAAATAACAGGTCCATATATATGCACACATGAATCATATAAGCTTGCTGGAAACTTGGAGGTAGCATATATATGGTCAAAGAAGTATCAGGCCAGCTTACAACAGTCCAAGCCTTCTCTTCTCCTAAATTACCCTCGCATAGTTAGAGCACTAATGCAGAGAATAGAACAGAAAATGTAAATTACCCTCACAGAGTTAGAGAACAAATGCTGAGAATAGAACAGCAAATGCTGGTCAGCATGGAGCACCCACTCACTGGAGTGAAAACTGTACACAGAAAAAACATGTTCAGAGTTCAGACACATGCAAGCAAGTGCGGTAACCAGATATTATCATATTGAGTGACTTCCATGCCAGGTTTTCATAAAATGTATTCATAATCACTTTAGGCGCATCAATTGCATATAATCAAATATAAGTTGTAGTACTTACTATGGGATAATATCTTGCATAGGTGGCTTTGTTAACTTCAGAATGGTCTCCAAAAAAAACATAAAAGAACATGAAAAAAGTAGTTGTAATTGCACCTATGAATTCAACATCACAAAAATAATTCATAATCTCCCGTCAGTTATTTTCAAAAATATGTGCATACAGACTTTGTTGATACATTGAAATTTAGATGAAAAAGTATGGCACAACACAGGTAGGGAGTAAAGAACTAGACAGCACTATCCTAAGAAGTTTTCTCCATAAGCTGGATTGGTGCCAAGATGTTCTGTTTACTTGTCTCTACTATGCATCCATTCATCACCATCTCTTCCAGCATGAAGTGCACCTTCTCTAGATGGAACATGATATCGAGCTCGCACTAGCCAAAGAAAGGTAGGAAAAGATACACAGAATCAACTGGAGCCATGTAATCATCTTTACAATGCCAAGAAATAAAACTATTGGCATTATAAAATTACCACATTGCCGAAGTGGCGATCCATAGTTTCCACGAAAAGATGAATGAATTCGAGAATAGCTAACTCATTCTGCCAGACAAGAAAAAATAGAGATATTGTCAGTTTAATCAAGGAAAACAAGATGCATGATGTAGTAATGGTTGAAGACCTGGAGGAAAACTACAATGTGAGCTGCAACTAAAACTAGTAGAAGGGAGGTTTTTCTTTATCAGATACATAATTGCTATAAAGGGTAATACATCATACATGAACAACTAAATTGGGATTTGCATTTGCAACAGAATTCATTGATAAACCAGGCAGTTAACAATTACACTACAGGAAACACAGGGTTAAGATTGAGATACAGAGACTCGTATGCAAAGTTGTCCCAATGTAATTGTGCTACAACAGGATCAAGAATAACCAATGAAAATAATTTCTCTGGACAAGATCTAGGTCATGTTTGGAACACACAATATTCCCTCGATCCTGATTCTTGAGGAAATTAGACTTTTCATGTGCAATTTCTATGTTCCTAATATAACCCCACATCATCAAAGATAATAACAGCCCCAAAGCTTGCATACTTTTATTTACATTAGCAAGGATTGCATGCAATTACTATAAATAATTGCAACTCATCAATAAAGGATGGAAGAAGTGGGGCAAATTTCAGTATAACAGCAAGAACTCAAACCTGTAAGAGAAACGTAGTGCCACAATTACAAAAGGATAATTCAATAGTAATCAATATCATTGCTCCAAGAAAACTATATGCCTCAGCCCACGCAATGTGCAAAATTCACTCCTAATAAACTCCGTCAGATACTCAGATGTACAATAAATACAGTTAGCTGAGCAAAGATTGATTTCTCTCTCAAAAGAAAATGCAAATTTCATTCGCATAGGGTTCAGTTCTTAATTAGTGCGACCAACTTCTGAATCGTTGAAGATGGGAGAGAGAGGAGCATGTTGTGCGGAATTATACCTCATCGTTGTCGACGCCGACGAGGAAGAAGAGGGAGGCGTAGCGCCTGTAGACCACCTTGTAGTTCCGGTGCTCCACGAAAGAACACTGCAACCGCACACAGTACAACCAGATCAGCACGACAAGGAACGGCAACAACTTGTACGGATCCAGATCCAAGAAAGAGGCTTATTTCTGCAGGGTAGATCTTCCCAATCCGGACCCCAAGATTTGCCGCTGGAGAAACGGGGATTCTCGGATCCACGAGAAGAAGGGAGGGAGTAGGAATCGAGCCTCGATAGCTGACACTGGGATCGAATCGGCGGCCAGAGACGGGGGGAGGGGCGGTACCTGCTGGTCGGTGCGGGCGAGGCACTTGCGGACGATCTCGCCCTCGAGGGCGCGGCGCTCGTCGATGGAGAGGTGCTCGTAGTACTGCGCCAACCGCGTCTGGCCCTGCTTGTTCACGAATAGCACGAACCGGATCCCCATGCTTCTCCCTTCCTCTCCCCCTTCCTCGATCTGACTATTTCAACGCTTCTTCCACCTCTAGACGGACTCCGGTCCGGCTCTCCTGCTCAGTCTTCTGGTTTTTTACCGCTTGACGAAATATCGTAAAGTTTTTTAATTTGCATGCCACTGTTATGTTTAGTTAAATATGAATTTTTAAAATTTTCTTAAAATAACATAAAGTTGATAGATATATTTCTTTTTTTCATACTGTATGTGTAATAACCTATTGGGAGAATTGCTCATTTGCCACAAAGTTTGTTGCCATATTCTCAAATGCTACAAAGTTGATTTCGTTTACAATTTTGCTACAAAGTTGATCGAATGAGTTGCAGATTTGACTCGCTACACATTTTCATCAGGATTTAATCGTTTTCTATATTTTTAAATTTTGAATCCCCATTTTACCCTCGCCGACGATGTAGGGGCTCGTGGCCGTCGGCGAAGCTGCGTGGGGCCATGGCGGAGAGGTTCAGGGCCACCAGTTGTAACGCCTGGAATTTAATAATTATGGATTTTATTGAATTTAAAAATAAAAATAATAAATACAAGATGTTCATCACACGACCATGTCTTACGAAAATCAAAGGTAGCTCGTAGGCTACATTTATTACATGAAAGATAATAAAAATAAAAGTATCCTCCAGATGAATATCTTCTTCCAGTCTCGTGCCTTTACTGGGACAGCTACTCCAGACCATCATCTTCGTATTAAGCAACCTCTGATGTTGTGTCAATAAGGGTGAGTACAAAGAGTACTCAACAAGCCACCGAAATGCAGAATAATGCAAGGATCATAACAAGGATATGCATGTGTCTTATATTTGCAGCAAAATACAGTTTGTAATTAAGCATTTAATGTGATCAAGTTTATTATGCAGGATGTAAATGTCGTAATGAAACCATCCTCTAACTCGAGTAGTACAAAAGTACTCCCTCGCACATCAGTCCTTATAAACCAATATCGAATGCACAATCATGAAAGTAAACTAATTGTGGTGAACATCACTCAACCCGCCCTTGACCATGGGCTCATCTTTTCGAAAATATTATACTCTGATTAGATGTGTACTACTGTACCCACAAGGCAAGAACCTGATGTCGACCAAAATACCACCATGGTACCTTGACTAAGTCCCTGCCAAAACCTTCACAATGGACCGCTCCAACCCTAGGATAACCACATTAGGTTTCGCCGGCGCGTCAACACATTGGACCAATGTCGTACCCCTTTTGTGCCTCATTGGTACAAGTCATCCGCAGATGCACCTTGACCCCTCCATTCGGTGCATCAAGTTGGAACGATTCATACTTCCAGTTAGGCCTTACCCATTAGACTTATGGTTAGTATGGAAGTGCTTCGCAACAGATCACACAGACATGTCCTTATAGTGCTCTATGTGCAACTAACTAATGCTCTCGCTTACATCCGAAACCCACCATGCTAACATACTTAAACATTTTTTCTAAGTCCTTCTATCTTTTTAGAATACTAAGAGATGAGATATAAATCGGGGAATAATAGAGTAGAAACATCCATTCTATACTACGACTCGTTTTTAGCCTACTAGCAATTGTGTCGATACTAGGGACACTAACTAATAAGTAATATTAAAGGCGATAAGGAAAAAGGTTCAAGAGCATGGATTGGGTTTGTAAATCAAGGTCATGGAATCTAATAAATATAATGTAATGCTATAAATATAATAAGAATCCTACGGTTCAGATTAAAACCAATCCAAGTGGTACGATCCTACGACTCAGATCAAGGTGGTGCGGTTAAGTCAAATCTGATGGCCAGAATCAACCGATACCGATTCAATTGAAGTGGATAGACCAGATTAGACCAAATAATGATTTAATCCTGATCGTCCAAATCCGATCGCACTGTTGAAGACAAATCTGGCAAGCACGATACAGGACGACACATGTCGTTCGTCTCTAGCGATGGTAGTGTGAGGCGGCAGAGCTAGCGGCGCCAACGAGGGCTAAATGCCTCAGGTGATTACATAAATGGAAAGAGAATAGTGTGGCGTCATGATTATACCAAAGATAGGGCTCGGGGACGGGCGGTCATGGTCGACGACGAGCGAGGGCGACGACATTGCTTTGGGTTGACGACTGGAAGGGTGCTCAGGTGGTCGGCAGCACCAATGGATATGCGGTCGAGGATAGGGAGATAATGGGGATCACGACGGTGTCAACGGTGAGGCTGGTGGTGGTCTCCGACGGTGGTTGGAGTGTGAGTAGGGGCAGTGGCGCAGAAAGCTGTTGTAGAGCTCTAGAACGCGAGGGATTAAGCAATTGCGTGAGGCCTAAAGTGTGGTGGAGACAGGGGGTTAAATAGGGGTCGTTGGCGGGATAGAAGGCATATAGAAGATAGGCCGAGGGGGGTTTCCAAATTCTGATGAGGGTTTCCATACATGCGGATTTGTTTTATCAGACGAAATCTGTAACACCCCAGAAATTAAAAGAAATAAAATAAAAAGAAAGTATTATTTAAATCATTTTTGGATTTATTATTAAAGGGAAATTCACAAAAGAACCCAAATAAAGCCAAACAGGGAGAAATACTCAAAATTTGGACTTGAAAAATTTATGAGATGAACTAAAGACCAAAATATAATTTTAGGAATTTTTACAAATTTTTATCCACAGTGATTCAACCCTTGATCAAATAAATGAATTACTGGAATTATTTTAATCAGAAAACAGTTTTAATCTTTAAAGGGCCTCAACCCCGAATCCTCCCTCAGCCCGGCCCAGCCCACTCGTGAGCCACTGACCGGTGGGTCCCACCTGTCGGCGCCGCTCCCCTCGTCTCTCACCCGCTCGCGCCCGCCTCGGCCCCACCAGTCAGCCTCAGCCCCGCCCCTTTCGCCCGCTGACAGCCGTGGCCCGCCTGTCGGGTTTTCCTTTTCTGTTGCGCCCGCTGACAGGTGGGGGCCACCTGTCAGCATCGTCTTCTTCGTTGGAAGGGGATCCCCCTTCCTTTCCCGGCGATCCCTTTCCTTCCCTCGCCGCCGGCCGCCCCGATTCGCTCGGATCCACCTCGGACGCCCTTCCTTGGACCACGACGACCCCCTTCCATCTTCATGCCACGCGTTTTAGCAAGAATGGAAGCTCGCCCACGCAGATGGAACCCTCGCCGGCGCAAAAAAGGAACCCTTCGGGTTTCCTCCGTTTTCCCTGCCTTATACATCGCCGGTGACCCCTATAAAAACCCCTCGGCTCACCGCACTCCGCCCACACCTCCTAATCCCTAACCGAAGCCTTCCAGAGCGCCGTCGCCCTCTTCTTCGAGCTTCGGCTCTGCTCCACCTCCGGCGAGCGATCGCCGTCGATCCCGACCCCTTCGCCCTAGCCACCGCCACCGGAGTGATCGTCGACCACCGCCCGTCCTCGGCCACCCCTCCGTTGGCCGTGGACACCGCCGGATCGCCGTCGCCGACAAGCACCCGAACGCTCTACTTCGTCTACCCTCGCCGCCGGCCGCCGTCCGTCGCCTTCCGTCACCGCCAGAGGTACCATCGTGATCGCCATCCTCCCCGCGTTCCATTTTTGGCCCTAGCTAGGCCCCTAGGCCCTCGTCGTCGCCACCGTGGCCGCACCCGAGCCCGCCGTCGCCGGAGACGAAGGCGGTACTCGACCCCTTAGCGCGTGCCGTGCCGGATTCCATCTGAGCCGCACGATCGCGAACGAAGGGCACAGATTAAATCCCAGGATCTGGTCAAAGGGGTACGGGGCGATCGCAGCCGTCGATCGTTACTTGAACCCCAGGATCAATCTGGTGCGTCCACGTATACCCTTTCGCCACGTTTTAATCTGAGCCGTCCAATTTCATTAAACCCTCCCGCCTCGCATCTGGCCGCTGGATCCAGATCCAACGGTCCAGATCGCTCGGGTCCACGCGCATAGCCACGGGTTCACGGTGAACCTGGTTCACCGTGGACCAGGGACTGTTTTCAGTTTAAATAAAATCCAAAAAATAGTTTAAACTTCAAAAATTCATATCTTGCTCATTTTAACTCCAAATTTCACCATTCAAATTTTGTTAAATCCAGAATATTATTCTCTACACTTAAAAGCCATAAAAACAGTGTGTTTCTGTTACCCAAAATATTATTAATAAATAAAGGAATAAAAACCCCTTAGGGTTAAAATTTGAAATACAGAAAATAAATTAGGAAAAATCCTAAAAAAGTTTAAGTTTTACTGTTTTATACCCAACTTTAATATTAAAATATTACTTCACATAAAAACATCCACAAATATGAATATTGCATTAGTCAAATACTCAAGCCTTACACTTATATTTATTAGATCCCTGTCCTTGTGTGCAAACCCAAGCCATGCTTATTGAGCCTTAACTCCTTGTCACTCTACTATAAAAGTATTAGCTAGTGCCCAATGTACCGGCACAACTGCTATAGGTTAAAAAGAACGAGTCGTAGATAGCTGGATTCTGTATATGAATTTCCCTGTTATTCTCGTCTCTGGACTCTGTTGGAGTTGGCTAGGTTATAAGTATGGTGGGTTCCGGGTGCAAGCTCGGGCACTGGTTTGTCGCACCCGGGGCACTATAAGGACCGGTCTGCGGGATCTGTTGCAAAGCACTTCCGTACCAACCACAAGTCTAATGGGTAAGTCCTAACTGGAAGTATGGAATACTCCGGCTCGATGCACCATAGAGGAGGGGGCAAGGGGCTAGCCTGCGGGCGACTTGTACCGACGAGGCTCAAGGGGGGGTATGGTGGGGCTCCGATGCGTCGGGACACCATATGAAACCCATAAGAGGGTGCTATTGAGTCGAGGAGGACTATATGGAAGGTTTTGGCATGAGTTCCCGTGTGATGGGTCATCTCGTTACACTTCGGTGTAGGTGATGAGTGCGTGCCTTGTGGGTACAGTGGTACATCTCTGATCAGAGTAAAATCAATCTTTTCGAAAAGCCGAGCCCACGGTCAAGGGCGGGTTGTGTGACTACTCGCAGTTAGTTTACAATTGTTTGAATGGTCGAGTTATTCATGGCACGTAAGGACCGTTGAGCGAGGTGGGGCTGACTGTACCCCTCGAGTTAGAAGATGATGATACACATGCACATGTTTACTTTACCGTACTAATAAATTGCTCTCATTTAAAGCTTTACAATTATGCTGCATCCGCAAAATTAGCCACTATCTCCCTTGTTATTATCTTGCATTATACCTGCATTCGGTGGCTTGCTGAGTACATCTGGACTCACCCCGTTGACTTACAACATCAGAGCCCGTCTACTACGAGGAGGATGAAGGTCTAGAGTAGCGACCCAGTCAAGGCGAGACTGGAAGGAGGCGTTCATCTAGGACCCTTGTTTTATTAGTTTCTCTTCATCTTTATTCACTTTTGTATTAATGCGGTCTACGAACCGTGAATGATTGCCCGTATTGTACGAGGTTGCATGATGAACGTCTTGTTTTATTGATTTTCTATGGAATTTCAATAAAGTCCTGATTTATTAAATCGGGGCGCGACAAGATGGTATCAGAGCCGACTTGACTGTAGGAAGCCAAACAGACCTGACCCTAGGGCCTATATTTACTATATTTTCTTACAAACACTACTTATCCTCTCATCTTCCGAGATTTTTACAAAATTTTCTCTCTTTTGTAGATGCCGGTCCGTACCATGAATGGGAACCTTCGTGACGAGGCTGGATTCATTCGCGAGCTGCGCATGCTCGTCAGCTTCCTTGGATTTGAGCATGAGCCGATGTACCATGGAGTCTTCCCCGACGAGGAAGAAAGCTTCTGCGAGGTCACCGTCGTCGTCCAGCCCTCCCCTCAGACCGCTCACACCTACCGCGGAGGAGGACCTACCTTCCTGGTTGCCAGCCAGCGCACCGCTCTCCAGGCACTCACGGAGCTCTGGATGATCTACGACAGCGAGCTCTACGACACGGACTTTCGCTTCATGCCTCTTCGCACTCCAGGGAGTCCCCACAGCGTCTTCGTCAGCACACTCTCCCAGCGCCATTCTGCGATTGGTCATACCATGCGCTTGTTGGAGGCCATGGATGATCTCCATTACGAGGCACTGCAGGACGCCAATGGACAGCGCGACACCATCAGCTTCTACCGACACTCTTCCGAGGATCTGAACCACGAGAACAGAGAGCTTCGTCGCCGCATCCAGCAGGGACATCGCTTGGCTGCCGAGGTAGAAGAGCTACGGCGCCAAAATGAGCTCCTTCGGCAGCGTGTCGCCACCAACCCACAGCTCCGCTACCAGATCGAGGAATTGAAGAAGGACATAGAGGAGATCGCGCCTCTTCCGCCTCGCAGGAAGAAACCCCTTCGGATCCCCACTGTGAGGCCCAAGAGGATCTCCCGCAGCGCACCGCCCGCCGGACCATCCAGCTCCTCCACCCCGACCGTCTCCCACGAGCCCGAGATCGAGCCGTCCCCCGAGCTGCCATAGACGTAGATATACGGTTGATTGTTATTTTCATTTTTTGCTTGCTTGTATTAGCATTCATGTCAAAACATAAGGCATGAATGAAGAATTAAATAAATGTAACCGCAAGAACGGTATCTTTTGAAATAAAATATAAAGAAGTTCACTAAAATAAATGTGTCTACCTTGAAAACTCCAGGATGACCAACACTCAGGGTTCCGACGCTCCTCAGAACGGAGGCGAGAGTGGCAACTTGCCACAATGGGGAGCCACCGGGCAAAGGCAAGCCCCGGTCACCAATCACCCCACTTTGGCCGAGATGATGGCCACCCAGAACCAGTTGGTTGCTGCCCTATTGAACCAGATGCAACAGCAGCAGCAGCAGATGCAGGAGCAGCAGGCTCATCTCTTCCGCCTCCACCAACAGCCCGAGCTGCCCCGACCCGCCACACCAGCTCCCGCTCCCGCGTCCCAGCTTTCGGAGTTCCTCCGAGTCCGCCCCCCGACCTTCTCGAGCACCACCAACCCCATGGAGGCTGGGGATTGGTTGCGAGCTATCGAGAAGAAGCTCGATCTGCTGACCTGCACCGAGCAGGAGAGGGTGGCCTTTGCCACCCACCAACTTCATGGTCCCGCCGCAGAATGGTGGGACAATCACCGCGAGACTCTGCCCGAGGGCCACGCCCATACTTGGGCAGAGTTCTCGGCCGCCTTTCGTGCCGCCCACATCCCCGACGGCATCATCGCCCAGAAGGAACAAGAGTTCCGAGACCTGCAGCAGGGAAGCAGGTCTGTCACAGAGTACCTGCACGAGTTCAACCGTCTGGCCAGGTACGCACCTGAGGAGGTCCGTACGGATGCGGCCAGACAGGCCAAGTTCCTCTGGGGACTGAAGGATGAGCTGTCCCTACAGCTTATCTCCGGAGATTTCACCAACTTCCAAAAGTTGGTGAACAAGGCTATCATGCAGGAGACCCAGCAGAACAAGGTCGACCTGAAGAAGAAGCGAATGATTGCCTTCAGGCAAAACCAGGGAAGGCCCAGAGACCCCGTTTTGCTCCACCTCCACCAGCACAGCAGTACCACCCCCGCCCAGTGTATCGTCCGGCGCCACCAGCCGCTAATGCCGGAGCCAGCCAACCTCGTCCCGCTCCCGCAGCACCAACCGTCCCAGCTGCCCCGGCCAAGAAGCCGGAAGTTTTGAGAGACAGGCATGGCAAGCCTGTAGTATGCTTCAACTGCCGCCAGGAGGGACACTACTCCCATCAGTGCCCTCATCCCAAGCGTGCTCAAGGCGTCGCCTCCAACCCCGCTGTCCGCGCCAAGGTGAACCACATCACCGCCGAGGAAGCCCAGGCCGCACCAGAGATTGTCATGGGTAAGTTTATGGTTCATTCATCTCTTGCAGTGGTATTATTTGACACCGGAGCTACCCACTCCTTTATATCAACTGCTTTTGTGGAAAATAATGCCCTGGACATAAGCGAACTACCTAGGCCAGTATTGATAGCTACCCCGAGCAAGCAAACCCTCGCCTGTTCCTTTAGTCCAAGGGTATGGGTAGAAATCCAAGGCACGATATTTTGTGCCGACCCCATTCTAATAGAATGTCAAGGTTTGGATCTCATTCTAGGGATGGATTGGCTAAATAAACATCAAGGAGTGATAGAATGTGCCCAGAGAAAAGTGACTGTGAAGGATGAAGTCGGGACTATCGTCACATTCTAGATGCCAAGCAGGAAGGCCGGAAGGACAAGACTACATCAGATTACCTTGGAGGAGATACCAGTAGTCAGTGAGTACCCGGACGTATTCCCAGAGGATCTACCAGGGATGCCACCCAAGAGGGACATCGAGTTCAGGATTGACTTGGTGCCCGGAACCACCCCTATTTATAAGCGACCATACCGGATGGCCGGCAATGAGTTAGCTGAGATGAAGCAGCAGTTGGAGGATCTCGAGAAGAAAGGCTACATCAGACCTAGCACATCGCCATGGGGTGCTCCCGTCATCTTCGTCGAGAAGAAAGAAGACAAGGCAAAGCGTATGTGTGTGGATTATCGCGCCTTGAATGAGGTAACAATCAAGAATAAGTACCCGTTGCCTCGGATCGATGATCTCTTCGACCAGCTAAAAGGAGCTACAGTATTCTCGAAGATCGACTTGCGTTCTGGTTATCATCAGTTAAGGATCCGAGAGGAGGACATACCCAAGACTGCCTTCACTACCCGTTATGGATTATATGAGTGCACGGTTATGTCCTTTGGATTGACCAACGCCCCGGCATTCTTCATGAATATGATGAATAAAGTGTTCATGGAGTATTTGGACAAGTTCATCGTGGTCTTCATAGACGACATCCTCATTTACTCCAAGGACCAGAAGGAGCACGAGGCTCATCTCCGGTTAACCTTAGGAAAGTTAAGGGAACACCAATTGTATGCCAAGTACAGCAAATGCAAGTTTTGGACGGCAGAAGTAAAGTTCCTTGGACACATCATCTCTGCTCAAGGAATCGCAGTAGACCCTGCCACCGTAGAAGCAGTTACGGATTGGCTGCCACCCATGAACGTATCTGAGATACGAAGTTTTCTGGGTTTGGCCGGATACTATCGGAGGTTCATTGAGAATTTTTCCAAGATAGCCAAGCCAATGACCAAGTTGTTGCAGAAAGGAGAGAAGTTTGAATGGACTCCTGAATGCGAGGAAAATTTCCGCACTCTCAAGACCCGTTTGGTATCTGCACCCATACTAACCCTACCGGATATCCGTAAGGACTTCCATGTCTATTGCGACGCATCTCGCCAAGGATTGGGATGTGTTCTTATGCAAGATGGGAAGGTTATCTCTTATGCCTCCCGTCAGTTGAGACCTCATGAGTTGAATTATCCGACCCATGATTTGGAACTAGCCGCCGTGGTGCACGCCCTTAAGATTTGGAGGCACTATTTGGTGGGAAATCGCTGTGAGATCTTTACGGATCACAAGAGCTTGAAGTATATCTTCACACAGCCAGACCTTAACTTGAGGCAAAGACGATGGTTGGAACTAATCAAGGACTATGACTTGGGTATTCACTACCACCCCGGAAAAGCAAATGTGGTAGCTGATGCCTTAAGTCGCAAGGGATATTGCACAGCCATGATGATTCAAGAACACGCACCCTCGTTATGTAGGGAGATGGAAAAGTTGAATCTTGGATTGACCACCGGAGCATATCTAGCCACCTTGGAAACCCAGCCTATTCTATTTGAGCAGATCCGTGAAGCTCAGTTGGAGGACCCGGATATAGCTGCCATTAGGAAGAACATGAGACAAGGAAAAGCCCCCGGATTTTCAGAGGACGAGAATGGCATCATATGGTTTGGAACCCGGATATGTGTGCCGGATGAACCCGAGATAAAGACCCTTATCCTAAGAGAAGCCCATGGCACATTATACTCAATTCATCCCGGCAGTACCAAGATGTACCAGGATCTGAAAGAGCGTTATTGGTGGGTCAGCATGAAAAGAGAGATTGCCCAGTTTGTCGCCGAATGTGACACCTGCAGAAGAGTAAAAGCTGAACACCAGAGACCTGCAGGATTGTTACAGCCACTTAAAGTGCCTGAATGGAAGTGGGAAGAGATCGGTATGGATTTCATCACCGGACTACCTAAGACCCAACTTGGGTATGATTCTATTTGGGTGATCATCGATCGGCTTACGAAAGTAGCCCATTTCATAGCCGTCAAAACAACGTTTAGTGGCCCCAAGCTTGCAGAGCTATATATGGCCCGGATCGTATGCCTTCATGGAGTGCCTAAGAAGATAGTGTCTGACCGAGGAAGTCAGTTTACCTCTCGTTTCTGGAAGAACCTTCAAGAGGAGATGGGCACGAGATTGAATTTCAGTACCGCCTACCATCCTCAAACAGATGGGCAAACAGAGAGGG
This sequence comes from Zizania palustris, assembly GCA_019279435.1. NCBI lineage: Eukaryota > Viridiplantae > Streptophyta > Magnoliopsida > Poales > Poaceae > Zizania > Zizania palustris. The sequence goes on from JAAALK010000290.1 coordinate 16,658,359, forward strand.
TAAATCAGATACTAGAGGATATGCTTCGAGCATGTGTTTTGGATTTTGGAGCCACTTGGGATAAGAGCTTGCCGTACGCTGAATTTTCATACAACAACAGCTACCAAGCCAGCCTTCAGATGTCTCCCTTTGAAGCACTATATGGACGTAAGTGCAGAACGCCTCTACTTTGGGACCAAACCGGTGAATCCCAAGTATTCGGAACAGATATTCTTCGTGAAGCTGAAGAAAAGGTACGGATCATCAGAGACCGACTCAAGACAGCCCAATCGCGACAGAAGAGCTACGCAGACAATCGTCGCCGAGACTTAGCCTTTGAAGAAGGAGATCATGTCTACCTTCGGGTTACACCTCTCCGTGGTACTCAACGGTTTAACATGAGAGGAAAGTTGGCCCCTCGATATGTTGGACCATTCCCCATTATCCGACGCCAAGGCGAAGTAGCTTATCAGTTGGAACTACCACCCTCATTGACTGGAGTGCATGATGTGTTCCACGTATCTCAACTCAAGAAGTGTCTCCGCGTACCCACGGAGCAAGTGGATCTTCAGCAGTTGGATGTCCAAGAGGATCTGACCTATGTGGAAAAGCCGGTCAAGATATTGGAAGTCAAAGAAAGGACCACCAGGAGTCGAGTCATCCGCTTCTGCAAAGTGCAATGGAGCAATCATCCGGTAGAGGAAGCTACATGGGAAAAAGAAGATGAACTCAAGGCACAGCATCCTGAGCTATTCGAGGATTAACCCGAATCTCGAGGACGAGATTCTCTGTAAGGGGGATAGGATTGTAACACCCCAAAAATTAAAAGAAATAAAATAAAAAGAAAGTATTATTTAAATCATTTTTGCATTTATTATTAAAGGGAAATTCACAAAAGAACCCAAATAAAGCCAAACAGGGAGAAATACTCAAAATTTGGACTTGAAAAATTTATGAGATGAACTAAAGACCAAAATATAATTTTAGGAATTTTTACAAATTTTTATCCACAGTGATTCAACCCTTGATCAAATAAATGAATTACTGGAATTATTTTAATCAGAAAACAGTTTTAATCTTTAAAGGGCCTCAACCACGAATCCTCCCTCAGCCCGGCCCATCCCACTCGTGAGCCACTGACCGGTGGGTCCCGCCTGTCGGCGCCGCTCCCCTCGTCTCTCACCCGCTCGCGCCCGCCTCGGCCCCACCAGTCAGCCTCAGCCCCGCCCCTTTCGCCCGCTGACAGCCGTGGCCCGCCTGTCGGGTTTTCCTTTTCTGTTGCGCCCGCTGACAGGTGGGGGCCACCTGTCAGCATCGTCTTCTTCGTTGGAAGGGGATCCCCCTTCCTTTACCGGCGATCCCTTTCCTTCCCTCGCCGCCGGCCGCCCCGATCCGCTCGGATCCACCTCGGACGCCCTTCCTTGGACCACGACGACCCCCTTCCATCTTCATGCCACGCGTTTTAGCAAGAATGGAAGCTCGCCCACGCAGATGGAACCCTCGCCGGCGCAAAAAAGGAACCCTTCGGGTTTCCTCCGTTTGCCCTGCCTTATACATCGCCGGTGACCCCTATAAAAACCCCTCGGCTCACCGCACTCCGCCCACACCTCCTAAGCCCTAACCGAAGCCTTCCAGAGCGTCGTCGCCCTCTTCTTCGAGCTTCGGCTCTGCTCCACCTCCGGCGAGCGATCGCCGTCGATCCCGACCCCCTTCGCCCTAGCCACCGCCACCGGAGTGATCGTCGACCACCGCCCGTCCTCGGCCACCCCTCCGTTGGCCATGGACACCGCCGGATCGCCGTCGCCGACAAGCACCCGAACGCTCTACTTCGTCTACCCTCGCCGCCGGCCGCCGTCCGTCGCCCTCCGTCACCGCCGGAGGTACCATCGTGATCGCCATCCTCCCCGCGTTCCATTTTTGGCCCTAGCTAGGCCCCTAGGCCCTCGCCGTCGCCACCGTGGCTGCACCCGAGCCCGCCGTCGCCGGAGACGAAGGCGGTACTCGACCCCTTAGCGCGTGCCGTGCCGGATTCCATCTGAGCCGCACGATCGCGAACGAAGGGCACAGATTATAATCTCACCCGTAGATCTGGTCAAAGGGGTACGGGGCGATCGCAGCCGTCGATCGTTACTTGAACCCCAGGATCAATCTGGTGCGTCCACGTATACCCTTTCGCCACGTTTTAATCTGAGCCGTCCAATTTCATTAAACCCTCCCGCCTCGCATCTGGCCACTGGATCCAGATCCAACGGTCCAGATCGCTCGGGTCCACGCGCATAGCCACGGGTTCACGGTGAACCTGGTTCACCGTGGACCAGGGACTGTTTTCAGTTTAAATAAAATCCAGAAAATAGTTTAAACTTCAAAAATTCATATCTTGCTCATTTTAACTCCAAATTTCACCATTCAAATTTTGTTAAATCCAGAATATTATTCTCTACACTTAAAAGCCATAAAAACAGTGTGTTTCTGTTACCCAAAATATTATTAATAAATAAAGGAATAAAAACCCCTTAGGGTTAAAATTTGAAATACAGCAAATAAATTAGGAAAAATCCTAAAAAAGTTTAAGTTTTACTGTTTTATACCCAACTTTAATATTAAAATATTACTTCACATAAAAACATCCACAAATATGAATATTGCTTATTTGGTGGATTTTTATCTGTTTATTGAATGTATTATTTATTTTTCCGTATCGAGAAGACTACGAGTTCGTCGAGGAGCAGGAGTTCTACCCCGAGGTTCCTCCATCCCCCTTTGCTGATCAAGGCAAGTCATCGACCATCTCTGTGGAAACAGTTGATCATAATTGAGCCCATGTTTTAATAACTTATCGCTATAACCCATAGGTTAATATTGCATTAGTCAAATACTCAAGCCTTACACTTATATTTATTAGATCCCTGTCCTTGTGTGCAAACCCAAGCCATGCTTATTGAGCCTTAACTCCTTGTCACTCTACTATAAAAGTATTAGCTAGTGCCCAATGTACCGGCACAACTGCTATAGGTTAAAAAGAACGAGTCGTAGATAGCTGGATTCTGTATATGAATTTCCCTGTTATTCTCGTCTCTGGACTCTGTTGGAGTTGGCTAGGTTATAAGTATGGTGGGTTCCGGGTGCAAGCTCGGGCACTGGTTTGTCGCACCCGGGGCACTATAAGGACCGGTCTGCGGGATCTGTTGCAAAGCACTTCCGTACCAACCACAAGTCTAATGGGTAAGTCCTAACTGGAAGTATGGAATACTCCGGCTCGATGCACCATAGAGGAGGGGGCAAGGGGCTAGCCTGCGGGTGACTTGTACCGACGAGGCTCAAGGGGGGGTATGGTGGGGCTCCGATGCGTCGGGACACCATATGAAACCCATAAGAGGGTGCTATTGAGTCGGGGAGGACTATATGGAAGGTTTTGGCACGAGTTCCCGTGTGATGGGTCATCTCGTTACACTTCGGTGTAGGTGATGAGTGCGTGCCTTGTGGGTATAGTGGTACATCTCTGATCAGAGTAAAATCAATCTTTTCGAAAAGCCGAGCCCACGGTCAAGGGCGGGTTGTGTGACTACTCGCAGTTAGTTTACAATTGTTTGAATGGTCAAGTTATTCATGGCACGTAAGGACCGTTGAGCGAGGTGGGGCTGACTGTACCCCTCGAGTTAGAAGATGATGATACACATGCACATGTTTACTTTACCGTACTAATAAATTGCTCTCATTTAAAGCTTTACAATTATGCTGCATCCGCAAAATTAGCCACTATCTCCCTTGTTATTATCTTGCATTATACCTGCATTCGGTGGCTTGCTGAGTACATCTGTACTCACCCCGTTGACTTACAACATCAAAGCCCGTCTACTACGAGGAGGATGAAGGTCTGGAGTAGCGACCCAGTCAAGGCGAGACTGGAAGGAGGCGTTCATCTAGGACCCTTGTTTTATTAGTTTCTCTTCATCTTTATTCACTTTTGTATTAATGCGGTCTACGAACCGTGAATGATTGCTCGTATTGTACGAGGTCGCATGATGAACGTCTTGTTTTATTGATTTTCTATGGAATTTCAATAAAGTCCTGATTTATTAAATCGGGGCGCGACAGAATCGCGTCGGGTAAATGGGGGAAAGTGATCCTCAGGAATAGGCAAACACAATCAAGGGGCCAATTCAATGGAAGGTGCACGACGGAGGCGGATTCCTGTGGCTAGAGTTTTGGCCGGAGAAATTTGAGGGTGGTTTCCTTCAGGGAAGACGATACTGACGAGTGGAGCCCTATGGTCAGCGAGCATGGGTGCAAGGTGCAGGCGCCAAAAGACGAGGGCCACAGAACAGCGGATGTGGGCGAGAGAAGGGAGGGGGCGGCATGCACGGGAAAAGGAGAGGGGGCTGACTTGCAGGACCCACATGTCAGTGAGGGCGCGGGGGTGGATTGGACCGACCTGGAGGGAGATTTTGAGAGGGTGGTCCACTGGGAAACTAACTTCTTTTCTCAATTTAAACAATTTATGAAATTCATTTGTATTTTCTATGCTAGTTGCAAATGTCCTAAAATTTCAGAAACAATCCTAAAATTTTATTTTGACTTCGGGAACTCGACATAAATTCCTCAACTCAAATCTTGAAGTATTTCTCATGGGTTTTATTTATTTGTCATTTTGAGCCTCTTTATTATTCAAATGTGATTATTTTATTCAAAATTCTATTTTCCTTATTTATTTTACCTTTGAAAATTTAGTGTGTTACACCGGGGGAGGGGCTCGGAGACAGCGGCGGAGGGAGGTGTGGGGGTGGAGGGGCTCGGGGCGTGTTGACATGAAAACACGCCCACACACTGGCAGCAGTTCGACGATCAAAAAGTGCGCAACCGTTTTAAGGGGAAACCTTAAAATGCCGCGAGACGTCGACGTCGCGTTCCGACGACCCTTAAATAGTGGTAAGGGAAAAACGGAGTCGTCGGGCAATCAAACAAATATTTAAAAATAATATTCAATTAACCGAGTTGTAGGGAAAAATAATTAAATCGGCTAAGCTAAGGACGATTTTAATCCGCAGCAAAAAGGGATGGTCGGACCGAACCCTAGCCGGTGGTCAGACCGACGGCGGGCCCTCGGTCAGACTGGCGATGCGAAGGGAGGGCGCCAAAGGGTGGCTTCGGCGGTCTGTGCGAAGGAGTCCTAAGAGGTTCGAAGTCAGCTTCGGATTCCTCTAGCGGTCGAACCGGAGAAGGGGTCCCGGTCGAACCGTGGTAGTGCGAAGGGTGCCGTAAAAAGGGGTTTAGCATCCGGGTGTGAAGTGTACCGCCGAAGGGCCTCGGGCGGTCAGACCGGCGGCGTATCCTTGGTCAGACTGACAGCGAGAGAGGGGTCGGCGTGCAGGACTCCAACGCGAAGTAAATCCGATGCGGAGGGATCTCCACGATGCTTCATCGGTCACACCGACAAGGCTCCGCTGGTCGGACCGGAGCGTGCCGACAATATCCTTATGGCCCGACACGACACGGGCAGTCATACCGGCAATTGAACTCCGGTCAGACCGACAAGCCTTGGAAAAAATGCTTTCGGGCTTTGGCGAACTTGTAGATGGAAATAAATTGTCCCTAAACTCCTTGACAAGGAATATAGGGATGAAAACTCTGCAAAGTAACCAAAGATCAAATGCAATTCGGCCTAGAGACCGAATTTCCAAGGGTAGCGAAGAAAACCGATAAAAACCGATAAAAATACATTATTTGGATTAAGGTGATTCACGGGCGAATCAACAAGGACTAACTGTGATTACGATGTGGCGGGCGGATGGTTTCCAGTGCAAACCAGCAAAGATCTAGGTGCTGAATTAAATCTAGGGTAAGAAAGTAAATTGAAAAGTAAAGGTACGATTCATGGAAATAATAGATTGGATCTATTAAGGTTTTTTGGGTGGGGATCTCCTTGAATCGGCCTTGCCTCTATTTATAGAGGTTGGACATGAGTGCGTGGGGTCTAATGTGAGTTAGACACGGGTTCCAAGTCATCCAAAATTAATTAGGGATAAAATACCCCAAAACAGCTAATTGGAGTCAGACTCAGGTTGGGCCGGTCTGACCAGGTCCATATGGCCGGCTGACAGGGCCTACATGGCCGGTTGGACCGGCTTGTGCCAGGTCTTGGCATATTTTCGATTAAATTACCAAAATTTGACATTTTGACAATTTTGACCATTAATGCCATTTTTTACTATCAACACATGCCCCCCTACGTTTTGGCAAACTTTAGTGAGCCAAAAGCACAATGAGCTAAGGGCGATATGCTCCATATTGGCCTTTAGACACTTCAAGCGTTTTGCTGCACACTTGGGAAGTACTTTTTCAGATACCTACCATTCAAAGCTCTATGAAATCGCACTCCTTGAAGAGACTCGAGCAAATATGCATTACCTGGAGCGATTTCAACAACTCTAAAAGGACCTTTCCAACAAGGCGACCATTTACCAAATTTTGGGCTCTCAGTGCCTAAAGGCGAAATCTTCTTCCAAACCAAGTCACCAACTTGAAACGATTTTACTTTCACTTTCTTATTATATGCTCTAGTCACTCTTTTTTTGTCTCTTTCTATAGCCTCTAGAGCTCTTAGTCTCTTATCGGTCACCTCTTCCAAATTATCCTTCAAAAGAGTTTCATACTCATCGACCGATAAGTCATCTTGCTTAAGTAATCTTAAAGAGCTAGGATTCACCTCTACGGGTAAAACGGCTTCTTGTCCATATACCAACTCATATGCACTTACCTTGGTGGCACCATGCTTTGCAACTCTACATGCCCATAATGCCTCGGAAAGCACTTCATGCCACCATCTAGGAGACTCTTCAATCTTTTTCTTAATTAGCTTAATCATAGTTTTATTACTAGACTCGGCCTGACCATTGGCTTGAACATAATATGGTGAAGAGTTTATCAACTTTATACCATAAGATTCGGCAAAATCACATACTTCTTTAGAAACAAATGAAGCACCCTGATCTGTAGTAAGAGTTTGTGGAATACCAAATCTATGTATAATGTGCTTCAAGATAAAATCGATTACCTCCTTTTGTGTCATGTTCTTGAGAGGCACGGCCTCGGTCCACTTGGTTAAGTAATCTGTAACCATCAACACGAACCGATGCCCTTTTGAAGAGGAAGGATAAATTTGGCCGATGAAGTCCAAGGCCCAACCTCGGAACGACCATGGTTTGATAATGGGATTAAGTAAAGACGCGGGAGCAAGATGAATATTACCAAACATTTGACAAGCTTCACATCCTCTATAATACTTAAAACAGTCATCAATCATAGCCGGCTAATAAAAACCCGCTCTTTTGAGCATCCAACTCATTTTTTAGGTCGACTGATGAGTACCACAAAGACCTTCATGTACTTCTCCCACATCAAGTTTAGACTGATCGTCATTCAAACAATTCAAAAGTACTCCATCAATGGTTCGGCGATACAACTCATCATCGAGCAATACAAATTCAAACACTTGTCGCCGAACTTTCTGATCAACTCGCTTGCTGGGATCTCTCAAATACTGAATAATTGGAGTTCTCCAATCATCCTCGTGATTATCTGAAGTACTCGTGCAAATATTCGCTTGAATTGGCGTTCAAAACGTTACTTTCAACTTGCCCCCCATGACCTAAAGCCTCCTGGCATGGGGCGGTCAGACCGACCAGACACCTGCGGTTGGACTGGCCATGTCATGTCGGTCAGACCGATGTGTTCTGATTCACATGGTGAAATAAAGTCAAGCATCGGTTTTTCTTATGCGAAAAACTTACCTCTTTTAATTTTATAACCAGATGCTTGCTGAGCCAAGTCAGTTTCTACTGAATTGGTTTCTTTAGACATATGTGAAATCTCAAAATCATCAAGAATAGCAATTATGTCTAGACATTTATCCAAGTAGTTGTTTAGAAAACCATTAAAACATTGAGTAGCTTTAGCTACTTGTTGAACTACTAATAGTGAATCACCATATGCATGAACATATTTAACACCCCTGGAGCTTAACAATTCAAGTCCTAACAACAAAGCTTCATATTCGGCTTGATTATTAGTACAAGGAAATTCTAACCGGACCGAGGTCTCGAAACTCATACCACTAGGTAATATGAGCACAACTCCAACATCTTGGTCATTTTTGCAAGCCGAACCATCAAAGTAAAATTTCCATGACATTACTTCAATTAAAGCAGTATCACTACTCCAATTGACATCTACATGGTGATCAACTATAAAATTTGCGACGACTTGACTTTTTATAGCTTTCAGGGTTCATAAGCTAAATCGAACTCAATTAAAGCATGAGATCTTGCTGTTTCTTCGTTATGTCATCATCTATCGCTGTGAAATGAGATTTTTTTTTGCAAAATGTCTTAGCTTAGAGACAGCTCCCAACACACTGTTGTAGTGCCCTTTCCTTACCGGCAGATAATAGGTTGTCTCGTTAAATTATGACAGCTCAGTCAATTAATATGGACGGTCTACAATCACTCGAGTGTAACGAGTTAAATTTGCCTTTAAATAAATAAAAAATGCAACAAACAAAACATAATGTTACTCCTGCTCACACTAGAGCCAACTCCGTCAGTGCGTTGAGAGCTAATCTTGCTGTGATTTTTTTATATAAGTTATTTTTTACTTCTATATAATATTTAAGAAATAAACTTAAATAAATTATTTTTTTCTTATTTATTATCCTAAAAAATATAAAGTATGTATTTATAAAAGGATATTATTTATTAATAAGAATAAACATGAAAGAAAGCATAAAAATTTATTAGAGTTCTAACACGATGTAAATTTTAAAAAAGACTTCAAAATTTTAAAATAATTCAATATGGTGCCCTCTCCTATCTCTCAACCTCCGGGGAAAAATTTTCATGCCCAAAGTTTATGGTAATATGCGGATATTTTTACGGTGCCTCCAAAATTTTATCAGTCATCTAATTTATACAATGCAACGGCTTATATTTAAAATTGGTGACCATAGATTATATAACCTTTCTCCTACATGCAAAATAAATCCTTTTCATGCGACGAAGCACTGTGCTGGTTTCAAGCTCTGGGAGTGCTGTGATTTTTGCCACTTTTCCGGAGAATGGGTGGACCTTTAATTTGATTTTTGATTATTGATTTTCTTATTTTTCTGAAAAATGAAAAATATTTGAAAATTCGAAAATTTATTTCATAACTCTTCAAAAAATCATTTGAAAATTTGAAAAATGTATTTTTTTCATGCGTGTGCTTATTTACTTCTTTAATTGAACAGTGCATTTTTTATGTGATGTGTAGTAAGTGTATCATTTATTAGTCATGAATGGAACTAAGATGATCACATTTTGGTTGAAATTATGATTGGATAACTAATAAAATATAATGCACATATGTTGATCGTACATCACGTTAGAAAATTAAAATTCAAACTATATTCTTATTGAATATGAAAAAAATTAATATGTTGATATGTGACATATATTGTGGACAATGTATACAATATTTTGCATAACATAATTAGAGTATTGTATCACAAAAATAGTTGAAATGATTTTGTTTGTCATTTCTTGATCGATACTTATGATATTCATTGAAATACTCCCTCCGATGTACAAATAATAGTCGTTTTGGTTTTATTGAGAGTGTATCAATGGAGATTGCCAAATGGGATGTGGCCATCGGGAGTTGAACTTGGGTGCACCACTAAAGTCTAGGCTCCATAATCAGTTGAGACAATCCTTGTAACTTTATTTAATATCACATTAGTATGTGTAATTTTATCTAAACGACTAATATTTGTATACCAGAGAGAATAATGTTGAATTCATGATAAGTAATTTCTTACACATATTCCAAGAAAGATGTGAGTGCACTTTTGACGAGCATGCATGGGTGGTATTTGCCGGAATCACGTGTATGTGGTTGATAATGGCTGGTGGCACAGAACTCTATGTCACTTAGTACAAAATTGAACGGAACGTGTAAGCATCTTGGTATGTTATATTTAAACATTATGATAAGTGAAATATAGTGTACATGTTGAATTCTACATAGCGTACGTAGTATAAGTGTCATCGTTCATATTTTTGAAGAAAGATGTTAATACACTTTTGATAGGGATGGGTTTTATTTATGGTAAACATGGGTATGTTGTCGATAATGGTTAGTATGTTGCTGGTAATTCGATGCAATTGTTTATTTACCAATATTGCCAGGATGTTCAAACCAAAATGAATGGAACGAGTATGCATCTTTTAAATGAAAGGTACACATGGCCGGGGTTCACTTATGGTTTAGGGTTTAGGGAATATGATTTGTCCGCTAGTTTAGCGAGGTATGTTTGCCCTACGGTTGTAATAAATGGTTTTACATGTGGATTTTACATAGATTGATCTATTTTTTTTTGAAATTTTGTAGATGGAGACTATTTGTGATGAAAATAAAGTATAGAGTAATATTTGAAAATATATTTTCAAGTTTGTAATATTTTTATAGATCATGGTGCCGGCGACGAATCCACCCCTAGAAGCTATGGGTGGAAGGGGGACCGAGGGGAATGCAAGAGCGAGAAGAGGCGAGAGAGGCATACCGATGTAGAGTACTTTGTGGGTGCTACGGCCGGTGAGGAACGTGTAGTGTTTCATGTGCGTCATCGGTGATGAATCCACCCCAAGAAGCGGTGCAAGGAAGGGGGGAACTGAAGGGAATACCAGAGTAGGAAGAGGTAGGAGAGGTAGACTGGCGCATAGTACTTCGTGCTTGCCACCGGTGAGAAATATGTAGTCCTCTATGCCACCTATCATGCCACATCAGATTTTTTACTTACATTGCATTCAATTAATGAAGAAATAGAAAAAGTAGTGTCATCACCATGACACAGTGTCATCACCATGGCATTCAATTAATGATTCACTCTCTTTCATACGTGGATAAAAAATATGGGGAAAAAGATAATAGCTAGCGACGAGCTAATAGATAGGAGATTTCACATATTCCAAGAAACTGAGTGTATTACGTGTGGGACCAAGTACTAGTGGTGAAATAAATTATTCTTTTTATTCTTCTCTCAGCTCCACATCAGTTAGCTATTTGAGACAACTATTGTGGATGCTATAAGAGCATCTCCAATAGTTGTCTATTTCACTAGCTATATTCATTCTCTTTCTTACATGGATAGAAGATATAGGGAAAAAGAGAATAGCTAGCGACGAGCTAATAGATAAGAGATTTCACGTATTCCAAGAAACTGAGTGTATTACGTGTGGGACCAAGTACTAGTGGTAAAATAAATTATTATTTTTATTCTTCTCTCAACTCCACATCAGCTAGCTATTTGAAACAACCATTATGGATGCTCTAAGAAGTTGTACATGGAGGGGGAAACCGAGCGGAATGTCGGAGTGCGAAAAGGCAGGAGAGGCGGACGGACACAAAGTACTCCTTGCACGGCGCCGGCGAGAAATCCAGCCAAGAAGCTGTCAGCGAGATGGCAACATGAAAGAGACAAACTACGTACAACGGGCAAGACTTCAGAGGAAAGCTGCATTGGATGGAAATAGAGGGAAAAGGGAAACACACAGACGTGGATTCAGGAGCAACGGATATGGTGACCGACTATAACCGATTAACCCTTTTCAATTTTAATTATTTATTTTAAATGCTCTTAATCAATTGTCAGGATTCACTCAAACTATTACCTCACACTGTGAGATAACAGTGACACCGTAATGACACCATAATATGTTTGGAACTTTCACAATACTTCAACATCTGTATTTGTATCTATCTAGTTGATTGAAATATACGTGTGGATTTCAGTATTTATTTCTCACATCACTGGAAATCTCTCACTTATCAGTTACCCTACATGTCCTGTATTCTTACTTCCATATTTAAGTTTGCCATCTGCACAAATATCATGCTATTGTGCTTATGAGATTTTCATACTCTTGGTTGCAGACAGTGTATGTTCTTAGACATCAATGGACATATTCATGTGATAAAGCGGAGAAACTTTACTGAAGGTTTATCAGAGATGCTCCATGGCTCAAGGATGAGAAACTGATAAAGTTTTAGTACTTCACTGAAACAAACTATTTAATAAATTAAAATAGTGAATTATCTGTATAGTTACATATAGGAATAGTGAGTTTTTGTTTCCACGGTGATCATATAATTGGATCAACTGAAAATGTCCAACTGAGCATTAACATGATCTACTGATACAACAACACTGTTTTTCAGATTATTTTCAGACATAAATTCACGACTCAATCAATAATTAATCCTACATCAATTAAACGGCAGAATACCTAAGGTAATATTGTCCATATACCCTCCACTCATCTTTCCCGGGATTTTTGAAGGAAATCAGTCAAACCAAACACTTTCAGACCTAGAGCTAGGATCTGTATTTTTGCATCTAAAGCTCTATCAAACAGACGCTTACATGGTCATGAACAGAGGTGGCTCCAAATATGGATTTAGTGATGGACTTGATGGCTTCAATGTGTAATATGTCCTTACAATGCCACCCATTCTCAAGTGAAAATAATGTAACAACAGAAATACCCCCAGCCTGAAAAACATCAAGAGACTATAGACTATAGACTGTAGAGCAGAAGAACAGAAGATCTTTATAGTAATTGAAGACAGGCTATACAATAAATAGGAGATCATACCAAGTATCAAAATAGGGTAAGGCATGTGGTTGTTGTTATGGGATTATATGTACTCTTGTGCTATGTGTATTTTAGATAGAGCAATGTGTGTGTTTGGATGGGATGGGAGAAACGTTTCTGATTCTTGCAAGAATCATTACAACATGTATCAAATGGTGAAAAGCAAGAAATGTTTCTCCTTGAAAAACCTTGAAACCTTTCTCGTTTTAATAGTAGGAGAGAGAATCACCCAAATAGATCGTTTCACGCAGATTCTAGTTTATTTTAGGAGAATCTGAAGCTAAAACTATTGATAGCTAAATAATTTTGTAAGTAATTCCAATTCAAACTTTGGAAATATATTTTTTAAAACAAAATATTTCTGTTCTAGGATAAATCCGAAACTGCAACAAATGACCCTAAGTAGGTGTTGAATTACACCCTGACCCCAAAGGACCCATCATTTTTTTGAATTTTTTTCCTAAAATAATATATTTTAAAAAAAATCAAATCTAACGACTGGAGTCATGTGACACCAAATCGGCACTTTTATCGACTGGTGTCATATCAGCTCTAGTCGACACTTGAAATGCTGACCGGTACTGGCGCCTTGTGAGTAGGGATGGCAGTCGGGTCTGACGGGTACGGGTAGTACATACCCATACCCATACCCGTTTACCCGACGGGTAGAAATCCATGCCCATACCCGCTACCCGCGGGCGCCGTATACCCGCGGGTATACCCGTTTACCCGCGACAGTGAGATTGGATCGGCACAGAGGCCGGCCGGAGGCTCGTCAGGACGGACGCGACCTAGTCGCGGTGGCGGGAGCAGGAGACGGCGGCGGCCAGAGCCGGCGGCGCGCGGGGCGGCGCCGAGCGCTGGCGGGAGCAGGAGGCGGTGGCGGCCAGACCTGGCGGCGCGCGGGATGGTGCCGAGAGCTGGCGGGAGCAGGAGGCGGTGGCGGAAGCCGAGCGCCGGCGAGGGGCGACACCGAGCGCTGGCGAGCTCGCGAGGGCATGGCCAGACCGCCGGCGGCTGAGGGTTTGGGGAGGGAGGAGAGAAAGGAGAAGTGAATGTCTAGGGTTTGATTTTAATTTTTATATCTATGTAATCGGGTAAACGGGTAAACGAGTATGGGTAGTCAATACCCATACCCGTACCCGTTTACCCGTCGGGTATGATTTGAGGAACATACCCGACCCTAATAGGGTTTTTACCCGCGGGTAAACGGGTAAACGGGTACCATTGCCATCCCTACTTGTGAGTGCTCGGTGTTATGTGGGTGGAAGTCGACACTTGAAGTGCTGACTGGAGCCACGTGACTCCAAGTCGGCACTTCAAGTGTCGACTGGTACTTACATGGCACGAATCGACACTTCAAGTGCTGACTGGTATCTACTTTTGCAATTTTTCAAAATCGCCATACATATTTGAAATTTTCTTTTGAAAATATTATTTAAAAAAATCTCATTATTTTCTGGCCAGATTACTCCCTCTTCTCTCTAATCTAGCATTAGCAATTTGCTCTGATGCCAAACAAAGCTAGCATTACCAAAACTTGTATTGCCGAAACTTGCTCCATTTGCTAGGTCGCCAATTTTCCGCGTGATATTTAGAGAATGTTTTCACATATATTAATTTTCCGTATAAAACGGCATTTGAGATATGTTGACACATTATCATTACAAAAATTTGATAAAATTGAAAATACAACGAATCAAACGTATCTTTAATTTACAAATTTAGGTGATGGTTGAGTTCTATACAATAACAAGGTTAGACATGTTATCTGCGCGTGTTTGCGAATCCACTTACTTACATCTGATTTATCACTCGTTGCACCATTCCTTCCTCAGAGTGGTTGGGCCTATCCACCATTACAACTCAAACCTATCTCTCTCATACCTCCTTCAATCTGCGGACTACCTCAGACCGTCCATGGCCGGCCGCAGATGAGCCAACGTCGTCGGCCGGTGGCTCCGCCGATGTTTTGGCTGACGCACCGTGTTGCTTGGACGTACAATGTGCTTCTTCACCGATGCCACCCATTCTCAGATGAAATCCACATGTGACCGTACTCAAAAAGAAATCCACGAAACTGAGATATACAGAGGAAGTTGCTCTGCTTGTAATGCAGAATGGTTTGATTTCTACCTTTCTTGTGATGTATGAAGTAGAAGAAGAGTGAGAAGAGTGATCAGAGGAGCGTAAAAATAGTAGAGGGTAAGGATTTGTGTGAGGATTTTAAGATTTAAAAAACACCTATGAATATCTAGGTATCTATTGTTGGGATTTAGTTCCAACTCGTTTAGAGAGGCCGAAGGTGACCAACTTATAAAGCAAGAAAAGCATCTCCCTTTACCTATGGGTTTTGGGATGAGAGAGGCCAGCGCTTATAACACTAGGCTTGCTAGAATTCTTCCACCTACAAGTGGTATCAGAGCCTGGTGTTGGTAGTCGCGCTGGCTAACAGTATGCGCTTGGGCTAGATCCGTTCCATGAGGCCTTACAACGGTTCTCAAGATGACTGCGTGAGCTGAGACTAGGGAGAGAATGTTGGGATTTAATCCCACCTCATTTAGCGAGGCCGGAGGTGAAAAGGCTTATAAGGCAGGGAAAACCTCTCTTTGCCCGCGGATTTTGGGAGGAAAGAGACCGACGCATATAACATCGGGCTTGCTAGAATTCTCCCACCTACAAGTGGTATCAGAGCCTGGTATCGGCAGTCGGGCTGTCTAGCAGTGTGCGCTCGAGCTAGATCCATTCCACGAGGCCTTATAGTGGTTCCCGAGCTGATTGCGCGAGCTGGGACTAGGGGGAGAATGTTAGGATTTAGTCCCACCTCGTTTAGCGAAATCGGAGGTGACCAGCTTATAAGGCAGAGAAAACCTTTCCCTTTACCCGTGGGTTTTGGGAGAAAAGATACCGACGCTTATAATATTAGGCCCACTAAAATTCTCCTGCTTACATCTATCTAATAAGAATCCTAAAAAGCTTATGTTTTTCAACTTTTAGATATTAGTCATTCCTAGATTCTTTAGCTATATATTGAGTTTGACAACTTCAAATAAAAATCTATATTGTTTAAGAAAATCATAGATTCTAAAAATAGATACCTATTATAATGTTCGAAAGTTATGATTTTGACCATTAATTTTTATAGTTTTACATAAATACATAATAATAAATTATAACGTAGTTTGTTTCGGCTCCTACACTCTGCTCTAGAGTCTTGCCAATACAATTGAAAAGAGCATTTGAGATAGTTTGGTTGTTGTCTTACCAAAGTTACGTAATGGTGAAAATGGTTAAGAAACATAATACTAAGAGATATTTTAGGGTTCGTTTGGTTTGGGGCGAGGATAAATAGGATGATCTCATCCATGATTTTAGAGATGGGATGATACATTTGATGTGTTTGGTTGGATGGATGAGATGAGACAATTTTTTGTTTGGTTAGATGTATACGATTTGGATGAGATAATGTTAAATTTAGTGGGACCCACTTATCAAATATATTTTTTAACAAAAATATAATCAAATGATATTTTATAGATTAAATTATAATCAATACAATGATGTAATTAGATCATAATTTGGATAAATAATTTGGGAGTAAAAATCATTTGAATATTTATAAACGAAAAAAATTAAATGTGTAATAACCAATCAAGAGACAACACGTCATCTCATCCAATATTGGATGAGCTCATCCAGAAAAATTTCCTATATCTCTTCATCCAACATATTGAAGGAATACTCTTCTCGGTGACTATCTCATCCATCTTCGCCCTCCAACCAAACAGCTGACTGGATGGAATGACTCTATCTCATTCAGGGATATCCAGCGAACCAAACGCACACTTTAACACTTAAAATCGTCTCTCAAGATTCTCTCGAGGGAGAGGGTATGCAATGGTTAAAGTATGATTAGTGTAGTTAATTGGTGCGTGACTGGTGAGCCGACTAAATTAAATATGATTAATAATTAGCACAGCAATATTAGCATTAACAAGTATTAATACATATTGATAAGTTATTTTAATGATCTATAAGGAATTTTCAACAAATCAAAATAGCTCTCCTTTCTCCTTCAACCTCCGTTGAGCAACTCACGCTGTCTATAACTTGCTCCCCCGTCCTCTCTCTCCTTCTACCTCCTCAGCAACACACACCGTACATGGCCGGCCGGCCGCCGATGAGCCAGCCTCGTCGACGGGAGGCAGCGACGGAGCTAGATATGTAGGGGGTTAAATTTAAAGGGTCAAAAGTTGAATACAGTTCGTGACGATTCTTTAGTGTAATTAGTTAACTTTTGTTCAACATTTGTTCTTTTATTTGTGAAATTATCATAATTCATTCTTACATTATTGTGAGAACTATATACATTCGTGTTTAAATTGTTTGAACTTGAATGGTAAACGAGCAGTGCTTTTTTATTTATATTGTTAACATAAGATTCTAAGAAGCAATAAGCAATAAAACACGAAATAAGCAGGGATGCACGGTGCAGGATGGCGCCGATTGCAACGGCGTAGGACGGTAGGACACGACCGACACCTGCCGTAGGTGGAGCGGCCACGTGGGTGCCTAGCCAGAATGAGCGAGACGGCGTGCTAAGATTTTAGTTGAGATAAAAATTAAAATAAAATTATAGATATATGAATGATCGGTTATTATGGATCACTTGACGATTCTACCCATGTGTGCATGCTATTATAGGAGGAAATTATGCATGTATGTAAGCAATGTAGCTTAGGAGAAAGTTGAAGAGTATACATGAAAAATAGAAAAAAACCATGTAGGTAGATAAAAAAAATAAGAAAGTTGAAGAAAAGAAGGCAATATGCAGGAAATTCTACCGGATTCAACATAAAAATATATATTAATAATTAATTTTTATTATTATTAAAAAAAAAGAGGAACATGACGAAGCAGGGGGCGCGCGCCCCCCAGCCCCCGGTATTTCCGCTGCTGACGGGAGGCTCCCCGGATGTTTTGGCTGACGCACAAAATAGCTTGGGAGTACAATGTGCTTCTCCAATGCCACCCATTCTCAAATGAAAGTCATGAACACACACATATATATATATATATATATATATATATATATATATATGCCGCGAAGCATGTCCACAGGTGTAACCAAATTAAACTCAAATAAAATCCACGAAATTAGGAGCCTGCTTGCGTTGTTTCATTTGGCAGACAGACAGTAGCTCTGTTTGTAAAGCACCATATATGTTTGGTTTCTGGTGATGTGTGAAGTAGAAGAAGAGTAATGATATATGAGGGTTTTTATCATCTTTGAGGGGTACCGCTTAATACAAGGTAGGTACAAATCAAATCTAGTCATCGATTTGACATGAATATAATTGAAAAAATGAAAAAAAAAATGGAAACATAATGTTTGGCTGCCCCACCACCGGCTCCGACGACCTACTGTCGGACCACGCCGTCGCCGCCAACGGACCGCACTGCTTCCGTCGCTGCCGCCGGATCGCCCTGCTGCACCGCCACCACCCAAGTCGCCCCGCCGCAGGCCACTCCGCTTCCTAGGCATGCTGTCGCCAGCCACGCCGATGCTCCGATGCCTCGACACTCTGAAGCCCCGATGCAGTTGCCAACGCCTCGATGCCCACGCTCCGTCCACGCCGCCCCACTGATGGCCTAGATCTTGCCAACTCGTCGGCCTCACCTGCGTCGCCGTCCCATCGGGCGCCCTATCAGCCTCACAAGGGCCACCACCACCCCATCGGCCTCGCTGGTGCCCCCTAGGGGTGGCAATTTCGCTGACAGGTCTGGGTGCGGGGCTAGTTTTTGACCCGCGGGTCTAGTGGGTCCGGTTTTGGGTTTGTTAATTGAATTGTGGCTCCCTAGTCTAGTACAAAAACAAATCAATATACGAGGGCTAAAATACAAAAACATAAATCCCTAAAAAACAATACCCTAGTCTCTAGGCCCTTCCACATTCCCTCCACCCCACAGCTTCTTCTCCAACCTCATCAATCTTCCCCGTCGTCCCCACCAGCCACCATGAGACAGGTGATGTACGTGGGAGAGGATCCGGGGATGAGGGAGTTGGCGGGAAGCTCGGCCTTGGGCGCTGGATCAGAGATGTGATGAAGGTATACTCCAAAGCCATGCCACGCACTGATCTCGGGGAGGCAGACGAGGAGGTTGAGGTGGAGTGCAAGGAGGAGGCAGCGACATCGGCGTATGACGACGGATCGACGAACGAGGAGGAAGCAGGGGAGAGCGGGAAGGCGATAGGAGTGGGAGGGGGCGGCGATGCGGATAGGAGCAGGTTGAAGGTGGAGGCCACAAAGACATAATCGGAGGCGGTGGCGGTGGTGAGGTGGAGCATCTCCATGTCACTATCTCCGTCGCCGGTGGGCAGGTCCGGTGGGGCTGTGGAGGACATCATGGCAAGGAGAACATGCGTGTGCGGGGAAGAGCCGGTGTGGAGAGTGCATGTCCCCCACAATCGGGTCTACGGGGACCTATCGGGTGTACGAGGACCCGATGGGTCGGGGTTCATGTCAAATTTTCTACACACGGGGGCATGTGGGTTGGGTCTGTGCGGGGACGGGTTTGGGTCTGGTATTCACCAACCCGTACCTGCTCTGCCCCATTGCCATTCCTAGCGTCGCCGCTTAGGCCATGTCGTTGCCCCATCGGCCTCGTCGGTGCTCCGTCTAGCCTAGCTGCCCTTACACATTCATGTACCACTCACGCGAAAAGATAAGGATATCCTTCCACCATTTGAGGTATCATTTTATGCCCACCCAGGTACAAGTAGGTACCAAATTAATCTCAATCATTAAACGAATATTATGAATGGTTCAGATTTTGTACCTCTCATTCATCAAGAATGATAAAATTTCTCATGATAGATCGTACGAGACTGAAGTCTATGATCAAAAGAGCGCATAAATGTGTATAAATAGTAGAGGGTAAGGACATGTGTGGAATTTTAAGATTTTTAAAAACAACTAGCTGTACGTTGTAGGCTGTGTTTGGATTAGGATCATTGTGAAATGGGATGGTCTCATCTTTTTTTACAATGCAACCATCTTATTTTTTTTATTATTTAGTTAGCGGAATAGATCCATTCCATATTTTTTATTTGGTTTAATGGATAAGGCAATATGGCATGTGATATCTTACATGTGGATCGCACACGTGTCATTCTTTCACACGCTAGTGGGACAAGTCCATCCACTCGTTTTCAGGGATAAGCTCATCCTAAATATAGAAGAAATAGGGATCGTTCTATCCTACCCGTCTTTTATTCAAATGCCTTTAAGAGTGAGATTGTCCTATCCCGTCTCGAGTTATCCTCTATCCAAACACGACTCTAGCGAACATCTAACTAATAAGAATCTTGAAAACCCGGTATTTTCTAGCTTGTGAATATAGTTCATTTATAATTTCATAGTTATTGAGTTTTAAAATATTTAGACGGTTTAATAAACTATATATTATAAGAGTATACATAAATGTCAAAATCTTCACCAAGTATCAAAATATAGTATAATGGGTAGTTGTAACAAGTACTGCCTTCCTTGTGATGCTTTTACCAATTATAATGTTTGAGACTTGAGAGCAGTGACTTTAACCATTAATTCCTAGAATTTAACATCAATATATAAAATTAAAATATTACATGGTTTGTCTCGCTCCTACGCGCGCTCTGCTCTTGCCAAATGCCAATACGGTTGAAAAGTGTATTTGAGATAGTTTGGTTGTTGTGTTGCCAATGTTACGTAATGGTCAAAATATACTCGCAAAGAATACAAATGGCTATAAGTACCTGTTTGTTTCTTCTAGTATAAAATTTAGTTCCATCACATCGAATGTTTAGATACTGTTTTACAGTATTAAATATAGACTATTTACAAAACCCATTCATAATCGATGGATTATTCGCGAGACGAATCTAATGAGTCTAATTACGCCATGATTTGACAATGTGATGCTACAGTAAATATTTGCTAATCATGGATTAATTAGGTTTTAAAATTTTGTCTCGTGAATAATCCTCCGTTTTTGCAATTAATTTTATAATCAGTTCGAATTTAGTCCTTCAAATTGATGTCTAAACTTACGATGTGACACAGATTAAATTTTAGTCCGCAGAACTAAACACCGCCTAAGCCTATGGGCATGTTTGGCTGTTTATTCTACTTTTTAACAACTAGGACTACTTTCAGAATCCGAAACTGAAATAAACAATTCAGATTTTGAACCGAGACTATAAGAATGAATCTAAAAATTAATTAGAATTTAGAAGTTAAGAAATATTATATTCTTTAGATTTTCACAAGCTAGATACTTATTAGGGTAGTGTGTTTGGTTGAGCTTTTAGCTTTTAAAATAATGGTTGGCTTTGGGATCTATTTGATTCAGCTCGCAGCTTCTTAGCCAAAAAATTGGTTAAAAAAGCTAAATCAAACGTAACATCAAATTATCCAACTACTCGTTTAGTTATTAGTTACTAAATTATTGACATATCTCTTCTCTGTCTCTTTTTTTTATCTTTTTCCTCTTGTCTGATCAAAACGGATAGAAAAGAGATACATCCCTATATGTACGGAAGGGTAGAAAGATGATTAAGATCTTGAGAAATCATAAATCAGATAAAAGAGATGTTAGATAGATATTTTAGACTAAAATCTATAAAAACAGAAATAACGAGTTATTTAGATATAAACAATGTTGTTGTCTGGTATGGCCATCGTATGGTATCCGACTATGCATGTGACCGCGAGCTAGATTAGTGCGCGACAAGTGAGTCGACTAAATACGATTACTGATATTACCACGTTTGGCTACTAATCAGTAATTAGCACATTAGCATTAACAAGTTGCAATCCATATCGATAAGTATATGATTAACTATTATTATGTGAGATCATAATTAGTTTTAAAATTTTGGTCAATTGTTTTGCGATTTAGTTGAATGTTGATAAATTGCGGAGAGAAAACTAATCGGTTGGATACCAAGAGTTTGGAACAAGATTGATAATTTTCACTTCTATCATTTAGCACTTTCGTGTGTTCCTGTGTGTTTATTGCTACACCCTTTGGCTCTGTTTGGTTGACGATCATAATTTGCCACGTCTCAATTTGTGGCTGCCACAATTGTGGCGAGGAAAAATAACGCCACACTTTTGAGGCACAAGTGTGGCAGCCATAAGTTGAGACACGATCAATTGTGGTTGTCAACCAAACAGGTCCAATTTATTTTACACTGCTTTTGAGAATGTTGTAAGACATCCAATGCTTGTATTTCATAATTTAGATCATTCTACTCTTTGGTAGAAAACATTCGGGATAGCTCTCCTCTACCTCTTAATTAATGTGCTTAAGGCCCCGTTTGGATTGGGGTTGCTTATTTTTAGGGACTAAAGTTTAGTCTCATTTAGTCCCTAAAATCTCAAACAAGATTGTTTATTGGGACTAAACTTTAGTTTATTAGTCCCTTGGATGTTACTTATTGGGACTAAAAGTAACATGCACACTCTATCCTCATTTATGACCTCTCATTAAATGATGTTTAGTGCCCTACATCCAAATAAGAGGACTAAACTTTAGTACCTACTAAAATAAACAAGTTTTAGTCACTAAAAATAAGCAAGGCCATCCAAACCGTGCCTGATTATAAGTGAAATTGCAAGTTTGCTGGCTGTTTCACATTTTTCACACAAAAATACATGTCAGTTAAGACAGGACTGTGATCGCGATTTCTGAAAACTCAATGCATGAGCTGAACATATTGCAAACATGTTCTTCCGCTGCTGCTAGAAATGATAAACATGTATACTTGTACCACTTGATATGTCAATTCATAGTTCAGTTTGCAGTAGAGTGATCCTTTTAATTGTCTGGAAGATCTTTGTAGGGCTCGGAATATCTTAGCGTTTTTCTCAGTCAGATGAGCACTGACCCTTCACATCACAGAAACCTTATACAAAACAGTTCCAAAGGTGTCCGTTTGGTTTTTTGGTTAAAAATTTAGTCTCCTCACGTCGGATGTTTAGATACTATTTTGGAGTATTAAATATATACTATTTATAAAACTCATTTATAATTGGTGGATTATTCATGAGATGAATCTAGCATGCTTAATTACGCCATGATTTGACAATGTGATGCTACATTAAATATTTGCTAATCATGAATTAATTAGGCTTACTAATTTTGTCTCGCGAATAATCATCTAATTCTGCAATTATTTTTATAATCAGTTCACGTTTAATCTTTCAAATTGATGTCCAAACATCTGATGTGACATGGACTAAACTTTAGTCTTCGGAATCAAACGCCTTGTTAATGTCGATGAACCCAATATTTTACTGCAGTAAGGTGGTCAAATGCCTACCATAAGATTTGAAGATTCAAGACATGCTTGTGCCAAAGCTTCAGTAACTTGTAAGTTGTAAGAGTAGATAACCATGAAAAAAATGAGAGAATATTTAGGGTAGGCTACGGGGAATGGATGAACAAGTAAGAGAAGAGAAAAGGGGAAATAGGGCAATATATAAAAGGGTGTTTGGATATATAGCTCCTGTCACATCCAATATTTAGATACTATTTTGGAGTATTAAATATAGACTATTTACAAAACCCATTCATAATCGGTGGATTATTCACGAGACGAATCTAATGAGCCTAATTACACCATGATTTGACAATGTGATTCTACGGTAAACATTTGCTAATTATAGATTAATTAGGCTTAAAAAATTGTCTCATGAATTATCCTCTGATTCTGTAATTGTTTTTATAATTAGTTCACGTTTAATCATTCAAATTGATATCTAAACATTCGATGTGACATGGGCTAAAATTTAGCCCGTGGATCCAAACACCTCCAAGTAGGTAGCTTAGTGCCAATGACACTGACGTTGAGATTGATGCCACGTCTCTGGCGTTGAGGACCCTTGCCACGTCAAATCCAACAGCTAGCGCGGCACGAAGGTTTGCATCAAACTATTAAGGATCGATGCCAATGTAACATGAAGCTTAGGATGTACTCTCGAAATAATTTTTTCTAGAGTTCTATTTATGAAATAAGTAAAAAAAAAGGTAAACATTGCAAAAATTGCTTGCGAACAAGACGGCAAGACGACAAGCGTGATGGTGAGAGGAACACGATGATATTCTACCGCCCAATTAATTACTTTCGAATTTGGTGCATGTGTTAGAAATAAATCAGAAAATTTTGTTGATATGAAGTAATTATCCAATCTGATTAAATTAAAATGTACTTCCTACGTACCATCTATCTCAAAATATAGCAACATTTAGATTCAGAGGCACATGTACTGAGAAAATATATAAGGAGATGAGAGAATGTGGGTTATGTCAATTAATAATTAATTATATCCAAAAGTAGTAGGGCTAATTTAGAAATAAGAATTATCTTTCAAAAATACTATGTTATTATATTTGGAACAATTTTTAAACTTTTAAAAAATTATATTTTGGGATGTGAATAGTAACTTTTATATTTCAATTTAGAAAATCAATTTCTATGAAAAAAGATGGCAGTAAGTTATTGGATATTAATCGGGTTGATTAAAAACGTGTTGATGGATGGGTGAATATGGTTTTAGGAGTGGTTAGGTGAAGTAATAATTAATTATATTCAAGAGTATTATGATTATTTTTAAAATAAAAAATATATTTGGAACAAATTTTCAGCTTTAAAAATTTTATATTTTGGGATGTAGACAGTAACTTTTATATTTTAATTTAGAATATCTTTTTATCATAAGGAAAAAATATGTCAGTAATTTATTGGATAAATAAATTATTTATATTATAATTTAGAAGGAAAGGGACGTCCAGGATAGGCTTCATCTCCATCGAGAGGCTACAAAACCTGGCCACTACGTGGCTCTCGATGGCTCACAGTCTCACACGACTGCACGAGCATATGGCCAGCGGCGCCGCCTCCCGCAGCAGCCGCCTCCGCGAGCTCCAGGCCTTCGACGACACCAAGGCTGGCGTCAAGGGCCTTGTCGACGCCGATGTCACCGCCGTCCCCGTCATCTTCCACCACCGGCCGGACCACATACCTGTCGTCGTCGTCGCCTCATCCGACGTCGACGATGTTGTCATCCCGGTCATCGACCTCGCGGACGTCGAGCGGGACCGAGTGGTGGCCCAGGTGAGGGCGGCCGCCGAGACTGTGGGGTTCTTCCAGTTGGTCAACCATGGCGTTTCCGGCGAGATCATGGACGAGACGCTGGCGGCAGTTCGGCGGTTCAACGAGGAGCCCACAGAGGCGAAGAGGCCCTACTACACCAGGGACCACGCCCGCAAGGTTAGGTTCAACTCCAACTTCGATCTGTTCAAGTCGCCGGCCGCCAACTGGCGCGACACGGTGTTCATGGAGATGGCGCCGGAGGGCCCAGCGCCGGAGGAGATCCCGGTGGCGTGCCGGGGCGTGATCCCAGAGTATGTGGCGGCGGTGCAGGGGCTTGGAGAGCAGCTGTTCGAGCTTCTGTCCGAGGCGCTGGGGCTCCCGGTGGGGCACCTCGGGCGGGACACCGGCTGCGTCGATGGCCTGAGCGTGGCGGCGCACTACTACCCGGCGTGCCCGGAGCCGCACCTGACACTCGGCGCTACCCGACACTCGGACCCCACCTTCCTGACCGTGCTGCTGCAGGACACTGCTATGGGGGGACTGCAGGTGCTGCTCGAGCGGGGGTGGGTGGACATCCCTCCCGTCGCCGGCGCGCTGGTCGTCAACATCGGCGACCTCCTCCAGCTGATCTCCAACGACCGGCTCAAAAGCGTGGAGCACCGCGTGGTGGCCAGCGGCGTCGGGTCTCGCGTGTCGGTGGCATGCTTCTTCCGCCCGCAGTACGCGTCGACGAGGGTGTACGGCCCGATCGTAATTCCGTCCGGCTCCGACGACAACGGCGACGCGAGGCCAGCGGCGACGGTGTACAGGAGCACGACGGCCGCGGAGTTCCTGGAGTACTACAACAACAAAGGCCTAGACGGCCGGTCGGCGCTGGAGCACTTTAAGCTTAATCCTCGCGTCTCCGCTCCATCCACAGCTGCAGATCTGGCAAGCATCCCGTAGCGCGGCAGCTCGTCGTAGTCGTTTCATCTTTCGGAACAAATGTTAAATAAATTTCCATGGTTTGAGCAAAGTAAAAAACCTTCATATATATATATATAAATGCTATTATACACCTAAGGTGTATAATAGCTATTATACACCCGGGTGTATAATAGCTATTATACACCCGGTTGACCAAAACCGAGCAAACAGTACGCGCGTTGAACACACGGCGCAACTGGCTGAGTCTGCAACCGACGCAACACGCCGCATTTACCGACCGAGCCCATTAACCGACGCAATCCAGTGGCCCAGACCGAGCGTGGAATTTAATTGCCATTAATGGCGCCCCATCGTGGAGCCTGAGGCCTAACCGCGACAATGGCTTTTTCCCCTCTTCCGCGGTTGTGGCGGCGACATACGCATTCATTCTCGGTGCCCCTCTTCCCGACAACCGCCGTCTGGTTAAATCGCGAGCGCGTCGGAGGCGAAGGTGAAGGCGACGGTGAGAACAGCGACGGCGACGGCCTCAGCGACGACGAAGGCAGGTGCGTTCCCAAACATTTCAAAGATTACGGCTGTTTTATCCACCATGAGCGCGTCTGCGACCGCGACGACGACGACGCACGGTTGTCACGGCGATGGCGGCGACAACTCTATGTGAAGTAGAAGTTTGGTCATAAATTGATTTCAGTCAATAGTTGGCCACTGGCGAGTTGGATGTTATACACGTTTGAGTTAGCATTCTGCAATACCTAGGTTTTGTTGCTGCTGGACTTGCTTCTATATGGTGTATAGCCTGGGTTTGTTTGTGTGAATTTTTTAATAAGGGTCTTTGTTGTTGATTTAGAGTACATCTCGTGTAGGGGGTGATGATTTTTTATTGTGTGCATCATGTGTTTATTGTTTTTTCTTACTGAAGAAGTAGTGTTTGGCATGGCCGTTGGTGATTTTTAGTCAGCAGTCTATTTACTCATATGTGTTAATAAGCGTCTGGTTGTTGGTATGGAGTACATTTTTGTAGGGGGGGTGATTTTTTTAGTAGGGCTAACACGGGTTTATTGTTTTTTTCATTGAAGAGGTAGTGTTCGGCATGGTTGTTTGTTATATTTAGTCAATAGTTTATTCACTCATATGTGTTAATAAGCGTTTTGTTGTCGAACATTTCGCGTAGGGGGTGATTTTGTTATTTGGGTTAACATGTGTTTATTGTTTTTTCAATGAAGAAGTAGTGTTCGGCATGGTTGTTGGGGATATTTAGTCAGTAGTTTATCCACTCATATGTGCTAATAAGTGTTTTGTTTATTGGCTTGGAGTACATTTTCGTGTAGGGGGGTGATTTTTTTATTAGGCTTAATCTGTGTTTATTGGGTTTTTCATTGAAGTAGTAGTGTTCGGCCTCGCTGATGGTGATATTTAGTTAGTAGTCATACTCAGTAGTTGTGTTCAACAACATACTAGTTACTAGAGTATAGACATAATTACAGGTGACGATGATGTCACATGGTTGCGATGGTGACATTATAAATGGTGACTTCTGGACATGTGAATGTCTTCACGTTAATTGTCTGTTTGTGTTTTACATGGTTGGCTAGGGTTGGCGGGATGTTTTTAAATATGTTGGTAATGTTTTGAGTTAGTAGTTACCATATTTTTTAGGTTTAATGTTTGTTATATATGATATACTTTCCGTGTACTATATTTCTTGCGAAGGGGTTTAATATGTCTTGATGTTGAGTTGTGGAGTACAAGTGGGAAAGGGGATGAGTTACAGTAGGGTTAATATTTTTATTTTTTTCAATCTAATTGGTCAGCTTTTTATAGCATATGATACGATGTATTTTTTTATTGGCATTAGGGTGTGTTATTTTTTGTTTTAAAGAATTGTTTACCTTTTTTAATTGTGCAGGATAAGTTCTACCTGAAATCATGAGTGATAAAGTAAATCAGAAGGTACGCACGGCAGTGAGGAAAGTACCACTCTCGAGATTCGAGACGCCTTTGAACATAGAACGACCTTCTTTGCAACATGGTAACGTTTCATCTGGAGATGATGATTTCGTCGTCGTGGGACAGCAGGACGTGGAACAAACAAACGTGGAAAAGGTATATTACTTATGGGCAGTTATCATGTTCAGTAGCTATCAGGTTTTATTGATGTTGCTCAGTTTTTTTGTGTACGAATTTATTTATGAGTCTAGTTTGTATGTGTAGGAGACTTAAGTTTTTTTCTGATTCCTCATTATTATTTTGCATACACTGCACCTTCTAATTACTAATTTTCTCCAAGTAGTTGTATGCACAATATGTCTTATGTAGTCAGTAGTATTTTTGCTCAGTAATTGTTTTGTTATGCATAGGGGAAGAAAAGGGCTGGTATGAAGTCGAAGGCTACAAGATCACCACGTCGAAAACACGTTAACGTGGAAAAGGTATACCTTAGATGATTCTAGATTTTCTGCATTTTCATATTCGATTCACCTCAGTATTTTTACCGATGTCTTATCAGTATTTTCATATTTAGTATTGTATATGAGGTCAGCTTTTATGTTCAATAGGTAACAGTATTTTTGTATGGTTGTATTATCAGTATATTTATGGTTAGTATTTTTTAAATACTATTTTTTTAAGTATATTTTTGCACAATATGCTTATGTATCTTGTAGTTTTGTTTGTTAAGTACTTATCGGTTTATGTGTAGGGGAAGAAAATGAATTATCTGACCACAAGGTGCGCACCTTCGTTGGTCGTTGGTTTGCGTAATAGCTTGCACCACGGGATAGAAGATAGTGTGAGGAACATTGGGTTCGGACACATTCTTGAGTTTAAATTGGATGGTATCGATGATAGGGCTCTCGCGTTTTTTTTGATGAACCATATACGGGACGAGCCTTTGAGCATCGTGGTGGGTAGCAAGGTTCTACCCATTAATGCTGCTGCTGTCCATGCTGTACTAGGGATTCCCATAGGTGGTGTTAAGGTTCCGTCATATTCCTTGGCTGACAAAAAAAAAGGACTCAGTGAATTGAGAAGTATTTTTGTTCAGAATGAAATGAAAAAATTATTTAGTAATAGGTCTAAGGTGCATGGTAACATGAAAAGTTTTGCGGGGTTGCAGAAAAACGATGTACCAAGATGGGTTATAGAGTCATTTGCATCATCTGGAGCAAATGATGTTTGGACTTTTCAGTGTTTCATGATGGCTGTTTTCAATGCTCTGCTGTTTCCAACAAGCGTCCTCAACATCAATGGGTCAGACTTTTTGTACTGCAAAGAAATTATGCGTATGGGGGGAATTTGATTGGTGTCAAGCTGTTGTGGATGACATACGCGACAAAGTGGACAGGTGGAGGAAAAACAGAGATAAAGCAACTCCACTTGTCCAAGGATGCATTGCATTTATAATGGTATGTTTAAATGATCTATGAAGCATTTTTTGTTAATTGCATGCCTTATTATATTTATTACATACGCATGTTGCAAATCGACAAGTCCTTTTTTGTGATTGGTATGTATTTATTCAGTTGTTATTGGCAGTTTTATGTTCAGTAGTTTTTTATGTGGCTGACATGTGCAGTGCAGTAGGGGGTATTTCGTTGTCTACGAGTTTATATTTTTTAATGTATCATTATAGCCGTTTGTTTAAGTTTTATACATTTTCCTAACAGATATACTATCTGGACAATTTGGAGTGCGATGATATGATTGCTGATTTTGTATCAATTCCAAGAGCAAGATTCTTTACCAGCGCAATTATTGAAAAAATTGCATCAGCCGATCGGGAATCACATGACGGATATCTATCATATGGCAAACTACCGGTAGGTGTGCATTTTACATAGAGGAAGTTTACGTATAGTAGTATACTTTTTTATTTCAGCTAGACAACAGCAATGCAATACATATGTGTTTTTATTATGTATGCTGAAATTGTACATCAAAGATAGATGCAGTGGCTACTAAATGTTTTCATCACTATATATGCAATCAATATCAGTGTTAGAATGAAACATATATCGAATTGATTGGTGTATGGCGAATTTTTACGTTTATTTGTTGTTTGTCGCTTTCATTACAGTTGAGAGAGAGAATTGACAGTTGTTACGCAAACATAGGTGATGGGCCAGGGGGGCAGGGGCATGTGTTAGAATCTGTGACCTCTTCAGCTGGGTTTCTTTATGGGAAGGCAGCTGGTGTTGTGAAGATCCATCCTGCTGCTAAAGCTAAGAGGGACCATATTGTTAAAGAAAAAGGAGTTAAACATCATGATAAACATAGGAGTCCCCCTGCTGATGATAATACTAAGAGATCCAAGTCTAAAGGACAGTCCGCGAGCAAAACAATGGAGTATCGACATATTCCATATGGTTTTCTTCACCTTCAACCTTTGCTACGTGGTCTAGGTGATCATATATCTGATGGACAGCAGAAAATGGAATTTCTATCTGCCTTGGAATTGCATGACAAGGACGTAGATGATGCTATAATTAAAATTAATGAAGCACATAAAGATATCGAGGAGGCACAACAAAAGTTTGCATCTGAGATTAAGCATATGTTTGGTGATCTAGTAGGTCATTCGCTGAATACAGAATCACCACGAGATATTCGCCGCAAACGCCGTGCTGAGGTCAGTAGTTTTTGCATTCAGTAGTTATGTGCTGTTCCTTTTTTTGTGAATGTTCATAATATGCCAGGGGGTGATTTTTTTCTGTACAGAGACCGCTTGGTGGTAGTTCACTTAATGTAAAACGGAAATCTCAGATCCCACGAGATGTGTCCCCAGTACACATAGACAGTGGTGATGATTGTCCAGAGGTGAGTTATTAAACTTGTTAGTTTGATATATTACATCTAGACATACTCAATTACTATTCAGATAACTATTGAACAATATAGTAGTAGTCAGCTCAGTTTTATAATCTTTTTTTTGTTTCCAGATTGTTGTTGAACGCTCGCCACAATCATCAGCAGGACAGTCTTCATTTGAGCAACAGGAGGCGGCACATGCACCATCAGATACGCATGTGCAACATGAGGTAGAACAGACAGTGACAGTTGAAAGTGTACATGAGGAGGTAATACACGCAGAATTACATACTGTTGTTCAGCATGAGGGAACAGAGTTAGGTGTGGACGCAAGAGCTCAACAGGATATATTAACTCCTGCGACAGATACGCCAGTCCAACATGAGCCAACACAACCAGAGGCAACCACTGTTGAACATGTTGAGGTAGAACTGCCAGCAGCTGATACAACAGATGAAGTTATACGTGAGTCAGATACGTGTGTTCAACGTTCCGGTGTGTTTGATGGCGATTTCAATTATGAAGATTGGAATGAGGTTGGCAACATTCTGCGTGAACTCAATGAAGATCCTACACATGTATCTCTTCGTAAGGAGTATGATATTAAGGAAGCTGCTGCACTCACTGGAGAGAAGGTATTACTATCAGCGTGGTAATTTAACATTTAGTAGTAATTGTCTAGTATGTTTTAGGTACTCATGCAGTAGATGTTTTATTTTTCAGTAGCAGGTGTTATTTTAGTGAATCTAAAGTACAACTGTTTCCAGTACTTTTTCAATGTTGTGGAGCTAACTATTTTCAATCAATTTTGTGTAGGAAAAGGCTAAAAAATTATATCGGCAAGAAAATTGAAGTCCAATACTAAGAAGGCTACACGCGCAAATAAAAGAAAGATCACACACGCTAGGAGGATGAAGGAAGTTAAATCAGTTGAGAAAAAATTAAGAAATCTATTTCTGTATCCTAAAGACTTAGGTGTGGACGCCACTTTTGTTTCATCTAGTTTGGATGTACAAATGATAATTCCATCGCCATTCAAGCCACCATATGTACCGCGGCAACCTCCAGATACTACTTTGGTGGTTGCATTGAAGACACTGATCTTCACCAACGACTCTTTTGAAATGTAAGATCTTAGTAAACTTTGTGTCATTGTTTTATTTTCTCCTTAATGTCTAGTTGTTAGTGGTACATTACATTTGTAGGTTTGGCTTTCACATTCAGTATTTACAGTTTTATGTTTGATGTGTTTTGTTATACTCATCCAGTACTTTTGTTGCACTAGTTTTTTAGTCCATACTCAGTATTTAGATCCAGTATTTTTTACTCTTGTGTTCGATGTTTTTTCTTATTATTTTTTTATTATGACCATGCCACATAGATAGTTGGTAATTTTTTTTAATACAGGAGGACATCTTAGTAAACTTTGTGTCATTGTTTTATTTTCTCCTTAATGTCTAGTTGTTAGTGGTACATTACATTTGTAGGTTTGGCTTTCACATTCAGTATTTACAGTTTTATGTTTGATGTGTTTTGTTATACTCATCCAGTACTTTTGTTGCACTATTTTTTTAGTCCATACTCAGTATTTAGATCCAGTATTTTTTTACTCTTGTGTTCGATGTTTTTTCTTATTATTTTTTTATTATGACCATGCCACATAGATAGTTGGTAATTTTTTTTTAATCCAGGAGGACACTTATTAAATACCGTGAAAACCTTCCGTTGGGCAC
This sequence comes from Zizania palustris, assembly GCA_019279435.1. NCBI lineage: Eukaryota > Viridiplantae > Streptophyta > Magnoliopsida > Poales > Poaceae > Zizania > Zizania palustris. The sequence goes on from JAAALK010000290.1 coordinate 16,690,632, forward strand.
TTTCTCGAGTTTATTGATAGTATCTTCGAAAAAGGACTTGATCAATTCATTTCGGGAGGGGAAGGAGTGCGAGTGTTGTTTCATTGATCTTTTCGGTAAATGTATTATTGACGATGATAAAGAGATCAGGAGACGATGTGCAGGATATAGGGTTATATTGCCAACATTCATATCGGTAAGTATGTTTCATTATTTTTTCAGCAATAGCGCAATTTGGTTGTTTGATCTATCTTTTTTGATTTGGATTTTATTATGCAGCAAATCATCCTATTCGAGAATTACACATCAGAGTCACAATATGATGAAAACACTGTACCCTCATTGCTGGACGAACGCTTGAAGGCGCATGATTTACTGAATGCATCCCTGGTCTGTACTTATATAACAATTTGTTCAGTAGTTGCATAGTAATTAATTATATTATATTTGTTCAGTTGTTTTTATATTAGTTAGTTTTTCAGAAGTACTCATCTAGTAGGTGTTACAATGACATTTTACAGGTATTTCTACCGGTGCATAGTCGTGGTCATTGGACAGTTTAATGCGTTAATATGATCCATCATCAAATTGACATTTTAGACTCATACCCATGGTCATCGGAAGTTGAGAGAAACAATTATCACGCATCTGTATGCGTACGTATCCGGGATCGATTAAACAATGCTTTCCAACGGTTTACTCATGGTATGTTCCCGGATTTCAGCAGTTGGGGTCTCCCGTACATAGATGTACCCAAGCAAGTGCTCGTAAACGATTGCGGGTTTTTTGTTATGCTGTTTCTGGAACACTATGATGGTGAGCGCCGTAAGTTTGATGTGCCGATAATTCCGGTGAGTCTTCTTTTTTCATGTCTTGTTAACCTGCAATTTTAACAGACACATTCTTTATTTTCTTTTTTTTTGAAATATACTGAGATTTGTAGTACAGGTACACAACAAATCATCGATTCGTCTGATGCCACGAAAGTTGGGGTTGCTTCATGCGATGTTGAGAAAGACGATGTTGCTTCACGTGATGAATAGGAAGATGTTGCTAGAACCAATTTGGAGTAGGCCACAGAGACGTAGAATTGATTTTTAGTTGTATGGGCTGTGATGACCTTTTTAATGTGTAAACTGATGTATTTCGTACGGTCCAAGCAGATATTATGATGTTTATGTTTGCTATGTAATATGTGTTACCTTTACAAATTTTGGTACAGTGTGATGATGAATATCGAGTATAAGTAACTATATATGTTGTTATGTCAGTACGTATATGCTGAGCAGTAACAGGTGTAGTACTGTATGTATATTCATATAGTAGCATAATTCTGGAGATTAGTTTGTAATAGAGTTGTCCAGTAGGTCATTAGTAGCTATTCAGTAGAATTATCAAGCAGGTTGAATAGATGTGGTATTTAGTACAACAATATATATGGAGTGATGACTATGAGGTTTGTGCTCTGACCAATTTGAAGTTGATCACAGTCGTGTAGTACTGACGTTTTAGGCGTATGGATCAATTTTTTCTTGCGCAAATTGATGTAGTGGGTACGTTCGTAACAATTTGTGTATTTTATATATTCAGTAGTTTAAGCATTTTTTAATTGAGGGTTTATCAGTATATTTATACTTTTCACTTCCTATCACTTATGTTTGTTAACTGATGTAGCTCAATTGTGTTTTCAGTTATTTGCATTTTTATTCAGTTTTTTGGATTTCTATGCATGCGGAAAAGAAATTGGAAAGAAGACATAAAGAATAACAAATGACCTATTCGGAAATTCGCAAACGTGAAAAATTATATTCCGTCTGAGGCCATCTTTCATGTTCAGTAGTTTTTATTTTGATATGTATGTTAAGTATATTTTATATTCAGTAATTTGCTGAGTTATTTTTGATGTTCAGTATTGCTCAGTAGATGTTGAACAACATGCTTCATGTTTCAGTAGTTGTTGTCCATTATTTTTTTATGCAGTAAATCTTCATGCTCAGTCATTTAAGATTTTTATTTATGCTTTCTCAATATAGTAGGTACTTTCTCACTTCACCAGCACTTGTTTTTTTATTTAACTGATGTTGCTCAATTTGTTACTCAGTTGTTGTTTTCTATGCATGTGGAAAGAAATTGGAAAGAAGACATAAAGAATAAAAAACAATCTATTCGGAAATACGCAATCGTGGAAAAGGTATATTCTGTAGGAGGTCATCCCTCATGTTCCAGTAGTTTTATTTTTTTATGTATGTTAAGTATGTTCATATTCGGTATTTTTTGTAAGTTTATTTTTCATGTTCAGTATTTTTTAGAGTTTTATTTGATGTCTTTATCAGTGCATTGCTGATAAATACTTGTTCTTTTATGCATAGGGAATCATTTCAACATTCAAACGACAAAGATTACAAAATCACCAGTCCATAAACATGCATTATGGAATAGGTATATTTTGTCTTGGCTTGGGGTTCATACATCAATAGTTCCATAATGTTTATTGATGCAGCCTCAATATATTCAGATTCAGTATTTTATTTGAGTTCACCTTATCACTACATACATACTCAGTATTTATATATACTACCCATTGTGTTGCTAAGTAGATGTTGAACAAAATGCTTCATGTTTTCAATAGTTTGTTGTTCAATACATTTTCATGTTCAGTATTGTTCAGAGTTTTTTTATTTGATGTCTTTCTCAGTGCATTGCTGCTCAATACTTGTATTTTATGCATTCTCAGTATATTCATATTCAGTATTTTATTTGAGTTCACCTTTAATGTTCAATAGTTCTCAGTATTCTGTTGGTACATTATCACTGCATACATACTCAGTATTTATATATACTACTCATTGTATTGCTCAGTAGATGTTGAACAACATGCTTCATGTTTCAGTAGTTGTTGTTCAACACAATGTTTAATAGTTCTTAGTAGTTTTTTTGATACATTATCACTACATACATACTCAGTATTTATATATACTACCCATTGTGTTGCCAAGTAGATGTTGAACAAAATGCTTCATGTTTTCAGTAGTTTGTTGTTCAATACATTTTCATGTTCAGTATTGTTCAGAGTTTTTTTATTTGATGTCTTTCTCAGTGCATTGATGCTCAATACTTGTATTTTATGCATTCTCAGTATAGTCATATTCAGTATTTTATTTGAGTTCACCTTTAATGTTCAATAGTTCTCAGTAGTTTTTTTGATACATTATCACTGCATACATACATACTCAGTATTTATATATACTACCCATTGTATTGCTCAGTAGATGTTGAACAAAATACTTCATGTTTTCAGTAGTTGTTGTTCAATACATTCTCATGTTCAGTATTGTTCAGAGTTTTTTTATTTGATGTCTTTCTCAGTGCATTGCTGCTGAATAATTGTTTTTATGCATTCTCAGTATATTCATATTCAGTATTTTAGTTGAGGTCACCTTTAATGTTCAATAGTTCTCAGTTTTTTTGGTACATTATCACTGCATACATACTCAGTATTTTATATATACTACTCATTGTATTGCTCAGTAGATGTTGAACAAAATGCTTCATGTTTTCAGTAGTTGTTATTCAATACATTTTCATGTTCAGTATTGTTCAGAGTTTTTTTATTTGATGTCTTTCTCAGTGCATTGCTGCTGAATAATTGTTTTTTATGCATTCTCAGTATATTCATATTCAGTATTTTAGTTGAGGTCACCTTTAATGTTCAATAGTTCTCAGTATTTTTTTGGTACATTATCACTGCATACATACTTAGTATTTATATATACTAACCATTGTATTGCTCAGTAGACGTTGAACAACATGCTTCATGTTTCAGTAGTTGTTGTCCATTATTTTGTTATGCAGTAAATCTTCATGCTCAGTCAGTTAAGTTTTTTTATTGATGTTTTCTCAATATATTCATACTTTCTCACTTCCCAAGCACTTGTTTTTTTTTTGTAACTGATGTTGCTCAATATGTTACTCAGTTGCTGTTTTCTATGCATGTGGAAAGAAATTGGAAAGAAGACATAAAGTATAAAAAACAATCTATTCGGAAATACGCAAACGTGGAAAAGGTATATTCTGTATGAGGCCATCCCTCATGTTCCAGTAGTTTTATTTTTTATGTATGTTAAGTATGTTCATATTCGGTATTTTTTGTAAGTTTATTTTTCATGTTCAGTATTTTTCAGAGTTTTATTTGCTGTCTTTATCAGTGCATAGGGAATCATTTCAACATTCAAACGACAAAGATTACAAAATCACCAGTCCATAAAGCATCCAGTATAATCCCGTAGCAAGAATTGTTATGGATTAATATTTTTTATTGATAGCATAATTTTTCACTAGATACCAACATGTTTCATTACAGCTAGGTAAGTTGTATTGTCAACCATAACAAAGTAAAAATCAACAATCTGTATATATCAGTCATCATCTCCAGATATAGTGTCATCAGCATCTTCATCACTTAACGAGCACTCATCGGTCATATCACCTACAGTTTGTCTGACTCGCGGTGTGGTTTTTGTGAACTGACTGCTGCTTTTTGATCTGCAAAAGAATTAACTTTGTCAGAATGTGCATATATATAGACTTGGTGTATACTATAAGATCTTAGTAGTTATAGAATTATACTGTTTAGTCGTATGTTGTGCAGTTGATATGGTGTCATCACCCACTATTGCTTGCACCCCTTTTGCTCCACTGCCCTTTGGTCTACCACGTGGTCTTTTTGGAACTTCTACTCGCTCTTTACCACATGTTCTTGAGTTGTGCCGTTCTCTCTTTCCACATGTACTATATCTTTTAAATATTTTTTCTTTTCATATCTTGTATGAGGTTCCGGAACATCATCCATACAATTCCCCCTCTTACGAGAACCTTTTGTTGTTGACACAGGTGGAGCTGTAGCAGAAATGTCAATATGTTCTTCTATATTATTTTGGGATGCAACATTTGCACCAGACATTGGACCCATGTCGTGGGGTATCGCATCTATCACGGCACGTGCATCTTTGATTAGATGTATTGCTGTGTCCATAGCCTAATTCAGGTAAATAAAATACCGACAAGGTGTTAATTCAATAGATACATCGCATCAGTAGTAAAATGGGGTAACATTAATAAAGTAGTTCAAGTAATAATTATGCAGTGCAAATAGCATATATTGTATAATTACTAGTAGTTGTTCAACAAATGGATATATGTCAGTAGTAATAGCCATTCAATAGCACAGTCATCAACTCAAGTATGAAGTTTTTTTATATCAACATATCAATGCATTTTTTAACAGCAATTAAATAGCCAATCATCAATTTGGAAATGATCCAGGAATACTGTATACAAGCATGAAATAGCAAAGTATATTGTACCTGCGCAGACATGATTGCCGAATTTGCAAGTGCAAAAAGATCCTTTAGTATAACTGACGACCTATACGATTTTGTTGCGCCATCTAGTGCAACAAATAGGTTGTCATGTCTGTCAAAGCAAGTGCTCACCTTTGGGTTTCTCGAATAGCGCTTTAGTATGTATTTTGATGGTATGTGCTCAACAAAAAGATGGGTCAATGCACAAATCACATGTGGACAGAAAATACCTGCACACAATAAATGTTATGATTATTCTATTTTTATCATATTTTAATGCATATAGTCAGAATATGACAACAATTTATTCCGTAGTAGCATTATCAATGGAATAGTATGGAGAGAGGCGCACCTGTGTGCTCCCAACACATACACTCACAGTTGAAAACAGAGTTTTCAGGGTTATCCGTATCAGCGATAGCTTTCACCCAGTATTCATGTTGAATCCATGGAAAGTCAGCTGTTTTGTTTCTATGCTCAATGAAAAATACCCAGCTTTGTTGTTGTCTACTCGCAAACGGAAAGAGGTACTGGCGCGTCTTTTTTGCCTAAATTTTTTATAGACATTTCTTGAGTATACCCTGCTCAGTTGTTCCTCGTAGCCATAATGTGTATCCAACACATTGGGTGCCTGCAAACACCAACCACCTAACTATTATCACACAATGTCATGTTAATTCCATATTCAGTAATAACATTCAAGGATATTTGTTAATTCCATAGTGGAGTAGGAATTTGGACATTAGATTTTCCCAACCTGAGAGTTGAAGGCCTCCTGTGCCTCATTCTCCTTTGTGTGCTCCAATATCTCAAGGAATTTCTTCGCAAATTCATGTATTGGTGTAGAATTGTCTACATACCCGCTTTTAACAGTTGAGTTAACACTTTCACTCCGTTGTGTTGAGGTCACTGGGCCACAGTATACTTCTTTGAAATATGTTGCAACCCACATATGTCTGCCTTCGTAAAGGTTCTGAAATGTTATTGATTCTTGCAGTGAGAAATCACCAACCATATTGCCCCATGCATTCTCAAACTCATGTGGAGTGAGTGGGTGGTTGATTATAGTGGTGAGCCTTTCACACAACCCTGGGTGTTGCTTATATAGCTTGTTTAATGCGTCTTCGTGCTTCCTGATCATATGCCACCTACAGTTCCTATGGCATGTTTGTTTAAACACTGCAGGTATTGCTTTGACCATCGCATTGTCCTGATCTGCAGCATTTTTTCCGATGCAGGTTGGCAACAATGTGAAACATACATCATACAATTTTATTCTGGTAGCATATATATATATATATACAGTGCAAATGATGCAGTAGTTTATAAGAGAACATTAGTAGCATAATACGCAGTATAATATGCTTCAGTAGATTGTAAGAGTTTTATTTAGTTTTAGTTGAAGTAATACCTGTAAAAATTATTATGGGGTCTTTACCAACCATGCATTCACGGAATGTGCTAAATAACCATTCAAATGTATCCGCACGCTCATCTCTTAACATTGCTTGTCCAAAAACTATGTTTTGGAGCTGGTTATTGAAGCCAACGAACATTGCAAGAGGCATGTTGTACTGGTTGGTCCTGTAGGTTGTATCAAATGTAACGACATCTCCATAATCTGCAAATGCAAATAATCGTGAGGCAGAACAGTTAATGTTTAATTTTTTTTTGAAATACCAATTCAGTCTAGTATGCATCAGTTTTTAAAAATATAGTTTCTGAGTATAGGAGCATTACCTGCAAAGTCCCCTTGCTGGCTTGCATGACTCGAGAACACATTTCGTACAACGTTCTTATCATCCAAGTGGAACTCAAAGAAGAATTGATGATTGTTTTTTTGCATTCTTTGAAAAAAGTTTGGAGCTTCGGAATATCATCTGTTTGATCCTCACGAATCAGTGCAGCTCTTCTGCAAAGCATATATGCAAAATAATATTTCAATTGTGAGTCAGCATTAGTAAAGCATTACACAACAATTTATATTGTTCAGTATAAAATAAGCAGTCAACATTTCTTTTTGGAAGTTTTGTTTCATAGATTTACCTGTTCTGGATATCTCTTTCAGTCAAACACAAATTGTCTATTCCTCCAACAACAGTTTTAAGGATGCTCATCACCGTAGAATGTCTCGCTTTGCTCTTGAGAGCGATGTCAACTATGTGCATCAACCCAGGATCACGGGTTTTATGGGCTTGCATTCTTCTCGTCATACGAGGTGAGCGGGTTAACAGATGATTGTGTTCAAGTACAATTTTGCTAAAGAATACATGGCCATCTGCTTTCGTACGTCTCGCATGCACCATTGCTTTGCACCCTATCCTTTTACTTGTTTTTTCTCGTACACGGTCTATGACATTGATTGCTTTGTGTTTTCCTTCAAATGAGCAAGTATAATCTTGTCCAAGAACTCGTTTTTTGTTCTTTCTGACAGAGAACCCAGCAAGATGAGCGTAGTTAACGTAGAATCGAAATGCGTGTTCCATATCACCAAATTCCAAATCAAATGTTGGTACAAATTTTGGGTCAACTGTATCATCCTATTCAAATGCAACATTAAAATTATGTTATTTTTCCACGCAAAACAATTGTTAGTATTTATATGCAAATTCAGATAACACAATCAATGGTACTCACATGAGAGACAGATACAACTACTTCTGGTGTTGTTAGTTGTTCAGAAGATAGGCTTTGTGGAGGTGGTTTCATAGGTTTATGTCTTTCACTTATATCACACCAAGGCGGACTAACCGAGATGGGTTCGACATCAACAACATCAGGGGGTGTCGCTGAAACATCCACACTCATTATTTCCATTATTGACAGATACTTTGTTCATATATTTCAACACTGTAGAACATTCATAACAATCATTGATATATTATGGGTAGTTTATCAGTAGGTTAGCAGATATAGTACTAAGTAAAAAATAGCAACAATATCAACTGAATAACTTTATCCTCAGTAGTAAATGTGATTTATTACAAAAAACTGATTCAATGCATTTGTAAGAGTTCATCAGTAGTGTAAGCAGTGGAAGCACTCAGTATAAGAATAACCAGTTTCTACATCTTTTCTCATTAGAAGAATTCTTTATTAGTATTTTTCTAGCATACACATCTCTTAGTCAAGCAATTGCATATACAACGACAATAATTTTTTTTACTGAACAAACAGTTACCTCGTAGGTGGCAAGATTTTGCAGTGGCGATATGCAGATTGAGGAGGAAGCAGCAGGATTACAATGATCGGAGGAGAGATTCCGTGGCAGGAGGATTTATGCAATCGGTAGTCGGTGATGATTCTGGAGCACGGTGGTGGGGGGTCGATGTTGTGGCGGACGACGATCAGGTGGTGGGGGAGTCGCGGTGGTGAGTCTGCGCGGCGACCGCGGGGGTGAGGGGTGGGTGCGCGTCGGAGGTCGCGCGGCGATCGTCGGCGGGTGGCTGCGCGCGGGCTTGCCGGATGTAGCGCGGCGGATCGGGGCGAGCGGGTGGGTTTTTCGGTGTAGACGGCTCGCTGGCGTGGCGGAGGACTCACGGCGATCTGTGGATGGTGGTGGCTTTGCCGATCGTCGGATGGTGGCGGCGCGCCGGCGTGGCGGAGGTCGCGCGGGGGTTTTGGCGAGGGGTCGGGGGTTCCCTGGTGGAGGCGGCTCACGGGCGTGGCGGACTTCTCGCGCCGATCGGTGGGTGGGGAGGGGGCGGCGCGCTGGCGTGGCGGAGGCGGCGGAGTCTTCGGTTGAGGCAGTGCGTGGCGGAGGCGGACCTCACGCGGCGTCATCGACAAGATCGCGTAAATATCGGAGGGAGCGCCCGGTTTGTTCGGTCGGCCAGCTGGATCGGCGCGCGTTGGGCCAGAGTCCGGATGGCTCGGTCGGTCTGGTTCGGGTGTATAATAGCTATTATACACCCAGGGTGTATAATAGCTATTATACACCCAGGGTGTATAATAGCGTCACCGTGTATATATATATAGGTGAGTCGCGTATGATTCGAACCCAAAATCCATGCCAAATTCATTGCCTCTTAGCATCTCACCACAAAATGGTTCTTGTTTGATTTCAAATAAGTCAAACAGGTAATTTATATTTGACACTCTAAGTTAATTTAACTAAAAAGCTGTCAATTACCTAATTGCATATCTCGACGAGCTATGTAATTTTGATGTAGAACGTATCTCCTCCTCCAATATTGTTTGAGAAATTGAACAATTCTCATCATGTGTGGTTTTTTAGGAACAAAGAGCATCCGTTACAAAATATTGACAGTATTACTTACACTCATCAGTAATAATTGATTAAGAATTAGGCAATATTGGATCTCTTATTAATAAGAAATGTCCTAAATATCATCGCTAATACTATATATGCAGTGACAAGACTGGGACACCCATCACTAATAAGTCCACCCTCTTTTAGTGATAGCGGCGACTCCAGAATTTTGTAACGAGTGTTCCTATTCTATACTCTAAAATTTCATAACATGATAAGCTCAATGTATAATTCGATTTTTTTAAATATAACATAAATATAGCATTTCTATTTCATAATATTATAAATCAACTAAAATCAATAACTAAGTCCAAAAATTTGCAAATTATAAAATAAAAAGTCTCACACAATTCAAGCAAAATATTGTTCAATGCAACTTAAATTAAAAAGGACATTAATCATATTTCTCTTACTTTGAACAATTAAGTTAAAAATATTTACAGTGTTTTCTATTACAGGTCAAGAGCTTAGATGTTACCATCCAAATTATAAACAAAGTCAAGTGATATTATTTTCTATATATAAATAAATAATTCTAGCGGCACTATATTTTTTTAAAAAATAAAAAATGGACTAATAGTCAATATTAAGCCAAAATACAGTGTGATTCAAGACCACCGACCACTCGGTATAACCGCCACTAAGAGTGATCTTATAACAAGTTAGAGAATGGCAATAGGTAAAATAGTAAAATGCATGCGGATATATATTGTTTTTTTAAAAAAAAAAACAATACTCGTATTTGTACCGACTCACATGTATGAATTCTTACTGATACCTCCACTTTACTGGACACCGGTAACCATACACGAGACACAAATAACAAAAAAATAAACAAACACATGGCATTAGACTCGAGATGGGGCAACACCGGCTGGGAAAGGGCAGTCGGGCTTCGCAGCCGTCCGATCTTGATCGGACGGTGCGAAGCCCCCTTCTCTCTCTGAAGCCTCCTGCGAAGTGGGTCTCATCGGTGCGAAGCCTCCCTCGTATAGCCGTCCGATTGAAATCAGACGGCGCTGAGAGACCGACTGTCCGCACAGGATCTCAAATCCACCGGCTGAAGGCGGAATGGGTCCGTTGGCACCGCGCGTAGAGAGTGGGACAATGTCGACGGCGTTGTGGGAATTTTTTTCAAACAATATATTTTTATTTGATTTTGCATTTTTTGGTGTGTGATCTCACGTAATCACAAAAATAGCCATCTATTCACGCATAAAGTATCGACAGATGCTCTATCGGTATTTCATTTATTGACAAAATTCTATTGGCACTGAAAGGATACTGATGTCGCATGGAGGGGAGGTGAATAGATATTTCTAAAAAATTCTTCAACAAAAAATGTTAAAACTTTCGAAATGTTCGGTTATTTTAGATCATACATGTTCCTAATGTTTTGAGTTGAATCGGAAGTTCTAGGGTCCAGAACTTCTGGTTCAAACTAGATATTACGGGAACAACAAAAAATTTATAAAGTTGATGCTTTAAGAATTTTTATAGAAATTCTATAAGAATAGAAAGTAAGATCAAATTATTTGGAGTATGTCTATGTAAGGAAATAAAAATAGATTCATGGAATAAATTTAGCGATCGGACTAAAACAAACAATAAACGTAATTAATCGATAAAGTTTAGATCTAGAAACCTCTAATGATTTTTAGTTCAAACCAATTATTTTTGCAAATTCTAATAGGTATTATGAAGCTATCACATTAATAAATTATAATCAAACAAGCACGAACACATAAAGAACAAGCTATCTAATGAATATAAAGAACAAGTAAATAAATAAACAAGATACATGAATTATTTCCCAAAGTTTAGATACAGTGATCATACGTCTTTTGTTGAGTGTCTCAAAAAGTTAAGTCTTTTTAACTCTTTTCTTCACCAGGTTGGCCTTCATTTCGCTAAAGTTACTATTTTTTTTCCTTGAGGAGGTGAGGTACAAACTTTTTCCGTCGGCTGCGAGCTCTTCCGCGCGCTCCGCCCGCGAGGTCCATCGCGCACTCTGCTGGGATTTCCGCTGGCTGCGGGCTTCGCCACTGCAGAAGCAAGTAGTACAGGGAGATAGGAAGAATTGAAGAGAAAAGTTGAAGATTGTTATATTTAAAATAAAATTTGAATTTATAAATGATTGTATTTTAGAACGGAAGAAAAATTTATTAGCATGCAAAATTATTTTTTCCAATTCACGCAAAACCTTGGTGATATCGTCTAAACTATAGATGGTCATATGGGCCGGGCCATATGGGCTAGCACGAGGCACGGGGATTTAGGCCTGACCCAATCCCGACATGACCAATCTTTCACTGGGTTGGGCCAGCCCGGCACGAAGCACCAGGCTGTGCTTAGGCCGAGGGCAAGCCCATGAGCTAGCACGACCTGTTTTTTAGGCCAGAGATGATGTTAGTCCAATAGTATAATAAATCTTATTCAGATATCACAATTTATAGGCTTTCATTCAACCAAATTATCTATAAACATTTAAACAGTTAATTAAAATAGCATGAAGATACGTACCATCTTCTACCATAATTTTGCCGTGCTCAACTGAGTGCCTACGCCCTGTTTTATAGCCAACATTAGACTCTTACTCCTCTGAACAAGTGATGTGGTACTAAACTTTGCAACATGCGCACTTATCAGGCCGACCCAAATATCACCGACTCCAATCAAAATAAAATCACAAATGCGTTGTAGCATAGTGGTTATTATCAGTCAAACGTGATCTGCACGTGCTATGTTCGACTCTTGTGGGGAGCAATTTCTATGCTTATTTTTGTGCAGTGTATTGTGGGCCGGCTCGATCAATTCGGGCCATCGTGCTTAAGGGCCAGCTCAACACGATTTTAGGAGCATTTGGGCCGTGCCTGGGTTGAGTACTTGGCCCATGGGTTAGCACAGTACAACTGGATTGTGTAGTTGGGTCGTGCTGGCCTAGGCACAAATTTGATCGGGGCACCTCGTGTTCGGGGGCGGGTCGGTCTGGACAACCTATTTGGCCATCTATGGCTCTCTTTGGTTGAGCTTTTAGAAGCAACTTCTGCTTCCTAGAAGTCAAAAGCCAATCAAAAAGTTGTATCCAATCAAACATCTTTGTTTCAAAAAAACTTTTGTTTTAGTGTAAAATTGAAAGTTCTTACAGGCCTGCTTTGGCAGCTTCATGGTCTCACTTCCAAACTCACGCATTCGTCCCCGTGTGAAGCCGCCATACAGCCGCCGCGGCCACCGTCTCGCCACCGCACGCACCTCCGGTCCCAACGGTCGCCGTCTAGCCGGATCTGCCCCCGCACATAAGAGCATAATATGTGATTTATTGATTGTCATAATATGTGATTTATTCCTTTTCTAAAATTTCTATTGATACGAGATTTATTAATTGTCATAATATTTTATAACTATTATATATATAATCAACGTTTGAAGTACATAGGAACATTATGGTTTTTTTACATGGCTCACAGCTCAAAGCAGCTTCTCCATAGATATTTCAGACAAACGACTTTCAACTTTCTCACAGCTGATATCCCACAACAACTTTTCCACATTCCCACAGCCCACAATAACTTTTTTTCATAATCATAGCTCAATCAAACACACGCGTAGTCTAAACCATGCCAGAATGTTTTTTAGTTCATCAGTATGGTCAAAATTTAGATAATGCATGCGACACGCCGAAAGCCAAATTCTGAATTTGTACTGGGTGCAAGCTAGACTCGTGGCCTATATACACTTTTTAGGAAACAATATGGTATCACAACGTATATTTAAAATAAATATATGTAACTAAGCATCACAAAACTGGTTATATATACCAATACTCACGACAGGCCTTTGTATTTTGCATTAAAAACTTTATAATATAATTGGGTTCAGCCCTTGTCATAAATAAATAGAGCGTTAGTTAAATTGTCAATTATTTTGGATGGATAGGTGCATTGTCATTATAAGCCAAGGTAATTAATTATAAATGAAGATTAACATTCTCAATATATTTTACTCACGTATTGTATAAAACCTTACGCCCTTCTTTGGAACAAAGTTTTTTGTAATTTTGGAAGTAATACTGCAGTATTGAGCAATACTACATTATTATATACTAAAATGTGTTTGACAACTCTATCTGAAATCTACGTAAAGTAAACTGTAGTATTATAAATATTGTACTCAATCTATACTATTGAAAACTTTGATAAGAAGCACTTTTTCCAAAACTGTGGTATTATGGGTCTGTTTGGTTGGCAGCCACAATTTGCCACGCCACAAGTGTGGCAGCCACAACTGTGGTAAGAAAAATTATCGCCACACTTTGCCACACTTTTTCCACCGGAAAAAGTGTGGCAAAGTGTGGCGTTGTTTTTTCTCGCCACAAGTGTGTCTGCCACACTTGTGGCGTGGCAAATTGTGGCTGCGAACCAAACGAGCCTTATAAACTGTGGTATTGTCATGAACATAGTATACTGTAGTTTTTGAAATAGTATAGTTTCTAAAAACTAAAACCTGTGTTAGCCTTAAGTTTCAATCTACTGGAACATAACAAACGTAACAAAGGGTGTTACATGTAGTTATTTCTTAGTTTTATAAAAAAGTATTAGAATGATATATCGCATTAAACCATTTGTTGATACCGTGATAAAACATTTTTCGTTAAGTGTTAAAATACCATATAATTTGTTTACGAATCTTAGTACGTCCATTAAAGAAAAAATGAGCATAATTTGTTTGGTGTGCAACTGCCGTAGCAGCAGCTTTGACAAATCGATGGTTAAAATAACCAAACAAAAACTCCGGAAGAAAAAAGAATGCCAGAATGGCGCGCCCCTTCCGCGACTCCTCCGTCTCGAGTGATCTCGCCGCCGCCGCCGCGGCACCGCTCCCCTCCCCGTTACCCGACCTCGGCGTGCCGCTGTCCTCCGCTGAACTCCGGGTCACCGCCTACGAGATCCTTGTCGCTGCTTCCCGCGCCGCCGGAGGGAAGCCGCTCACCTACATCCCGCAGTCCGCCTCCGCCTCCCAATCCACCTCCTCCGCCTCGTTGTCGTCCTCCCTCCAGCGCTCGCTGACGTCTACGGCGGCCAGCAAGGTGAAGAAGGCGCTCGGGCTGAGGTCCTCCTCGGTCTCGTCCAAGGGCCGCGGGAGAGCGGCGACGGTGGCGGAGCTGGTCCGGGTGCAGCTTGGGGTGACGGAGCAGGCCGACGCGAGGATCCGTCGGGGGCTGCTGCGCATCGCCTCCGGCCAGGTGGGCATCTCCGTTTGTTCAAATGCAGCATGATCTATTTACATTTTCCTTTCGTCTGCTTGCTTGTTTCGGTGGTGGTTGGCTCGTTGCAGTGTCGGTGGGTTGCACGCGTGTACTGGATCTCGGTTTGGGCTTGTGCTAGTTTCGTACTTTGAGTGACCAATGCAGATGGGACTTAGTTTTCTTGGGTTAATGAGTTTATAAATGAAAATTTGAGGTTGCAGTAGACATTCAGTCATACTTTATCAAGGTTGGGGCAAATTTTTCTCAATTTTGTGTTGTATGCAGAACATCATGTTGTCTTTTTACTGTGCGATTCCATGGATGCATCAGTATGTACTGATGCTGTCATCATTGATGCAAGTAGTTAGTAGTCTCCTTGGCATCACTTCATACTTTGGTACTAGATTGTACTTTGCACTTTACTGTTTACTTAATCAGATCCGCTATTGTTTCAGTATGGGTTTGTCTGTTCACCAATAATGTGTTGATTGTAGTACTGCTGCGTTGGCAACGAAAATGGTTCATGTTTGTGTTGGTTCCAGTCATGTACATATATGACAAATCACTTCAATTTGTAATTAAATTCACTAATTAAGTTACTTAATAATTAATATGATTAGTTTAATTACTGTGTCTGGTCGTTTCCGGTGTCTTTTGTCTAATGCAATCGGTATGAACATTTAGATGTTTCTCACCTTTTTATTGACGACTCTAGAAAAAACCTTCTATTGGCCATGCATTTTTTATCTGCAGTGCTTTTGTAGGATACTAAGGCAACAAAAATCAGGATATAGGGCTATGTAAAATGGGAAGTGATGTTTTAATTAAGAGAAAATATGTGACAACCTGTGTTGACAGTTGACACCCTAGAGGCCTAGAATTTAGGCACTGAGCTTTATATCCTTCTGGTTCTTTTAGCATTTCTTTGGTAGATGGTGTTGTTGTTCTGTTGTGAATTCCAGGTCAATTTCTACATGCTAAATGTGAAATGTATGTTTACCTTTTTCATTAAATTATAGGAAGCTTCTAGGTACATTCTAGTTTGGTCTGAAGTTCCTAAATTTCAATAAACTTTCTATTTAGGGAAGTGAATTACTTACATTAGTATTAACTTGTACAACAATGTCCTGCTCTTGTGCATTTAAACTTGAACAATTTATCTATGTTATTTATAAATAGACTTTCCACTTTGGGTTTAATTTTACTGTTCTTTTTTCTCCATGAAACAGCTTGGTAGACGTGCAGAATCTATCGTTTTTCCCTTAGAGTTTCTACAGCTGTTTAAAGCATCTGATTACCCCGATCCCCATGAATACAAGTCATGTCAGTCTAGGTACTTGAAGTTTCTTGAGGCTGGCTTGCTGTTCCACCCACTTGTTCCCTTAAAGAAATCAGACATTTCTGCACAACGACTGCGGGAATTAATACATGGAGCTTATGATATACCACTTGAAACCGAGAAGAACTCTGGACCCATGGAGGGGCTGCGCAGTGCTGTTATGACACTTGCTGGCAGATCCCTTGGTGAGACTTTTGATGAATGCCACTGGGCAGATGGCTTTCCTTTGAATCTCCATATCTACCAAACGTTGATAGAAGCTTGCTTTGATACTGAGGATGGTGCTGTGGTTGATGAGATTGATGAAGTGGTAGATTTGTTGATGAAGACTTGGGTTATTCTTGGAATTAATCAGATGCTTCACAATCTCTTGTTTACTTGGGCATTGTTCAACCATTTTGTCATGTCAGGCCAAGTAGATATTGAGTTGCTTTCTGGTGCAGAAAATCAATTAACTGAAGTTGTAAAAGATGCGAAAACTACAAAAGATCCAGATTACTGTGATGTTTTAAGCTCCATTGTAAGCTCAATAATGTGTTGGACAGAAAAAAGATTGCTTGCTTACCATGAAACATTCAATCCTAGTAATATTGATTCAATGCAAGGTATTGTCTCAATAGGAGTGTCAACTGCGAAGATTCTTGCTGAAGATATATCTCATGAATACCATCGGAAAAGGAAACAAGAGACTCATGTGGTATACAGCAGGGTAGAAAACTATATAAGGTCCTCAGTCCGTACTGCTTTTGCTCAAGTAAGCTCCAATTAGGAATATCTGTTAAGCTTGGTACTCTCCGTTAAGGAAGAATGCAAAGTTAATGCACTTTTGCCTTATTCATTTATCTTCACTAATTTCTCTCCCACAATAAATGTGATTTGCTTTAACATGACAGAAACATGCGCATTAAACAGTGCTGAAACTGCTGATAACAGTCTGATTTTTTTGTCATCTAAGACAATTCATGTTTATTTGTATTTTGTAGCTTTTGTAAAGTTCTATGAAATAATATATCTTATCATCTTAATATTGTAATTTTGACGTTTGTCAATTTTTATGGGTTATGATTATGCCTTTTGACTATGTTTATATTCTTTAGAGAATGGAAGAGGCAGATTCAATGCGGTCATCAGGGAACCCTATACCAGTTTTGTCAATCCTTGCAAAGGGAATCGGTGACCTTGCTATCAAGGAAAAAAGTGTTTATAGTCCAATACTCAATAAATGGCACCCACTTGCTACAAGTGTTGCAATCACAACCCTTCATTCTTGCTTTGGGAATGAGATAAAACAATTTATAGCTGGGCTTATTGAGTTGACACCTGACACGGCTCAAGTGCTTAAGGAAGCTGACAAGTTGGAGAAGGATCTGGTAAAAATCGTTGTTGAAGATTCTGTCGATAGTGATGATGGTGGCAAGTCATTGATCAGAGAAATGCTACCATATGAAGCTGAAAATGTAATTGCAAATCTGGTGAAAGCATGGGTAAAAGAACATGTGGACAGACTTAAAGGATGGATTGACAGAAATTTGCAGCAGGAGGTTATATTTACACATACCCTATCTTTTAAGTGCAGCAGTAATCAACTAATCATTATATTTCAGTTCTTTTATAACCTTTCACAGTGTTATCCATTATTTAGTATGAACGCAATAGTCCTTCATAGAGTTATCCATTATTTAGTATGAACGCAATAGTCCTTCATAGAGTTATCCATTAATCATAATGGCTGCAAATTCCATAGCTTTATTCATGTTTGGTATGATATTAGTAGTTTAAATTTACAGAGTCACCTACTACTGCGTTATGTTTTCATTTGAATGATAGAAAATGCATTTTCCATGGTAAACGTGGCATGCATCATCCTGACTTGGCATGTCAATTATCACCCCTCACTGATAAAAAATCCAAATATGCGGTGCCAATATCTGAAAAGCAAATAGTGAATTAGATTTTCACCCATTCCCAAATGTATTTCGGAAAGCTGATAACAGCTAAATCCCAAGTGCTCACAGTTTTGGGTGCAATGGTTTGTGCGGTCTTTGTCTTTCCAAAAGCTGGTCACAGTTAAATCCCAAGTGCTAACTCAGTTTTGGGTGCAATGGTTTGAAGTCTTACTTCAAAATACAATAACTAATCCACTAAGTTGGTGAACTATTTTGCAGACATGGAATCCAAAAAATAACAGAAAGAACTTTGCCCCTTCCTCTGTGAAGATGATGCAGATAATTGATGAAATTTATCAAGCGTTTTTTCAGTTGCCCATAACAATGCACTCCACCCTTCATTCTGAGCTAACAACTGGACTGGATAGAAATATTCAGTATTTTGCCTCTAAATTAAAAACTGGCTGTGGTACGTATGAAAGTGAAAAGATCTTTTTATGTACAGTATACAATTGGTGAATTCCAATTGTGTTGATTTGCAGGAACCCAGAATACTCTTATCCCCCAACTACCTCATTTAACAAGATGCGATGTTGGATCTAAATTATTCAAGAAAAAGGAAAAGCCACCTGTTCTTATGAAGCGTGGCTCACAAGTTGGATCAACCAATACAAATGGTGTGTCTGATATCCCTGGTATCTGTGTTCGAATAAATACTCTATATTATGTCCAAACTGAGTTGGACAACTTGGAGAAGAAGATTAAAACATACTTGCAAAATGTTGAATCAATTGACATTAGCACAGATGAGCTGAATATTCGCTTTGATCTATCCCAAGCAGCCTGTCAAGAAGGCATTCGACAACTCTGTGAGACATTCGGATACAAGATGGTATTCAATGATCTGAGTCATGTTCTTTTTGATACTCTGTATGCTGGTGGTACTGCATCAAACAGAGTGGAACCTTTGTTGAGAGAGCTTGATCCTATACTTAAGATGATATCTGTCATAGTAGATAAAGGGGTGCGGAACCGTGTGCTAACTGCCTTGATGAAAGGCTCCTTTGATGGGTTATTGTTGGTGCTTCTGGCTGGTGGACCTACCCGTGCTTTCACTGTTCAGGATTCTCAGATGATAGAGCATGATTTTAGAGCCCTCAGGAGCTTGTATGTAGCAAATGGTGGTGGCCTGCTAAACGAATTAGTTGACAAGGCGTCCTCAGAGGTGAAGAACATTCTGCCACTCCTGCGGACAGACACAGCAACCCTCATTGAGCGGTTCAAGCAAGCAATTTCCGAATCTTATGGATCTGCAACCAAATCTGGGTTCCCAATGCCTCCAGTACCTGCCCAGTGGAGTCCAAACAACCCAAACACAATTCTGCGAGTTTTGTGCTACCGAAATGATGAGATGGCTACAAAGTTCCTCAAGAAAGCATACAATCTCCCAAAGAAGCTTTGAGGTGTGTAACATGAAAGCGTGCAGCCTTTCTTGAATATTTGCAGCTTGCAAAAGACATGTTGAATTGAGTACGGTTATGATGTCTCCATCTGAGGGACACCTGCACCAACATGCTCCGGGAGAGTTATGCCGTCAGCATGTGGCAGGCTCCATGGAAGCAGACAGAGGATCTGATTCTGGGAGTTGGTCCCGCTGTGGTCCAAGACACAGATTGTGAATTTTACTGCTTGTTCTGACGATTAATGTTTCCTCTGGCGTGTTGTTTGTGCGCACGTCAGTTTGCTTTTTTTTTCGCTCTTTTCGCAGGTGTTCAGCGTATACTCATCTGTGAATAGGCCACATGATAATGATACACTTGACATCTGCATGTATACGAGTGGTTACACATATTTGTGTTTTGCACAATTGACTATAGAGAAGATGGGACATCTGCAAATATACGTGGTTACAGACATCTGTGTTTTGTACAATTCGCTATAGCTAAAAATGGGCCGATTCTGTGTACCTATAACAAGTGATGGATACTTGCTGTATGTCATATTTGAGATCCTTGTGATATGTGTGCTTTGATAATATCAATTCTATTATTATGTCACTTTGGATTAGTGATGCATCGTACTAAATACTCCGACGAAAAAAAGATGCATAAGTATTATTTTTTTTAAAAAATAATAATTAATTTTTTATTCAAAATTCCAAATCTAGTAAGCGGATTTTAGAATTTGCAAAAATAGACTTCTATTGGTAATTGGTTTGCCGATTTAGGCTAATCAGTTTTAGATCGGTAGATGGTATGTCGATGGGCCCAGATCGGCTAGCGCTAGGTTTTTTTATTGGTGTTTGATACGTCGATTTAGGTCAATTCAATTTACATTTGCATACCATCCGTCGATCTAGGGGGATTCGGCCTAGATCGGCATACTATTCATTAATCTAGAACGAATCAACTCTAGATCAGCCCTAGATCGATAGACCAACTGTCGATCTAGGGTAGACAAACACTAGAATATGTCGATTTAGGTAGATAGGTCTAGATCATCAGACTAATTATTGACATAAGACTATTTTTGCAAATACTGAAACCCTGCCTACTAAATTTGAAATTTTAAATAAAATGTATTATTTCGAGAAAAAATTCCATAAATATTTATGTCATAGGTAGTGGGTCAGTCAGATCTAGCCCACATGGATAGCACACATAGGTATTGTAGCGTGAATAGTATCCACGGGCACTTTAGCAATAATTAGGCATTAAGATAGATTAGTAATTCCCTTAAAATAACATATTAGATTATAGTTAGTTAAATAGATAAAGTCTTGTAAGCTCTATAAATAAGATAATATTGATTAGGAATAAATCAATGGAGAAAGAATTAGTCTAATCTTTCATCTCAATGTTTTTCTTATCGGCTTAAGTTTATCTCTCGTCTCTAATAACTGCTGACCTTAGCTATTCTCTCCACAGTATTTATCCTATCATAGATAGAATTGGCAGCTCCCAGTCCAGCTTCTAGAAGCAGGCCTGTTGATCTGTTGACCTGCTTGGATCATGCGTGCTAGGATCTCCTAGCAACATGGCCCAGCGTCCACGCGTACAGCAATACAGCTGCTCCCACCGTCCCACGTCTCAAGCGGCTAGCGCGCCAGCGCCTGGTGCAGCACGGCAGTGGTGCCGAATCGGTAAAAACCGAAAACCCGAAAAACGAACATTTTCAATTTTTTTGTTCGGTTTTATTATTATTTATATATTATTCTATCGCTGTTTTCTGAAAACCGAACTCACCAATCACCATCGCAGTTGTTCAGTACTTGGGCCGGACTTTTTTTGACCGGTACATGCCATGGCAATCTGACACAGTTTGTGACATAGTTTCGCTCGGTCTGTACATGACCGTGCCAGCCCGATTTATCTATAGGTCGTGCCTATTCCAAAATAATTGATACATGAGACAATAACGGACCGTGTTTGGACCGGTCCGGCACGGAAGTGACCCGGCCTACTGCCGCCCGGCCTGGCCGCTGTGTCATCACGTCTCCCGCCGCTTGAGTCCTCACTGCGTGCTTGGAAAAAAAAAGCAAGAAGGAAGTGGGATGGCAGAAAGAGAGAAGAAGAAAAAAAAGAAAGAAAAAGAATGGAGAAAAAAATTAAAATAAAATAAAATAAAAATATTTTATATTAAAAAATGGATATTTTAATGATAAAAACATAACATTTTTACTGCAATTTTAAACAGAAATGTGAATTTAAAAGAAACAAAGAAAATAAAAAAGATAAAAGATGAATAAAAATAAAAGATGTTTTTTTGAAATTTAGAGATTTTCTATGATTACTCATAGCACAATATATATTTTTTATTTTTCTTAATATCATGATTTTTTTATTTAATTCACTTGCAGTTCAAATTTGACTTATTTCAATTTAAATCTAACAAATACAATTAACTAGCTAAAAATAGCTAATTGCCTTAGAAAAATGCCAATTTTTTTTTCATGTGATAAGATACGCTATATTTTGGTTCTAGAAAAATTCACGTTCAAACGAGGATTTAACCAAAGATTTTCTTTCAAACATAACATATTCATTATTTAAATTCAAATTCGTCCTCGGAGAATCTCTAACTTTCATAACATCTTACGTGATAATTTTCTCGAAATATTTTTAAATTTTTATCATATCATCTATGTATCATATAAAAAATCTCGTATTTTTAGTCTTTATTTGATTTTTTAGAATTAAAAACCATTAAGCTATATATTGCCAATAGAGTGTCGCAACTTAGATTTTTTATTTTTTTTTTCATTTAGCGTGTATGGACTACAAATAGACTAAAAAATATGAATATGATTTTTCTACAAAGTTTGGTTTATTATTTCATACACTTGCAATTCAAATTTGATGTATTTCAATATTAATCCTAGAAACACACTTAATAAATTAAAAATTATAAACTGACCTTGAGAAACCAAGTTCAGATGTGTCTTGTGCATTGGTTTCAAGTCTGTGATGAGTGATTGACAAGTTTCCTTATGGACGAAGAGGTCCCTCCGAAGGGGATTGGAGGTGTTTCACCGAAGGGTTCTGTGCTTGATGGTCGTACAAGTGTGCAATAGAGTAAGTCTGTTGGAGGGGCCCGACAGAATACATTTCGGAGGTTGTACCGAAGAGTTCGGTATTTTGGGCGGTACACCAGAGTGTGTACCAGAGGGTGTTTAATCGGAGATGTCTCTAGGGTATCGAATACACTTGTTTGCTTGTTGGTGGTGTGCAGGTGACTTCGTAGGCGACGAGACGATACATAGTAGGTGAACCTTGGTCAAACAGGGAGCTTGATGCCAGGCGAGCGGGGAGCTCGGTCACGAAGGCTGCGTGGAGTCGAGGTGCACCAGGCAAAGGCATAAAGTGTGGAGGGTGGCTCCGACTGAAGGTACCCTGAGACAAAGTCCTCTACAGTGAGGCAAGGCTTTCAAAGTGTGCTCCGGATAGAGGCACTCGAAGAGTCACCTGACGAAGGTCTCAGAAGTCGAGGTGCATCGAAGGCATGGTCTGGGTAAGGCTCTTTGGAAGTGTGCTCTGGGCGGAGACACTACGAAGGAGTGCTTATGGAAGTGCTTCATGCGGAGGCCTTGGATAAAGAAGGGACTTCGGAAGGTGGTGAAGGTACTTCGAAGGTAGGGGCTTCGGAGAGTGGATGACTTGATGTACTTTTGCCATGCATGGCTTCAGTACACGGACTGGACGAGTTCGAACTTGGAGTAGCTTCAAAGCCGAGGTGGTCCAATCTGGAGGTGATGGTGCGAAGGCTCAAGGGATTTGATAGCTTCGGCTTAAAACCGTCAATGTATCGAAGACCGATTTCGGCGGAGCGAAGGCCTTCGGGTTCAAAGCATGCCACCAAAGCCTCTGCACACTTCGTGTGCGAAGGGGGCTCCGAAAGATTCTGCTTTGCTGATCTTGTGTGCTCTGCAAGAGCTGGTACTCTCTGCTCTACAAAGATGACAAAAGGAGCTTCCAATAAAGTAGACTACCAACTGTACCCTCGTGTCTGCCAGAGACAAAAATGTTGTAAACCCTAGGTTTATTGTAGTCTATTCGCAGGTTAGAGTAGTGCCTATAAAAGGAGAGACAGACTGAGGTCTAAGGAAACACTATGTACTCCATTTTTAGAACCTTCTATTTTCCCTGTAGCCTTGGCCAGCCGCCATGAAGTGTTCTCTGAATCTGTGAATTTTGTGTTCCCTATTCTAGCAATGAAATTTCCATTCTATTTTCCATCGATTGCTTGAATTTGTATCTGTGTTTTACACTGTCTGAGTTGATCTTTCTGTAGTATATTTTGTTTTGTGCAAACCTGAGTTTTTACTCTGAGTGCTTTGTTTCACATGTGTACTATTTCTGCGAATGATATTGGTGTATGTTCGCTCTATGTAAATCGGAGGTTAGTCCTCACTGATTACTAGCGAAGCACTTTGTGAAGTGTGCATTCGAGGCGTGTTCTCTTCTCGTAGCCGAAATCCTTTTTGTAGTCAGTTAGCTTGCTCCTGTTAAGAGCACTCCGTAGTGCGAAGCCTAATATCTTTTACTAGTGCGGAGTATCTGTTCGGAGCACTTTGAGGGAAACGTACTTGTGCGAAGTACAATTGTGCGAAGTACAGTTGTGCGAAGCCTTCTCGAAGGCACCTCAGTGTGCGGAGCCTGCACAATCCTTGCAGAGTTCAGTATGTTTTTGGGTCTCTAAGTGCAAGCGAAGTCTTCTGTATTACGAATTTTTACCTCGTGTGAAGCTTGTGTTTGGAGTGTGTTCAATACCTCCGAACCAGACACTTCGAAGGGTGTGTTCGAAGTCTATTCAGCAGAAGAGAAAATTTTTAAGCTCCCATTCACCCCCTCTGGTCGTCTGTTTCGGTCCATCAGACCTAGAAAAATACAAAAATTTTATAAGAGATAATATATGTTGCATTTTGATCGTAAAAAAAGTTTCAATATCAAAATAAGATTTAACCATCAATTTACTTTTAAGCACAACCTTCTTTAAATCATAATTGTTCTTGGAGAATATCAAACTTTCTTAATATTGTATGTGATAACTTTCTCAAAATATTTTAAATTTTTTATCATAACATCTATATATCATATCATAACACTATGTCAGGTCGCATATTTTTTAGACTTCATTTGATTTTTTTTAGAATTAAAAAACTATTAAGCTTCACGTTGTTCACTCAGTGTTGCAACTTAGTTTTTTCAAAATAGATTTCAATTTAGTGGATAATAACTAAAAATGGACTCACAAACATGAATATGGTTTTTAATAATTTTTTATTCATTATTTCAAGCACTTAAATTTCAATTTTTACCAAATTAAAAATAGCAAATGAACCTAGAAAAATACAAAAACAATATTCGGTGAAAATACATATGTGTGCGAATGTAAATGTTTTTACTACAACTATGAGTAAATTTTTCTCTAATTATTTAGAGTAGAGGACAAAGAACATCAATTATAGATAGTGACATGCTAGGTCGTGCTTGGGTTGGCACGACCCATTTAGGCCCACCATGCCCGTGGGCCGTACTTGGAACTAATTTTTGCTAATGTGTGATAGCTCGGCCCGGCCCACCAAACCAGCTGTGCCATGTTGGCCCAGCCCAACTACGCACGGAGGTCCGTCGGGTCGTGCCGTGCCGGCACGGCATGCCCAAGTTCCTGCTCTACCAGCTAGCCTCCTCCTACCACCCACGTCCGACTGGCCTCCCCTCGGCTCTCGTCGCCCTAGATTTTTGCCACTGTCGGTCACCACAATCTATCTTCCATTGCATTCTGCCGCCTTGGCCATCTGACATCCTCTCCTGCCATCTCCCGCTGCATCTAGCAGCACCCACTATTCCTAGGCTAGTCCCGCCACCCCTAGCTAGCCAACTTCCACCTGCTGCCCCCAACCAGCCCTAGATCTTTTGTCACCGCTGACTGCCCTAGTCTGCATCCCGCCATCTCTTATCATCATGGCCGCCTACTACCATCTCCCATTGTACCTGTACCCGTCTCTTGTACCCGTCTCTGCCATCCTCTACCACCGAATTGAAGTCCCTACTAGCTGGATCCGCCACCACAACATCTCCGCCGGCTAGATCCATTTCTATCGTCGGCCCCCGGCCCCTCGCCTGCTCCCTGACCGCCCCATCCACTCTCAGTTTCCTTGCAGCTCCCAAGCTAGCGGGTTTGTGGGGGACCCACTGGGGTTAGAGTACCTAGTAGGTCTAAGTTTTGGGTGGCATTTCTACCCAGAAATGAGATCCTCTGCCCCCGACTGCAGAGAGCAGTCACCCCTCGGCACCATTAGATTTTGATTTGACAGATGTAAAATGGGATTTCATTGGTGGGCTCCGTATATGGTGGAGCCCACCTTTACACCATTCGGAGACCTCCGCACCGTTCAATCCACGCCGAACGGTGTGGATCGTAACTGCCTTCTACAGTCGACTGCAGAGGAGTTGTTTCCTTCTACCTATGGGTCTAAGTGGGTCAGGTCCTAGCGGAGATGGGTTTGAGTTTGGTATTGACCAATCTAGACTAGACCCGTCCTATTGCCACCCCTACCTAGAACACGGCCCGGGTGAAAAGGTGGCCTCTTGCATAACTCGCGTCAGCAATACCGAGGCGCAACCCCCACTATTGTTGACCCCTCCGCCCACCGATGACCTCCGCAACACTAGTCGTGGTGTAGTAGTGCCTTCCCGGTTCCACAAATTGAACTTCCTAGCGTTCGATGGAAAGACATATCTGTTACCATGACAGAATCATTATGATCAGTTCTTTCGAGGACAACATACACGGGAGGATGATAAGGAGGAGCGTGTAGTAAAAGTGGTAGAGTAATATACAAAAAAGAAGGTAGAGGAAAGGTGTTCTGAACATGCAACGATAGACATACTAACAATAATGCTGATTGCTACAACAACCAAGTTGCCTCCATTAGTAGCCATTATGCCACATCGTTGTCCATCTTCTTTATGACCAAAGCAGACACGTTGAGTCCAAGTGGCAATAGTATGGTAGTTTTTCAAGGAGAAGAGAAGGTTATCGTTTCCATCCAACAACAATAGCAACCTTTATGTCAGTGTAAAGAATAGATCTAAGTCGATCAAGACTATCTACTAGAGATTCTTCACCTCCTGCATGGTTGTTCTCTTATCTAAGACACATTTTCTCTATAAGCAATTGGATGGAGACCACCTAAACTCACGACTAACAAAATATGATGGTGTTCTATATTATTTGTTCACTATTTGTAAGATGCTAAGACGGAAGGTTTCAGTCTTATTTATGTTAGGTGTCAAGTTAGGTTAAAATTGTCTTGTTGCTCGAGAAGGAGCTACTCAAAAGGAATGATGCATCATAAGTAGTGGGCTAGGATTGCCGGGCCTAACCCACTTGAACAGTATCGTATGAGTATTGTAGCATGAACATTATCCACGAGCACGATAGCAATGATTAGGTATTAAATATAAATTAGTAATTTCTTTAAAATAGTATATTAGATTAAAATATTAGTCTTGTAAGCTCTACAAAGAGTAAAACGACAGAGAAAGAATTAGTTTAATCTCTCGTCAAGTATTCTTCTCTCAAACCTAAGCTACCTCTTCTCTAGCTACCACAATCATCCGCTACCTTCCTGACATTATTTATCTCGTTGACCCATTGTTTTCAATGTTTAATTTTTACCGTTATTCCCTTCCATAATATACTATCAATAGCTACGAAATCAGCATAAAACGAAAATACCAAACACTATTTTCAGTGTTAAATTTTTACCTTTAATTCATAATATACTATCAATGGCTACAAAATTAGTATGATATAAAAATACTTTCAAATATAATTTCAACGATATACCACTATGGCACTAGACATGTATATTGCTAACCTAATTATTAGTCAACATTATAAATATCAACTTTTCTAAATATATGCGCATCTTATATTATATTTTTAACGAGAGTAATTGGATGATTCATTTTTCCCCACAAGAAAAGGAAAAGCTTCTCATAAAATTAGTTTGGCGGGCAACTTGTCGTGATTAAGAACCTAATCCACAGCAATCTCTAGATTCATCAGCAGAAACATGCATCCATCAAGAAGGCCATTATTTATTTATTCATTCCATACAGCAATCTGTCCGTTCATCTACAACAGATCTCCCACACAAAGTATAGTAAAACCATCCTCCAGCCAATTAACAGTACAATCCTTCTGTAGCATCCCCAGAGTTACACTACAAGAACAGGAACCATGTAAAGATCCTTTGGGAGCTCCAAGTCTCCAACAGGTCAGGCCATTTGCCTCTGGTCAAATGCAAAGTTGATCAAGCAGGCAATTGTAGAGGACAGCCAGTCAGCCAGAGTGCTCTGACATCTTCATCAGTAGCTGGTGCTAGCAGGAAGGTAGTACTGGTAGTAGACCAGTACTCCAAGCAGGACCATGGCCACAGCAGCGAATGCGGCCATGGGTGCACCCCATGACCAGTATGACTGGGATTTCTTCCTCTTCAGGACCACCTTCGGAAGAGGGGCCTTCGTTTTCATCACCTTACCTCTATACTTGGCATTGTTCTTCTGTTCTTTTTTAACTGGTGCACGAGCTGTCAACACTTCCTCCTTGACTTCGGCTTCCACTGCTTCATCAGATTTGGCATCAGATTCAGCTGCCTCCTCAGCGTCGGAGCCTCCGCCGAGTGCACCCTTCTTCTTGGCTTTCTTCTCCTTCTCCTGGAACAGTTAATCACATGAATGACTGATAATATAGAACTGTAACAGAACGTGGCTAAGATTACATAAAGAATGACCTCAAAAAATCACAGATAAGCATATGTAATCTACCTTAAGCTTCTTCTCAGCTTCTCTTTCTGCTCGTGCTGCCACTTTCATTGCTTGTTTCTCAGCTTGCTTCCTCTTCCTTTCGAGTGCTAGCTTGTTCTTTTCTATCTCTCTCTGTCTCTTCATTTCTTTCAACTTTGCTTCATCTACTACATTAGGATTTGGCTTCTCCTTTGGGGGCTCAGTGTCATAGACATCTAGCAAATCATCAATCTCAGGGGATGGTTTTGCCTTAGCAGTTTTTGCCGCTTCTTTGACTTGAATCTCATCCTTTGGGATAATATCTGCCTGTGGAGCAGGAGCCTCCTTTACCTGCTTGACCGGCTTTTTCAATGGAGCAGGCTCCAGTTCAGCCAGTGGTGCTGCTGGCTGTGTATCAAAAACGATAGGCTTCTCATCAGGATTCCTCATTCGTCCATCTCGGCTCAGCTGCCTGCTGTTAAGGGAAACCAGTATCTTCTTCTCGTAATCCTCTCTAAAGGGCTTGCTGCTGCACCATTGTGCCATGAACTTCTCAACCTATGAAAGTGAAACAATCATTTACATTGGGGAGTTGGAAACATCAAAAGGAAACAAGAGTAAGTTGTACTGCATGCAAACCTCATTCTGGCTGAGCTGCTGCAGTGCTTCTACTTCACCCTTTGCCGAAAGGTCTCTAGCACTGTTCGAGATTGTGCGGTATTGATGGAAGGATGCATTCTGAATCAGAGGCATGCAGCAGATACCATCAACAGAAGCCCCAAGCTCGTTAAAAGCAGTGCTTATACTCATGTTTTTTCAGCAAGTAATGAGCAACTCAACTAGAAGAACTTAAAGCCTGAACTATATTCAAGAACAGTCACATTTACACCAACTGCTCAAATCAGGCCAGTTACTAGCTTGCTATGTCAGACAAAAGATTGAGTTTTACATTACAGTTCACTGGTATACATGTCATACATATTTGGGCAAATGAATTATAGAAGCGTGAAATTGCAAGATAATTTTAAACGACACAGACGTGTTCCCACTGCCTGGCCAGGATTTCAATTTTAGATAACACTACACATTAAAGACGTTGAAGATGACATTCACTTAGGGTGTTTGGTTTGTGGCACGTCTGGATGGGATTTGGCAGCCATTTTTTTGGTGGTATTTGGTTCACGAGTGAGTGGGGGATGAAGCCGCCACCATGATGGTTGGGTCCAACCAAATTGGCCAGATGAAACTATCTATCCTCAGCTCTTGATGACATAGCTTGTTCTGATTGGTTGGATTCAATGTTTCATTAGCAAGCTTTAAATGAATTTTCCTCTAAACCATTTATCTAATTTGTGATCCGATTACATATTCATTGCAAATAAATCTATAAAATGATCTCAGATGATTATATTTTGGTGAAAAAATATATGATAAGCAGGAACACTAAATTTGAGCTTATCCCACCCAACTTATATCCCTACAAGGTTAGAACCAAACAAAAAATTTACTCGTTCTA
This sequence comes from Zizania palustris, assembly GCA_019279435.1. Lineage (NCBI taxonomy): Eukaryota > Viridiplantae > Streptophyta > Magnoliopsida > Poales > Poaceae > Zizania > Zizania palustris. Next base: position 16,720,525 of record JAAALK010000290.1, read on the forward strand.
TCCACCCAACCAAACACCTAACATGGAACGCCCCAACAATAAAACCATGGATCATGCCATCCTATCCAACCTTGTCCTCAAATCAAATGGAATCTTACCTTATGATCACGTATTTTTCTCAATTCATTTAAAGAATCAAATGCTTTATCTTTTCTAACAGTAGCTGCAGTCAGATCATCTTGAAGAGCAGCAATTTCAGCATCAACAGCATGGAGTTGATCTTCAAGAACCTTAATCTTGTCTCTCACCGCTTGTCTCTCCTTTTTAACTTCATCAATGCCCACTCCAATTTGCTGAGATAATATTTAAATCAAATGGGAACCATTACTGAGCTTTCAGTTCCCAGAGGAACATGTAGATATAAACACAGTTATATTTGGATATACTTACTTTGACTTGACCCTGTATTGTGTCTCTCTCAACAACTGTATCTTGCATCTGAGTTCTCTTAGCAGCATTCTCAATAACCTTTGATCTGGTTCCATTAAGTTGTTTTATTTCTCTGACCAACCGCTTTTCCTCATCAAAGGGTATGCTTTCATGACAAATTCGGTCATTCAAACTCTTGATCTACAGGGGAATAATGGATACTGTTAGAGATAACAGATTATCTGCATGTAACAGATTATATTGCCTATATAAATAAATCTCCCCCCACCTGTTTGGGTGTGCGGGGTTCCTTTCATGGTATCAGATTTTTTTTTCTGTTCCTGGCCCTCTGCTTCCGCGTCTTCCTCCAAGGAGCGCCCCGCACCTCTGCTTCCGCATCTTCCTCCAAGGAGCGCCCCGCACCTCTGCTTCCGCATCTTTCTCCCAGGAGCGCTAACCAGCAGCCTGAGCGCTGGGCGGGGCGCAGGAGCCCGCGCTTCCTCGGCGGCCTCCTCGTCGCTGGGCGGGGCGCAGGAGCCAGCGGCGCAGCCTGCCTCCTCGGGCGCTTCCTCGGCGGCCTCCTCGTCGCTGGGCGGGGCGCAGGAGCCAGCGGCGCAGCCTGCCTCCTCGCGCGCTTCCTCGGCGGCCTCCTCGTCGCTGGGCGGGGCGCAGGAGCCAGCGGCGCAGCCTGCTCGGACCTCCTCTGTCACGGCCGCATCGGCTTCTTGACTGCGGCAATGACAGAATCCTCGGCGGCCTCCACTGCTTCTGACATCCTGGGCGCCCTGGGGGGAGCCTTGGCTCCCCCCCATCCTCCTGCCGTTCCCCCCTATCCTCCTGCTACCCTGGGGGAAGGCTTGGCCCCTTCTGTCTTTGCTGCCTATGCCTCTGTCAATGTGAAGCAACACGTCCCTATTGCTCTCAGCCTCGAGCGCCCCAACTTTTCTAAGTGGAAGGCCTTCTTCACCGCCCTCTGCGCAAAGTATGGACTGCTCGGCCACATTGATGGCACGGAGGCCGCCCGCCCGGCTGATCCTGCATGGTCTCAGCCCGACGCATGCATTCGCGGTTGGATGTATGGCTCAATCGAAGACGCTGTTCTTGATCTTGCTATGGAGCCTGACCAAGATGCGCGTGCTCTATACGTCTCCATTGCAAATCTGTTTGAGGCAAACAAAGAACCACGCGCTGTTGTCCTTCAGCACGAGTTCCACAATTTGTCCCAGGGTGACCTTTCCGTTGATGCCTACGCTCAGAAGATGAAGCGCACTGCTGACGCCCTTCGGGAGGTTGGCCACACCATCCCCCCCGCGCAGCTTGTGCTGAACCTCCTGCGTGGCCTCAACTCCCGCTTCGCCCACACCGCTGATATCATCGCCAATTCGTCACCACTTCCTGATTTTACATCAGCCACTAATATGCTACGCGTCAAAGAACTTCGCCTCGGCTCTGAGGGGAAAGAGGCCTCTGCCTCAGCTCTTGCCGCATCCTCCAACCCCTCCTGCACGTCTACACCTTGCCAGAATTCATCAACTACCACCCCTCGCGGGAACGATGGCAAAGGAAAGGGAGGCAAGGGCAAGGGTGGCCGTGGCAGAGGCGGACGTGGCGGTGGTGGGCGTAACCAGCAGCCTGGCGGCAATTTCGCCGGACCCGGTGGGCGTCAAGGGTTTCGTCCATCTGGTCCCTGGGTTTGCTACAACCCTTGGGGACCTCCGTGGCCTTCCCAGCAGCAGCAGAACTGGGGTGCACAGCAGAACTGGGGTGCACATGCGCCCCCTCCACAGGCTCACACTGCTTTCGTGCCACCTCAATTTTCTACCGCCGGTGTTCCCCCCACGTTCGTGTCTCCAGGAGGCTGGGATTCGACCGGTCTGATTGCTGCCCTCAACCAGATGGCGGTTCAGGGTGGGTCCCCCTGGGTCATGGACAGCGGAGCGACATCCCACATGTCCTCCAATGACGGTATACTTCTTTCTCGTCACCCGTCACCACCGTATTCCATAACGGTTGGTAACGGCCAGTCTATTCCCGTTCTTAGTCGTGGCACCTCCATCATTCACATTGCTGATCGTCCTTTTCATCTTGATAATGTTCTTGTCGCCCCACAACTCACTCGTAATCTGTTATCTGTTCGACAGTTTACCCGCGACAATAACTGTTCAATTGAGTTTGACGCTTCTGGTTTTTCTGTTAAGGATCTCCAGACCAAGACGGTCCTCCTGCGGTGCAATAGCCATGGCGACCTCTACACCATCCCGCACCATATGCCACCTCGCTGTCATGTTGCCGTCGTCACTCCGGAGCTGTGGCACGCTCGTCTTGGTCATCCCGCACCCGCCATCGTCAACACTCTTCATAGGCTATCTGCTATTCAGTGTAAAAGAGCAGCCCGCCGCATTTGTCACCCCTGCCAGCTAGGCAAACATGCTAGGCTCCCCTTTGCTAGTTCAACCTCTAGTACATCTGTACCTTTTGAACTTGTTCACTGCGATGTCTGGACCTCTCCTGTTTCAAGCATCTCCGGTTATAAATACTATCTTGTGTTGGTTGATGATCATACTCATTTCTGTTGGACGTTTCCCCTTCGACATAAATCTGGGGTGCATGAGCTTCTTGTTCAGTTTGTCGCCTATACTCACACACAGTTCAACCTCCCTGTGCGATGCTTTCAAGCAGACAACGGTCGCGAGTTCATCAACACTGCCACCGCCGCTTTTCTTGCTGACCGAGGCATCTTGCTTCGGTCCTCATGCCCGCACACATCCGCCCAGAATGGCAAGGCCGAGCGGATGCTTCGCACACTGAACAACACCATCCGCACGCTTCTGATTCATGCCGCCATGCCCCCGCCCTACTGGGTCGAAGCTCTCTCCACTGCCGTGTTTTTGCTCAACCGGCGGCCCTCAACGTCCATACGTAATGGTATTCCCTATCACCTCCTATACCGCAAAATGCCAGACTATTCAATCCTTCGGGTTTTTGGTTGTCTTTGCTATCCGAACCTTAGTGCCACGACGACCCACAAATTGTCCCCTCGCTCCACAGCATGTGTCTTTCTGGGTTACCCTCCTTCCCAGAAGGGCTATCGGTGCCTTGATCTCTCGACTCGCAAGATCATCATCTCTCGTCATGTTGTGTTTGATGAGACTCATTTTCCATTTGCAGCCTCCAAGCCTCGCTCGGATTCTCTTGATTTTCTGTTGCAGGACATTTTACCGGCACCTCCATCGACTCCAGCACCTTCGCCACCTACAGTCGCACCTGCCCCGGCTACATCCGACGATGCCAACGATCCTGTCGAGTTGGATCCGACCATTCTGTGGAATGGTGCCACCTTCCGGATGCCCCAAGAGCCACGACAGGTCGCCCCAGCTCCATCGACTCCGGCACCTTCGCCACCTACAGTTGAACAACGCCGCTATGGCATCCATTACAGTCGTCGGCAGCAGCCTGTGGCACCGTTGGCCCCTGAGCCGATGGCACAGGAGGCCCCGGCTCCTGAGCCTCCTGCACGGGAGACTCGCTCTCAGACAGGCTCGCTGCCACCACCAATGCAGCGTTATGGCTTCACTGCGGCAGTCTCCAGCTTAGCCTCACCGCTACCAGGCAACACTCGAGCCGCACTCGCTGATACAAATTGGCGCGCGGCAATGACAGACGAATATAAGGCACTCATAGACAATGACACGTGGCGCCTTGTTCCTCGACCACCACATGCGAACGTTATCACTGGCAAGTGGGTTTTCAAGCACAAGCATCATGCCGATGGCTCTCTGGCTCGTCATAAAGCCAGATGGGTCGTTCGCGGTTTTTCACAGCAGTATGGCATCGACTACGACGAGACCTTCAGTCCGGTTGTCAAACCGGCCACCATTCGAGTCGTCCTCAGTATTGCCGTCTCTCGCTCCTGGCCGATTCATCAACTGGACGTAAAGAACGCCTTCCTTCATGGCCATCTGACCGAGACAGTCTATTGTCAGCAGCCGGCAGGTTTCGTTGACCCGGCTGCCCCTGATCACGTCTGTCTCCTGCAGAAGTCTCTCTACGGGCTCAAGCAGGCGCCCAGGGCATGGCACCAGCGGTTTTCTGCTTTTGTACAGCAGTCCGGCTTCACTGCCTCGACCTCTGACACGTCTCTCTTTGTCTACAGGAAAGGCACCGACATCGCATACCTGCTGCTCTATGTCGACGACATCATACTGACGGCTTCATCGACCTCACTCCTTCGTCGCATCAACGATCTTCTTCACTCGGAGTTCGCCATGACAGATCTTGGGGACCTTCATCACTTCCTCGGGATTTCTGTCACACGCTCCGATGATGGCCTCCTCCTCTCACAGCGTCAGTATGCTGTGGACCTCCTTCAGCGCGCTGGCATGGCTGAGTGCCACTCTACATCAACACCTGTGGATACTCAAGCCAAGCTATCTGCTACGGACGGTGCTCCGGTGGCTGATGCCACTCAGTACCGCAGTCTTGCCGGTGGTCTACAATATCTCACATTGACTCGTCCGGATCTTGCCTATGCGGTTCAGCAAGTGTGCCTCTTCATGCACGATCCACGAGAGCCTCATCTCGCGATGCTCAAGCGTATTTTACGATATGTCAAGGGCACTCTCTCCTTCGGTCTACATATGGGTACAGGCAGCATTGCTAGTCTGACCGCCTACTCTGATGCTGATTGGGCTGGCTGCCCAGACTCTCGGCGCTCCACTTCAGGCTACTGCGTCTTCCTCGGCGACTCCTTGGTCTCTTGGTCCTCCAAACGACAGACTACGGTCTCTCGTTCGAGCGCGGAGGCTGAGTATCGTGCTGTTGCGCACGCAGTGGCGGAGACCTGCTGGCTTCGTCAGTTGCTTCAAGAGCTTCACGCACCCATCTCTTCGGCGACGATCGTTTACTGCGACAACGTCAGCGCTGTCTACATGACCGCCAATCCAGTCCATCATCGCCGCACAAAGCATATTGAGATTGATATTCACTTTGTGCGTGAGAAGGTTGCTTTGGGCCAGGTCCGGGTGCTTCATGTTCCATCAGCTTATCAGTTCGCGGACATCATGACAAAAGGGTTGCCTATACAGTTATTCACTGATTTTAGGTCCAGTCTTTGTGTTCGTGACACTCCCGCTTAGACTGAGGGAGGGTGTTAGAGATAACAGATTATCTGCATGTAACAGATTATATTGCCTATATAAATAAATCTCCCCCCACCTGTTTGGGTGTGCGGGGTTCCTTTCAGATACAATGAGCCATACATAGTCAGATACTGCAAAAGTTGTAGAATGAGACATGCCTAGTTTTAAGCTTACCAATTGATCAAGCTCCTCAATTGAAGAGCATAAACCTGCACCTTGTGCGCGCATAGCATTATTTTCATTACGAAACTTGCCTAAACTCTTTTGAAGAGGTTCCATTTCCTTCAACTTTCCGCTCACAACTTCATTATATTGTTTATTCTCTGTAGTCAATGGCTTCAACTCTGAGATAATATTGGATCGTTCAGTCTGCAAACAAAAAAGAGAATGAAGTTACCAAACTGGGATCCCCTTTCTGAAGGCTCAAGCAAATTTGGTTTCAGGTTCTCTAGTAATTGTGTGAATCAAGAAATGTATTAAGTTAACACTGGATGTGAAAATCAACAAATTCAAAATTATATGTTGAATTGAACCTTACTGTTGGAATTAAGCTTGGGAAAAGTTTGTTTTTATTTATGTGAGCTCAGGACTCAGCATGCATACCATTTTGGTCCTTAAAACCTCAACAATTTGGGATCGAGCTTGAATCTTCTTCTGGCATTCCTTGTCAGCTTGTTCAAGTTTTACCTTCAGGTTAGGATCCTCATATGAGCGGACTTTAACAAAGAAAAACATGTGAGTTTGCTTTGGTTCAGGCCACTCATCCACAGCATCTTTTGGGGGTGCAAGATCAACAGAACTGGTGGCTCCATTTGGAGCAGTAACAGTGTTTTCCAAACCAAAAACAGCTGCCTCCCCACGCTCCTTAGCAGTATCTCTACTTTCCTTATCTTGGAAAAGGTTATCTTCTACATCAAGTGCTTTAACCTGTGGCAAGGTACCTTCAGCACCAGTGGCCTCCATTCCTTAACCCTAAAAACAACGACAAGAATCCAGTCAATAGACAACACAGGTGCAACAAAATAAACATGATCAACATCTAAGACAACAAGATTAATTTCTAACAGACATCACTATACAAAGCATAGTTGTTACGGCGGCGAGGCGAGGCGAGGCGCTAAACTACCTTCACACCTTTTAGGCGAGTATGGCGTGCGGCGAGGCGACGCCATACTCACTTAACGTAAATGTACATGTCACAATAATTTTGGAATAATAGGAAATTAAATTTAGAACCATATGAAATATAAATAGTCAAACAAGTCTATATTTCATTCAGTATATACAAACATACATAAGCCAAAGAGGCAATCAACTAGTTATGTATGGAAAAATTATGTATGGAAAGCTTATAAATGATAGGATCTTTATATGGAAATCATCAATATATGGAAAGCTAATAAATTATATATGGAAAATATCAATATATGAAAAGTTGATCAATTATATATAGAAATAATTAATATATGAGAAGCTGATTAGTTATATATGGAAATCATAAATATATATAAAACTTTACATATGGAAATTATCAATAAATGGTAAGCCTATTCATGGTATGAGCATATGTATTTCCAAAGAATAGAGCAGATTTATTTCCAACAAAACAGAATAAATTTATTTCCAAAACAGCAAAATAGAGCAGATAATAGAAGGTATTATTCTGTATTATTTTCTACCACAGCAAAACTCTAAACCCTAAACAAGAGGGAGTACAGAGCGGAGAGGGACAAACAGAGCAGAGTGGGGGATGCAAGGCCGACCCCCATGGCGAGCGGTCCCGGTGGCGGCGGTTGATCTTGACGCGGTGGCGGCGCGGATCCATCGGTGGAGGCGCAAATCCGGCGGCTGGGGCACAGATCTGGCGGCTGGGGCGCAGATCCAAGCGGCGGGGAATGGATCCAGCAGAGGGAGTGGCAGGCACAAGCGGAGGGAGCGGCGCTGGAGGTGCGGCTCATCACAGAAGCCTCGCCGCCGCGCCTGGCATCGCCTCGAAGGATTATGGCGTCCATTTGACGCCACATGCGCTGTGGCGGACGCCATATGCGCTGTGGCGGACGCCACATTCGACTGTGGCGAGTCGTCCGCCGTGGCGTCCGCCGGAGTTCGCCTCGACGCCTAAGCGACGCCATGACAACTATGATACAAAGCCTAGGTTATTGGGACATCCATTTCAACAATCAAATACAACCTGTTATGAGACTGGAACTAGTAGAAATCCAAAAATCCAAAATCATTTGCCAATTCTCAAGCTATAAATAATGATTTTCTCAAACCATATAAAAACGACAACTAACCATTAAATCAAGGAAAAACTCTACTTAACCCCCCTTAAGTATTGAGATTGGTCTACTTAACCCTTGAACTATGAAATTAGGTATTTTACCCCTTGAACTCTTGAAGTATGCAAATCGGTTAAATAACCCCCTGGTGTAGTTTTGTTGGTGATTTTTATATGTAAATGATGACATGTGTCAGTGGTATTGTTTACGTGGTACATACATTAGTCCATTTAACCCAAGTTGACTCAACTGACTCCTTTATCTTAATAATTGGCAAGCTTATAAATTACATATTAGTATTAACGTGTTTTTTCAAGCCATTCCACTTGTTAAAAAATTATTAACCGACTCCAATACTCCATTGTCATGTCATTGTACCAATCATAGTCCATGTGGCCAAAACAACTTACGAAACTACTCCAGAGGTTTATTTAAACCGGTTTGCATACTTTAAGCAGTGTTCGCTTAAACGGGCTAAATGGCTGTGTACATGGCTTGTAAATGGTAGTATGGTACCCTACCGCACAGTTTTGCCCCTAAACAGTGATTAAATGGTCCTGCCATGTAAACGATCAAACACGGAGTAAACGAGCTAAACACAATGGCAATTAAACGGGTTTACACGGTGAACAGGGCGAATAACCTCACGTTTAGGCAATGGACTACGCGGGAAAACAAAAAAAAAAGCTTTCAGTGTGAGACATCAGCTTTCTTCTGTCTGTACTCTATCCGTGACTCACTGAACTCAGCACGAAACTTTGAAGCCCTAGCTGTCACCTCTTCGAAGACCCAGCAATCGTCACCACCAGGCCGGGCAGCCGCAGGGGCAGCCAGGCCGAGCTGCCACCAAGGACATTAGGGCTGCCCTCCTGAGCTCTAGATCTGTCCAGAACTCTACACTCTCCACTGTCCATAATTCCAGATCTGCACTCCACTGTCTCTACTCCAATACTTCTATTATTTTTATAAATCTGCTATGCTACAGTACATAGACCGTTTAATCCGTGTACACACCCGCCGTATAATGCCGTGTACACGGTCTAAACACTAAACAGTGAATGGCCAACCGTGTACCGTTTACAGTTTAGGTGAACACTGACTTTAAGGGGTAAAACACCTAGTTTCATAGTTCAGGGAGTTAAGTAGACCAACCCCAAAACTTCAAAGGGTGAAGTAGACTTTTTCCTTAAATCAATTGCCTGGTTCTGACTGAAAACTAACAGCAACAATCCATCAAAACGCATAGGCTTAACCAGTTCCCCAAAATTGATCTCATGCAGATAGCATAGATCAGAGGGGAAAGAATAACACAAATGGATATAAAGATAATATTGATCACCAGATAAGCCAAGATGCTGATCTAGTGGTGGCTTGCTTCACCAAAACATAGAAAAGAGAAATAGATGTGCCTGGATGTGAATGAAGGATTTAAGGTAAACTCCTTTTTGTAACATTGGAGGACGAACGATCTACATCACATCATAAAAGTAAACTCCTTCAGGCAGAATATCACTAACCAAAAATCCAAAAACAACACAGGAAAATGAAGAGGTAGAAGATGAAAATAAAAGAAATAACACCATAGTAAACTTCTCACCAAGTTGGACATGGCTGTCAGAAAAGGGAGTAGGATTCTGTTTCAATCCATATAACCTACCAGGAGCACGCAGTCCTAATTCCCGACACAATTGTCAGCTTTGGGCACATCAACTTGAGATTTCCCCAGGATTAATTACCATAAAGACCTAATAATCACAAACAGAGGAACCTTATGCCCCTAAACACTTCTTCAAAACAATTCAATCCCATGTAAGTTGGGGTAAGCTAGAGTTGAAACCCAAACTTAGGTTTCATCTCCATTTGAGTGGTGGTGAGGTTTTCCATTGGCTCGCCAAGCCAAACACAACCTTTCAAGGGGAAAGGGACCCTCCCTCCTCCTTTCCAATTGACCTAAGATAAAATTGTAACCACATAAATAATTCATCCAGAAAGGCGATTGAAGATCCATAAGTTGATACTGCACTTAGCATCACCCGATTAGAATTGAACATATGAATCCAGCCCACACAAGAAAAAACAAAATAAAAAAGGGACAGGGATAATAATCTATCACCTAAGAAACAGAAGCCACACAGCACGATCTAGTACTTGTGATGACCCACAACCGTCTCTCCAACAATATAGATGAACTCAGATTTAGGCGAAATGGGACAGATGGATGTGTATGTATAGAAGGTGGGTTAAGTCGTATATTTTTCTTCCCTTTCTATTTATTGCTATCTCGTCATGACTGCTTCTGCTTTAATTCTTCCACCGAATGCCTCCCTCAAGGTCAGAGAGGAGACGATGTGCTGTGCATACATCATATGACATTGCTGGCACAGTGTGATTAGTGGGTCGCATGGCGTGTGTTGGAAGGAGGCTCCTTTACACGCAAGCCGATGTGATCATACTCTCATCTAAGGTGGCACCATCTTATCCCTACCTGCTGACCTGCCTTTTTCCTTTTTAGGATTGTTTGATTATATATTTGTGGATCCACACATTCATTGTTAGAAAAATCGGTTATCGGTAGCTAATCGGAAGGCCGAGGATTAGGGATTAATCAGGGATTAACTGAATTAATTGGTCGACCAATTAATCGGTCGACCAAATAGTTAAATAATGTATTGTTCATACTTAACATGCATATAGTTGTAGTTCTAAGGGAAACTATGTCAACACTTGCACCGGTTGTCTCTCTATCTCTCTCATTCTCTCTCTCTCTATGTCACGGGTAGGAAGTGGGCTAGGCCCAAGCCCCCAGCCCATGAAATAGTATCGCGGTATTGTAGCAGATAAAATAGTTAAATATTAGATTTTGGTTAGGAGTCTTAATGGCTAAGTATTGTAATCAGATTAGGATTGGTTTGTTAGTTGTTAGAGGTATTGTAATCAGATTAGAGTTAGATTGGTTTGTTAGTTGTTAGATCCGGGGACTCTATACTATATAAACAAAGTCTGATTGAGAGTTTAGGCCATCGAGTATTCAGTTCGGCTTGTGCCTTTCTTGTATTCCTGCCTCCTCGTCGTGTCGCCGCAATGGCGCCGCCACAATGGAGAGGTCTAGGCCCTCGACCAACTACCTCTTTTAAATACAGTTTGAGACGATTAGTCTCTACCAACCGATGTGTTATCTCGGCCGGTGACACCCTATCTTTTCTTTCTTTTTATCCATGTCTCTCTTTGTGCATCTCTGTCTCTCTCATTCCACGTCTCTATGTGCATCTCTCTCTATCTCTTCCCCTCTCATTCTCTCCCTTAGATTACTACTGCCTTGTCTTGTTCTCCATGGAAGAAGCCAGCACTGTGGCAGGTGAGCGGCTCTGACAACGCAAGGCCGGCGCAGATCTGGCGTGAGCCCGATGGGGGTGCTCAACGCAGATCAGGCGGTGGCGACATGGTCCCGGCGCGGCGGAAGCGCAGATTCAGGTGGCAGCAGTGCAGATCAGGCAGCAGCAGCACAAGACGATTAATCGGTGAGCGCCAATTAATCGAGTTGACCACCAATTAATTGGCTTGACCGGCCGATTAATGGCCCAATTTTGGCATAGATTAACTGTGAGGCTGACAACAGCAATTAGGATGTGTTTGGTTGAGTTATATATTCTGAAAAAGCTGTTGTAAGCTCTAGAAAAGCTGAGAAGCTATTTGGTTGGAATAATTGTGGATTTATATTTTGGTAGTTCATGATGTTTAGTTACATTATTAATGTGTAATTTTACATGTAAATCATTCTAATCATGAAATTTTGTAATGTTTATATTAAAATTATATATTTCTAAATTACATTAAAATGATATATTTTACTAAAATTTCACTTTTTTCAAATTTTACATGAACTGATATGTTTTAATAGCATGGTAGGCAATATTCATTCAAAGTTGAACTAAGAAGCTATGGAATCTGGGTTATACCAGCTTTCAAATTTGTACTACGAGAATCTGCGGATTCTGGAAAAGCTGAGTGACCAAAAAAGTTGTTTCATTCAAATTCCAGCTTCCGAGCCAGGAAGCTGGTTCAAAAATCTGAACCAAATAGACCCTTAATCAGCCAATTTTTCTATCATTGTGCAAATTATAAGAGTTTGCCAGTTTGCAGCTCTATCCTGGTGTGGTTCAAAAATCTGAACCAAACAGACCCTTAATCAGCCAATTTTTCTATCATTGTGCAAATTATAAGAGTTTGCCAGTTTGCAGCTCTATCCTGGTGAAGTATGAGCATCGTATGTTGATTGCAGAAGCATTATTATTTGGTTAAAAGATAATAGGGAGACTATAGGATTTACCAGGATTTTCCACTCTAGATGAGGAATCAAGTGGCATATCTCAGGATGTGTGCCTCAATTGAGTAACAAGTTATAGATTTCCCAAAATAGCAATGTTAGTTCTATAGACTTGACTATCCAAGCCATAGGTTCTTCAGCATATTTATCCCACCTACCAGGAAGTCAGGAACTGGTAATTCTGAACCTGAAACTGACTGAGATTTAGTTACCATTACTAGCCAATGTGTGACACTAAGGCTATTCACAATGGGGGTTCATAGGAAGTTTCATGACATTAATTACTATGACACATCAGATTTTTTGCTGACATATCATTCAATTAATGAGGGAAGAGAAAGAAGTAGTGTCATCACCATAACATGGTGCTAACCTGTTTCCAAGACGGATGAAATGAAATGAAACGCCCACTGAAAGTGAAATTGTTTCATCAGAGAAAGGGTATTTCATAAGAGCTAGTTACATTTAATTACACTAGTTAGCTTAGGAAATAGTGAAATGAAACTCTCCATTGAGAGAGGGTATTTCATTCACTTGCAAAGCTAGCGTGGACTTCTAAGAAACAGTGTTATGAAACCAACCACTATGAATAGTCTAAGGGGGTGTTTGGTTTGAGGGACTAAATTTTAGTCCCTGTCACATCGAATGTTTAGATAATATTTTAGAGTATTAAATATAGACTATTTACAAAACTCATTCATAATCGGTAGATTATTTGTGAGACGAATTTAATGAGCCTAATTACGTCATAATTTGATAATGTGATGCTACAGTAAATATTTGCTAATTGTTGATTAATTAGGCTTAATATATTCGTCTCGCCAATTATCCTCTGATTCTACAATTGTTTTTATAATTAATTTATTTTTAGTCCTTCAATTTGATGTCTAAACATCCGATGTGACACGGACTAAATTTTAGTCCATGGAACCAAACACCCCCTAAGATTCCCCCCTAAGATTCGCAAACCAAAACCGACTGAACTATCAAGCTGGTACATCCATCATTTGTAATCCCAAATAAACGCCTCTAAGGCTGCAACCCCTATAAGCTAATACAGTATCTCCAAAATAAACACGAAACTCTTCTTCTAAATCCCCAAGTTAGATGGAATACGAAAAATCTGAACACCAAAAAGGGATGCAAAGGCAATATTTCTCAAAAGGCAAGCCAAGGTAGCAATCCATTGGTACAATGGTACTGATGTCACAAAATCTAGAATTGAGAAGATGCGGATGATGATTGATGAATACACTGATAGGCAAAACCAGCTTGTTATTGTACTCCACGAGTCCCCATGTGCATCTGGAGGTGTCGTCACTTGTAAAATCCTATTCTTAATGGGGTTGAATGCAAATCATGGAAGAGGCACGTGTCCTGGATGAACTGAGTTCATCTATTGATTAAAAATAAAGAAAAAACTTAGACCGAATAGCCAAGATCTTAATGCTACACATCCTTACTGTACTGATCTATCTCTTGGTCATTGTTCCAAATATTTCTAGAAACAGACAACTGCTGTTAGTACTGAGGTTAAGGCCAGTGGCGGTTCTACAGGGTGGTCCAGGTGGGCCCTGGACCACCCTGTATTTTAGCCCAATAACATCTATTAGCTCATTTTCATTTTTTTAAATTATAGTGTTGCTAGAAAAATTATTTACATATGGAAAATAATATTACTTGTTTATGTACATAATTTGGATGACATTATTTAGGCTCTCGTTCTGTAATAAAAGAACATTATAAATATTTTTAACTTAACAATGCTCATTTCTAATTAAAGTTGCATCAATAATATTTCTTGTATTTTAGCTCAATATTATCTATTAGCCCATTTTTCATTTTTTTTCAAAATTACAGTGTTGCTAGAACTATTTATTTACATATGGAAAAATAATATTACTTGTTTCTGTCCATAATTTGGATGATATATTTAGGTTCTTGTCCCATAAGAGAGAATACTGTAAATATTTTTAACTTAATAATGCAAAGTAAGGAAAATATGATTAATGTCATTTCTAATTTAAGTTGCATTAATAATATTCTGTTTGAATTGTGTGAGATTTTTTATGTTGTAATTTGCAAATTTTTGGACTTAGCTGTTGATTTTAGTTGATTTATAATGTTATGAAATAGAAATGTTATATTCATGTTATATTTTGAAAAAAATCGTATTTTGCATTGAGTTTATAATGTTACGAAAATTTAACGTATATAATAGGAACACCCGGATAAAAAATCCTGGAGCCGCCACTGGTTAAGGCGACGCAGATCTAGAAGAGAAGCTAAGGTTAAGGCGAAGAGAGAAAAAAAATGTGTGGGTAGAGAGAAACGATAGAGTGGATGTGCGCGCGGGTGCTCACCGGCGAGGATGCGGCGGAAGCAGCAGGACGCCGGCGCCGCTGCTCGCGGAGTGGAGATCGGCGCTTCTCGCGGTCGCGGGGCGAACTCGCGAGGGTCACGAGGAGATCCTCTAGGGAGCAAGCAGTCGGAGACCGACTTACGTTGCCATTCACCGGGGGTTCGTCGGCCGGCGGCGGCGCGGTGGCGCGTGACCGCCAGAAGTAGCCGGGCAGGAACTACAGGAGGGGGAAGAGGATGATGCGGCCTGATTTGGATTTGGGCGAGAAAAGGGGTAAAACTGAGGTAGAGATGGGACCTCCAGACGAGTTCTACTCTGGTCAACCTTTTCCCATCCCTTGTTTAATTATAAATAAAAAAATAAAAAAGTTAATTCGCTATAGCATCTCCCACTACCCAGATTACTCGTATGGCTACTTAAATTTGAATTTAGATATTTTTGTGAAAAATGAAGCTCTAAGAGTTCCCCTAAATGAGTTTTTTTCCTAATTTATTTCCTAAATCATCATTTATCTCTCTCAAATATAAGATTAGTTTAGCAAATCTCTATTTTCATTTGTACATATTTTTTCTTGCGTGTACATTATTTTTCCCCATATGTGTTGTTATAATTTGGATGATACACATATTTAAATGCATTATAGTTTTACACAAAATTATTACATGTTATAGACCATATTTTTACGATTTAAAAAATAGGAATTGAGATTATATGAAAACTATTGTAGATTGATTAATTTTTAGGAAGAGATAGAGTTTAGAATGATCCTTATATGTGATTTAGGGACTAAAATTTAGGAAGTCTCTTGTAGATGTTCTAATTCTAGATCTTAGGAATACTTGATTTAAAACGAAGATAATATTAATTAATTAATTAATTAGTGATAAAAATAAAAAAACAGATATGTTTGTTATTAATAAAAATAGTATCCTAAAAGGATAGATAACTATAGTTAAATTTTTTATAATTTTTACGGAAGAAATAAAAATTCTTTAATTTATGAAATGAGAGTAGACAAGAGCTAGAAATGAAGTTTTTTAAGACAAAGTTGGAGATATAGAAATAAATGGTCTCTCGTGCCATTATGTCACTCAAATCGGTTTGTATTAAGTGATGTACCATTTCAGCTTCAATACCGGTTAATATTGACTCTTCTGGTCAATATCGTCTGATACCAATATATACCGGTCATTCCGATCAAAATTGTATTTTAATATTTTCAATATGTGTTATAAGTTACTTATATTAAGCTATATATTATATTGCATTTAAGTTATACATTATATTTAAGATAAAATATATCATATTTAATCATATTAACATATATTTTAAATATATTTATATTATTTTATTAGACCATGAAACAGTACACCGGTATCATCTGGTGTCAAAAAATTTTGTTTCAAGAGCCCAACCGGAATGGTCACTCCAATGTAATTAACATGCTTGGGGAGTAGTCCACTTTAACCCTTAATAATATTTAGACTATGTTGGTGTGTTTTTTAGTCACACTTTGACACATGCATGTCCTAGGAGATCTGCTTAACTCCAATGCAGATCCTACATTCTTAGAAGAATAATTCAAGGTGTGACAATCAGTTTGACCCTGCAACTGATAAGAAAACAATATCAATAGCATAGCCTATCGGCTATCGAGCCGATGACCGCAATAAGGATAGGATAATCGTGGACTATTATGTCGATTGGCCATAGGGCCGATGACTTCGGGCGAAGCAATCAGGCAAGCATGCCATCGATCGATGGGATAGACAATTTACATATATGAGTCGATGAGCGCTTTTCGATGATGAATAAGATATGGCATTGAATTGAAGATAACCTATCGACTTGTACTCTGATAGAAATAAATAAAACATACTATATAGCATGTCTATATTATGAAAATCATCACAGTAACAAGATTGGACTTAACCAAGACAGTAGCTAGTCACAATGAACTTAATAATATGTTAAAGTATCAGACATGCTTTATTTAGATGAATGTTATACATCATGAAAAATATACAACAGTAAGATGTCGGACCAAACCGATGAAGCATCAAACTACCAGCATGAAAAAGATGCAGCCTCTAAGATGAATGGTATACAACGTGAAAAAGATACAACGGTATGAAGCTTCTAAGAGATCAAACTGATGCAGTCTTAGACCTAGCTAATATACTGAGATAAATCGATGATCGTACTGTTTCAACTAGTGCTTCAAGAGATCAAACTGATGCAAACGTGAAGGCACTAACCTAATCGATATGATCGTTGGAGGTGGCGGGACTCACATCTTCACCGGAGATCGGAACGATGCAGCCCAGCTCCGAGTGTCGAATCCCACCGGGATTAACCTTCGGAAGCCAAGGGTGACGATGTGCCGAATAATTGTTTGATAGAGATGTGTATTTAACCTAGCTAAGAGGTACATATTTATAGTCCGAAGACTTACCATCCAAGTATCTTATCCTAACCAATTCTAGATAATCTTCATTTTCTTCTCAATTTTATCTCCATCGGCTCTTCCTATCCGGTCACATATGTGTCATGAACGGATTTCTTTAACCAACTTTGATCATACCTCCTTTGACTTGCTTTGACTATGCGACATTTTTGGTGGACCTTGGGCTCTACCAAATATTGGTATCAACAGACTCGTTTCATCGTTAATACAAATACCTCCGCTCTAAACTATAATAAGTTTTAGAGTTCAATTTTTTTCAAATATAACAACCTATTATTTATAAAAAATAGTATTCACCTCTAATATACATGCATACGTACGTTAGTCTAAACTTAATTACTCGTTACTGTACATAACCATTTCCATGCTCTCATACTCGCTAAAAAATAACACATATCTTCTTACTTATTTTCTTAATAATATATATGTAAAAATCTAAAACTCTACATTTTATGAGAGACTGAGAGGAGTAGCTTATTTAACACATATCCTGTTTTGCTAGCTTGGAGACGGCTCGAGTAACTTTTTTCTTGGACGGTAATGTTAGATGGTATGTGATATCTATAAATATAAATTTAGGGATCGGACGATCCGTTGGTCAGATGGATAAAATATGTGTTTGTTTTTTGTCTGTTATACTATATATTAGGAAGGCGTTTGGTTGGATTTATTTAAGTGTTATATGTTTACAGTATAAACTAATTATGTTATATTTTGTTTAGTTTGAATGTACTAGTATTAGATACCACGTAATTAGATTACAACCTAGTAATCAACCCATTACACTCTAACCAGTCTGGTATCATATTACGTTACCAGAATACATTATATTTATCAACCAAACATTATAATGTAAACATAATACATTACATTTATTAACCAAACAAATATAGTAATTTGATACATTGTTATCACTTGACACTGTAATTAATTTCATTACCATTTATATTAGGGAAAATTACTCACATACCATTATAATTTTCAGAAATTGCCTATATGCCACTGTCAGTGACTGTGGCGGCCCCCATATGTCAGTGACACATCGATGGCATATTGACAAATCGCAAAAATTGTAATGGCACGGAAAAAATTAACCCTTTATATTATCTCGAGCAAACCAAACACCACTTATATGTAAAGGTGGTAAAGTGTGAATAGTAAATACCAATTATTAATAAATATGTTAATTATCATTAACACAATCTGTCCTAATAAATACTAACGGTAATCACTAATTACTATCATTAAAAGGAGGTGGCGATTGGAGCTCCCACAGCACTCCACGTCACGTTTTTTCATAAAGCACCTTGCATTTTATGTAATTTCTCATTTTGCAAAAAACACCTTGTAAGGCTAAGATTCACCTACCCCACTATCTTTCCCCTCCCCCACCCTCTTCTCGACTTCTCCAGCCCCTCTTTCCCCTCCCCATCCTCTTCTCCTCATCTATGTCGCTGGTGCCCCTCGATTCCCTGCCGCTGGTGCCCTCCCCCCATGTCACCTCAAATCCAGCACTCTCCCCTCACACCGTCTCCCTCCCACCTCCGGCGTCCCCTGGTCCCCTCCTGGTCCTCCTCGCCGACCCCTTCCTTTCCCTTGGCGGAGACGCAGAGGCGGAGCCGCGACATCCATTTGCGGTGCTCTCCCCTCCCCTCCGTCGAGTCGGATTCGAGCAAGGCTTGAGTTCGGCGCCCTGTATCCCTCCAACTCTTCGAATTTGTCGATCAATCGAGGTGCGTGGTTTCTTGGTTCGTATTGGCCTCCCCCCTCCCTTCTGTTCGTTGCAATTCTTGGCAAGTACCGTCCTTGTTTGTAAGTCGTTGTAACAACCCGACATAGTCGTATAAATCTTTTGGTAATACATAAATTTTACAGACTTATTCCGCTTTTTTCAGCTTCTATGGTTTTTAGTTCATGTGGTCTGCGATGGATTGGTTTCCTCAGATAGCTTTTCTTTTTGATGTCTGAGGCTTCTCTTTCAAGTATTTTGCAAGGATGGTTTCAATGGTTCTGTAGAGTAACATCCTCATTCTGTACGTGCCAAGTGGGTCTTCAAGAGCTCCCAAAAAACTCTGCGCTAGGAAGATTGAGAGGAAGTGACAATGTGGTCTGCTACTTCTTTTCATTTACTTCTCTCTTTTTTTTCAGTTCAATGCCAAGCAGTGCTGTGCAGTTGGTAGCCTAAAGGGCTCATTATTTTCAGGTAAAAACAAAAGAGCCTATGTGTGTGTGTATGGTCTGTATTAGCATTTCATTGGATGTGGAAATATCTTGTACCCTTATTAACATTTATATCCGGATATTGCTGCATAAAGAACACAATTGATGACCACTTCTTTATCTGATATTTTCCCTCCTTTTTCTTGCATACTTGCATCATTAACAGGAGCTTGGTCACACTAAATTGTCAAAGACAATACTTGGGTTGGTTTGTACTTTGTAATGCATTAGAAGTAGATTGGTGGAAGATCATTATCAACTTGCTTGATGCATGACTTTTGGTCGATTCATATTTTTTTCTTCTGATTTCTATGCATGATATTAGCTACAGAGAGCGATTAGCAGAGTGTATGTGAAGCCTTCAAACTTGTATGTATTCAGCGTCAGTTTATCCACTAACTTTCTTCCTGAAAGAAATGGAAGTATTCTTGAGATTTTCTTGAAATGTTGGTCTTTTGTTTTTCTCCTACAACCATTTTTAGGTTTATGTTGCCCTGCAATGACACATGTTCCTGTTTTAAGCTAGAATTTTTTTTGTAAAAACAAGTTATGTTTTTAGTCCTGACGTGTCTTCTGCTTTTTAT
Source organism: Zizania palustris (assembly GCA_019279435.1). Lineage (NCBI taxonomy): Eukaryota > Viridiplantae > Streptophyta > Magnoliopsida > Poales > Poaceae > Zizania > Zizania palustris. The sequence goes on from JAAALK010000290.1 coordinate 16,740,271, forward strand.
TCATGCAAATTTTATCAGATGTGGAAAGAGCTAATTCAGAAGGCTAAGGATGGAGGTTCGGATGTGATCTAGACTTATGTATTTTGGAATGGATATGAATCATCTCCTGCAAATGTATTGTTTCCTTTATTAACCTCACCTTTAGTTGTAATACTAGCATGCATGAATTTCAATGGTATTTTCTCTGATTCGCGCACTACAGTTTTGAAGGGAAGTATGATTTGGTTGAGCTATCCAGAAGGTCGGGCTGTTTGTTCATCTCCGCATCATCTCTGCATTGGTCCCTACATTTGTAGGGAGTGGAATTTTGGGTATACCTCAACTTGTAAAATGATATTTGTAAGAAAGAACCCCGTCTAGCCTGTTGCTCCCTCTCCGGCTTTCTCCTCCTCCCCCTCCTCCCAAAGATCCCCGCACCCGTCCTCCAACCGCTAGAAATCGCGCCGTCCACCCCCGTCTTCTACTCTCCCATGGCTAACCCTAGCTGCCTTCTTTGTATGGTGGTGGTCAGATCTAGCCCTGATCTCAGCGTCAGCGCTCTCCTTCTCCTCGCCACTGCGCGATCACAAGTTTCTAGATTTTTCTGCTTTTTCTACATCTTATTTGAACTGTTCATCTATAAATCTGTTGCTGCACTATAAATCTATCATCTATGATCAGCTGGTTCATTGCAAATCTGATTATCAAGTAGCTGCATGTTTATATTTTTAACACTGATCTGCTCGTGTGCTGAACTTTTTTGAGAGGAATGTATTAATCTTTTGATGTACTTTAGCTGACGAACTTGGCATTCATCAGTCAACTATGCAGAGAATTATACATCATTCTATTTGAGTTGACACAAATAGTATGATCTCTGAACAAACTGAGCATCCTTAGCTAGCTTCAGCACTGACTAGAAGAGACTGAAATCAACAGCATTGCGAAACAGGTTTGCTCCTGTAGGCAATAAATGGTTCTCCTATTCCCAAACATTGTCTTTCTCTATATGATTAGCAAGGATAATATTAAGAAGATCCACATTTTGTAATACCTTTTGTGCAGTAGCAAATCTACCTTTGGTAATACCTTAATCAACATTTGCAGTAGCAAATCTACAAATCCCTGGAATTGCTCGCATGTCGAAGAGTACTCAAATTCTGTATCTCCAAAGATATGTAAGCAACTTCTCTACCTGGCAGCAGCAATCGCCACAAAAGTCAAGACAAAATCCTTTCCTCAGGTTCACTTCTCTAAGCACAATCAGACGTTCCAATAGCTGATCTCCTTGTTGATTTTTATTTTTGGTATATTGCTGATTGTTGAAGATTTTAAATTTTGCCTTAAGGCTTGCCTCGTGTATATAGCTTTGTTGAGATAACTGTTGGTGTGATGCTATTATGTCTGTGTCTTGTATCTGTTGGATTCTTACTAGAAGTAAAAACATATCATGTTTATTATTTCAAAAGGACTACAAGAGATATGGTTTTCTGTTCCAATGCAACAAATTTTCTGTTAATGTGCGCCAACCTTTATAGGAGAATGGATGCTGCACATCAGATTCGGAATTTTAACAAAGATTGAGTCAAGTGGTGCTTATATTCCTTGTGTACATACATCCTTTATGTAAATTGAATAGGTAGCAGCGTAATAAAATTGTTAGTGACAAACTGAAAAACATTGAATTTAATTTTTTAGCATTCAATTTATTTTTTGCATCTCTATGAATGCACACAAAAAGGATGAGCAACCTTGATGGTTTGTATAGATTCTGTCTCACTCAAACTTCTTACCCTTGAGATGGTTGTATTTACGAGTTTCAAGGAACTTATGTTAAATTTGTTAGCTACAGTTCAATTTTTTAGTATATACAAAATAGAGAGTAAGCTGCATTTAGTAACTTGGAGAGCCTGTTTTAAGTCTTTTGGGATTAGGACAATACACTACTTCAAAACGGATGAAAACAAGCGCCGAAGGGCGCTGGCCGTTCTAGTTAACAACGAAATAGACCATCGTTATGATTAGAGTTCGTGGAGGTGTATAGCCACCGATTTTATCGAATATATAGTTTCGTCCAACATTTTATAGAATATTTCTTTTTCTTAGCCATCCTATTACACGAGGCATACACACGTATACAAAACGTACTCATACGGCCATCTCATGAATATATCCACTTAGATGTACGTACGTGCCAATACCAGCCTATACATGTGGTGCTGCAATATTTGCCTTGCGTATTTATTTGACATATTCTTGTTACACGTGTATAAGAGCATCTCTATTGTCCTTATTTTCACTCTTATTATTCTCTAAAATAATAAGTATGGTCAAAAAAAATATCTCCATTATACTTGCTATTTGATTTGTTATTTTAAAAAGCTTGTTATTTTTCTCTCTACACTTGCTACATCTAGCAAGCACTACAACAATCCAGGCAACTTCCGTCGGCCAAAGCCGATGGAAGTTAGCCCTTTCCCGACGGAAGAAGCTAACTTCCATCGGCAAAAGGCTAACTTCCGTCCGCATTTGGCCGACGAAAGTGGGTAGACGAAAGTTGGCTAACTTCTGTCGGCTTCACGTGGCCGACGGAAGTTAGTGCCGAACTCTGCCACGTCCGCAGAGGCGCGCTAACTTCCGTCGGCTTCTGCCAGAGGCGCGCTAACTTCCGTCGGCTTCTGCCAGAGGCGCGCTAACTTTCGCCGGCTTCTGCCCTAGCCGACGGAAGTTAGCCTTTCTGCCCACGTGGCTCCACCGGAAGAGACTACTGGTGGGGCGACCAGGTGGCTCGTCCTAAAACATACTGAGAACCCAGAAGCCTCAGCCCCTCCTCTTGACCCGCACCCTCCGGGTCATCCCCCTGCCCCACACCCTCCGGGTCATTCCCCTCCTGCCCCCCACCCACCGGATCATCCTCATGACCCGCACTCACCAAGTGTTCTTCCTCCTACAAAATAGTATTGAAACAATTAGTAATAGTTTATAATCATAAAAAACTATAAATTAATAGAATAATATAATTAGAATCATATATACATAATATCACAACATATATTGCATATGAAAACAGAACATCGCATATGAAACATATTTAAAAGCGTGAAACATATGTAAAATCACAATATTAATATATGACAAAATTCACAAAATTCATATATGTAGCAAAAAATACCAAGAAGCAAATCATACTAAAAAACATCTAAGAAACCTTTATAAAGCAAGATGCATACTACTATCATTCCACATTTCAATATATTGCAATCTAGTACAACGACAAAATTCACAAATAAGTTAACTTTCAACTACACTGACAATATCATATCATGCACAAATAAAAAGCGAAAAAAATTAAAGTCGAAAAAATTACTTAATCGTCGGGCGGCGACGGCGGGCGACGATGGGCAGCGGGCGACGGGCGACGGTGTCCGGAGGCCGGCGGTGATGGCCGGCGATGATCACGGTGGCACCGCACGATGGTGGTGATGGCCGAATCGGGGGGGGGGGGGGCGGCCGTCGGTCGGTGGCGGCGGGCGGCTGCGGGGGCGGGCGGCCGCTCGAGGCCGGCGGCGGCCTGCGGGGGGCGGCGACGGCGGCGTCAGGCGGCAACGGCGGCGTCAGGCGGCGGCGTTAGGCGGCGGCGGCGGGAGTTGGGAGTTGGGCGCGCGCGTGTAGCGGGATTAGATTTCCCTGTACGTGCGCACGGGGTTGGGGATTACATCCCTTAACTTCCGTCGGCCACCATTAAAGCCGACGAAAGTTAAGTAACTTCCGTCAACTTTAGTGGTGGCCAACGGAAGTTAAGGGATGTGTATCGGCCGGGAAAAAATCCCCTTTAATTTCCGTCGGCCACAGTTAAAAGCCGACGGAAGTCAAAATGCCGACGGAAGTTAAATTGGCCGACGAAAATGTTATGTTTTGCTGTAGTGAAGCTAATCAAAATTGCTATTTGTAACACCCCAAATTTTCAAAGGAATAAAAATATTATTTAATATATTTTCCTGGAAATTAATTATTTTGGAAATACCTTTAATACCCTCCTTTACCATTTTGAACTACAACGTGGATGAAATGGTCAAACCAGGAGCTGAAAATTTTTGTATATGATCCCAAAGCCAAGATATATTTTTGAGAATTTTTACAAATTTTTATCCACCCTGGAGACGCCCCAAATGATTTAATCTATTTTCTACAATTATTTTAAATCAGAAAACCTTTTAAACAGTAATGGGCCACGCCCCTCCCTTTCTCTCTCTCCCGGCCGGCCCAGCCCATCACCCTCGCCCGCCTCAGGCTGACAACCCGACCCCACCTATCGGCGCCAACCGCCCCCTCTCGCGCCCAAGCCCGACCCCACCCGTCAGTCGCCTCGCTCGCGCGCTCGCTCTCGCTGGCCAGTGGCCCCCACCTATCGGATCCATCTTCCCCGCGAGATCCGCCCACAAATCCCCCCCTCGCCGGCCGAAACCCTAACCCCACCTCGGATTCGCTCTCGTCGGCCCCCTCTCCTTAATTACTCGATGGCATTGATTCCCCTGCGATCTCCCGACCGTTTCCCCCATTATTCCACCGCGTCATCGCCCCCAGATCGAGCGCACGCATGCAAGGCAGGAGCTCGCTGGCGTTGAAGAGAGGCTTTACTCCAGGCCACCGCCAATTACGCCCCCTCTGCCCCCGCCGACGACCCTATTTAAACCCCCTGACCGTCCGTGTTTGATCCCCCACGCTCACTCGCTGCGAGAACGAACAAAGCCCCTGCACCTAGGTTTTTAGCGCACCACCGCCGCCCACACTCCGGTCACCACTCCCCATCGCCGGTGACCTCTCCCATCCATGCCGACCGCACCATTGTGACCGCACGGACCCCGCCAACCTCGGCCACCCCTCCACCGACGACGAACCCTACCGGAGCACCATCACCGACGTGGAGCCCGAACCACTCCGTTGTCTACCCTCGCCACCGACCGCGTCCCGTCGACCCCTCGCCTCGCCTAAGGTACCCTCGTGATCCCTGCAAGGTCCTCTTTCCATTTCTAGGCTTAGCTAGGGCCGTTGTCGCTTGCCGTGGCTGAGGAGCCATGCTGAATAGCGTGGGCCTCATGGCTCCAGAAGTGATGAGTCATTGTCAACGATAGTCAAAGAGGACTGAAGAAGAGAAGTGATCTGCTGTTTCATGGGCCGCGTGTGACTCAGGTACACGGGCAGTAAGCGACTGTCGGGCAGAGGAGGCTGCGAAGTCAGGCTGGTCCAATCCGGGTGCATGGGCCAGAAGCAGTAGAAGACCCACTGGGCTGTTGACCAGGACTGACTCAGGTACACGGGCGGTGAGCGATTGCCGGGCTGAGAGAGCTGCGGAATCGGGCCGGTCCAATCCGGGTACCTGGTGCAAAGCCGGTGGAGGCTTTGTCAGTTTCGGCGCAAAACTAACAACCGTTGATCTTGTATCCGACTGTCTAGAAGAGAAGCCGTAGTCGCTACGAAAACTTAGCTTCCGGATAAGTCATCTGTAACTCTAGGCCCACAGTCAGTCAGTCGTGTCTGTAAAAATTCCTAAGGGCAGTAGAGTCTTTTCCTTTATTCTTGAGTCTGTAAAAACCCTAAGGGGCTGGTAGAATATTCCTAGTGTTGGGCTGCCTATAAATAGGACCCCAATCCCTAGGGTTTGGACTACCCTTTTGGCTGAAATTAATTCCACTTCTTTGGGTCATTTTGCCTCTCACGTTATCTCTCCTGTGTGCGCCGCCAGGCACTGGTTCATCCCTTTTTGCCTTGCATTTACTTTGCTCCTGTGAGATTGAATTCTTTGTTAGTTGTTGAGGTGTGTGCATTGATTCCTCTGGTTCAAGAAGCTTCGGTTTGTTGTGCTGGTTGATTTTATTCCTGAGGTTGTGTCTCTGTTGCGTGTGTTCTTCGTGAGAAGTAGTACTAGTTCTTGTTGTTGCAAGTAGTACTGCTACTGTAGCTACAGTACTCGCTGCCAGCTTTTTACCTTCTACCGCACAGCTTTTTGATCGAAGCAGACTGGGTTGAATGCCTTTTTAACTGTTTTCTGGCGAAGCTATCATCTCAGTATTGAAGCCCTCAGCTCCGTGAGGCAGGCTTCGAACGCATACCCTCAGAGGCTTCGTTCGAACTTCGGACTGTTTTTGTATTCTGTGTCTGGCTTCGAAGTATTTTTAAACTGTCAGCATCTCTACTTCGAACGTCTGTGCGAAGGTACTCAGACTTAAGCCGTTCGAAGTCCTCACTTCGACGAGTTTCGCAGTTGTCTTCAGAGCTTGTTCCTCTGATAGACTTCGCTTTGTTTTCTCTGACGCGTGTCAGCCTTCGCCTCTCGTTTCGAAGCTTACTCCTTTCGAAGGTAGAGTGTAGGCTTCGAATTTGGTTTTCTGTCGTGTGACAGGCTTCGCTTCTTTGTTTGAAGGTTGTCCGTTTGTGTGTTGTGTTCGAAGTTTTCTGTTCGAAGGTTTTGCTTCGAAGCATTCGGTTCGAAGCTGTGTTCGAAGATCTGTCTTCGAAGTACACACTTCGAAGCAGCCTCCGACTCTGTCACTTCGCTCCGAAGCATACCTCGCTCCCTGCCACTTCGAACTAGGCTAGACCAAAACACCTTCGGCATCTTTGTCATGCTTCGCAACTGACCTCCGGAGCAGGCTTCGTCACCAATCTCCGAAGCAGGCTTCGTCCAGCGAAGCAGTCTTCGTCAACCATCTCCGAAGCAGACCTCGACTGGCGAAGCAGGCTTCGCCAAGTTCCGAACAGGAGACAAATTTGGACAGTAACTTCTCATTTCACCTTACATATACTTAGATCATTTCATTGGGAAGTTTAGGCCTGTTACACAGTGTTCATCTGCCTAGATGCACTTCATTAATAGTTCTCTGTTTAACATCTGTTGCTTCTAGGTTAGATACCCTTAGACTTAGGCCTTCTGTTTATTTTCTGTTGCGTAGTCTTTTGAGGTGCGTTGGGTATTGGGAACAGGCCATTGATTCGAAAGAATTTTTTAAGGCGCCCATTCACCCCCCCTTTGGTCGCTACTTTCGGTCCTACAAGTGGTATCAGAGCGAGGTTAGGGTTTTTCCATACCTTAACCGGTTCTAAACCCCAGTAGTGACCATGACGTCTCCTGGCAAGGTCCCGTCCTTGGAAGCCTATGGCTATAATTATTGGAAGACTCGCATGCGAGCCTATCTCATGAGCCAGGGTTCGGACATATGGGACATTTGCGTTCACACCACGTTTGTCATTTTGCCAGTAACTGAGCAAGGTACTGCTGGTATCATTGCTCAGCATCTGAGCAACAGTAAGGCTGTGAACATTCTGTTTTCTGGCTTAGGTCCCACTGAGTTTGAGCGTGTGAGTCATCTCTCCACTGCGAGAGAGATCTTGGCTACCCTCAAGGCACACCATGAGGGGACAGCACAGGTCAAGGCTCGGCTCTATCAGACCTACCGGCGTGAATATGAGAATTTCACACAGAAGCCGGGTGAATCTGTTGAGGCTTTTTTGGTCGTTTTCAGTCGATCATTAACAAGCTTCGGGATAACAAGGCTGAGGGTGCTCAGTTAGTCTCAGATCACGAGCAGGCGCTCAAGGTTCTCCATACCTTGGACCCAAAGATCTGGGAGATCAAGGTATCCTCTATTGTTGAGAGCACTTCTTATGATACCTTGACCATTTCTGAGTTATTTAGCAAGCTGAAGGCCACTGAGGTAGATATCCAGTTGAGATCAAATCTCACTGGTTCTGGATCAAAATCCCTGGCCCTTGCTACACCTTCTGTTGATCCCTCTGCTGTGAGCTGTGCTGGGTTCTCCTTGATGTCTATCACTGAGGACCAGCTTGAGTCTTTGGGAGATGATGATTTGTGTCTGTTTAACAACCGGGTGCGTCGTGTCTATGACAAGAGAATGTTCAAAAGACACGGCACAAAATCCGGATGCTTTGAATGTGGTGATCCAGGACACTTCATCGCCGACTGCCCCAAGCGCAATGGATACAAGAAGGGCACCGGTGGCAGCTTCCACGACTCCGGCAAGCATGAGAGCTCTTCCTTCATCAAGGGCAAGCCGAAGACCCGGTTCTTCAAGAAGGCTCTGAAGGACTATCGGTGAGAGAACAAGAAGTGCGACAAGGCCTTCTTCGCCGAGATGGAGAAAAGCTACTCCAAGCAGTCCACGTCTTCTTCCTCTTCATCGAGCTCAAGCGATGAGGAGATCGCCGTCAGGAAGGGGAAGGACAAGGACGATCCGGCGGGCCTCTGCTTCATGGCCTTCGGAGACAAGCCGAAGAGCCGCTCACACCAGCGCCGAAGATCCCACAAGAGCTTCTGCTCAATGGCTCTTGGGGATAGGGAAGAAAAGAGCTCCTCCGACGACTCCGACGACGACGACAACAAGGTATCATCTTACGAGCGCGAAATCGTTGATTTACTTGAGAGTAATCGTCAGGAGTTAAAATATCGGGAAAAACTGCTTAGGGGGGCTAAGAAGAGGATAGATGAGTTAGAGAGTGAGCTTGCCGTGGCCAACGGCAGAATTGAGAGTCTATCTTCTTCCCCTTGCTTGGGTGATAGCAGTGAGTGCCCGAAGTGTGAGGTGCTTCTGTGTGACCTGTCGACTCTGAAGTCCAGGTACACAGAAAGGGTTGATGAGAGGGACGCTTTGGCCACTGAGCTTGAAAGCGCTCAGCTGGAGCTGAAAGATGCTCAAGCCACTGTCGTCGCACCCTGTGTTGATTGCCCATCTCATCTAGCTGCCTTAGCTGAGCTAAAATCCAAGGGTAATGAACATGTGGGTGATTTGGAGAGGTTGAGAGCTGAGCTTGCTCAGACTAGGCTAGAGCTTGAGACACTGTCAGTTTCACCCACTGTCTGTGAGAACTGTCTGTCTCTTAGAATGGAGTTGATCAAGCTGAAAGCCGAAAAGTCTGTCCAAATAGAGAGTGAGTGTGAGACCTGCTTGTCTCAGGTGGAGGTTCTAGCTTCCTTGAGAGAGGAGCTAGCAGATTCTCAGAATGAGAATTTTTACCTCCGTCCTATCCTGAGTTGGATCAGTGCCACAGAGCCACAGCTTGGCATGATGATCCAGCAGTTCAAGAGGCAGGATGGGTTTGGGGTAGGTTACACCTACACCAATGCTGACTTTGAGAGTGCCATTAGCCGAGCAGTGGAGTGGAGTAAAATGACTCCAGAGCAGAGGTATCCCAAGACTCACTCCACTGAGTCTTTCCAGGCTTGTCAGCCCAAGGATGGAGTGATCCATGAACCATCTAAAGCTCCACCCAAGAAACCTATCTGGGTTCCAAAGCCCAAAAATCTCCACACTTCTCTTGACTCTCTTCCTGGACCCTCTCAGCCCAAGAAGACAACACCAAACACCACTAAGCCCAAACAACCCAAGCCTCAACCACATCCCAAGAAGCCCACCTATCATTGTGAGTACTGTCAGAGAGACGGGCATCTTGCGGAGTTCTGCTTCAGGAGGAAGCGGGTTGAGAAAGCAGAGAGGGCTCGTAGTGATCAAGAGCAGTTCTACCAGCAGGGTGGTAGACTGCATGTTCCTCGACGCGGGGATAGGCTGGAGGCCAGGTCGCGTCGTGTAGGTGGTGGTAGAGGAGACGGCTTTCTTGCCCGTGCTCCAGTTGGTGGTGTCCGTTCCGGCAGAGTTCCAGACCGTGTTGGCTACGGTTCTGGACCTCGTGGCTGCAGGGTTAGGCAGAACCGAGGACCGCGCTTTGAGCCGCGTTTTGGTCCAAACTCTTTTGATGGTTTTCGCTTTCCATCTTTTGAGTAGATGGCTCGACACTAGTTTAGCTCCTTTGCTAAACCTGGTGCCGGACCATTTGCTCCCACTTACAGACACTGATTGTGCAGGACTGGGGACTGGAGAATGTTTGGATCATGGACTCAGGATGCTCTCGCCACATGACGGGACATCGCAGATGGTTCTCCAGTCTCACTCCCCCGAGCTCCAAAGAGTATATCACGTTCGGGAACAGCGGTCAAGGGAAAGTAAGTGGCATAGGCTCAATTCGCATTTCAGATCATTTCTCTTTAAAGAATGTTGCTTTGGTTAAAAATTTGAACTTCAACTTGATTTCTGTTTCGCAACTTCTTGAGGATGGTTTGGAAGTGCGTTTTAAGAAGGGCAATTCTTCTGTGGTTGATTCTAGAGGGTCTTTGGTTTGTCAGATTTTACCTTTTGGTAAATTTTTTCGAATTGACTTCTCTAGTTCTTTTGGCCCTTCTCGTTGTTTGATTGCTGGATCTTCTTCTGAGCTCTGGAAGTGGCATAGGAGATTAGGTCATTTGAGTTTTGATCTGCTAGTCAGGTTAAGCTCTATGGACCTCATCCGAGGATTGCCCAAGCTTAAGATGGAGAAAGATCTAGTTTGTCATCCCTGTCATCATGGGAAAATGGTTGCCGCTTCTCACTCACCTGTGACTCAGGTGATGACTTCATATCCAGGCGAGCTTTTACATTTGGACACTGTTGGTCCAGCCCGGGTACGTTCAGTCGGTGGGAAGTGGTATGCACTTGTGATTGTTGACGACTTTTCTCGATTTTCGTGGGTTTTCTTTTTGGAGTCCAAGGATGAAACTTTTTAATTTGTTCATGACCTGATTTTGAAGCTGAAGAATGAGAACAATGGTCGGATGCGAGCAATTCACTCTGACAACGGCTCTGAGTTCAAGAACTCTCAGTTCGTCAGCTTCTGTAGTGATCAGGGTCTGGACCATCCGTTTTCTTCTCCTTACACTCCCCCACAGAACGGCGTTGTGGAACGAAAGAAGCGCACGCTAGTCGAGATGGCCAGGACGATGCTCGATGAGCACCGGACTCCTAGGCGTTTTTGGGCTGAAGCCATGAACACGACTTGCTATCTGGCCAACCGCATTTTTCTTAGAGCTTACCTTGGTAAGACATCATATGAGTTGCGGTTTGGCAGACAGCCCAAGGTGAGCCACTTGCGAGCATTTGGCTGCAAGTGCTTTGTGCTCAAGAAGGGAGGGCATTTGGACAAGTTTGAGTCTCGGTGCTGGGATGGTGTTTTTCTTGGTTATGCATTGCATTCTCGAGGCTTCCGTGTTTGGAACCTCGAATCCCAGCTGCTTGTCGAGACTTGTGAGGTCTCTTTTGATGAGTCCTTGCCTTCTTTGACTCCTTCTTTTGAGCTTTTTGGTGATGATGAGCTCGGAGAGTCCATCTTCGAGGAAGATGAGGATACTCCAGCTGCTGATGAGGGTGGGCCTTCTGCATCCCCCGCAGAGCCCACACCTTCTGAGACTTCGACTGATGATGAGGGCGGACCTCTGATCACTTCTTCCACTTCGATCAAGCCCCCTCAGTCGAGTCCAGAAGTGCCAGCTGCTGACTCTGGTGAGGTGACTTCAGATCACCAGGGAACCCGAGCAGTTCAGCGTGACCATCCCTCAGAGCTCATCATAGGTGATTTGACTGAGAGGACTTTGTGTTCTTCTGCCTCTCTCGCTGTGTTTGCTGAATCTGCGTTTGTTGCATCTTTTGAGCCCAGAGATGTTTCTCATGCTCTTTCTGATTCTAATTGGATTAATGCTATGCAAGAAGAGCTTGAGAATTTTGTCCGCAATCGGGTTTGGACACTAGTTGAGCCGCCACCTGGATGCAACCCCATAGGCACCAAGTGGGTATTCAAGAACAAACAAGGTGAAGATGGGGTTGTGGTGCGCAACAAGGCTCGACTAGTTGCCCAGGGTTATTGCCAGAAGGAAGGTATTGACTTTGAAGAAACCTTCGCTCCTGTTGCCCGTCTTGAGTCCATTCGTATTATTCTAGCTTTTGCCGTTTCGAAGGGTTTTAAGCTTTTTCAAATGGATGTTAAGAGTGCTTTTCTGAACGAGTACATAGAAGAGGAGGTTTATGTTAGGCAACCCCCCGGTTTTGAGAACCCTAAGTTTCCTCGACATGTTTTTAAGTTGCACAAAGCTTTATACGGGTTGAAGCAAGCCCCCAGGGCTTGCTATGACCGGTTGAAGCAATTTTTGTTGGGGAAGGGCTTTGTGATGGGTTCTGTGGACAAAACTCTCTTCTTGCTCAGAGATGCTTCAGATTTTTTAGTTGCTCAAATTTACGTGGATGATATTATCTTTGGCGGTACTACTGATTCTCTTGTGTCCAAGTTTTCTGAGCAGATGCACAGTGAGTTTGAGATGAGCCTCATGGGTGAGCTCAAGTACTTCTTAGGGCTCCAGATCAAGCAGACCAAGGACGGCACCTTCATCCACCAAGGTAAGTACACTCGCGACATGCTTAAGAAATTTGACTTTGGTGGTGAATTGAAGCCGCAGATGACCCCGATGGGCACTTCTGGGGGTCTAGACAAGGATGAGAGCGGTGTCAAGGTCAATGAAAGGGAATTTCGAGGGATGATCGGTTCGCTGCTGTACTTAACGGCAACAAGACCAGACATTCAGTTCGCCGTAGGACTTTGCGCGCGTTTTCAGTCTTCACCACGCGCGTCTCATCGGCAAGCTGTCAAGCGTATCTTCAGGTATCTTACATATGCACCTGATTTCGGTCTTTACTATTCAGCATCATCATCTCTTGATCTATCTGGCTTTTCAGATGCCGACTTTGGTGGGTGCCGGTTGGATCGCAAGTCGACTTCCGGTACTTGCCAGTTTCTTGGTTCCTCTCTTGTCTCTTGGTCTTCTCGAAAGCAATCTGGAGTTGCTCTTTCGACCACAGAGGCTGAGTATGTAGCTGCTGCTAGCTGCTGCTCACAGTTGGTTTGGATGATTTCCACTCTACGAGATTTTGGGTTGTTCTTTCCTACCAGGGTTCCATTGTTTTGCGACAGCACCAGTGCTGTTAGTGTAGGGAAAAACCCGTGTCTCCAATCAAAAACTAAACACATTGATGTGCGCTTTCACTTCTTGCGGGATCAATATGAGAAAGGTGTCATTGACCTTGTTCATGTTGATACCCATCATCAGTTGGCTGACATTTTCACCAAACCCCTAAATCAGTCTACCTTTGAGCGTTTACGAGGGGATTTAGGTGTTGTGTATCCTTTTTAGGATATTTTGCGTCAGTTTTCTTTCTTCTTTACTCTTTTCTTGAGTCTTTCTGTGTGTGTTCATACCTTGCATATTCACATATCACACTTCAGAGCTGCTTCTGTTATATGATTAAACTGCTTTACTTAGTCTAGCTGGTACATGCTTTTGATTACTTGTCAATGATCATGCTTTGGTTCAGTTCACTTGATATATCTGATATCTGTCATACGCATGGCTTTTATGCTTTAAACTTGAAAATGATCACCATTGCTTCTGGTAACTAGCATGTGTAGGCTGAGTGTTTTTGCTATCTGTTACATGCCTTGTAGCTAGTTCATCACATAGATGCAGATATGCAACTTGGACATCTTTATGCTTTAACATGGAAAATGAGCTATAAAAATGATAAGAATCAAAAATGAATGAAAATTCCATGCCTTTTATGCTTGAATTGAAAAGATCCAGGTGGGTTTGCTTTGTCGCATTACATTTGTTCTGGACTGCATACCATAACACTTTGGTATGAACTAGAACAGTGTAGTGTATGCCAAGACCAATGTCTTAAGCTTCTGATGGTCCAGTTCTGGCCTAGGCTTGACTTGGTCGGTCAGCATAAGGTTTGACATGCAAATAACCCCTGGCAAAAATGAACAAAGGGAAAAGAAAAAGCTTGAAAATTGAAATAATAACAAGTTTGCTGACGCACTTTGTTTTGGACGATGCTTATCTTGGTAGATATCAGTTAGCTTCTGCATCTCATGCTTTACCTTGCTTGTTAATTGGAAAATGTGGTGATGCTTTTGTTTGCAAAAACTGAAAAATGCGTGCTAAATGACTTTCTTTAGATATCATCTGTTGCACTGATCATGCCATGTGTCTTAGACAGTATCTCTTTTGCTATACTTGTTAGATGTTGTAATTGCAGTCCATCATATCTGAGAAGCATGCTTTCTACACTCCACCTGCACTCCAGTTGCATTCATTGCATATTTTGAGGGGGAGTTGCTTTTCAGGGGGAGTCTGTGTCTCTTTTGAGTGCTTGATGAGTTCACTTGTCAACAACGGGGAGAAAAATTTGGGATCAGAGTTTAAGGGGGAGTTCTTACTCTGTTGATATCCTTGTTGTTCTGAAATCGCACTCATTTTGAGCTTTTATGTTTTGGTTAACCATAATGACCGCTTCTTGCTTTTGTTCGGCTTTTGGTCATTAGGGTTAAACTTTTTACCTTATTTTTCTTCTTCTTTGTTTTCTTGTGTTTTGTTTTTCGTGTTTCCACATTTGTTCGCAGGTGCCGAAGAGCTGAAGAAGAGGAGTGTTGACAATGCACTCATCAAGGGGGAGATTGAGGAGTCATGCTGAATAGCGTGGGCCTCATGGCTCCAGAAGTGATGAGTCATTGTCAACGATAGTCAAAGAGGACTGAAGAAGAGAAGTGATCTGCTGTTTCATGGGCCGCGTGTGACTCAGGTACACGGGCAGCAAGCGACTGTCGGGCAGAGGAGGCTGCGAAGTCGGGCTGGTCCAATCCGGGTGCATGGGCCAGAAGCAGTAGAAGACCCATTGGGCTGTTGACAAGGACTGACTCAGGTACACGGGCGGTGAGCGATTGCCGGGCTGAGAGAGCTGCGGAATCGGGCCGGCCCAATCCGGGTACCTGGTGCAAAGCCGGTGGAGGCTTTGTCAGTTTCGGCGCAAAACTGACAACCGTTGATCTTGTATCCGACTGTCCAGAAGAGAAGCCGTAGTCGCTACGAAAACTTAGCTTCCGGATAAGTCATCTGTAACTCTAGGCCCACAGTCAGTCAGTCGTGTCTGTAAAAATTCCTAAGGGCAGTAGAGTCTTTTCCTTTATTCTTGAGTCTGTAAAAACCCTAAGGGGCTGGTAGAATATTCCTAGTGTTGGGCTGCCTATAAATAGGACCCCAATCCCTAGGGTTTGGACTACCCTTTTGGCTGAAATTAATTCCACTTCTTTGGGTCATTTTGCCTCTCACGTTCTCTCTCCTGTGTGCGCCGCCAGGCACTGGTTCATCCCTTTTTGCCTTGCATTTACTTTGCTCCTGTGAGATTGAATTCTTTGTTAGTTGTTGAGGTGTGTGCATTGATTCCTCTGGTTCAAGAAGCTTCGGTTTGTTGTGCTGGTTGATTTTATTCCTGAGGTTGTGTCTCTGTTGCGTGTGTTCTTCGTGAGAAGTAGTACTAGTTCTTGCTGTTGCAAGTAGTACTGCTACTGTAGCTACAGTACTCGCTGCCAGCTTTTTACCTTCTACCGCACAGCTTTTTGATCGAAGCAGACTGGGTTGAATGCCTTTTTGACTGTTTTCTGGCGAAGCTATCATCTCAGTATTGAAGCCCCTCAGCTCCGTGAGGCAGGCTTCGAACGCATACCCTCAGAGGCTTCGTTCGAACTTCGGACTGTTTTTGTATTCTGTGTCTGGCTTCGAAGTATTTTTAAACTGTCAGCATCTCTACTTCGAACGTCTGTGCGAAGGTACTCAGACTTAAGCCGTTCGAAGTCCTCACTTCGACGAGTTTTGCAGTTGTCTTCGGAGCTTGTTCCTCTGATAGACTTCGCTTTGTTTTCTCTGACGCGTGTCAGCCTTCGCCTCTCGTTTCGAAGCTTACTCCTTTCGAAGGTAGAGTGTAGGCTTCGAATTTGGTTTTCTGTCGTGTGACAGGCTTCGCTTCTTTGTTTGAAGGTTGTCCGTTTGTGTGTTGTGTATGAAGTTTTCTGTTCGAAGGTTTTGCTTCGAAGCATTCGGTTCGAAGCTGTGTTCGAAGATCTGTCTTCGAAGTACACACTTCGAAGCAGCCTCCGACTCTGTCACTTCGCTCCGAAGCATACCTCGCTCCCTGCCACTTCGAACTAGGCTAGACCAAAACACCTTTGGCATCTTCGTCATGCTTCGCAACTGACCTCCGGAGCAGGCTTCGTCACCAACCTCCGAAGCAGGCTTCGTCCAGCGAAGCAGTCTTCGTCAACCATCTCCGAAGCAGACCTCGACTGGCGAAGCAGGCTTCGCTAAGTTCCGAACAGGAGACAAATTTGGACAGTAACTTCTCATTTCACCTTACATATACTTAGATCATTTCATTGGGAAGTTTAGGCCTGTTACACAGTGTTCATCTGCCTAGTTGCACTTCATTAATAGTTCTCTGTTTAACATCTGTTGCTTCTAGGTTAGATACCCTTAGACTTAGGCCTTCTGTTTATTTTCTGCTGCGTAGTCTTTTGAGGTGCGTTGGGTATTGGGAACAGGCAATTGATTCGAAAGAATTTTTTAAGGCGCCCATTCACCCCCCTCTGGTCGCTACTTTCGGTCCTACAGTGGCCTCTGGCCTGCTCGCCGTCGTCAGAGAAGATGACCGGCACGGGCTGAGTACCCGTGCTGTGTCAGATCTAACCACGGCCGTGCGATCGCGATCGGACGACGCCTATAACCCCACGTGCGCGATCTAATCCGCACCGTCGGATCTGGACGAAACGTTACGTTTTAATCTCGTGCGTTCGTTTATATTTAAAACCCTCGTTTAATCTGGAGGGTCATCGCGTACCGGTTCAGTGTTTTAATCCTGGCCGTCCGCAATAACTTAACGCCCCCGCCTCGCTCTCGCGCGTTGGATCTAGATCCAATGGTCCAGATTGGACCGGACCACGCGCACAGTGCGCGGGTTCACCGTGGGCCTGGCTCACCGTGGACCCGAGGGGATTTAAATTTAAAATAAATTCCAGAAACTGTTTTAAACTTGTAAAATTCATATCTGGCGCATTTTAACTTCAAAAATTACCATTCCAATTTCAGAAAATTTGTAAAATTATTCTCTACATGTTCATACAATAAAAACAGTAGGTTTACTTTGGACTTTTCATGTTTATTTAAATAGGTATTCAAATGCCCTTAGGGTAAAAATATAAATTCAAATATTTAAACTTAAGTAAAGTTTATATTTATTCCTTTCTGTTCATATACTGAAAACCACTAATTTGGACATTAACTTTTCATTTTAAAATTTATTAGGAAACTTAAAATGAGACTACTCACATTTAAAACCCTTTTTATAAAGGACAACCTTTCATTATAATTCCTTCTAAAATTATTTATAAAATAAATTTCAGAAACTTAACAACTTGGTTTTCATTCAATTAAACCAATTTAAACCTATGTGCTTATTGTGTGATGTTATATTGTTTGATTTAATGTCGTATTCTACTTTGTTTATAATGGGAATACTACGCCGCCGCCGAGGAGTCAGAATATTACCCGGAAGTCCCTCCCTCACCTTTCGCCGAACAAGGCAAGTCACCAAACCATTTTTTTGAGCATATTGAACCCATATTTTATTAAACTATTGCTAAAACACATAGGGTATACATGCATTAGTCAAATGGAACCCTTACAATATATTTATTTAGGATCTCCCGACCTTGATGTGCAACCCAAGCCATGCTATCTCGCCCAACCTCCTTGTCACCACATGACTAATATTAATAGCTAGTGTCCAATGTACTGACACGATCGCTATAGGATAAAAACGAGTCGTAGCAACTTGGTTCTACTATATGATCCCCGTTATTCTTATCCTTGGAATTCTGTCGGTGATGAGTTGTGGTTGTGAGTGAATGCATGGTGGGTTCCGGGTGCAAGCTAGGGCATTGGTCGGTAGCACCCGGGGCACTATAAGGACCGGTCTGCGGGATCCGTTGCAATACACTTCCCTACTAACCACAAGTCTAGTGGGGTAAGTCCTAACTAAGGTATGGAGTGTTCCAAACCGAGGCCACCATTTGGAGATGGGTCAAGGAGCACCTGCGGGTGGCTTGTACCAATGTGGCGCAAAAAGGGGTGCGACGTTAGCCGGGATGCGGCCCGGCGCGCCGGCGAAACCTAGAGCGGGTGGTTATCGCTTGGAGCATTTCATGCCGAGGTTTTGGCACGAGTTCCCGTGGTATGGGTCATCTCTTTTGGGATGAGTGTGTGCCTTGTGGGTACAATAGTACATCTCTGACTAGAGTCTTAAATCTTTTCGAAAAGCCGAGCCCACGGTCAAGGGCGGGTTGCGTGACATCCCACAGTTAGATTACTTTGAATATGTATGTGCATGATGGTTTGACATGTAAGGACCGTTGTGCGAGGAGGTAAAACGTACTCCTCGAGTTAGAAGATGTTATTGTTGTTCATGTTTACATTTCCGCATGATTAAGTCTGACTACACTAATTGCAACAACTGAAAATGTACTTTTCCGCACTGCTAGCCATTACTCCTTCCTTTGTTATTACCTTGCATTATTATTTGTATTTGTGGTGGTTTGTTGAGTACTTTTTGTACTCATACCCGTTGAACACCACAGAGGATGTCTACTATGAAAATGGTCTGGAGTAGCGACCCAGCCAAGCAAAGATCCTGAAGAAGGTGTTCGTCATGCATTTTAATTATCTTAATTATTGTTTTTATTAAAACTCTAATGTAATAAATATGGTATGCGTACCATGAATATTGTCGTATGTACGATTGTCGCATGATGAACCTCTTGTATTATTGTTTTTCTTATGAAATTCAACAATGTTCCGATTTCGGTAAATCGGGGCGTCACACTATTCCATCGAGTGTTGAATTTTTTAATTGTTTTCATTTTCTTTGCATGTATATAAATTGATAAAATATAGTTACATTCAAATAGAAAGTCATATTTAGCAAGTACATTGAAGTGAATAACAAAATAGCAGGTCAATTTAAATAGAGAAACTTGCCATTGCTATGAATATCAAATAAAAATAACAAGTACACCAAAGATGCTCTTAGTGTATCAATTTGTGCTGCTAAACATGCGTTGAATTACAAACATCGACCCTAATTTTTTGACGTGTGCTACTGTGACTTTTACAAACATGCTCATGACGACCGAAGAGCAAGTGTGTATGAATCGTAAACATTAAGTGCATAACAACCTCCTGAAGAACATTTCAGTTCAACAAATTTGCAGTAGCACATGTTGAAAAGTGACATGCAGGGTACTTTTTCGCCTTGACATATTCACACAAAAATATTAATTCTGCTTGCATTAACTTCCTGGAACCCACTTATGAACTTGCATTCCTCTTTCTGAACTGAATCTGTCAAAAAAGGTTATTTGGCATCAAGCAATGTTGGTATGCTCTGTTGTGATTGTCTATAGTGTAGCAGTCTGCAACGTTGTCATCCAATTTTTTTTAGAGAGACAATACACGGCAAAAATAGCATGGTAACAAGGTATCCCAGGCAGCTGCCAACATCTACACGAGCGTGTTTCTGACTGTTCTAGATCAATTGGATGCCTCCTATTCCCCTCTTTTACTTCAAAACCATCCTTTCCATCCCACTAGTGATATGCCTGTGCTTTGCAACAGAACTTTATTTTGCAACAAAATTTTTGCGTAAAATTCATGTTTCTGTATGATTTTTCAGAAATCTAAGTGTTTTTACACAAAATTCGTACATCCGCGTAAAATAAAAAATAAAAAACTGAAATGATAAAGTACATTTTTCTTTTCTTTTTTTCTTCTTTCTTCTTTTCCTTCTTTCTCACGCTTGCATGTGGGGTTTCACTGCGCGCAGGGCCTCCGGGCGGGTGGATGCTGCGCGCGGGGCGGGCGTGCGCGCGCAACGCGCGGGTGAGCCGGCGGTTCGGGCGGTTTTCACATGGCGCAAGTTTTGGCTGGTTATATATGAGATGTGGGAAGGTTAAGATATTGGTTGACATTTTTCAGATTCATCGATGTACTTCTTGATCATCTTGGATGTGTTTGGACGGATTCTTCCTTTTCCGTTTCTTTGGCTTGCATCTGTTCTGCTGGATCCTGACCATAACCTTCCATCTTAAGGCTTCAAGCATGTAAGGATAGGATATATATATACCCTACTTTCAACAATTTCACAGTTGCTACCAATCCTAAGCCATGTTCTACTCCAATTTCACAGTGCGTGGCGTGGCCGCGGGGCACCGAACGGGGGCGGGGCAG
Organism: Zizania palustris; assembly: GCA_019279435.1. Classification (NCBI taxonomy): domain Eukaryota; kingdom Viridiplantae; phylum Streptophyta; class Magnoliopsida; order Poales; family Poaceae; genus Zizania; species Zizania palustris. Next base: position 16,760,291 of record JAAALK010000290.1, read on the forward strand.
ATGCAGGACGGGGAGCCCAGCGCGGCACCGGCCGGGAACGGGGCGGGGAGCCCAACGAGACGCCGACCGAGGAGGTGCGGGGCGGGGCGGGGCGCCCGGCGCGGCGCTGGCCGGGGGCGAGGCGGGAGCCCGGTGTAACGCCCAGATTTAATAAATCCGTACTTTTATTGAAATTCCATAGAAAATCAATAAAAACAAGACGTTCATCACACGACCACGTACAATACGACAAGCATTCATGGTTCGTAGACCATATTAGTACAAAAGTGTTAAAGTAAAAAGAAACTAATGAAATAAGGGTCCTAGATGAACGCCTCCTTCCAGTCTCGCCTTGACTGGGTCGCTACTCCAGACCTTCATCCTCCTCATAGTAGACGGGCTCTGGTGGTGTAAGTCAACGGGGGTGAGTACAATCGTACTCAGCAAGCCACTGGATGCAAATATAATGCAGAGTAATAACAAGGAAGGTAGTGGCTAACTTTGCGGAAAAGCATATTTGTAAAGCAGTTAATGTGATCAAGTTATTAGTACATAAATTTAAACATGTGTATGCATCATCTTCTAACTCGAGGGGTACAGTCAGCCCACGCTCGCTCAACAGTCCTTACATTCCATGAATAACACAAACATTCAAGCAATAGTAATCTAACTGCGAGAAGTCACACAACTCGCCCTTGACCGTGGGCTCGGCTTTTCGAAAAGATTTAAACTCTGATCAGAGGTGTACCACTGTACCCACAAGACACGCACTCATCCCATACACCAAAGTGTAACGAGATGATCCATACCATGGGAACTCGTGCCAAAACCTTCCATATGGAATGCTCCAATCCGACAACACCCTCTTATGGGTTTCATATGGTGCCCCGACGCGTCGAGCCAACACCATACCCCCCTTGAGCCACGTCGGTACAAGGCACCTACAGGTTGCCTCTTGCCCCCTCCACTATGGTGCATCGAGTCGGTTTGTTCCATACTTCCAGTTAGGACTTACCCATTAGACTTATGGTTAGTATGAAAGTGCTTTGCAACAGATCCCGCAGACCGGTCCTTATAGTGCCCCGGTTGCGACCAACCAATGCCCTAGCTTGCACCCAAAACCCACCATACTTATAACATATCCAACTCCAACAGAATCTAGAGACGAGAATAACGGGGAAATTCATATAGCAGAATCCAACTATCTACGACTCGTTCTTCTATCCTATATCAGTTGTGTCGATACATTGGACACTAGCTATTATAATATTGTAGAGTGACAAGGAGTGTAGGCTCAATAAGCATGGCTTGGGCTTACACACAAGGACGGGGATCTAATAAATATAATGTAGGGCTTGATATTAGACTAATGCATTTATATCCTATGAGTTATAGCGATATTTAAATAAAACATGGGCTCAATTATGATCAAAATGGGGGTTGTGACTTGCCTTGCTCAGAAAATGGTGACGGTGGAACCTCGGGGTAATACTCCGGATCTTCGACGGTCTCGTAGTCTTCTCGATACGGAAAAATTAAATATAGCATTCAATAAACAAATCAAAATAACACAAAATATAAACATACAAGTTTATGATTTTAAATAAGGGGAATTAAGCCTTTTTATTCTGAGTTTATGCTGAAAAATATCAAGAGTTAAATTTCAGGGATTTTCCTAATTTATTTATTGAGTTATGAATTTATTCCTAAAGGGATTTTATTTGTTTAATTTATAAGAATATATTGTGCAAAATAACCCTACTGTTTTTATGGCATAAAAATGTAGAGAATAAAAAGATTGATTTAACAAAATTTGAATGGTGAAATTTGGAGTTAAATTGAGCAAGTTATGAATTTTTGAAGTTTAAACAATTTTCTGGATTTTTATCTAAACAGAAAACAATCTTTGGTCCACGGTGAACCAGGTTCACCGTGAACCCTCGACTGTGCATGTGAGCCAGGCACGTGGCTGCGGTCGGATCAAGATCCAATGGACGGCATGCGCGCGGGATCCTTAAAAGAAAACCGACGACCCACAGTGCTCCGTAATGGTTCAACACAGATCAAGGGCCTAGATTAAATCCCGAAAGGATTTAATCCGTGCCGTTCGATCTCAATCGTGTGGCCAGGACTTCGTCCGGCACGGCACGCAGCGCCAGGGTAATTTACCCTTCGTCTCCGGCGACGGCGGGGCTCGGGCGCGGTGGAGATGGCGACGGCGAGGGGGCTAAGCCCTAGATATAGGCAGAAATGGAAAGAGGAGAGGGATGGGGTCATGACCGTACCGACGATGGCGGCGATGGGTGACTGACGGTGACCTGCGGCGAGGAGAGGCGACGCGTTCCGGTGGCGATCCGGCCCAACGGACGTGAGGCCGAGGACGAGCGGGGGATGGCGGTCACGGAGGTGTCGTCGGCGAGGGCGGCGGTGGCTCGAGGCGTCGGCGATCGACGGCCAGAGGTGGAGCATAGCAAATGGGAGAAAAGATGGGCGGCGACGCTCTGGAGTGCAATGGCTAGGGCTAAGGGGGTGTGATCAGAGTGCGGCGAGGGGAGGGTTTAAATAGGGGCTCGTCGGCGTCGAGTATGGAAGGGTGCCGGTGGGAATCCGAGGGGATTCCAAGCTTACGCCGGAGAGCTTCCATGCGCTCGGCTAGGCTTCCATACTGGAAAATCCGCATCGGTTTTGGATGGAAGGTGATCGCCGAAGTTAGGGGATCATGATCCCGGGCTCGGTTTGGTGCTACACGGCAAGGGGCAGCGGCTTAACGGAAAGGGATCGCCGGAATAGGAAAGGGGAGTAGGGATTCCATCGGAGACGATGGATCCGACAAGTGGCCCCTACCTGTCGGTGAGCGGGCGTGAGGGGAAGGGTGCCGACAGGCGGGCCCAGACGATCAATGGCTGAGGGGCGCGTGCGCGAGGCTGACAAGCGGGGCCGGCTGACGCGCGCGCGGAAGAGAGAGGGAGGGGACGCGCCGACAGGCGGGTCCCACCCCGTCGGTGGCATGGCGCTGGGCTGGGCCGGGCTGGAGGCTAATTGAGGGTTGCGGCCCAAGTTCATTTAAAATGTATTTTTCAATTAAAATAATTTCAGTAATTCACTAATTTGCTTAGAGGTTGAATCACTTTTGAGAAAAATTTGTAAAAATTCCTAAAAATATTTCTTGGTCTCTTGATTCCACCACAAATTTTCCAAGTTAAAATTTGAAGTATTCCCCCTTGTTTGGCTTTAATAGGGTTCTATTAGTGTTTTCTTTAATTAAATAAATCCTTTAAATTCATGAAAATTCATTTTCCTTATTTTATTTATTTTTAATTCTTGGGATGTTACACCCGACGCGACGCCGGCCGGGCAGGTGCGGGGCGAGGGTGGGGCGGGGAGCCCGACGTGAGGTCGGCCAAGCCGGCGTCGGCTGGGGAGGTGCGGATCGGGGGCGACAACGCGGCGCGGCTGCGGGCGCGGGCGTGGCCACGGCGCGGGCGACGACGCGATGGTGACGAGGCAGCGGCGACGTGGTGGTGGCCGGGAGGGGGCGGCGACGAGGAGGCGGCGGCCGCGGCGGCGACAGGGCAGAGCCGAGGTGGCGGCGGGAGGGAGCCGGTGGGAGGGAGGGAGAGAGAAGGAGAGGGAAGAAGAGTGGAGGGAGGTGAGGGGATTTTAAAGAGTGTTTGAAAAATTTAAAAAAAAGTGCGCCAACTTTGAAATTTCGCTGAAAAGTTGTGCGGGAAAAGATTTTTTTTTGGTTTGCGAGTGTTGCACTCGGTAAACCCAGCATATTTGCCGAGTGCCTCAAATTTGGCACTCGACAAATAGTTTTTTATTTTTTAAAATTTTGTATAATTTGTTTTACAATTTTTTTCGTTGATGAAAATGGTACAACTATAGTATATAAGGACTAAAAATAAACTCAACAACATAAATATGATTTTTTAATAATATTTTGTTTATTATTTCATGCAATTGCAGTTCAAATTTAATCTATTTTTATTTAAATCCTAGAAAAATACTTAATAATTTAAAAATAACAAATTGAACCAAAAAATGTGGAATTTTTACATGAGATAATATGTGTTGTGTTTTTATTCTAGAAAATAATTCAAGTATAAAAAAATGATTTACCCATCAAACTTCTTTCAAACCTATTACATTTCTTCTCTACACCCTAATTAATCCTCTTGTAATCTCCTATTTCTAAACACTATACGTGATAATTTTATCAAAATATTTTTAATTTTTTATCATAGCATATATTCATCATATAATAACACCACGACAAATATAATGTTTTTTAGAGTTAATTTGATGTTTTATAATTAAAAAACTATTAAGCTTCACGTTGTCGAACGAGTGTCGCACCCTAAATTGTTCAAAAAAATTTCAATGCAGTTGATAAGAACTCTTAATAGACTTAAAAACATGAATATGCTTTTTTATAATTTTTTGTTTATTATTTGAGGCACTTGTAGTTCAAATTTCACCTATTTCAATTTATATCCTAAAAACATACTTAATAATTTAAAAATAACAAAGTGAATCAAAAAAATGTGTAATTTTTACATGAGATAATATGTGTTGTGTTTTTATTGTAGAAAAAATTTAAAGTACAAAAAATAATTTACCTATCAAACTTCTTTCAAACCTATCTCATTTCTTTTCTAAACCCTAATCACTTCTCTCATAATCTACGATTTCTAAACACTCAACGTGATAAATTTCTCTAAATATTTTTAAATTTTTATCACAGCATCTATGTATCATATAATAACATCATGACAAGTCTCATATTTTTTAGACTTTAGTTGAATTTGTTATAATTAAAAAACTATTAAGCTTCACGTTGTTGAATGAGCGTAACACCCTAAATTATTTAAAATTTATTTTAATTCAGTTTTTAAGAACCATAAATAGACTTTAAAACATGAATATGTTTTTTCCATAATTTTTGGTTTATTATTTTAGGCACTTGTAGTTCAAATTTCACCTATTTCAATTTAAATCCTAGAAACATACTTAATAATTTAAAAATAACAAACTGAACCAAAAAAATGTGTAATTTTTACATGAGATAATATATGTTGTGTTTTTATTGTAGAAAAAATTTCAAGTTAAAATCAAATTGGAAATATCACGTAGACTTGAAACAATGGGGCAGAAAAAAAATAAAAAATGGGTTTGCCGAGTGTTTTTTAAAAAACACTCGGCAAACCCTCAAAAAAAATTTTTGCCGCACAAGAACGCCGTCATGATATCCGTTAGTAACTTGTTTGCCGAGTGTTTTTTCAAAAAACACTCGACAAAGATTTAATTCGCCGAGTATTTTTTGTTTGCCGAGTGTTAAAAAAATACTCGGCAAACTTAGGTTTGCCGAGTGCCCAAGATATTGCACTCGGCAAACACTTCGTTTCCGGTAGTGATACTACGCTCTACAAAAATTGAAGAGGGGAACACTGGAAGCCTTCGCACTGAACCTCGCTTGAAACTTCTAATCCCTAAACCTCTTGAATATATATATATATATTAGTAATATATATATATATATTAGTAATATATATGTGCTTTGCAACGAAGCCTTATTTTTAATAGCAAACACATATCTAAAACATAACAATTAATGAAGTGTGCTTATTAATGTGCAATATGATATATTATTGGATTTTTTAAAATAATATTTTAAAAAAATTCAAATCTAGTACCCAAAATCAAAAATTTGCAAAACTAGTCTACCATCGGCGGTCCATCGGTCGAACCAGGCTGACATGGTCCTCGTTCGGCCGATGGAACGCCGAATCAAAACCACGTCAGCCTGGTTCGGCCTTGCGCACGCGGGCTAGCACAGGGACGCGGGGTAGCAGCGAGAGGTGGGGCGGGCGCGCGAGGCGAAAGTAGGGCACATGGCGGACACACATGGCGCAGCAGTAGGGGCGCGGAGGCGCACAGCAGGCCTGGTTCGGCCATTGGTTGGCCGAACTAGGTTGATGTGGCCCTAGTTCGGCTAACCATCGGCCGAACGAGGGCCACGTCAGCCTGTTTCGGCTGACCAACGGTCCACGATAGATTAGTTTTGCAATTTTTTGATTTCGGGTACTATATTTGAATTTTTGTCAAAAAAATTACTTAAAAAATTCTATATTATTGTCCTAAACAAATTATAGATATAGATTCAATTATGTATTAACATTAGTTATTACTCATAAAAAATATATAAAACCATCTATCTTTCACAAGATTTGTTTGCTTGATGATAAAAATAATATAGCAAATTGTGATAATTACATGTCAATACCGGGACAATGAACATTAGAGGCACTACATACCATCCATTATGGAAAATTTTGATGACTGATGCAACGGGACTACTTTAGCTAAACAACAAGTCCCCTACTCAAGTCCAATCTAACCCAACATGAGAAATATGTAGTTATAATAGGTGTTGATCTTCATACAGAACATCATTGGCAAAATCACGTTGAATACTCAGCTTTATCTTTGGGAACAAATCAAGAAGAGCAAAAGAAGCATAGAAATAAACATCATATGTGTCCTACATGATGTCCAAAGTTGAACAAAAGAAAATCACAAAAGTAATAAATTCACATATTCAGTAAAACATACAATGGTTCCTAAAGCTTCTGGTACTTAGCTTCAAGTGCAGCCGTTCTTCAAAAAACTTTGCCTCGGTATCACCATGTTGGCTCTACATTTCAATAGAGAAAAAAAGCTAGATCTTCCAGGTAGTTGCAACATGTATATGGAGTAAATGTGAATTCTATGCAAAGCAGTGATCAGATTTTGTCTAGAGATCACAGTCTAATAACATATTTACTTTTACTTCACTTTTCTTTTCTTTTCTTTTCTAGTATCTTGGTCACAGAAGGATTCTAGATTTTGCAATTGATGGTACAAAGGTACCGGCTTTATGCAACAGTAGCACGAATGAGATATTAAATGTGTAGGAAATGATTAGATATTATGAAGTGAGGCCACTTATCCTCAACTTGTAATGTTTCTCAACTAAGACTATTTACAGTGGTGTATTTCATAACACTGTTTCCTATAAGGCCACATCAATTTTGTAACTGAATGAAATACCCTCTCTCAGTAGAAAGAGTTTCATTTCACTATTTCTTAGGCTAACCAGTGTAATTAAATACCCTCTCTCCGATGAAACGATTTGACTCACAGTGGACGTTTCATTTCGTTTCATCCGTTTTAGAAATGGGTTAGCAGTTAGCACCATGTCATGGAGATGATACTACTTCCTTTTCTTTACTCATTAATTTAATGTCATGTCAACAAAAAATCTGATGTGTTATGATAATTAATACTATAAAACTCCCCATAAAACTATTATCATCCACGGCTCTACGAGAAATGCTTTGTGGGCAAGGTAGTAGCAATTCAGCTGCTTTTCCTCCGATATCCCTTTACTGCAATTGCAACTTGCAAAGGTATTGACCAAAATCTAACCCATGACACACTACCATGATTATTTGCACTTACACGGCAATATTGCAAATCATAGACAATTATACATACTATCAGAACTGAAAAGAATATATGATATGCAGATGAACGAATTTTTGTAGTGGCAATTGACTTTACGACGTGGACCAACAGGGGCCAAATGACAACCTAGAAATTAAATATTACAAAATTGAGATTTAAGTCTATTAAGTCTACGAGAGAAACAAAACGACAATCAAATGGCAAGAAAATTAAGTCATAATAGCAAACCAAAAGCAAAAGCTAAACACATTGTCAGTTGGGCTCATAATACTAATCCATCTCTCCATCATAATCCAATGCTTGAATACCACGATCTATAAAAAATAGCAGAGAAACACAACAATTGGAGAGGAATCTATAGTTACATACCTCAACACACGAGCACATGTGCTTTACTTAGGTGGTGTTTGGTTCTCTGGACTAAAGTTTAGTCCGTGTCACATCGGATGTTTGGACATCAATTTGAAAGATTAAACTTGAACTTATTATAAAAATAATTACAGAATTGGAGGATTATTCACAAGACAATTTTTTTAAGCCTAATTAATCAATGATTAGCAAATGTTTACTGTAACATCACATTGTCAAATCATGACATAATTAGGCTCATTAGATTCGTCTCGCGAATAATCCACCGATTATGAAATAAGTTTTATAAATAGTCTACATTTAATACTCCAAAATAACATCTAAACATCTAATGTGACGGGACTAAAATTTAGCACTAAAGAACCAAACGGCCCCTTAGTATCGTTTGATTTCTTAGTCCAAAAATTTAGTCCTGTTACATCGAATGTAATGTTTGGATGTTATTTTATAGTATTAAATATAGACTATTTATAAAACCCAATTATAATCGGTGGATTATTTACGAGACGAATCTAATGAGTCTAATTATGCTATGATTTGATAATGTGATGCTACAATAAACATTTGCTAATCATAAATTAATTAGGCATAATAAATTCGTCTCTCGAATAATCCTCTGATTTTGTAAACATTTTTATAATTAGTTCACGTTTAGTCCTTTAAATTTATGTCTAAACATCCGATGTGACACTAAACTTTAGTTATGGAACCAAACACCACTTTAGCTTGTTCCATGTAACAAAAATACAACGGTCAAAAACAGATGAAATGCACTTGAAAGTTTTGCTTCAGAAGCTAACAGAGAGATGAACGATACTCCCCTTTTGCACAAAAAATCCCCCACAAATAAGACAAAATTTTGACTTAAAACAAAAAAATCAAAAAAACGTTCAAAAGAATTATAATTCGGGGGGAGGTGGTCACGGGAAATACAATGGAAAGACTCAAAGAGTCTAAAAATTCAAGAAAAATCGAAACAAGCTACAAAATACGAAAAGATTAAATATTTTTATCTTCAAGTAGAAACACATCGGGCTTAAGTGTAAAACACATTGGGCTTAAAGTGCAAAACCAGTCATCCTCCACACAGCCATGCCAGCCCCGCCCTTCGCCGCGGCACAAGCGACCTCACGCCCGGCAGCATCGCGTTGGCCTCCCCTTGTCTCGACGTCGCTTGGGACACCCTAGGTTTGAGCCAGCCGCAGGGAGACAAAGCTAGGTAGGGCCAGTGGCGTCAGCTGGGGAAGGATCGATGAGATCGATTTGGTGGTAGGGAGGGCGCTGGGTACGTGGCGGGCGACCAAGGTGGGGAGTCGTGCCGATGCCACTCCACCAGAGGCGGCGGTACGCATGAGGCATCGTATGGCCGCTTTGGTTTGCCCACGAGAGCTAGCGAATTGGACGAGGATCGCCGGCGAAGGGGGAGAGATCCGCGGATTCCCGCGGTTCTGAAAAATGGCGACGACGAGGGAAATCGAGTGTTTGGATTTGAAGGGATTCGAATGGCGGTTCGTCGTCAAGGTCGTGGGCAGCCATTTGTACCAATCACGCACCCGTTGTGTGAGAGTGGGAGGAGCAGAGATCAGGTGAGGGCGTGAGGCCGGGGAGATAGGCCAGATCTGTGACATGGAACAGTCTCGTTGGATGTTCTTCTATAGCTTTTTTAGCAGCAAATACATTTTTATGATCAGATCTCTGTATGTGTTCAATCCATATCTACGGACAAACGTTGCTGAGTCTCGGTGAATCCATTTGCACATTGGTGACCAAGTTGTGAAATAAGTGCCGAAGGAGATGTTGTCAACTTGTTACGACTCTGAATCGCTCAATCAATCCTACAAGATGATATAACTAGAAGCGAAACATCATCGCCTCAAGGATCTCGATGATGAAGTAGTATAGTGCTAGACACACAGTCATGGCATTGACAGCAAGATCGCACAATGACTTTATCATGAAATTTATTGGCAATATCCCAACATTTTGTCCACATATTTTCTCATTGTACCTGCCACTGAAGTCTAGTGTGCACTAGTACGCGGCGTTTGCCGAGTCGTTGACGCTGCTCCGAGTCAGGTAGGCGTTGTCGTAGAGTTGCCACATGACTTCGAGAAGGTAGCTGAGGAGGTACATGTGTTTGAAGCTGAATACTAGAAGGACCTCATGCACTATGAGGTCTTTCCACTCTGAAGGTGGCTTCACTAACACCGTGAAGAAAACAACATTGATGTAAGAGAGATCCTTTACTCACGGTCATCCAGCGTCACCATAAACACATGCTCTCTATTCTCATCCGCAATCTAGGTAAAAACCTTTATCTAATCCACCCGATCACCCGCTTGAGTGATTTGGCCATCTTCTTATAGCTAGTACACAATGGAGATAGTCTGCTTGTAGCAATGATGGATATATAATATTGGTCATTACAATTATTTGGTAATTTTATTTTTAGAGGACGATATGACAATCGAAATACAACAATACAAGTAGCCACCGATTGGAGACACACGCACAATGCAACATGCATGCTAGCTAGGATTAGTAATTGCTTTCTATATACTAGTGCAGTATTAAATAAAAACATATACTACTATTATCTACGTGAATAAATAACGATAAACTCCCCGATTCATCCTAGAACGTGACTAAACATGTAGAGTACAATATTTAATTACTTGGTAAATCTTGGGCCGAGGCAACAATTAGCCTAACAACACTGCATGAAGAATAATGAGAATGATATAGTAGTAGTACAAATGTCATTTTAGCCAAATACAAAGTATGCTCGGGCAATCGGAATCCGAATGAACGAGGGTACACTAAGCATTCATAGCATGATGCCAATTGTGCAATTGGCTCAATCCCATCTACCTTGGAACCCCCTCCAATCCCATCCCCTTCTCCAATCAGATCTGAAATTATGAGCATCAACCAGGGAACGGAGAAAGGAATGCCTCGTCGGATGCTCATGGATAGCATTTTTTAGCTAGGACTCATTAGGAGCAAATCACGACCAAATCTCTGTACGTGTTGAATCCATACCCGGGGATGAACGTTGCTGAGCCTCAGCAAATCCGTTTGCACATTGGTGACCAGGTTGGGAAATGGCAACAAAGGAGATGTTGTTTACTGGCTCCGACTCGAATCGCACAAGAAATCCTATGAGATGATACAACTAGAAGCAAAATCTCACCACCTCGGGGATCCCGACGATGAAGTAGTAGAGTACCAGGCGCACAACCGTAGCATTGGCAGTGGGATCACATAGTGACTTCAGTGTAAAATTTATTGGCAACATCACTACCTTCTGTCCACACATTTCCTTACTATACCGCCACTAAAGTCTAGCGTGCACCAGTACATGGCATTCGCTTGGTCATCAATGCCACTCCTAATCAGGTAGGTGTCGTTATATCTACCACACACATTCGAGGAGGTAGCCAATGAGATACAGGTATTTGAAGCTGAAGACTATAAGGACCTCGTGCACCATGGGGTCTTTCCACTCTAAAGGTGGCTTCACTAGTACCGTGGAGAAACCATCAGTGACAGTAAGAGGGATCCTATACTGACGGTCATCCAACATCACTATGAACATATGCTCTCCATTCTCACCCATGATTTGGGCTAAAAACCTTCGTCTGATCTATCGTATCACCTGCTTGAGTGTTCTGGCCATCTTCTCACGGCTCTCATAGAGTTGGTACACAACAGAGAGAGCCTTATTGCAGCAATGATGGATATATAATATTGGTCATCACAATTATTTTGTAATTTTGTTTTGAGCGGACGATATGGCCGTCGAAATATAGCAATGCAAGAAGCCATGGATCAGAGACACACGCACAATGCAACATGCATGCTAGCTAGGAGTAGTAGTTGCTTTCTGTATACTAGTGCAATATTAAATAAAGACATATATTACTATTATCTATGTGAATAAATAACGAAAAGTCGGTCGGTTCATCCCAGAACATGACTAAACATATAGAGTACAAGATTTTATTACTTGGTAAATCTTGGGTCAAGGCAGCGATTAGCCTAACAACATTGCATGAAGAATAATTTGAATGATATAGTTGTAGTACAAATGTCATTTTAGCCAAATACGAAATATGCTCGGCAATCAGAATCTGAATGAACGATGGTGCACTGAGCATGCATAGCATGATTCCAATTGTGCAATTGGCCCAATCCCATTTGGACCTGACACCCCCTCCAATCCCATCCCCTCCTCCGATCAGATCTTATATCATGAGCATCAACCAGGGAATAGAGAAAGGAAGGCCTCGTCGGATGCTCGCGGATAGCATTTTTTAGCTAGGACACGTCAAGAGCAAACACACCTTCGCGACCATATCTTTGTATGTGTTGAATCCATACCTGGGGATGAACATTGCTAGGCCTCGGCGAATCCGTTTGCACATTGGTGACCAAGTTGTGAAATGGGCGTCGAAGGATATGTTGTTAATCGACTACGACTTGAATTGTTCAAGCAATCCTACAAGATGATACAACCAGAAGCAAAACCTCATCGCCTCGAGGATCCCAACAATAAAGTAGTATAGTGCTAGATGCACAGTCATGGCATCGACAGTGGGATCGCACGGTTACTTCAGCTTGAAATTCATTGGCAACATCCCTACAATTTGTCCACACATTTTATCATTGTACCTATCACTAAAGTCTATGACGTCGCTCCGAGTTAGGTAGGCGTTGTCGTAGAGCTGCCACACACATTCGAGGAGGTATCTGAGGAGATACATGTCTTTGAAGCTGAAGACCAGAAGGACCTCACGCACCACGGGGTCTTTCCACTCTAAAGGTGGCTTAACTAGCACCGTGAAGAAACCACCATTGGTTGTAAGAGGGATCCTTTACTGACAGCCATCCAGCTTCACCATAAACACCTACTCTCCATTCTCAACTGCGATCTAGGCTGAAAACCTCTGTCTGATACACCTGATCACCTTCTTGAGTGATCTGGTCATCTTCTCGTGGCTCTCATAGAGCTGGTACACAACAGAGAGAGCCTGTTTGCAGCAATGATGAATATATAATATTGGTCATCACAATTATATGGTAATTTTGTTTTAACCAGATGATACGATCATCGAAATATAGCAATGAAAGCATCCGCCGATGAGAGACCCACGAACAATGCAACAGTACGTCATGCCAGCTAGGAGTAATAGTTGCTTTGTGTATACTGTTACAATATTAAATAAAGACATATACTACTATTATCTATGTGAATAAATAATGATAAGTCAGTCGGTTCATCCTAGAACATGACTAAACATGTGGAGTATAATATTTAATTACTTGGTAAATCTTGGGTCGAGGCAACAATTAGCCTAACAATATTGCATGAAGAATAATGAGAATGATATAGTAGTAGTACAAATGTCATTTTAGCCAAGTACGAAGTATGCTCGGTGTAACACCCCAAGAAATAAAAACAAATAAAATAAAAGAAAATGATTATTAAAATCTTTTCTGAATTTTATTATTAAAGAAAATCCTAAAAGAGCCCCAATAAAGCCAAACAGGGAGAAATATTCAAAATATGGACTTGAAAATTTTATGAGATGAACCAGAGACCAAAATATAATTTTAGGAATTTTTCCAAATTTTTATCAACAGTGATTCAACCCTTAATCAAATAAATGAATTCCCAGAATTATTTTAAATCAGAAAAGATATTAAAACCTTAACGGGCCTCAACCTCCAAAGCGCCTCGGCCCAACCCAGCCCAACACTCGCGTCGCTGACATGTGGGACCCGCCTGTCGGCGCTCGCGTCCCGCCTCTCACTCCCACCCGCGCCCCGCCTGGCCCCACCGGTCATTCCCTCTTCTGCCACCGACCGCTCGGGCCCGCCTATCAGGCTTTCCTTTCTCGTTCGCCCGCCGACAGGTGGGGGCCACCTATCGGATCCATCTTCCCCGATGGAAACCCTCTCTCCCCTTTCCTTCCCCGGCGATCACCTTCCGTTTTCCTCGCCGCCGGCCGCCCGCGTTCGCTTGATTCACCCCGGATCGCGTTCCCCGAATGCCGGCGACCCCCTATAAAAACCCCCTGCGGCCATCGCCCTCAGCCACACCGCCTAAGCCTTAGCTAAAGCACTCCGGAGCGCCCCCTCTCGGTTTTAGTTCTTCGGCTCTGCTTCAACTCCGGTCGTCGCTCGCCGTTGGTCCAGGCCCCCTTAGCCCTAGCCATCGCCACCGTCGGATCTGTCCTCGCCCACCCGTCCCCGGCATCCACCCGGTTGGCCGCGGAGACCGCCGGATCGTCGTCGCCGTCGAGCACCCGAAACCCCTCCGCCGTCTACGCTCGCCGCCGGTCGCTTTCGGACCACCTTCTTCGCCGCCGAAGGTACCATCATGATCCCCTTTCCCTCCGCGTTCCATTTTGGCCGCTATCTAGGCCCCTAGGGCCTCGCCGCCGCCGTCGCAGCCGCACCCGTGCCCGCCGTCGCCGGAGACGAAGGGGGGTACGCGCCCCTTGTGTCGTGCCGTGCCAGATCGCTCTCTGGCCGTCCGATCACGATCGGAGGGCTACGATTAAATCCCTTCGATCTGGTAAAAGGGGTATCGAGGCCTCTCAGTCGTCGATCGTGACTTAAAGCGCTGGAGCGATCTGGTGCGTCCACGCGTACCGTTTCGGTGCGATTTAATCTGAGCCGTCCGTTTTCACTTAAACGAACCCGCCTCGCACCTGGCGCACAGTGGCGCGGTCCACCGTGGGCCTGGCTCACCGTGGACCAGAGCCCATTTTCTGTTTAAATAAAATTCCAGAAATTGATTTAAACTTTGAAAATTCATAACTTGCTCATTTTAACTCAAAATTTCACCATTCAAATTTTGTTAAACCAGAATATTATTCTCTACACATTAATGCCATAAAAACAGTATGTTACTGTTACCCAAAATATTTTTAACAAATAAAAGAATAAAAACCCCTTAGGGGTAAATTATTAATTCAGAAAAATAAATTAGAAAAGCCTTGAGAAATATAAGTTTACTGTTTATTCACCAAACATCAGAATAATGAAGCTTTATTCAATATAATAAAATCCACAAAAATGTATGTTTATTATTTGGTGGATTTTATCTGTTTATTGAATGTATTGTTTACTTTTTCGTATCGAGAAGACTACGAGTTCGTCGAGGAGCCGGAATTCTACCCCGAGGTTCCTCCATCCCCCTTTGCTGATCAACGCAAGTCATCGACCACCTCTGTTGAAACAGTTGATCATCATTGAGCCCATGATTTAATAAATTATCGCTATAACTCATAGGTTAATATTGCATTAGTCCAAGATCAAGCCCTACACTTATATTTATTAGATCCCCATCCTTGTGTGCAAACCCAAGCCATGCTTATTGAGCCTTAACTCCTTGTCACTCTACAAATATTATATTAGCTAGTGCCCAATGTACCGGCACAACTGCTATAGGATATAAAGAATGAGTCGTAGTTGGATGGATTCTGGTATATGAAATACCCCGTTATTCTTGTCTCTGGACTCTGTTGGAGTTAGGTATGTTATAAGTATGGTGGGTTCCGGGTGCAAGCTCGGGTATTGGTATGTCGCACCCGGGGCACTATAAGGACCGGTCTGCGGGATCTGTTGCAAAGCACTTCCGTACCAACCACAAGTCTAATGGGTAAGTCCTAACTGGAAGTGTGGAGCACTCCGTCTCACGGCACCATAGTG
Source organism: Zizania palustris (assembly GCA_019279435.1). Lineage (NCBI taxonomy): Eukaryota > Viridiplantae > Streptophyta > Magnoliopsida > Poales > Poaceae > Zizania > Zizania palustris. Next base: position 16,775,870 of record JAAALK010000290.1, read on the forward strand.
GAGGGGGCAAGGGGCTAGCCCTCAGGGCGCCTTGTACCGACGATGGCTCAAGGGGGGGTATTGTGGAAACTCGACATGGAAAGACACGGTACGAAACCTATAAGAGGGTGCTGTTGAGTCGGGGAAGACCATATGGAAGGTTTTGGCATGAGTTCCCGTGAAATGGGTCATCTCGTTACACTTTGGTGTAAGTGATGAGTGCGTGCCTTGTGGGTACATTGGTACATCTCTGATCAGAGTAATTTAATCTTTTCGAAAAGCCGAGTCCACGGTCAAGGGCGGGTTGTGTGACTACTCGCAGTTAGTTTACAATTGTTTGAATGATTGAGTTATTCATGGCATGTAAGGACTGTTGTGCGAGGAGGTAAAACGTACTCCTCGAGTTAGAAGATGATGATGCATACACATGTTTACTTTTCAATACTAATAAATTGCTCACATTTAATGCTTTACAATTATGTTGCTTCCGCAAAACTAGCCACTATCTCCCTTGTTACTACCTTGCATTATATTTGCATTCGGTGGCTTGCTGAGTACATCTGTACTCACCCCGTTGACTTACACCATCAGAGCCCGTCTACTACGAGGAGGATGAAGGTCTGGAGTAGCGACCCAGTCAAGGCGAGACTGGAAGGAGGCGTTCATCTAGGACCCTTGATTTTATTCTCTTCACTTTCATTCACTTTTGTATTAATGCGGTCTACGAACCGTGAATGATTGCCCGTCTTGTACGTGGTCGTGTGATGAACGTCTTGTTTTATTGATTTTCTATGGAATTTCAATAAAGTCCTGATTTATTAAATCGGGGCGCGACAAGATGGTATCAGAGCCGACTTGACTGTAGGAAGCCAAACAGACCTTACCTTAGGGCTTATATATTTACTATATTTTCTTACAAAAACTACTTATCCTCTCATCTTCCGGGATTTTTCACAAAAAACTTTCTCTCTTTTGTAGATGCCGGTCCATACCATGAGCGGGACTCTTCGTGATGAGGTCGGATTCATCCGCGAACTGCGCATGCTCATCGGTTTCCTCGGATTTGAGCACGAGCCGATGTACCATGGAGTCTTCCCCGACGAGGAAGAAAGCTTCTGTGAGGTCACCGTCGTCATCCAGCCCTCCCCTCAGACAGCTCACACCTATCGCGGAGGAGGACCTACCTTCTTGGTTGCCAGTCAGCGCACCGCCCTCCAGGCACTCACAGAGCTCCGGATGATCTATGACAGTGAGCTCTATGACACGGATTTCCGCTTCGTGCCTCTTCGCACTCCAGGGAGTCCCCACAGCGTCTTCATCAGCACACTCTCCCAGCGTCATTCTGCGATTGGTCATACCATGCGCTTATTGGAGGCCATGGATGATCTCCATTACGAGGCACTGCAGGACGCCAATGGACAGCGCGACACGATCAACTTTTACCGACACTCTTCCGAGGATCTGAACCGCGATAACGGAGATCTTCGTCGCCGTATCCAGCAGGGACACCGTTTGGCTGCCGAGGCAGAGGAGTTACGACATCAGAATGAGCTCCTTCGGCAGCGCGTCGCCACCAACCCCCAGCTCCGCCACCAGATCAAAGAATTGAAGAAGGACATTGAGGAGATCGCACCTCTTCCGCCTCGCAAGAAGAAACCCCTTCGGATCCCCACCGTGAGGCCCAAGAGGATCTCCCGCAGTGCCCCACCCGCAGGACCATCCAGCTCCTCGACCCAGACCGTCTCCCACGAGCCCGTGATCGAGCCGTCCCCCGAGCTACCATAGGCGTAGATTTACGGTTGATTGCTTTTCTTTTTACTTGATTGTATTACCATTCATGTCAAAAATAAGGCATGAATGAAGATATAAATAAAATGTAACCGCAAGAACAACATTTTTGGAATAAAAGCTTAATGATAATACCCTCTAAGACAATGTTGTCCACTTTGGAAACTTCAGGATGACCAACACTCAGGGCTCCGATGCTCCTCAGAACGGAGGAGACAACGGGAACCTGCCTCAGTGGGGAGCAACTAGGCAGAGGCAAGCCCCAGTTGCCAACCACCCCACTTTGGCCGAGATGATGGCCACTCAGAACCAGCTGGTCTCAGCTCTTCTGAACCAAATGCAACAGCAGCAGCAGCAAATGCAGGAGCAGCAGGCTCACTTCTTCCACCTCCATCAACAGCCCGAGCTGCCCCGACCTGCCACTCCAGCTTCCGCTCCCGCCTCCCAACTCTCGGAATTTCTCCGAGTTCGCCCACCGACCTTCTCGAGCACCACCAACCCCATGGAGGCCAGGGATTGGTTAAGGACCATCGAGAAGAATCTCGATCTCCTTACCTGCACTGAGCAGGAGAAGGTGGCCTTCGCCACCCATCAGCTTCATGGGCCCGCCGCAGAGTGGTGGGACAATCTTCGCGAGACTCTGCCCGAGGGACACGTCCATACTTGGGCGGAGTTCTCAGCTGCCTTCCGTGCCGCCCACATCCCCGACGGCATCATAGCTCAGAAGCAGCAGGAGTTCAGGGGCCTGCAGCAGGGAAGCAGATCCGTAACCGAGTATCTGCATGAGTTCAATAGACTGGCCCGGTACGCACCTGAGGAAGTCCGTACAGATGCGGCTAGGCAGGCTAAGTTCCTCCGGGGACTAAAGGATGAGCTGTCCTTACAGCTCATATCTGGAGATTATACCAGCTTCCAAAAGCTGGTAAATAAAGCTATCATTCAGGAGACCCAGCAGAATAAGGTCGACCTGAAGAAAAAGAGGATGATTGCCTTTAGGAAAAATCAAGGCATGGCTCAGAGGCCCTGTTTCACACCTCCTCCACCGGCGCCACAGTACCACCCCCGCCCCGTATATCGTCCGGCGCCACCCGCCGCCAACGCCGGAGCCGGACAGTCTCGCCCCGCTCCTGCCGCCCCAGCTGCACCAACCGCCCCGGCAAAGAAGGCGGAAATCCTGCGCGACAAGCACGTCAAGCCCGTGGTATGCTTCAATTGCCGCCAGGAGGGGCATTACTCCAATTCTTGCCCCATCCCAAGCGCGTCCAAGGAGTTGCAGCGAACCCCGCCATCCGCGCCCGAGTCAATCACGTCACTGCGGAAGAAGCCCATGCCGCACCCGAGATCGTGATGGGTAAGTTCTTGGTATATTCAGCACTTGCAGTGGTTTTATTTGACACTAGAGCTACGCACTCCTTCATATCAACTGCCTTTGTGGAAAAGAACAATTTAAACATAGAAGACCTACCAAGAATCGTGCAAATAGTCACCCCGGGAAAACAAACCCTAGCTTTAACCTATAGCCCTAAGGTATGGATAGATATCTACGACACCATATTTTGGGCCGATCCCATACTTATTGAATGCCAAGGTTTGGATCTCATTCTGGGGATGGATTGACTCAATAAGTACCAAGGAATAATAGAGTGTGCCCAGAGAAAAGTGACTGTGACCAGTGAAGAAGGGACTGCCGTCACATTTCAGATGCCAAGCATGAAGATTAGAAGACCAAGACTACATCAGATTACTTTGGAGGAGATACCGGTAGTCAGTGAATACCCAGATGTATTTCCAGAGGATTTACCAGGAATGCCACCCAAGAGGGACATCGAATTCAGGATTGATTTGGTGCCCGGAACCACCCCTATTTATAAGCGACCATACCAAATGGCCGCTAATGAGTTAGCTGAGATGAAGCAGCAATTGGAGGATCTCGAGAGGAAAGGCTACATCAGACCAAGTACCTCACCATGGGGTGCCCCCGTCATCTTCGTCGAGAAGAAAGAAGACAAGGCAAAGCATATGTGTGTGGATTACCGCGCTTTGAATGAAGTAACCATCAAGAATAAGTACCCGTTACCTCGGATCGATGATCTCTTCGACCAGCTAAAGGGAGCTACGGTATTCTCGAAGATCGACCTGCGGTCTGGTTATCATCAGTTGAGGATTCGAGAAGAAGATATACCGAAGATGGCCTTTACCACCCGTTATGGATTGTACGAGTGTACGGTTATGTCCTTTGGATTGACCAACGCCCCTGCATTCTTCATGAACATGATGAATAAGGTGTTCATGGAATATTTGGACAAATTCATCGTGGTCTTTATAGACGACATCCTAATTTATTCCAAGGATCAGAAAGAGCACGAGACTCACCTACGGTTAACCTTAGGCAAGCTAAGGGAACACCAGTTATATGCCAAGTACAGCAAGTGTAAATTCTGGACGGCAGAAGTAAAGTTCCTTGGACACATTATCTCTGCACAAGGCATTGCAGTAGATCCTGCCACCGTGGAAGCCTTTACAAATTGGTTGCCACCCACAAACGTATCGGAAATACGAAGTTTTCTGGGTTTGGCCAGATATTATCGGAGATTCATTGAGAATTTTTCCAAGATAGCCAAGCCTATGACTAAGTTATTACAGAAAGGAGAAAAGTTTGAATGGACTCCTGAATGCGAGGAAAGTTTCCGCACTCTCAAGACCCGCCTGGTGTCAGCACCCATACTGACCCTACCCGATATCCGAAAAGACTTCCATGTCTATTGTGACGCATCTCGCCAAGGATTGGGATGTGTTCTTATGCAAGATGGAAAAGTTATCTCTTATGCCTCTCGTCAGTTGAGACCTCATGAGTTGAACTACCCAACCCACGACTTGGAATTAGCTGCAGTTGTGCACGCCCTTAAGATTTGGAGGCATTATTTGTTCGGAAATCGCTGTGAGATCTTTACGGATCACAAAAGTTTGAAGTACATCTTCACACAGCCAGACCTTAACCTGAGGCAAAGACGATGGTTGGAATTAATAAAGGACTATGACTTAGGTATCCACTACCACCCCGGAAAAGCAAATGTGGTAGCTGATGCATTAAGTCGCAAGGGATATTGCACAGCCATGAGGATTAAGGAACATGCACCCTTGTTATGTGAAGAGATGGAGAAGTTAAATCTCGGGTTGACCACCGGAGCATACCTAGCAACCTTGGAGACCCAGCCAGTTCTATTTGAGCAAATCCGAGAAGCTCAGTTGGAAGACCCAGATATAGCTGCCATAAAGAAAAACATGAGACAAGGTAAAGCCCCAGGATTTTCAGAGGACGAGAATGGCACCATATGGTTTGGAACCCGGATATGCGTGCCGGATACGCTGGAGATAAAGACCCTTATCCTGAGAGAAGCCCACGAGACGATGTACTTCATTCATCCCGGCAGTACCAAGATGTACCAGGACCTGAAGGAACGTTATTGGTGGGTTAGTATGAAGAGGGAGATTGCACAGTTCGTCGCCGAATGTGACACCTGCGGAAGAGTAAAAGCTGAACATCAGAGACCTGCAGGATTGTTACAGCCACTTAAAGTGCCTGAATGGAAATGGGAAGAGATCGAAATGGATTTCATCATCGGACTTCCAAAGACCCAACTTGGGTATGATTCTATTTGGGTGATCATCGACCGGCTTACGAAAGTAGCGCATTTCATAGCCGTCAAGATGACCTTTAGTGGCCCTAAGCTTGCAGAACTATACATGGCCCGCATCGTGTGTCTTCATGGAGTGCCCAAAAAGATAGTGTCTGATAGAGGAAGTCAGTTCACCTCTCATTTCTGGAAGAACCTTCAAGAAGAAATGGGAACAAGATTGAACTTTAGCACTGCCTACCACCCTTAGACGGATGGACAAACAAAGAGGGTAAATCAGATATTGGAGGATATGTTACGGGCATGTGTCTTGGACTTTGGAGCCACTTGGGACAAGAGCTTACCGTACGCTGAGTTTTCGTACAACAACACCTATCAAGCCAGTCTTCAGATGTCTCCTTTTGAAGCCTTATATGGACGTAAGTGCAGAACGCCCCTACTTTGGGATCAAACTGGTGAATCCCAAGTGTTCGGAACGGACATTCTTCGTGAAGCTGAAGAGAAGGTACAGATTATCAGAGACCGACTCAAGATAGCCCAATCACGACAAAAGAGCTACGCGGACAATCGTCGCCGGGACCTAGCCTATGAAGAAGGAGATCATGTCTACCTTCGAGTTACGCCTCTCCATGGCACTCAACGGTTTAACATTAGAGGAAAGTTGGCCCCTCGATATGTTGGACCATTTCCCATTGTTCGACGCCAAGGCAAAGTTGCGTATCAGTTGGAATTACCGCCCTCATTGGCTGGAGTACATGACGTATTTCACGTATCCCAACTCAAGAAGTGTCTTCGCGTCCCGACAGATCAAGTGGATATACAGCAGTTGGATGTTCAAGAGGATCTGACCTATGTGGAAAAGCCTGTCAAGATCTTGGAGGTCAAAGAAAGGACCACCAGGAGTCGGGTCATCCGCTTCTGCAAAGTGCAGTGGAGCAATCACCCTGTAGAGGAAGCTACATGGGAAAAAGAAGATGAACTCAAAGCACAGCATCCTGAGTTATTCGAGGATTGATCCGAATCTCGAGGACGAGATTCTCTGTAAGGGGGATAGGATTGTAACACCCCAAGAAATAAAAACAAATAAAATAAAAGAAAATGATTATTAAAATCTTTTCTGAATTTTATTATTAAAGAAAATCCTAAAAGAGCCCCAATAAAGCCAAACAGGGAGAAATATTCAAAATATGGACTTGAAAATTTTATGAGATGAACCAGAGACCAAAATATAATTTTAGGAATTTTTCCAAATTTTTATCAATAGTGATTCAACCCTTAATCAAATAAATGAATTACTAGAATTATTTTAAATCAGAAAAGATATTAAAACCTTAACGGGCCTCAACCTCCAAAGCGCCTCGGCCCAACCCAGCCCAACACTCGCGTCGCTGACATGTGGGACCCGCCTGTCGGCGCTCGCGTCCCGCCTCTCACTCCCACCCGCGCCCCGCCTGGCCCCACCGGTCATTCCCTCTTCTGCCACCGACCGCTCGGGCCCGCCTGTCAGGCTTTCCTTTCTCGTTCGCCCGCCGATAGGTGGGGGCCACCTGTCGGATCCATCTTCCCCGATGGAAACCCTCTCTCCCCTTTCCTTCCCCGGCGATCACCTTCCGTTTTCCTCGCCGCTGGCCGCCCGCGTTCGCTTGATTCACCCCGGATCGCCTTCCCCGAACGCCGGCGACCCCCTATAAAAACCCCCTGCGGCCATCGCCCTCAGCCACACCGCCTAAGCCTTAGCTAAAGCACTCTGGAGTGCCCCCTCTTAGTTTTAGCTCTTCGGCTCTGCTTCAACTCCGGCCGTCGCTCGCCGTTGATCCAGGCCCCCTCAGCCCTAGCCATCGCCACCGTCAGATCCGTCCTCGCCCACCCATCCCCAGCATCCACTCGGTTGGCCGCGGAGACCGCCGGATCGTCGTCACCGTCGAGCACCCGAAACCCCTCCACCGTCTACGCTCGCCGCCGGTCGCTTTCGGACCACCTTCTTCGCCGCCGAAGGTATCATCATGATCCCCTTTCCCTCCGCGTTCCATTTTGGTCGTTATCTAGGCCCCTAGGCCCTCGCCGCCGCCATCGCAGCCGCACCCGTGCCCGCCGTCGTCGGAGACAAAGGGGGGTACGCGCCCCTTGTGTCGTGCCGTGCTGGATCGCTCTCTGGCCGTCCGATCATGATCGGAGGGCTACGATTAAATCCCTTCGGGATTTAATCAGGGCCCTCAGATCTGGTAAAAGGGGTATCGAGGCCTCTCGGCCGTCGATCGCGACTTAAAGCGCTGGAGCGATCTGGTGCGTCCACGCGTACCGTTTCGGTGCGATTTAATCTGAGCCGTCCGTTTTCACTTAAACGAACCCGCCTCGCGCCTGGCCGCTTGATCTAGATCGGACGATCCAGATCGGTTCGGTCCACGCGCACAGTGGCGCGGTCCACCGTGGGCCTGGCTCACCGTGGACTAGAGCCCATTTTCTGTTTAAATAAAATTCCAGAAATTGATTTAAACTTTGAAAATTCATAACTTGCTCATTTTAACTCCAAATTTCACCATTCAAATTTTGTTAAAACCATAATATTATTCTCTACACATTAATGCCATAAAAACAGTATGTTACTATTACCCAAAATATTTTTAACAAATAAAAGAATAAAAACCCCTTAGGGGTAAATTATTAATTCAGAAAAATAAATTAGAAAAGCCTTGAGAAATATAAGTTTACTGTTTATTCACCAAACATCAGAATAATGAAGCTTTATTCAATATAATAAAATCCACAAAAATGTATGTTTATTATTTGGTGGATTTTATCTGTTTATTGAATGTATTGTTTACTTTTTCGTATCGAGAAGACTACGAGTTCGTCGAGGAGCCGGAATTCTACCCCGAGGTTCCTCCATCCCCCTTTGCTGATCAAGGCAAGTCATCGACCACCTCTGTTGAAACAGTTGATCATCATTGAGCCCATGATTTAATAAATTATCGCTATAACTCATAGGTTAATATTGCATTAGTCCAAGATCAAGCCCTACACTTATATTTATTAGATCCCCGTCCTTGTGTGCAAATCCAAGCCATGCTTATTGAGCCTTAACTCCTTGTCACTCTACAAATATTATATTAGCTAGTGCCCAATGTACCGGCACAACTGCTATAGGATATAAAGAATGAGTCGTAGTTGGATGGATTCTGGTATATGAAATACCCCGTTATTCTTGTCTCTGGACTCTGTTGGAGTTAGGTATGTTATAAGTATGGTGGTTTCTGGGTGCAAGCTCGGGTATTGGTATGTCGCACCCGGGGCACTATAAGGACCGGTCTGCGGGATCTGTTGCAAAGCACTTCCGTACCAACCACAAGTCTAATGGGTAAGTCCTAACTGGAAGTGTGGAGCACTCCGTCTCATGGCACCATAGTGGAGGGGGCAAGGGGCTAGCCCTCAGGGCGCCTTGTACCGACGATGGCTCAAGGGGGGGTATTGTGGAAACTCGACATGGCGAGACACGTACGAAACCTATAAGAGAGTGCTGTTGAGTCGGGGAAGACCATATGGAAGGTTTTGGCACGAGTTCCCGTGAAATGGGTCATCTCGTTACACTTTGGTGTAAGTGATGAGTGCGTGCCTTGTGGGTACAGTGGTACATCTCTGATCAGAGTAATTTAATCTTTTCGAAAAGCCGAGCCCACGGTCAAGGGCGGGTTGTGTGACTACTCGCAGTTAGTTTACAATTGTTTGAATGATTGAGTTATTCATGGCATGTAAGGATTGTTGTGCGAGGAGGTAAAACGTACTCCTCGAGTTAGAAGATGATGATGCATACACATGTTTACTTTTCAATACTAATAAATTGCTCACATTTAATGCTTTACAATTATGCTGCTTCGCAAAACTAGCCACTATCTCCCTTGTTACTACCTTGCATTATATTTGCATTCGGTGGCTTGCTGAGTACAACTGTACTCACCCCGTTGACTTACACCATCAGAGCCCGTCTACTACGAGGAGGATGAAGGTCTGGAGTAGCGACCCAGTCAAGGCGAGACTGGAAGGAGGCGTTCATCTAGGACCCTTGATTTTATTCTCTTCACTTTCATTCACTTTTGTATTAATGCGGTCTACGAATCGTGAATGATTGCCCGTCTTGTACGTGGTCGTGTGATGAACGTCTTGTTTTATTGATTTTCTATGGAATTTCAATAAAGTCCTGATTTATTAAATCGGGGCGCGACACTCGGGCAATCAAAATCCGAATGAATGAGGGTGCACTAAGAATTCATAGCATGATGCCAATTGTGCAATTGGCTCAATCCCATCTGGCCTTGGCACCCCCTCCAATCCCATCCCCTCTTTTGATCAGATCCGACATTATGAGCATCGACTAGGGAATGGAGAAAGGAATGCCTCGTCGGATGCTCGCAGATAGCATTTTTTAGCTATGACTCATTAGGAGCAAACACATCTTCACGTCCAGATCTCTATACGTGTTGAATCCATACCCAGGGATGAACGTTGCTAGGCCTCGAGAAATCCATTTGCACATTGGTGACCATGTTGGGAAATGGGCATCGAAGGAGATGTTGCTACCGGCTCTGACTCGAATCGCTAAAGCAATCCTACGAGATGATACAACGAGAAGCGGAACCTCACCGCCTCTAGAATCCCAGCGATGAAGTAGTAGAGTACAAGACGCACAATTGTGGTATCGTCGGTGGGATCATACAGTGACTTCAGTGTGAAATTCATTGGCAACATCCCTACCTTATGTCTACACATTTCCTTGTTGTACCTACAACTTAAGTCCAGCGTGCGTCAGTACGTTGCATTCGTTGGGTCATCAACACCGCTCCGAGTCATGTAGGCGGTGTCATAGAGCTGCCACACACCTTCGAGGAGGTAGCCGATGAGGTACATGTATTTGAAGCTGAAAACCAGAAGGACCTCACGCACCACAGTTGTTCACTTCTCAAAGTGGCTTCACTAGCACCGTGAAGAAACCACCATTGGTGGTAAGAGGGATCCTTTACTGACGACCATCCAACGTCACCATAAACACCTGCTCTCCATTCTTAGCCGCTATCTAGGCTGAAAACCTCTGTCTGATTAAAATAATCACCCTCTTGAGTGATCTAATGGCTATCTTTTCGCGGCTCTCATAGAGCTGGTACACAACGGAGAGAGCCTGCTTGTAGCAATGATGGATATATAATATTGGTCATCGTAATTATTTGGTAATTTTGTTTTGAGGGGACGATATGACCGTTAAAATACAAAAATACAAGCAGACGCGAATCGGAGGCACACACACAATAAAGAATACATGCCATCTAGGAGTAGTAGTTGATTTCTATATACTAGTGTAGTATTAAATAAAGACATATACTACTATTTACTATGTGAAAAAATAACGATAAGTCGTCCAGTTCATACTAGAACATGACTAAACATGTAGAGTACATTATTTAATTACTTGGTAATTCTTGGGCTGATGCAACGATTAGCCTAACAACATTGCAAGAAGAATAATGATAATGATACAGTAGTAGTACAAATGTCATTTTAGCCAAGTATGAAGTACACTCGGGCAATCGAAATCGGAATGAACGAGGGTACACTGAGCATGCATAGCACGATGTCAATTGTGCAATTGGCCCAATCCCATCTAGTCCTGACACCCCCTCTAATCCCATCCCCTCCTCCGTTCAGATCCGACATTATGAGCAGCAACTAGGGAACAAAGAAAGGAATGCCTCGTCAAATGCTCACGGATAGCATTTTTTAGCTAGGACTCATTTGGAGAAAACACACCTTCACGATCGGACCTCTATATGTGTTGAATCCACACCTAAGGACAAACGTTACTGGGCCTCGGTGAATCCGTTTGTACATTGGTGACCAAGTTAGGAAATGGGCATCAAAGGAGATGCTATCAACCGTCTCCGACTCGAATCACTCAAGCAATCCTATAAGATGATACAACTAGAGGAGAAACCTCACCACCTCGAGGATCCCGACGATGAAGTAGTAGAGTGCAGATGCACAGCCGTGACATCGACAGTGGGATTGCATAGAGACTTCAATGTAAAATTCATTGGCAACATGCCTACCTACTGTCCTCACATTTCCTTATTGTACCTGCCAGTAAAGTCAACGTGCGCCAGTACGCGACATTCGCTAAGTCATCGACGCCGCTCCTGATCAAGTAGGCATCGTCGTAGAGATGCCATACGCCTTCGAGGAGGTACATGTCTTTGAAGCTAAAGACCAGAAGGACCTCGCGCACCACAGGGTCTTTCCACTTTGAAGGTGGCTTCACCAGCATCATGAAGAAACCACCATTGACGGTAAGAAAGATCCTATACTAATGGCCATCCATCATCACCATGAACACCTGCTCTCCATTCTCAGCCATGATCTAGGCTGAAAACCTCCGTCTGATCCATTTGATCACCCGATTAAGTGATATGGCCATCTTCTCACGGTTCTCATAGAGCTGCTACACAACGGAGGGAGCCTACTTTCGGTAATGATTGATATATAATATAGGTCATCACAATTATTTGGTAATTTTTTTGCGGACGATATGACCATCGAAATACAGCAATGCAAGCCACCATAGATTGGAGGCATATGCACAATGTAACATGCATGCCAGCTAAGAGTAGTAGTTGCTTTCTGTATAGTAGTGCTATATTATACAAATACATATACTACTATTATCTATGTGAATAAATAATGATAAGTCGACCGGTTCATCCCAGAACATGACCAAAGATGTAGAGTACAATATTTAATTACTTGGTAAATCTCGGGCCAAGGCAAGGATTAGCCTAAAAACATTGCATGAAGAATAATGAGAATAAGTGTGCATGAGCTAAGGGACATCACTCTACTGTTGAAACAATTCTTTGAGAGCTCTAGCCACCGAAGTGCTTTAGTGTATATCTTGGCATAACTTACTGCTTGCGAGCGCTTTCTTAGGCTACCTAGCGTATTGATCTTGGTTGCGACCAAGTTTGTATTGAGATTTGCACACCTCTTTGCTATCATGCTTGCGAGCACAAGATTTGTAAGTGTGGAGCTTGTAAATCTTGCAAGACCCTCCAGAGTGTGGATTGGTCGCTACCTTACTTGTGAAAGGGAGTGAGGCCCTCGGCGTTTTTGGCCGATAGTGGAGGAGTCGGGAAGCGTCCGGAGAGGTCGTGGATGACCCATTTGCGAGTCATTTGGGACTATCCACGGAATTACTCGTTTGGCCCTTGCGAGGGGGAAGGCTTGCGAGATTTCTTGATACCTCGGTAAAAATTAGCATCCTATACCACCCTTTATATTTCACATTTACATTCTTGCAATTGTGTGCTTACTTTTCTAGTTTAGCCTGATAGACTAGTTGATAGGTTTGGAAATTAGGTTAAGTCTTTTAGGCGGTCGAGGTGGCAACACTGAGCAAAATCTTAGTGCACATTTAGATAGTATATATCTTGCATAAGTTTTGATAAGTAGTTTTTAAAACGCCTAATTCAAACCCCCCTCTTAGAGCCACTTTTAGGGTTTAGGGTACTACCCTCTAGTGTATTGTTTCGAATATAAGTTGTACGATTTTTTGATGATAAATTGGAGTTAAGTTACTCTATTCGAGTAAAAGACATTTCAGTTTTATTTCGCCCTAGGCCCTCCAAATTATCATTTATCAGGACCATCTATTAGAATAATTAAACTTGGAATAATTCCTAGATAGTTGAATCTCTCAAGGACAACAATTTCACATCTCCCGAAAGCCTCACTAGGAATAAACAAATTAGGATCAAGTGGTGTCTGATATTTGTAGTGATCAGTTCTGAATTCCTCATGTCAGTTTCTCCGTTCACGTGCTGTTTAAATAACTAGTTTGATCTGAATTTTAAACTTGAGAATACAATGCTTGAATTTGGTTATCCACCAGGTATGTGTTATCTTAACAAGTTCTGAAAAATCTAAAAGAAATGTTGGTTTTGTGTCTAACCATAAGCAGTGGCAATATTTGAGCAACAACCTTCCAAGGATGCACTGTGCTGATTTATCTCTAAACATTGTCTTGAGCAATATATAGCTCTATCTGAACATTTTCCTTGCATATATACAGTGTGCTGATTTTTTTCAATTTATTTAAACATGAACTGCATGTATTCTAGCATCAATTCGTTCAATGGCTCACTTTTTTCATCAACTAAGCTCTCGACTTATTTATGCATATACAAATGATGCGCTATGTAACGAATCAAAAGGGTTGCTTGCAAACGTAATACAACTAGCCTTGCTGGAAACATTGCTTTGGCTAACTCAAATAATTACAACAGTAGAGCATCTGGCTTATAACTGACACTAACTAGTAGAAACAACCGATGTCTGCTGACCAGCAATGTGTAGACTAAGACTGAGATGTTAATAATGTAGTAATATGATGCATTTCCACTACTACAAACCGTCACTGTAGTGGCGTTGGGCAAAATCACTGTAGTGGCGGGCCATTAGATGCCCGCCACTACAGTTGCTGGTGCTGACGGCAGCACCAGCGCCCGCCACTACTATTGGTAAAGTAGTGGCGGTCGGTGCTGACGTCATCCCGGACCGCCACTATTTTACCAATAGCAGTGGCGGCCGCTGGTGCTGCCCGCTGCTGCTAAGCTGTCCGCCACTAAAGTATTGATGACATCACTTGCGACCGCCACTACTATTCTAGCTATAAATGTGCAGCTTCTTCCTCCCTGAGCTCTACCAGAGTTCGCATTTAATTTTGTCCGTACAATGGCGACAAAAATCTAGATAAAGAGGGGGAGGCTTTGTAAACCTCACAAAATGGAGCTCCGAATATTCGACAAATTCATGACAAGTTACACATGTAAACCTCACAAAACTCTTTCTAACTTATTCGATGGGTTGGACTCTTATAATCTCGAGGGGGAAAGGGCAACAAAGCTAAGCAGACTTCGACTTGGTGTAGATCCTAATGGCAACAGCCAAGCCAAGGATTGTGGGGGACCAAGAACTGGAGGATTTGATAATGAACTCTACTCTGAGGTCGAAGGGGACCAAGAATCGGAGGATTTTGATAATGAACTCTGCTTTTGAGGTATTATCCTGGTTGTAGTGCGGCTACTTTGGGGAAACATACTTCGCCCTAGCAAGTGGCCCAACCTTGATTGAAGGCCAAGGACTTTTTAGGAGATCACCCATTCCGGTGCTACTCTCGCCTGAGCACGATAAACATTGGAGTTCTAATGAAATATGGTGTCAGCTAACTCACATCCCTTTCACGACTACGGCTTCACATGAATAATGTTTTCATTAACTGTGCGCTACATTCATATTGGAATCATCAGTGTCAAATGTTGTTAGACCGAAAAGGCGACTAGAGGAGGATGAATGGGAGCTTAAAATATTTTTCTGAAAAACTGACTTCGAACACTACCTTCGAGAGGTCTAGTTCGGAGGTATTGAAACACTTCGAACTCAGACTTCACACTAGACAATAATTTGAAGTCCAGAAGACTTCGCTCATACTCCAAACACCCGACATACACACATCAGGGCTTCGCAAAAATTGACTCCGCACACAGAGGTGCTTCGAGATAGAGTATGTATAGACAAGCACTTCGCTACAAAGTGTATCCCCTCGGATGACTTTGAACTAATGCTTCCCACTAGTGACTTGCACTAGGCTTTGCACTGAGTCAGTACACACGAATAATACTTCACAAAAAGGCTTCATTCTTGACTACTCGGGAAGACTTCTCAACCAGCAGAAAAAGTAAGGATCACTCACGGACTTGGAGTATACTTCGTTAGTGAATTCTTGAGACTTGGGCCACTTGGCCTCTGGTACACAACAGAGCGAAGATAATGCAAAAGTGAAGAAATAACTACATGTTAACTTGTTCAAGGATTTCACACAAGGTGGTATAAATAATCCACGTAGAACAAGTTATTATTACATCAGAAAAGAGTTTCTTTTTGCGCAAGAAAAACACAAAGAACTCAACAAAACTCATGCATGAAATACTAACTGCAGATACAAGTTAATGAAAGAAATGAATCAAAGATCAGAGATTGAAAAAAGATTTCATTGCAAGAACAGGGAACACAAAAACTCACAAGTTAGAGTACAAAGCCTGTGGCGACTGGACTAAGAACCGAAGGTTCTATGCCTAGAGAAACTATTCTAGCTAGTGCTAAAGTGTTGTAAAAGTCTTGCCCTAGACCTCAACCCACCCTTCCTTTTATAGCCTACTCTGACATGCGAAGTGACTACCATACCCCGAGGGTTTACAACTTTGCTCTCACACACAGTCATGGGGATGTACAGGTAGTCCTACTTTACACTTTATTCGAAGCCCCACAATATGTTAGCTTTTTGTCTCTTCTTGATGGAGCCTCACAACACTTTGTGAAGTTCCATTGTAGCTTTGGTCGTAGACTTTGAATCATTTAGGCTTCGCTGCACAGGAGTCTTTGATACAAGTGAGAGATGCTTTTGAGCTGAAGCCATTAAAGCCCTTGTTGTCTTCACACCATATCTTTGGAATGGACCACCATGACTTCGCAGCTCCTCCAGCTCGACAGCCATCCATCCGTGTACCGAAGCCATCATGACTAAAACCACAACAAGCTTTACATACTTCAAAGTCCTTCGAAGCATACCTTTGAAATGCCTCTGTCTAGAGCACATCTTGAGAGTGCCTCCCCTCGGAGGTCTTGGACCTTTAGCCGTCGAAGTATCTCCCTCCGGAGCATACCTTCAAAGTTCTCCTTTCGGAGGTCTTCGTCAGCTACCCTTCGAAGTGTCTCCCTCGGGACCACCCCTTCGAAGTGTCCCTCCGAAGTGCCTCCCTCCGGAGCACATCTTCGAAATGCATGCTTGCCTTCGCTTCATACAGCTGTGTTTGAGACCCTCCATACAGAGAGCCTCTGAATACCCCTCGGATCACACTTGACTTCACCCAGATTCCTTGATCCTCCAGGACTAGACCTTCCGCCCGGTTCTAATCCCTCGCCGTTGACAGCAAAGTTGCATCCTCCTCTCTGTACATCACAAAGCAAGCAAACAACATCATCATCACCCTTCGGAGCACACCGAACCCTTCGTTGTACCCCTCGAGGGTAAAACCCTTCGGTGTGAACTCCGTGTACACACAAACTACTGAACCCTTCGGTAGACCCTCCGATGTACACACCTACGCACAACACAAATACCGACCCCTTCGGTAAACACAACTAACCACTGAACCCTTTCGGTGAAGACCCCCTTCGTCCAGAGATACTTATCAATCACTCATCATGTACATGTATGTTTTTACAATCACATACATCATTATTTGTGGCTTGCAAAGTACATGATGGATTCCATACAACTTATGTTTGTGTGACTGATGGTATATATTTTGGTTCATGAGGACGAAGGACTTTGTTGTCAATCCTAGAATCTTACAAATCCATTCAACATCAAACATATCTACTTTCATTGATGGATTTATCTTTGTAAGAAAAAAGTCTCAGCGCAGATATTAACTTGATGTTGATGGAAGCTAGCAGCACTGTTCATAGTTAACAAACAAGACATGACATCAATCACGTAAAAACAAAGCTAGGGAAATGTAAAGGCCTCTATTTGAAACCAATTACCAATAGCAAATAATACAATGTGTGAGCACAAGCACTTAAACTCTCTACTTAGTTTTATAATTAATTTATGTTTAATACTTCAAATTAGAAGTCAAACATCCGATATAACGTGTGACTAAACATTGGATTAAAGGAACAGAACAACCCATTAGAAGCGCTCTTCTCATCACAAACTGTAAATATTACTTATATTCACAATTAAATTTGTCTCCCTTTTCTCGCTTTCACTACTACAAAGCGACACTGTAGCGGCGGGCAAAATCGACCTATAGTGGCGGGCATCCAGTCCGCCACTGCTCTAACGCCACTGCTATCGCTGGTTAGCAGTGGCGGTCAGAGCGCCCGCCACCGCTGTGTCAACAGCAGTGGCGGGCGCGCTGACCTCATCGGCCCGCCACTGCTATTATCAATATCAGTGGCGGGCAGATGATGTCAGCGCGCCCGCCACCACTATGTCAACAGCAGTGGCAGGCAGATGATGTCAGCACGCCCGCCACCACTATGTCAACAGCAGTAACGGGCAAGCTACCTCATCTGCCCGCCACTGCTGTGTATAAGCCATAACACAGAATGCTGTGATCCCACAAACCAAAACACAGAAATTATATGCTTCACACAGCCATCCACATACACAGCAGCAAAACATCCACATATCCACATACACAGCAGCAAAACATCCACATATCCACATACACATCCACAACAACAACACATCAACACAACAACCATCAATCTCATCAATTTTCAAAAATTCACAATGTTTACATTCTTCCGGTTTATGTTTCACAATAAACATCCATCAACACAATTCATTGTTTCACAAATACATGCTCATGCGGTTTATGTTTTCTTGGAAGGCTAACTCATATCTTAATTGGTTCGCCTTTTCATTCTTCCGACCCAATCATATAGAGTTGGATGCTTGGCCACTTCACTCTCAGGATCGAAAAATACTCCAAGCTCATGAAGAATCTCATGCATCATGAAGCGGCACATCCTTGATACGATTTCGTACATTTGTAATTCAGAGAGTTGGCTCTTCTGGGCAACTGTTGATGGACCTGACGTCTGCATACGTAAAATATAAGTACATACGCTGCAAGTTATATTAGATTAACACACAAGAAATCAACTTACTTCTTTAGTATCCTCAGATACTGTCCGCCCAAACTTTCCTAAGTTATTGCTCATGAAATCACAAGTATAGTAGCCACAATGCACGGAACCAAGAGATTGTTTGTGACACTTCAAAATAGACAAAGTTAGAACGATATATAGTTTGGCTTTATCAATTGAATTAACAAATTTAAAAATATAATATTACCGGAAAGTTGGTTCTGATAAGCATTTCTTTCGGCCTCTGTGGATCATGTGGGCCACCTAACTTTTCCACGTAGTATCTATATGCACTCTGAATAACATTTAATATATCTTGATATTCTTTTTTGGGTTTGTCGAGCGAGTCGAGCACATAAACCCTTGCGCTTTTTGGGTATATCAGAAGTGCAATCCAATGATCACTATCGAAAGAAGTAATATATGATTATGTTAGTTTCATAATCGATAAAACGTGTTTAAGTGGATATAGTGGGTATACTTACTTAAAGTTATATGCCCCACATATAATTTCTCTCTCCTTCCATTGATACATGCACCGCGCAATATACAACGCGGCACAACTCCTTTTGTTCTTCTTAAGTTTGTCTTCGTCTTTATTGAACATCTTTCTTTGAAATTTTTTCTTACCTGCAGTCCAGTACTTGCTATCATTCTGGTTTAGTGTCGGGTTCAGCGCACTTTGGCTTATTAATGATGGGTTTAAGTACCCATACAATTTAGACTCGTCACCGCGTGAATTACAACTGCATATGTTATAAAACAATAGTCAATATAAGACATTATTTATTTTTTCTTTGTATTGACAAATTATAAAGTACTTACATGCACTAGAGCATCATGCTTGTGATGTCGGTTCGCTTCAGACGAAACATCCGATGGAAGTCGTCGAAAAATAGTGCAAGCTTAAACTCTGGGCAGTTGAATATTTCTTGTGGAACCGTCAGTTCTATTTGTGTTACACCTAACGAAGACGCTTCGAGGTACCAGTCATGAAATGTTTTCATCGTCCAAGGCATACAATTAAGTACTCCTTGGGGTAATAATGGTTTGCCTGGTTCGTATTCGATATAATCCTCGTCTCCGTAGGTCCTCTTATCAACAGAAAGTGAGCCCGCATGCTTTTGTACTGGAGCCTTTATGGGAGCCGCTTCGGGCATAGAACGTGTTTGCCCCAAAGTATTAAAAAATTTATGCATCTCAGATTTCAGCGCAGAACACTGCCCAGCTTGAACAGTTATCTTGTGGATTGCTGGCTTTGGGCATGCATCTTGTTTTTCAGGCTCGGCAGCAACTAGCACTGGCACTTGAGGATCAGTCGGAACTGGCACTTGAGGCTCAGTCGGAACTAGCACTGGCATTTGATCTGGCTCTGGCACATTTGTGTTGGGCTCATCAGTGGGCTCAAGCACTGGCACTAGCTTTGTCACTTGAGGATCAGAAGTCACTTTCGATTCTATCACTTCTGCCACTTTATTGGGCACTGGCTCTTCCTCTGCCTTTTCCTCTATTTCACGCTCATCAACAGGTGATAATGATCCTATATTTTGCACATCCTGAGATGAAAGATATGTGGGGGATTGTGATGAGACAATAGGTGATTTACTCTGAGAACTTGTCTGCAGTAATTTAATATCTCGGCTCGCCCATAGGACAAAGTTATTTAGAGCATCTCTGATTGTCTCAATCCCCTCATCAGGCATTGGAAGATCCAAGGGGTCATTAATAAATCTGTCGTTGGTGATCTCATTGACCTGAACCTTGGTATAGTCAGCAGGAATAGGCCGATTGTGAAATAAATCCCCAGGCATAGCAATGCCTCGTGCAGCCTCTTAGGAATGCCCTTTGCGCCATATCGGTACATGCAGGCTGCAGGGTGTGTCCTCTTTAATATAATTTACAGGAAATTTGTCTTGTACTGAGCCAACACTGCTTGGTACGTCGAGTCGTACCTCTGGCACAATTATTTGTCCAGCTGCAGCCTGCATTATGTTTGGATTCTCGTTAATAAATTCAAAAAAGTGTCGCTCCCACTCTGCACGGCGCTCTGCGGCGTCGTCTGTGCGTGCTTGACGCTTCTTGTATGTGGCACCCTCCTGTTTCTTGAAAGTATTTTTCCAGGGTGCTATAGAAGAGACACCTCGGGTGCGCCCTCGATGTTCCTCGTTTCCGAGAGCAGATGTAAGCTGGTCATTACATCCCTCGGGCTTGAACTTTCCAGTCTTCTCCAACTCAGCGATTTCCTGTGCTTTCTGGAATACTTCACTAGTCCGTGAGTCGGAGAGCATATATTGGCCCTCGGGTGTTTTTTTAGCTCGACCTAGGAGCCATCTCTTAGTGCGCTGATCAGCACCTGAAAACTGTTCAGGTAACCCAGCCGCACGGTCCTCCTCCTCCTTTTTACTCCACTCATCCTCCTTAGCCTTATATCCACCTGGCCCAAGTTTATGGGGGAACTTATTCTTCTTATTAAGTTCTTTGAACATTATGCTCTCTTGTTTGGCTTCTTCGGAGCAATGCTGCATTTTGAATTCATTCCATTCATTTGGCGTTATAAAGCCGTAGTCATTGAGTGGCGACTCATCTTTCTGAAGGTATTGTGTGTTCAGTTTAGTCCTAAATGTACGGAGAGCCTTCCCGATAGTCTTCAATGTGGCAGCTTTAGCGTCTTCTAAGCGGTCTTCCGGGAATTTATAATGCGCTTTTATATGCTGCCACAATTCGTTCTTTGTAGCTTCAGGGACAGTCTTCCAATTTTTCCAAACTATCTTACATCGCTCCCTGGCGAGACATCCACAGTCGTTACGCCACTTCGCTGTGATTTCTTTTGGCTTCTTTGGAGCCCCATCAACATGCACTTCTTCAACCTCATAGATAGCTGTATGTAGCTTGTTCTTCTCCCGTTTCCCTCTCCTCTTCGCATTTGCAGACGATGTTGTGGCAGCGGGCTCAACATCTGTTCGCTCAGCTGACTCAATAGCTGGGACAATAGTTGTTCTTTTCTCGACTTGGAATAATCGACGCTTGCTTCCTCGCTTTGGACGATCCTACGATGATAGACAATGTGAGCTTCAGGAATGTAATCCTCGGTTAGAAGCTGCTCTGACTTGTTACTAACGTAATAATTACCTCCGCTTGAGCTTCAGGAATGTAATCCTCATCGGCGTCTTCTCTCGTTCTCTTCTTCCTAGGCTCCATTGGATGTTCATTCTCCGGAGAGTGGTACGAAGATTCGCTATCGGAGGATCCTTCAGATGAACCCTCTTTATTTGTTTTTGCGGGAGACTCGTAGATGAGCTCCTCGATGGAACGTCCTTCTTCCGCCATAGATAAACTATTCATATTAAGAGGCTAATGTATCAGAATTTTGGTTATGCAAAAAAGGTCTGATGTCATATTAATCCTAAAGTTAGGATGTTGTGTTGTTTTCTCTCTCTAGTGTTGGTGAGGCCTCAGCATATTTTGTGTTGTTTTTCAAAATGTTCATGTCTGCCATGGAACCATGTTCACGCCCATTCCCTGTCAGCAACACGAGAAAGAAGTTGTTGATAGGAATGGACGTGTCACATGGTTTGATGACATACATGAGATAACTCAATAACAATTTGCATCATAGGCCTCTAAAAGGAATTGCAGAATCTAATATTGGTCTTCAACCGGATGCATGAACTTGAGGATTAGTATATAGTAGCCTTAGAAATAATAGCAGTAGTAAACTGAACACAATGTTGTTGAGGCCTCAGCATATTTTGTGTAGCTTTTCAAAATGTTCATGGCTGCCATGGAACCATGAACACATCCATTCCCTGTCAGCAACACGAGAAAGAAGAAATTGTTGACAGGAATGGATGTGTCTCATGGCTTGATGACATACATGAGATAACTCAATAACAATTTGCATCATAGGCCCCTAAAAGGAATTGCAGAATCTAATGTTGGCCTTCAGCCAGATGCATGAACTTGAGGATTAGTATATAGTAGCCTTAGAAATAATAGCGGTAGTAAACTGATCACAATGTCGTTGAGGCCTCAGCATATTTTGTTGCCATGGAACATTAGAGGGAAAAACAACACAAAATATGCTGAGGTATCAACAAAACTAAAGAGAGAGAACAACACAATCTCCTAGCTTGAGAATTAATATAGTGGCTTCGGAAGTAATAGCTGACTACTGTAGCCAAGAAAAGTTTTCATACATTTCCCACCTTTGACACTGTGATCAGTTTACTACTGTAGCCTCAGAAGTAATAGCAGTAGTAAACTGATCACAGTGTCAAAGGTGGAAAATGTATGAACACTCTTCTTGGCTACAGTAGTGAGCTATTACTTCTGAAGCTACTATATTAATCCTCAAGTTAGGAGATTGTGTTGTTCTCTCTCTCTTGTGTTGTTGAGGCCTCAGCATATTTTGTGTTGTTTTTCAAATATGTTCATGGCTGCCATGGAACTGTGAGCACATCCATTCCCTGTCAGCAACACGAGAAAGAAGAAGTTGTTGACCGGAATGGATGTGTCCCACGGCTTGATGACATACATGAGATAACTCAATTACAATTTGCATCATAGGCCCCTAAAAAGAATTGCAGAATCTAATGTTGGCCTTCAGCCAGATGCATGAACTTGAGGATTAGTATATAGTAGCCTTAGAAATAATAGCGGTAGTAAACTGGTCACAGTGTTGTTTAGGCCTCAGCATATTTTGTGTAGCTTTTCAAAATGTTCATGGCTGCCATGGAACCGTGAGCACATCCATTCCCTGTCAGCAACACGAGAAAGAAGAAGTTGTTGACCGGAATGGATGTGTCCCACGGCTTGATGACATACATGAGATAACTCAATTACAATTTGCATCATAGGCCCCTAAAAAGAATTGCAGAATCTAATGTTGGCCTTCAGCCAGATGCATGAACTTGAGGATTAATATATAGTAGCCTTAGAAATAATAGCGGTAGTAAACTGGTCACAGTGTTGTTTAGGCCTCAGCATATTTTGTGTAGCTTTTCAAAATGTTCATGGCTGCCATGGAACCGTGAGCACATCCATTCCCTGTCAGCAACACGAGAAAGAAGTTGTTGACCGGAATGGATGTGTCCCACGGCTTGATGACATACATGAGATAACTCAATTACTATTTGCATCATAGGCCTCTAAAAGTTGTTCTAAAAAGTGGTAATGTGGTATGCAATATTTCTCATGGCATAACTTAGATATAGAAGACTTCACTCAAGAACTAGAGGGGGGTGAATAGGCGCCTCGACAAAATTCTTTCGAATTAGATGGCCCTTTCAAAACACCCAACGCTCCTCCAAACTTAATCACAGATTTAGCTCCAATGAGTCAAATTAAAGAGTACATCACAAACTTGCTATTTAATCTTTATGTCTAATCAAGAAATCAGAATTTAAACAAACTTAATTATCTAAACACCTTGCAATGATTTCAAGGGTAGCCGAGGGTGGCGTGGGCTTTGGGAGCGACGTGCGGAGTTTGGCGCCGACGGCCTTCGGGGACGACGACGACGGGCTCCGAGGGCGGCGTGGGCTCCGGGAGCGGTGGCAATGGGCAGAGTTCGGCGCACGGGAGTTAGTGAACACTCTTCAAATGAAGTAAACAAGCATATATATGTAATATTATTAAACCCCAAGTTAAATCTTTTAAAATTTTAAGACCCGTAAAGTAGAATTATTTTAATGAATAAAAAACCTATGATTGATAACCAATCATTGGAGTTACACTCAGAAACACTCACCAAAATTACATGATAACCAATCATGGTTTATCTACTTCGATGGTTACTCATCCAAATATATAGCGCGTGAGAAAATAAAACTTCTCATAGAGGGAACCACATCCAAGACAACAAAAAATAACATGAGCACCACAAGAGATGAGATCATCTCTCTGCATGTATCCTCATCAAAACACTCAAACCACAACACTTCAATAGAATGATATACGTACACCATTCCACTTATCTATATTTTCTGTATGCATTAACAACATGGGATCTTGTGTCTACGGAAACTAGCTATTTGCTTGCATAATGCATATGCAACATTATTTGTTGTACAGACAGACAACTCTGCATTAAAAATACATATAGATGCCTAATTTACTCATTCCAGCATGCATGCAGTTATATTTCGGCATAAATGTTGGATGTGGATATTTGGCATCCAAACGGTGAGATATCCATAAATAATTCTATTAGATATACATAGCTCTTGACTTTGAAACATGCAACCTGCCCATTACTGTAGCTGCTCTTATTATATACTCCACATGACTGTCCTCTATTTACTACATTTAAAAACAGTTAGCTATCTAGTAGCAATATATATTGGAGTACAACCTTGCATTGGAATTAATATACATTATTGCTGCAACTACTCAGTCTCAGAATTTACCAAAGATTTTTTCAGAGAAAAGGGTCTACATAGATGTCCGTGATTCATATATCCACACACACATACCAAGCACACATGAATCACAAGTTAATATGCTTGAGGGATGAAAAAGAGGATGCCCGGAAAGTACTCACCGGGGACGGGGACGGCGGCGCGGGGTCTGGCGATGGCGACAGCGACGTGGGCTCCGGCGGAGTTCGGGGCGACGACGGCAACGGGTTCCGAGGGTGGCGGCGCGGGCTCCGGGACGGGGATGGCGGCGTGCGTCGAGGACGGGGACGGCAGCGATGGCTCCGAGGTGGCGGTGAGGGGTCCAGGGACACCAACGGCTCCGAGATGGCGGCGACGGGCTTCGGGGACGACAACGACGGGCTCCAATGGTGGCGGCGCGGGCAATGGGAGCGGTAGTAACTGGCAGGAGAAGATTAGGCTTAGGGTTTTAGACGCGGGAGCGCAACTTTTATATATGTCGATTAGCAGTGCGGCACACTCTGATGTCATCTTGCCCGCCACTGATATTTATCGTAGTAGTGGCGGCAAAGACATAGTAGTGGGCGGGGCCGCTGACGTCACCGACCGCCACTACTAGGGTTTAGTCTGGCGGTGGAAAAAAAGTATAGTAGTGGGCGGGCATATGCTGACGTCAGCATGCCCGCCACTACTAAAGGATAGCGGTGGCGGGCTGGTGACGTCATCATGCCCGCCACTACTAATCCGTCGTTGGTGGGGTATCTAGCATACGTTGCCACTCAAGTCGAGAAAGACTTAGTAGCGCAGTGGTGTCGGGGGTTGCTTTGGTGCCATGCGGTTCGAGGTTCGA